>ML662442.1:21442178-21806776 GCA_007570785.1 Antilocapra americana
GGAGGGGAAGCATATGTAAACCCATGGTGATATCATGACAATGTATGGCAAAAACAATTTAAAAAAATAAATTAAAAAATAAAATAAAATAAAATAAAATCAATAATAATTCTTCAGGAATTTTTTGCCTTTATTACATAACAATTAATTTTTATAGATATCTAGTATAGAGTAGATATATATATTTATATAGATATCTAGTATAAGTTGTCTGAGGAGACCTTACAAATAGCTGTGAAAAAGAAGAGAAGTGAAAGGCAAAGGAGAAAAGGAAAAATATTCCCATCTGAATGCAGAGTTCCAAAGAATTGCAAGGAGAGATAAGAAAGCCTTCCTCAGTGATCCATGCAAAGGAATAGAAGCAAACAACAGAATGAGAAAGACTATAGATCTCTTCAAGAAAATTAGAGCTACAAAGGGAACATTTTATGCAAAGATGGGCTCAATAAAGGACAGAAATGGCATGGACCTAACAGAAGCAGAAGATATTAAGAAGAGGTGGCAAGTATATACAGAACTGTACAAAAAAGATCTTCATAACCCAGATAATCATGATGGTGTGATCACTCACCTAGAGCCAGACATCCTGGAATGTGAAGTCAAGTGGGCCTTAGGAAGCATCAATACAAACAAAGCTAGTGGAAGTGATGGAATTCCTGTTGAGCTATTTCAAATCCTAAAAGACAATGCTCTGAAAGTGCTGCATTCAAGATGCCAGCAAATTTGGAAAACTTGGCAATGGCCACAGGACTGAAAAAGGTCAGTTTTCATTCCAATCTCAAAGAAAGGCAATGCCAAAGAATGCTCAAACTACGGCACAATTAGGAGAAGGAAATGGCAATCCCCTCCAGTACTCTTGCCTGGAAAATTCCATGGATGGAGGAGCTTGGTAGGCTACAGTACACGAGGTCGCAAAGAGGCAAACATGACTAAGCAACTTCACTTTCTTTCTTTCTATAGTTCCTTTCGGAGAAGGAAATGGCACCCACTCCAGTATTCTTGCCTGGAGAATCCCATGGACAGGGGGGCCTCGTGGGCCACAGTCTATGGGGTTGCAGAGAGTTGGACATGACTAAGCAACTAACACACACAACCTGCACAACTGTACTCATCTCACAGGCTAGTAATGTTCAAAACTCTCCAGGCCAGGCTTTAACAGTATGTGAACCGTGAACTTTCAGATGTTCAAGATGGATTTAGAAGAGGCAGAGGAACCAGAGATCAAATTGCCAACATCCGTTGGATCATCAGAAAAACAAGAGAGTTCCAGACAATCATCTACTTCTGCTTTATTGAATACACCAAAGCCTTTGGTTGTGTGGATCACAGTAAACTGTGGAAAATTCTTCAAGAAATGGGAATATCAGACCACTTGACCTGCCTTCTGAGGAAGCAACAGTTAGAACTGGACATGGAACAACAGACTGGTTCCAAATCGGGAAAAGAGTACATTAAGGATGTATATCATCACCCTGCTTGTTTAACTTATATGCAGAGTACATCATGCAAAATACCAGGCTGGATAAGGCACGAGCTGGAATCCAGATTGCCAGGAAAAATATCAATAACCTCAGATATGCAGATGACACCACCTTTATGGCAGAAAGCAAAGAAGAACTAAAGAGCCTCTTGATGAAAGCGAAATAGCAGAGTGAAAAAGTTGGCTTAAAACTCAACATTCAGAAAACTAAGATCGTGGCATCTGGGCCCATCACTTCAAGGCAAATAGATGGAGAAACAGAGGAAACAGTGACAGACTTTAAATTTTGGGCTCCAAAATCACTGCAGATGTTGACTGCAGCCATGAAATTAAAAGACGCTTGCTCCTTGGAAGAAAAGTTATGACCAACTTAGACAGCATATTAAAAAGCAGAGACATTATTAACAAAGGTCCATCTAGTCAAAGCTATGGTTTTTCCCAGCAGTTATATATGGATGTAAGCGTTGGACTATAAAGAAAGCTGAGCACAGAAGAATTGATGCTTTTGAACTGTGGTGTTGGAGAAGACTCTTGAGGGTTCCTTGGACTGCAAGGAGATCCAACCAGTCCATCCTTAAGCAAATCATTCCTGAATATTCATTGGAAGGACTGATGCTGAAGCTGAAACTCCAATACTTTGGTCACCTGATGGGAAGAACTGATGCATTTGAAAAGACTCTGATGCTGGGAAAGACTGAAGGCAGGAGAAGAAGGGGACGACAGAGGACGAGACGGTTGGATGGATTCACTGACTCATTGGACATGAGTTTGAGTAAACTCTGGGAGCTGGTGATGGACAGGGAGGCCTGCCGTGCAAAGAGTTGGACATGACAGAGAGACTGAACTAAACTGAGTATAGAGTAATTTAGACTTCCCTGGGCTCAGATTGTAAGAATCTGTCTGAAATGCAGAAGACCCAGCTTGATTCCCTGAGTCAGGAAGATCCCCCAGAGAAGGGAATGGCAACCCACTCCAGTATTCTTGCCTGGAGAATCCCATGGACAGTGAAACCTGATGGGCTACAGTCCATGGGGGTCACAAAGAGTCAGGTATGACTGAGCGACTAACAGTTTCATTTTCAAACTTATATAAGTAATGATTATAAAAATATACCTAAAATATACTTGACCCTAGATACTCTAAAACTTATAAGAAAACATCATAATCATACAACACCCCAAACTTATTTCATCTAAGCAATACAGGATATAAGCAAGTAAACCATATTGTAGTTTAAGTGATGTTTGCTTAATTTTAAAAAAGAAAGAACACCTCTATTAAGAGAGCAAATGGATTTTGAAAATATAGACGAGAGGTTTAATTAGTTCAAGCATTTCTTACTTAGAAGTCAGAACTTTATAGATTCCTTATAAAGGCTGAGAAGTTGTTAACCATCAATGTCAACAATAACATGAATAAAGTTTCAAAATCCTTTTAGCAGGATGGAGTGCTGTTGTTCTCAAAGAGGTTTTCAGGTAACTTTCACATTTTTCAATGTGGCAAAAAGTTCCTATTAAGTAAGCAGACTGGTAAATCTTAGTAAACTATTGAAACTACCAACATACTCAAAGGATAAAACCAAATCAAAGATCCTGGATGAAAATGTGTATGAATAATCCAAACCAAATGTGTAATATGTATCACCAGAAAAGTCTCTAGTGATCACATGGACATTTGCACTTCATTGAAAGGACAGTTGCTGAAGCTCCCATACTTGGACCACCTGATGCCAAGAGTTGATTCACTAGAAAAGACCCTGAAGCTGGGAAAGATTGAGGGCAGGAGGAGAAGGGGATGACAGAGGATGAAATGGTTGGATGGCATCACCAACTCAACAGACATGAGTTTGAGCAAACTCAGGAAGACAGTGAAGGACAGGGAAGCCTGGTGTGCTGCAGTTGATGGGTTCACAAAGAGTCAGGTACGACTTAGTGACTGAACAACAACAACAAATATGTGTGTGTGTGTGTGTGTGTGTGTGTGTGTCTCAGACAAAACCCTCTAAGTATGCCTATTATAATATGTAAAGTGATGACTCAGATAGTGAACCAAAAGATCTGGATTACAAGATAATTGTCTATGGTGCCTTAATTTGATTTCTTAACTCTTTGAGGAAGCAGAACAATTTATAGAGTGGTGACCTATACAGCAAATGGGAAGAAAATCTGAAAAAGAGGGAATATATGTATATATATATAGCTGATTCACTTAGCTGTACAGCAGAAATGAACACAACACTGTAAAGCAACTATACCACAATTTTTAAAAGAAGGAATCTACAGAGCATAAAAATTAGATAGCAATTCAGCACATTTAGCTATCAGTTAAATTACATATGCAAGTGTAAATGCCCCGTGCCTACAGCTAAGCGGTGGTCCCCTTCAAGAAAGCTTTCCTCTTTCTCTCTGGGTTTGAGGGATGTCCTCCAGCGTTCTCTCACATCATCATGTACTTCTTTCATGGAACTTCCTACTCTTCATTATTTCTGTTTAACAGTTATTTTACCCAGAGATCTAGGTGCTTCTGAAAGACAGGCACTATGCTACTCATATTTGCATGATAGCACCTAATTCAAAGTCAGGATAGAGTAGTGCCTCAATCAATTTCAGATAAACAAATGGATATATAAATACATGGATCTGAAACAACTTGTCAGTTTCATGTAGTTCAGCTCTTATGTAGTTCTATTTTGAACAACCAATGCACCCCATTCAAACTAAAAAAAAATTTAATATATACAGTAATACAGAGAGCCAATGGTTTGAAATCTCTCAGGTAGCAGCTGAACTTTCCACACATACATTAGATTATTCAATTAAATTAATCCACTTGTGACAGCTTTTTAAATTGACTTTGACCAGGCATTCAAGATCAACTTGGCTGGACAAAACAACATTTTCACCTACCATCCTTAAGTGCCAGAGCTTGTGGGGATTTTCTTTAAGTACTTTCATCTAAACAAGGGCTTCTCAACCTCAGCACTAGTGACATTTTGGACGGGATCAGTCTTTGTTGTAGGCAGCTGTCTAGTACATTCTGGGTATATTAAAGATTCCATTGATTCGTACACTTTAAACTTATATGCATAATTCACCAACAAATATGAATTCATGGCAACATAAATCTATTTGCATTGAGACCCAAGTCTGATTCACAAGTGGGCTTCCCAGGTGGCGCAGTGGTAAAGAATCTGTCCACCAATGCAGGAGATGCAGGTTCGATCCCTGGGTGGGAAGATCCCCCAGAGGAGGAAATTGCAACCCACTTCAGTATTCTTGCCTGGGAAACCCCATGGACAGAGGAGCCTGGTGGGGTACAGTCCATGGGGTTGCAAAGAGTTGGACACAACTGAGCAGACACACAGTAATTCACAAGCAGATATTATTTAACACTGTGGTTTTGAGTAGGTACTTAAAGTGTTTGGGGTTAAATGGAGACTCTTTTCAGCTTTTGCACCTACTAAATAGGAGTAATCAAACATATGGAATACACAGTCTGTGTATGTTATGTGTGCCTCACTCTGTTGTTGAGAGGATAAAGTGAGACCAGATATTTCTGCATCCTATGTAAATTATAAAGCATTATAAAATTGCTTGTGTTACTAACTTTTAAAACAAAATCATTACAAGAGCTAAGTAAATATTGACTTTTATTCTTCATGGTCTTCGTGCTGTCAGAAAGCTCCTGAATTTAAGAATCAGTTTTTTAGACACCCTGTCTGTACTTTTTGTGGAGATCCAGTTTAGTTCCCTTCCAAAGGTTGTGAGCCTAAGGTCCATATACCTGATAATCACAGACCCTCAAGAAATGAGGAGGTATAATTCAGGAGTCTTTAAGCACAGACATCTTTTCTCACTAATTCTATGAAACTAAGTATTTCCTTCCATTATAAAAGAAGGAAGAAAAAAAAAAAGAAGGAAGGAAACAAAGGAAATAGTAGCTTCTGTGACTCTGTCATAAGTAGAAATAATATTTTCATATCACATTAAATCTGTGACATACATCTTGAAATAGCATTTATCATTACTTTGAAATTACAGTAGGTTTAGGACCAAAATATGGTTGTTTTAGAACATGAACAGACATGTAGTCTAGCCATGTTGGTGACCTTCTTAAAAAATAAATTATTTTTTAATTTATTGGGCTACGTCAGGTATTAGTTGCAGCATTCAGGCCCTTATATGGCTGCACATGGACTCTCTAGTTGCAGTGTGCAGGCTCAGTAATTGCAGCAGGCCAGCTTAGTCATTCCTTGGCATGTGGGATCCTAGTTTCCAGACCTGGGATGAAACCCATGTCTCCTGTATTGCAAGGCAGATTCTTAACCATTGGACCACGAGGAAAGCCCCTAAATTTTACTTTAAATTATCCACATTTAAATATGTTATCTTTCTATTTAAGTCTTTAATAAAGAGGAATATATCTTAAAAGAGCCCACATTTATTTTTCCATGTTCTGATAGCTACATTTTATTATAACTGGTTTCTTTTGTAACAGTATTTATAATTTAAAAATTATTTATTTAAACCATTGATTTAAGGAGTCACATAGACTTCACCAAAATTCCAAAGGGCACTTTGGCAAAATATATGTTAAGAACTGTTGCAAAGAATTATGCCTCAGTTCCCTAAGGGATACAGGCTTCACATGATATTCCCAGAAACACCACAAGATGGCTTTCTTACTTCAGATCCACAGTGGAGATTTTCAGAACTATCTTGTCTCCTCTTAGAGTTACTTTATGGAAGATTGTAAAGCCCACTGTATTGATCCAGGTTCTCTAAAGAAACTGAGCCAGTAGGGTATATGTGTATACATCATACATACGAAGCAGTTTACCGTAAGGAATTGGCTCATGCAATTATGGAAGCTGACCAGTCCCCTGGTCTGAAGTTGGTAGGCTGGAGGCTCAGAGTCAGTAGTATAGGTTGAGTCCAAGTCTAAAGACTGGAGAAACCAGGAGTGCTGATAGTATGAAGTAAAGTGAAGTGAAGTGAAGTCGCTCAGTCATGTCCGACTCTTTGTGATCCCATGGACTGCAGCCTCCCAGGCTCCTCCATCCATGGGATTTTCCACGCAAGAGTATTGGAGTGGGGTGCCATTTCCTTCTCCAGGGGATCTTCCCAACTCAGGGATTGAATCCAGGTCTCCCACATTGCAGGCAGACGCTTTACCCTCTAAGCCACCAGGGAAGCAGTCTAGGGCAAAGGCCACAGGGTGTAAGACTCAGCAAGAGCCAAAGATTCAGCTCAAGCCCAAAAGTAGAAGGAAAAAAAAAAAAAAAAAAACCTGATGTCCAAGCCTATCAAGTCATATCCGACTCTCTGGGACCCCACAGACTGTAGCCTACCAGGATTTCCCAGACAAGAGTACTGGAGTGGGTTGCCATTTGCTTCTCCAGGGCCTCTTCCCCACCCAGGGATCAAACCCAGGTCTCCTGTATTGCAGGCAGATGCTTTACTGTCTGAGTCACGAGGGAAGCCCAGCCTGTAGGTAGTTTAAGAAGAGGGAAGTCCTACTACTTCCCTCCTACTTAGGGAGGGAAGTCTTGTTTACCCAGTCTACCAGTTCAAATGCTAATTTCGTCCAGAGATGCCTTCCCAGACACACCCAGAACAATATTTGCCTAAGCCTAGTCATCCAGTGGCCCAGGCAAGTTGACACAATATTAATCATCATACTCACCAAATATTTTTCAACAAAGTTATATTGAGTGGATGCTTACAGTGATTGCAGGCACTAAACCAATGGAACAGTGACTGTTCATATTGATATATTAACATATGTAATGCAGTTCAAAGCTTCATGAAGTTTACACCCTAGACAGCTTAATAGGATATTATCTACATAGCTATAGAGATAGCTAATAAAGTAACAATGTGATAGGGAGAGGGGAAAGAAAACGGGAAACTTAATATCCAACTTCTCTGAGAGGGTTAAAAAGGAAGAACCCACTGAGCAGTGAGGGTCACATGAAATCTGAAGGGCAGGTAGAAGAGGAGGAGGTGACCAGGCAAAACTCTGAGGGTGGCACTGCCAGAAACCAAGGCACAAACCCCGAGGCAGAGAAGCGTGGCTTATTGGAGAAAGCAGAGGGAAGGAAACAGCAGCTGTGAGAAGGATGATAAAAGAGGCAAGTCCTCATTGACCAGGTAAGGTTTTAAACCTTAAACCTAGGTTGCTTTTTTTCATCCTGATGAGTTATGCCATTTCATGAAAATGCTTAAGGCAGTCAGGAGCACTTGTCCCTCTGTACCTGTGACTCCCACTCTGAGGAATCCCCGTCTTCAAGCTAGCTCATCAAAGAAAGAAAACAAAGCTTCAGAACCAGTTTCAGGGCACCAGACAGCTGACAGAGGGATCATCAGCCTGGGACCATGACTCTCAGTCTGTTTTTTTGTGTGTCCATCTGATTCACACACATATTCCCACCTACACCCTTTGTCTTTACAACACCATCTCATCTCCATCACGTCAAGGGATTCGTGCTCCACATCGATGTATTTTAATATATAAAATTAATTTCATACAACGCTTACAATCACACTGTGTACA
This sequence comes from Antilocapra americana, assembly GCA_007570785.1. Lineage (NCBI taxonomy): Eukaryota > Metazoa > Chordata > Mammalia > Artiodactyla > Antilocapridae > Antilocapra > Antilocapra americana. The sequence goes on from ML662442.1 coordinate 21,450,214, forward strand.
ATATTTCTAATATATAATGGAAACCCTGGTCAATGGACACAGCAGTTGCCTCCAGAAAGGGAAACCAACTAGCATGGGGCACAGAAAAGAGAGGGAAACAAACTCGTCATGTTTTTGTATTTTTATTTTTCTACAGTGAATCTGCAAGGATACTGAAGCATCTTAAGAACCATTTATCTCATTTTCTAAGAATACGACGATCATCTCTCTTATTTACATTGGTTCAGTCTCTCTCCTCTTGTTTCCGGCAGCTCTGGCTACGGTTCAGACGGCTAGCTGCCTACTGTAACATCTGTTCTCCCCATCCTCCCCAGCAAGAAAAACCTAATACTACATAGCGGGGCCATGCATCAGATAATAGATCACCCTGGAGAGCGATGTGGTCATGTGACAAAGTCCTGAACAACGATATGGAAGCAGAAGTGTCGCGTGGGTTGTGGGAGGGCTCCTCTGAGAGAGCTGACTCCACCGCAAAGTGAACCGTCTTGCGTTCTGTCCTGCAGCCAGTTTGGAAAGAGTATATGATGTCTATAAACCATAGTCATTAGGACCACGAAGCACTCCTGAAGAGAGCAGTGATACAACATTCCTGATGACTCTGTGGACCCACCAAAGATCCCCCAGACCAACTCTGATTTCTTTCATGCGTGAAGGAGAAATACGCTAGATCTTAACTGAGTCACTGCTGTTTTGTTGGGGTTTGTTTGTTATGTGTGTGTGTGTGTGTGTGTAGTGTTAGTCACTGTGTTATGTCGGACTCTTGTGACCCAATACCTGTAGCCCATCAGGCTCCCCTGTCCGTGGGATTCTCCAGACAAGAATACTGGAGTAGATTACCATTCCCTTCTCCAGGGGATCTTCCCAACCCAGGGATGGAACCTGGGTATCCTGCATTGCAGGCAGATAGTTTACATCTGAGACACCAGGGAAGCCTCTGTTATATGTAGCAAAGTCTAATTCTAAATGATACATGGGTCATCCGTACACCCATTAAAGAAAAGAGATTCTCTGCCACATACCTAATAGTATGAACATCCTCCAAAATGGTGTGTGATCTGTGGAGAGCTTAAGGTCACATATGAAAGGTAGAACAGAACTATCAGAATGACTTCAAGAATTATCTTTCATTTATCTCTTTAATAAACTATTTTTTATAGAATACTTACCTATATTCCAGGTGCTCAGAGCAACTATGTTGAAAGTTGAAACTACAATAAAACCAGCATAACACACTTCCACCAAGGAACTTTGAATCTTGTAATTTCTGCAGTATTTTTGCCATTGCAACATGAATAACAGAAGTGAAATACTATACAGATGTTAAAAATATCAACCACCTTTCAAAATCCTTAGAATACAGAAAATTTTCCATAGAACTCTACATAGAAATGGATGATTTTCCACAGAATAACCTTTACTACTAATATTTATCTGCTTGTAACAAATAAGTTTTCAAGAAAATGGGCAAAAATGTGAATATATGTTTGAGAGCTCATCTCTTGAGTTTTTCCCCATGAAACTTAAACATGAAGTTAGACTTAGTGTCACACATTCACATCTTTAAAAAAACAATCTGACGCTTCTGGTCTTGTGAGAGATTGTATAAGCATAATTTTCCTTGTTTCTCCCACTGAATCCAACTATAGACCTTGCACAGAATGCACTGAGCAATCACCTGAAGATTCTGAAAAATAAATGGTAGCAGAAGACTGGGGAAAAGACCAGAATCCAAGATATCACCAAACCATCACTGAGGTTCCCTAGAGTTCTGCCCTTCAGTATGACCTGGCTTTTTTTTTTCCCCCCTCTCTAATCAACTGGCCTTCTCTCAAAAAGCAGCAGAAAGGCTGGACATACAACTGAGTGCAGACAAAAAGAGAACTTAGAGGAGATTTCTCTTTTAAGTCAAAAATCAGAAATCGGTACTCTTTTCAAGACCACAGAGGAGGTAAATTTACTATTATTTTCCATTCTCTCTAGTCCTAACCCCTAAGCAATTCTGTAGTGGATGTCAGGATCGTCACTGCAGATAACTAAATCTCTGAAGGGCAAAAATCTTTCTTCTCCACCAGAAGAGTGATGGTCCCAAGATCATGGGTCAAATGTTTGCTGTGCATTTTTTTCCTCTATTGGCCCTGTATGCAAATGCATCTGGAGGAAGTACACAGTAGTGGGGAAACTAAAGGCCCAGTTTTTTGGCAAGTGGGCTGGAAAGTATGGAGCCCAAGAAGAGAAGAAATATCAGGAAGATCACAGGGGAAAGAGAATTCAAAAAAGTTGTATATGAACTTGGGGACTCACCTCTGGGCTATTCATGTATAGACCTGATTTTAAACAGCATAACAAAGGGCTTAAAAACCACAGAGTTATCCACAGCATAGATCCCACACCAGCCACTGGATGGTACACATGATAAACAGATCCAAACAACACTACAAAGTAGGCTTTGAAAATATAATTGATCCTGGAACCACAATTCACAGAAGGTGGGTCCAATTTTCAAACTGTTGGCACTAGTGGTAAAGAACCTGCCTGCCAAAGCAGGAGATATGAGAGACATGAGTTTGATCCCTGGGTCAGGAAGATTCCCTGGAGGAGGGCATGGCAACCCACTCCAATATTCTTGCCTGGAGAATTCCATGGCTAGAGGAGCCTGGCAGGCTACAATCCATGTGGTCCCAAACAGTCAGACACAACTGAGCAACTAACCCTTCCACTTTCAACCAGGTTGAGTGACTCTAAAAAAACTAAAAAGAACATTATTCATCTGAGAACTTAACCAAAACCTAGAATCTCCTAATACTCAAATATCCAAAATAGATGGAAAAACTACTCAGCATACAAAGAAACAAAAAATGTTAACTCTCAAAGGAAAAAATAATCAACAAACACCAATCCCAAGATGACACATATAATGGAGTTATTACATGAAGACTTAGAATCAGTTATTGTACTATGCTGCAATCTATAAGGGCAAAACTTTGAAATAAAAGTAAAAATAAAGATTCTTGGCCAAGAAATAAAAGCTATAAAGAACCAAATGGAAATTTTAGAACTGAAAAATACAGTAACTGAAATAAAATGTTTAACAGATGGGCTCAAGAATAGAACAGAGATGTGAGAGCAAATAGTCAGTTAACAAATAGATAATTTTAGAAATTAACCATCTGATGGTAACGATAACCCTGTATGCGAGACAGCAAAAAAGACGCAGATGTATAGAACAGTCTTTCGGACTCTACGGGAGAGGGCAAGGGTGGGATGATATGGGAGAATGGCACTGAAACATGTAAATTATCATATGTGAAATCAATTGCCAGCCCAGGTTTGATGCTTGATACAGGGTGCTCAGGGCTGGTGCACCGGGATGACCCAGAGGGATGGAGTCGGGAGGGAGGTGGGAGGGGGGTTCTGGAAGGGGAACACATGTATACCCATGTCAGATTCATGTCAATGTATAGCAAAACCAACACAATAATGTAAAGAAAATAAATAAAATAACAAAAAAAAAAGAAAGAAAAAGAAATTAACCATCTGAAAAGGAAAAAAAAGACTAAAAAATATTGAGAGCCTCAGGGACCTGTGGAACAATACCAAAAGGCCTAACATTTATTTCGACAGAATTCGAAATAGGAAAATGAAAAAAAATCTGGAGAAATAGTAGCTAAAAAATTACCAATTATGGTACAAGAAATAAACGGACAAACTAAATAAGTTCAGCAAATGCCAAGATACAGAAAGCCAAATCCAAAAGAAATTTTAAGATGCTGACTAAAAATGTTAAGATGCTGAAAACTAAAAACAAAGCAAACATCTTTAAAGGACTCAGAAAAACAACACATGACATACACAGAATATTTCAAATGACTGCAGATTTCTCATCAGATGGAAGAGATGCCAAAACGAAGAGAAATGGCATTTTTAAAGGGTTGAAGGAAAACAACTGTCAACCCAGAATTTTTTAACTGGTGAAAATATCTTTCAGAAATGAAAATGAAATAAAGGCATCTCAGATGAAGGAAAAAAAAGACAATTGGTCTCCAGCAAAATGCTCTAAAAGAAATGTTAAAGGCAATTCTTTAGCTGGAACGGAAATAATACCTAAGAAAAATCTGAAACATCAGGAATGAAAGAAGAGTAAGAGAATAGTAAATATCTGGGTAACTATAATAGATTGTCCTTCCTCTCTTAAATTCTTTAAAATGAGTATGACAGTTAAAATAAAAAATTATAAACATTACATTAAATTATTACATAAAAAATACTTTCCAGACAACAGCTAGAAAACAAAGAACTCTACCTTTTAAAAATGGGCCAAAGATCTGAACAGATATTTTTCTACAGAAGACATAAGATGGCCAATAGGTACCTTTAAAAGTCCTCCATATCACCAATCATCAGGAAATGCAAATCCAAAATAAACCACAATAAGAACCTTCATGTATGGTTGGTACAAGTGAAACTGGGATAGCCACCATGGAAAACAGTATGGAAGTTCTTCCCCAAATATGCAGAAATTCCATGTCTTGGTATTTATCTGTAGAACACAAAACACTAACTCAAAAGGATATGTGCACCCCATGTTCACTGAGGCAATGTTTACAATAGTCAAGATAGGGACACAAACTAAGTGTCCATCAATGGATGAATGGATAAAGAATGTGTGGTGTAAATATATACAATAGGATATTATTCAGCCATAAAAAAAAAGAAACCTTGCCATTTGCAATAAGCTGGATGGACCATGAGAGCATTATGCTAAAGTGAAGTCAGATGGAGAAAGACAAAAACTGTTTGATCTCACTTATACGTGGGATTTTTTAAAAATGACAAAAATGAGCTCACAGATACAGAAAATAGGGATTTTCTGGTGGTTGCCAGAAGTGGGGAGTAAGAAATGGTCAAAATGGGTGATGGTGATGAAAAGATACACATTTCCAGTTATAAAATAAGTAAGTCCAGGGGATGAAATATACAGAAAGGTGACTACGGTTAATAAAATCCTATTGCAAGTTAGGTGGCTATGAGAATACACTTGAAAAGGTCTTATAACAAGAAAAAAAAATTTTTGCAACCTTGTACAATGATGGATGTTAACTAGACTTATTGTGATCATTTCACAATATATACAAATATCGAATCATCACACTGTATATCTGAAACTAGTATAACATCGTGTCATTATGATTGTTGTTCAGTTGCTTAGTCATGTCTGACTCTTTGTGACCCCACAGACTGCAGCACGCCAGGCTTCCCTGTCCTTCACCATCTCCCCAAGCTTACTCAAAGTCATGTCCATTGTGTCAGTGATGCAGTCCAACCATCTCATCCTGTGTTGCTCACTTCTTCTCCTACCTTCAATCCTTTCCAGCACCAGGGTCTTTTCCAAAGAGTTGGCTTTTCGCATCAGGTGGCTGAAATATTGGACCTTCAGCTTCAGTCCTTCCAATGAATATTCAGGGTTGATTTCCTTTAGCATTGATCGGTTTGCTCTCCTTGCAGTCCAAGGGACTCTCAAGAGTCTTCTCTAGCACCACAGTTCAAAAACATCAATTCTCCTATGCTCCGCCTTCTTTAGGTCCAAATCTCATATCCATACATGACTACTGGAAAAACCAGAACTTTGACTATGTGGACCTTTGTTAGCAAAGTGATGTCTCCTCTTTTTAATATGCTATCTAGGTTTGTCATAGCTTTCTTCCAAGGAGCAATCATCTTTTAATTTCATGGCTGCAATCACTGTCCACAGTGGTTTTGGAGCTCAAGAAAATAAAGTCTGCTACTGTTTCCACTTTTCCCTATCTATTTTCCATGAAATGATGGGACTGGATGTCATGATCTTAGTTTTTTGAATGCTGAGTTTTAAGCCAGCATGTCAATTATATCTCAATTTGTAATACATAATATATCTCATTACATAATACATGCATGAAGATGTAAGTGGATGTAATATATATAACAACTGTAATATAAAGAGGAAAGCAGTGAGATATATAATGATGGAAAGATTTCTACATTCCAATTGAAGTTGTAAAATGTTCACTTTAAGTATATTAAAAGTTATGTATGTCATAATTTCCATAGCAACTAATAAAGTCTACACAAAGAGATACTGTCAAAAACAGAGAGATTAAAAGGGAGTAATAAAAACATTCAAACAATACACAACAAGGCAGAAAAGGAGAAACAGAAACAGAACAATGAAAAGCAGGGAGGACAGACGCCTAATAATAAAATGCTGGATGGAAATTCAAGCATATTAATAACTGTTATTGTTCAGTTGCTAAGCTGTGTTTGACTCCACATACTTTAGCCTGCCAGGTTCCTCTATCCATGCAATTTCCAAGGACAGAATACTGGAGTGGGTGGCCACTTCCTTCTCCTGGGGATCTTCCTGTCCCAGAATTCTAATCCGTGTAACCCACAACTCCTGCACTGCAGACGGATAATTTACCACTGAGCCACCTAGGAGGCCCACATTAATAATCACATTAAACGTAAATGGCCTAAACAGAGAAATTAAAAGACAGATATTGTCAGAATTTGGCTACAAGCAAAACTGACCCATTAAATCATTACTGCTGTGAAGATCCTAGGGAATGTTAGCCTTAACGTCTGACTCTATGAGCACCATTTCCAGCTCTTCCTCCTGACTTATGTCAATGGGTCCCTCAAATCAGTAATATCTCTGATATCTCTATTTACTAAGCTTTCTCATTTTCCTAATTCCTCAACTGAATTTTCTCATGACTTGGAAAAACATGAATTTCCTGAGAAATTTGAGGAAAAAATTGCTGTATGAAGACAGCTTTTTTCCCTACGATGTGTACTGCACTGTGAGATTTGTTGAAGTCTTCCAGTGTTAGCATTTTTTATATTTCTCTTTGCATGTCCTATAGTGTCTTTTTTCATGAAGGTAGCTGCTGTGTTACTTGGTGCACAGACATTCATTACATTTATAACTTCACTCAGGATCATACCTTTCAACATTATAAAGTGTATTTTGTCTCATTTAATGTTTTTTGGCATGAACTTTACATTACCTAATGTCAGGACAACCCTGTTTCTTGCTGTTTTCATTTTCTCATATCTTTATTTCTAGTCTTTCTATAACATTTCTTTTTCAATATGCTGCATAGTCTGCTTGTGCTTTGTGAAACAACATGAAAATAATTTTATCAGCAGGTGAGTTAAACTTCATTCATATTTATTGATAATGACAAATTTGCTCTTAATTCTGTCATTATGTTATACCTAAAATACATAAAAATTAAGTATAAGCAAGATTTTGAAAAAGCAAAAAAAATTAAAGGCCCATAAAAACACTCACTAAGTTTTGATTTCTTTTTGGCTCTTGGTACATAAAGATCTTACTGTCTTGCTGACTAACCAGACCTGCCTCTATTAGCAACAATGATAACAATCTCATAGTTTCCAGATTATTGGTTAAAGAGATACCTCAATTTGGATAGGTAGATGGAAAAACAAAAGGAGGCAGGTCCAGTACTACCAAGTCAAACCTGAACCTCAGATGCGACACTAAGATGAACGATAAACTCACTCTATAATAATCTTCCCAGCTACATGAAAGCACTACTTAAACAAAAGGCAGAATTTTTTAAACTTGGATTTCAAAATGAGTTAAGTGGATTGTGACCACAACTAACATTTTTTAAAAATTGAAATGGGATACTACTAGAGTAGCGAGGCAAAGTACACAGTAACGCAAAGCAGTGTATTATGAAATTTTGTTTCAATTACCTAAATGTATTAGTTTGCTAAAGCTGCCATAACAAAGTACCACAAAGCGTGGCTGAAACAACAGAAATTCATTTTCTCACGGTTCAAGAGGCCCAAAGTCCAAGACCAAGACTTCAGTTGGTAGGGCTGCTTACATTCCAAGGCTTCTTCCTCTGACTTGTAGATGCCTATCTTCTCCCACTGAGTCCCAGTCTTCTCTTCTTTTAAGGACACCAGTCATATTGGATTAGGGTCCATCCTAAACAACTGATTTTTACCTTAATTACCTCTTTAAAGACTTTATCTCCAAATATGCTTAAATTCAGAGAAATGTGAGGTCAAAACTTCAACATGTAATTTTGGGGAGGACACAATTCAGCCCATAACAATATACTTATACATATATTATGTATATACATATATAGTGAGTTACAAGTTTGAAAATATTTTAGAGGGCTCTGAATAAATGGTTTAAATGTATGGTACTGGAAAAGAAATTCAAACATCTAGTTAGGTGTTTGAATTCTATCAGACTTCTTTAATGTTGAGTTTCTATTATTCTGTAAAATGATTGTTCTCTAGGAAATAAGCATTTGTAAAAAAAATGTATTTTAACATATTACAAGCTTTAGAGGCCCAACTCTAATATTATAATGGAGTCTTAGGCTTCCTTCTGTTTCCAGGTCTTAATGAGACAGTCTAGAATTCAACTACTACAGGGCTACTCGAAATGTAATCCTGATATAACTCACAGAATCAAGTTCCTATGAACGTGTAAGTACTTTTGCTAATGTCGTTACTTAAGCATTACCTGAATATTAAAAATATAATAGCTTGTTAGGCCTAAAGTTTATTTACATAGAAGCTCTGATAATTATATTTCCGTGTTTTTCAAGAACATTATCAGTTATTATTTTGACTTCCCAAACTACCTGGTTAAACTACAGAAGCTTAAAGGCACAGTGACTCCCCTGTGTTTAATGTCAAAGGCCTCAAGCATCTGAAACCAGTTTAGTTGATGGCTAGCTTAGATATATCTTCAGGACCTGAGGAAAAATATTGATGTTTTAAATTCTTTAAATTCATTTACAGCAACAATAATCCTTTGTTTTAAAATGTACTATACTACATACACTAAGTTAGATGGGTGAAAATTAATATATAAGCCATAAAAGATTTTAAATAGCACTTTAAGTATATAAAAACCAACTGTATATTTAGGCCACATGATTAAAACAATTTCTTAATAATTTAGGGAACAAACAGTCCCAAATTAGTCCTGTTGAATTGCAACATGTCTGGTGATCAATTCTGGGTCCATATACTGTCAACGGGTTTGCTGAGTTGGTTTAGTAACATAAAATAAATAATGATGTAATAAATAGACCAAATCAGGCCACCTGGAGTCTGTAGCACTATTTGATCATGTCAGTTTTGAAAACCATTGGAAAATAGTCCAAATACTTGTCTTGTCCGAGTCCTTATTACTTCCAAAGTCAAATATATTAAAGGCTGGTTTCACTGGAATCTTTAAATCTTTTATCTTTGCATTTCACTACACTCACCCCAAAAAGTTGAACACCCCAGTGCATACCTCTACCTTTCTCTCATACACTTCCAAGCCCTTACACACTTGGAGCAGAGTTCTGAGAAGCAAAAAGCTTTCCCTGTTCTTTTTCTCCACAGAGACATTCTTTAACCTCCACTTGGCATTCTGTGAAAATCTATGAAAGATTGCAAAGGGCATATGTACAGTCGAGTACATTTACATGAATCTGAAACTAAAACATACATCTGTTTTACCCAGAGCTAAATATAGGGTTTTTTTACTAAAAATTCATAAATTTAATAGGTCACACAATCATGTTTCATTTGCTAAAGCAAAAATTCAAGAGAGAAGGGAGTAAAAAGTACACTAAAAAAATAAGTACTTCATAATCTTTCTAGCTATGAGTTCTTACTCTACATATAAAAATATATCAATAATTAGTCATAATAAAAACCTGTTTCATAATACATAATTCAAGGAAAACTAACATGTACTCTTTAATATCTGAGCAAAGAGGTAAAACAGAAATCATATTACAATGGAAATGTAAGTACAATTAAAGCAAGATTCTTGTTCATTGAATATCCCCCTGTACCCAGAATATTACCTAGCATATAGTGGACTCTGAGTAAATATGTTAAAATGTAAAAGAAATAAATGACATCATCACTCTATATTATAAAGAAAATAAATGAAGCCAGTTAAGAAAATCTCACTCAAATGAAAATAATTGGTGGCTTCACGTCTTCTAGACACAAAATTTTAGAGGCTTCATTCTATTATTTCATTTTTTCCACACTTGTCCGTAAATTTGAAGGACATCAGAACACAAAATGAACAACCTCAAAGCTATTCCTCTCTTCAACATTTTCTGTACTCCACATCAGTCGGTCATGTCCAGCTCTTGGCAACCCCAAGGACTGTAGTCTGCCAAGCTCCTCTGTCCATGGGATTCTCCAGGCAAACACTCTGGAGTGGGCCGCCACTCACTTCTCCAGGGCATCTTCCTGACCTAGGGATCAAACCCAGATTCCCTGCACTGCAGGCAGATTCTTTACTGTCTCAACCACCAGGGAAGCCCATACTCCACATCACCAGTTCTCAAATCAAATTCATCTTTCTATTCATTAGGACACAATAAGTTTTTGTTTTGTGCTATCCTGTGTTACCAAGGCAACAGACAAATATGGAGGCATATGGCTGTACATCCTCATTATGATGGCCTTTACATCAATGAGATTTCACATTAAATAATGTATCAGTTTCTCATACTGTTGAGGCAACTCCAGAGAACTGTGTGCTCAGTTGCTATCATGTCTGACTCTTTGGGACCCTACGGACTATAGCCTGCCAGGCTTCTCTGTCCATGGGATTTTCCAGGTAAGAATACTAGAGTAGGCTGCCATTTCATCCTCCAGAGGATTGTCCTGACACGGGGATCAAACTCATGTCTCCTGCATCTCTTGCATTAGCAGGTGGATTGTTCACTACTGAACCCACTGGGAAGCCTATACTAGGTGAGAAATTTCTGAATGATTCATTCTGTTATAGTTTACATTGAAGAAAAAGAGGAGATTTAAGGTAACTTTCCTTCATAGTCATCAGCCTTGTTTCTTTCTTTTTTCCCTACAACACATTCAACTAGGTCTTGGTATATCAAGACGAACATCTGCAAAAGCACATGCCCAGAAGCTCATTTCTCACATGTAAAAGTTAATAGGCTCACCAAAAGTGACGTAGATAAATCACCATCACTATCTTAGACTGGATCTAATTACCAAAAATGTTGAAGAGCAGTATATTTGAGAGATTTACTTTATAAGTCACATTTATCATTTCATCTTAAAAATACAGAAACCATGTATACACAACTTAATTACAACAGACCTATCAACTAGTGTTTTCTACCACTGCATGAAGAAATACAGCAAAATAATAATTTGGGAAATAAAAAAATAAGTGTGATTAGTTTTCTATGTAGGATTTTAACTCTGAAGAATGATTTATGAAACATCATTTTAATATTTGTTACTGAAAGTTCCTGAGAAAAAATATAAAATACAACTGATCTAAATCAGATGATATCCTTGAAAATTATAAACATTAAATGTCAAATCAGAGGACATATAACTCAGACAAAGATAAGCATCTCAAAAGCAATTTGGGCTACTAACAGACAGATACTGAATCTCCTATGTGTGAGGTAGAAATGCTTCTCCACGTCCTATGAGGCAATCCTTCCTGCAGTGATGTATATACCTGAATATACAAACAGTGAGAACCAGACAGGAATTGTTACCAATGAAGAAAGATTCTACTTCTCTAAGGTTTTTTCAGTTCTTTCTTTCTTTCTTTATTGGCTGTGTTGCATAGCTTGCTTATGGGTTCTTAGTTCCCTGACCAGCAATTGAACCTGAGTCCTCAAGAGTGAAAGAATAGAACCCTAATCACTGGACTGCCAGGGAATTCCCTTAAATTCTTCATTTTTTAATTCAGATCACATCTAGCTGTTAATCTCAATTTGTACGAAGGTTAAGCACCTCTCAAAGGTTATGCAGCAAATAAATAAAATTTCATGGCATGCCCAGGCTTAAACCAAAGTCCATCTTCTCTGACTGTGTGCCATTACACAATACAATACAATGGTATATGAAGTCAACTGAGCTTTAGCTTTCAACGTGAGTTTACTTTCAAGAAATTACACTAAAAAGGGTAAATGTCTTAGAATGATGCTCAAACTACCACTTTAAGAGCTACCTCAGCTTTAAAAGTTGAGTTCTGTTTGGAAGACAAAAAAAGTTTTTAAACATGATTCATTTATTTATTAAATATTTAATGTACATTGAGCAAAATTCTGTACTAAGGATTACAATTCCTGCCCTATGACAATCAAACTCAAATAAAAAATACACTGTAGTCAATACCAAATGACATGCTACAATAAACTATATAAAAAACAAAGGTATTAAGTACGATATTAAGACTAAGATAATTAGGAGAGTATTCCCTGAAGAGATCATTATTAAATCAACTAACAATATTTTAGTATCAATTATAGGAATTACACACAGACAAAAGGTATTAAGTAAGAGATTCACCAAATATATTTTAAGTGGAAAGCTAAACTGGAGAACTAATGAGATAAATTTGGAGAAGATAGTAAACCTAATTGACAGATTGATTTTACACTCAACATAACAGGAAATAAATTAGAAGGGACGTCCCAGGTGGCACAGTGTTGAAAAAAATTCTGCCTGCCAATACGGGAGACAGAAGAGATGCGGGTTCAATCCCTGGGTTGGGAGGAGAGGAGGAAACGGCAACCCACTCCAGTAATCTTGCCTGGAAAACTCCAAGGACAGAGGAGCCTGGCAGGCTACAGTCCAAGGTACACAGAGTCGGACACGACTGAGAACACATAAACACATAATAGGAAATAATATCACACTACAAACACTCGGATAACAGAAGCAGAACATGAAGAACATGCTAACTGATGGAGATATTTCTTTCACATCTACATGTAGGACAGACTATAATACTGAAAATAAAACCAGAAAAACTGTCTCAGCTACCCAAAGGTAAGGTGATGAAGGCTTAGTGTAGCCGGGTGACAGGCTAGGCAGGGTGTTAGAGGAAGAACATCTACTCGTGTTTCTTTGTTGCCAAAGTTACCACAAAAGCACCAAAAATTCCTGGGCTACAGGAAAACTTAAACGCCCAGAGGTCTTCAGAGTAGGGTCCTTCAAGAAGATCCCACAGCTACAGTTTCAATGGTTCATAGGAAGATATTCTGTTACTTCCATGAGGACCACACAACTGTCTTAGGATTGTTCAAGAGTAAAACTTATTCCATTAATCCCCCCAAAGCCAGTCACCTGGATTTTAAGTCCAAATTGATATTATGCCATAGAATTCAATTACAAGTTCAAAAAAGCGGGGAGCCTGGTGGGCTGCTGTCTCTGGGGTCGCACAGAGTCGGACACAACCGAAGCAAGTTAGCAGCAGCAGCAACACATTAATGCCGCCCACACCTTAACGCTTCCACCTTTGGTGGAAGATCTCTGTGATACTATTATTAAGTAGAAATTAATCCTTACTCATGAAGAGCACTGAAAAGATGTCAAGATCATAAATCCTCATTGTAAACAGTAATGGCGTAATGACTCTTGCTCTGGGATTGCCTATTCCATCAACCCACTTGCAACAGGCAGCCTCCTCAGCAACTTGAGGAAATTCAAACAAACAGGTTATACCACTCATGTGATTCTTGTTAAGAGGCTACCCAGTACTTGGTCAGGAGACGGCAATGGCACCCCACTCCAGTACTCTTGCCTGGAAAATCCCATCAACGGAGGAGCCTGGTAGGCTGCAGTGCATGGGGTCCCTAAGAGTTGGACACGACTGAGCGACTTCACTTTCACTTTTTACTTTCATGAATTGGAGAAGGAAATGGCAACCCACTCCAGTGTTCTTGCCTGGAGTATCCTAGGGACCGGGGAGCCTGGTGGGCTGCCGTCTCTGGGGTCGCACAGAGTCGGACACGACTGAAGTGACTTAGCAGCAGCAGTACTTGATCATGAATTATACCAGGCAGGTATACAAGCAATAAATTGTTTTGTCACAACAAATTTTCCTTTTTTCTACCTAAAATAGGCCCAACCTTTAGAATAGAAAGGAAAAAAATCAAGCTAACAATTAAAACCATTGAGAAAAAAATAGTGGGAAATATTTAAAACTTCATAATGCTTCATGACCAGAAACGCTAAATAATCACCGATATGTAAAACTGCCTGTCATCATAAACATCAAAAAGAACTCACAGGAGCTATAATTTATTAAATCAAAGAAACCACACGCCTTCATGCCATTAATAACGATGTACAAATTACTAGTCGGGAAGAGGGGTGCTGAGTCCAGTTTTTGATGGAAAAAAGTGTCTAGTAAAGAGAATCCCAAAATGAACCAACAGGCCTCTGTGCTGACTGAGGGTATTTTCCACGTACCAAATTCAAAGGAAATGTCAAAAAGCATTCCCTTACACAAAAAGAACCATCCGCGGACAAACCTGACTATAAAAGAGGGTGACTGCTAAATAGCCAATAAGCAAATTTATACATGCCGAGGTGTTTTTTTCATTTGAGAGAAATCTTGGGCGTTTAATTACCTGCGAAGAAAAAGGAAACGGATCTAAAAAGGGGTCTCCTGCACTGAATCGCCCTTTTAATGAAAAGGAGGAGAGGTCTTAGAAAATTCATCTCCAGCAGGCCCGATTCAAAAACATCTGGCTCTCCCCACAGCCCCAAGTCTGGGACCGGACGGTGCACCAGGCCACGCAGCGCCCGCGGCTGAAGCCACCCACCAGGCACGCTCAGCCTGTCTTCACCGCGTCCCTGCAGAAACCAAGAGGCCTTGAGGACTTGCAGGCTGCCACGTGACCGCCACTCTGAGAACACGTTTGCGTCCAGGCTGGACCAGCAGGGCCACCTCGCTCGCACAGCAGCCTCCGGGGATCGGCACCCCAGAGCGGACCTGCTTGCGCGGGTGGGCAGCCCAGCTGCTGCCCTCACAGACAACAGCCGTTCACGCCCTTCGCTGCCACTCCTTTCTCTGCCCTGGCTCTGGCTTTGGGAGAAGCCGAGAAGTATCTAAAACGAGTCTTTAAAAACAAGTACATCTCCAAACGAGATGCCGAGGCGCCGAGCCAAGCCCCAGCCCTCCCATCGCGTGCCGGGGTCCCCGCCCTCCCGCCCCCGGCGGCCCCTCCGAGAGGCCCGCGCCGAGGCCCGGGGTGGGGTGGGGGGCGCCCCGGAGGCCCCCCGCCGCCCGCCGGTCTGCCTGCCCCCGGGGGCGTCCCGGGCGGAGGGGCGAGGCGGCGTCCGCGGAGCCGCCGGGCGAGGGCCGCACGGAGACGGGGACCGCGGAGGGCCGGGGGGCTCACCTTGTTGAGGTGGGGGTTCCGGGTGACGGCGTAGCCGCGCTGGGGGGTGTGGCGGCGGCGAGGGGTCCGCGGGTCCATGGCGGGGGGCGAGCGCGCGCGGCGGCGGGGAGCGGGCCGGGCGGCGGATGCTGCCGGGACTGCGGCGGCGGCGGCGGCGGCGCGGAGAGAGGGCCGGGGGGCGGGCGTGGGTGGCGAGAGGGGGTGGACGCGGCGGGAGGAGCCGGCGAGGAGCCGCTATCCCCAGCCGGGCAGCCTGCGAGAAGCGCTGAGTCATGGCAGGCGACCGGGCGAGCGGCGAGCGAGGCGGAGGAGGAGGAGGAGGAAAGCGAGGCCCGGGTGGCGCCGCTCCCGTCCACACGCCCGGGGTCCCCCCGCTCGCCATCGGTTTTACAGTCGCAACCGTCCCGGCCCATCCCTGCGTGCGGGACGAGCTTCCTGCGGAGCACCCACAGGGCGGGGGGCAAGGTCAGGCTCCCCCGCCCGGCCCGGGGGTACCCTCACCCCTGGCCGAGGTGCCCCCCGCAGCTGCAGCCCCGGGGAGGTTGAGAAAGGATGGGAAACCCAGAGCCTCGGGCGGAAGACGGCTGCCCAGGCACAGAGGGAGACCCCGGGGTGGGGGGCGGCGCCGGGGGGCTCTTTGCAAAAGACTTTAACTGACCGAGGACAATTAGACTTCAGCTCTAATTCATCTAAGCGTCTCCTATCAGACGCTTCTAAACGCTCTAGTCAAAATTCTGGATGCCTGCCAGGGCCGGAGGAAGCTTCCAACCTTGACCCAGAAAGCCTCGGCCCTGGGTAGAACTGGGAGAAAGGCCAGAGAGGAGAGTGCCATCCCTGGGAATTTTATTTTAATGTTTTCATTAAAAGACAAGGTGCAAATGTTGGATCCCAGTGAACCGTCAGGTTTTTCTTGTCTACGGTGTTCCCCAAAGTTCTGGAGACCAGAATGTTTAAGAACCTGCCTCTCTGAATGATGATAATAAAGCCCTCAACCTGTAAGGGCTTCAGTTTCTTCTTTGGTCAACGGAGAAAGTCAGAGTAAAAGATCTCCCAGCGCTGGAATTCGGTTATTGATAGTTATACTTCAAGTTTCAAGCAATGTTGAAGTAGTCATATCACAGGCAAAAGAGGTGTTCACACACTAAACGCTTCCTGTGCCCCAGTTTCCTTTTCAGTTAATAGAATGGCTAGTTTCTGCCCCCTGTTCCTACCCAATGATTTTATAAAGAGGTGTGTCTGGGATTCAGTATTTGATTTTATATCCCACTTCAGTATTCTTGCCTGGAGAATCCCAGGGACAGAGGAGCCTAGCAGGCTGTGGTCCATAGGGTTGCAAAGAGTCACACGCAACTGAAGCAACTTAGCACAACACAGCAACACATTTGATTTTATATATTCATAAACTAGACATTCAACCAAAGAGTCATTTCTAATTATGTTACTTTTCCTTATCAGAAAGATTTGTTACAGTAGTGTTTTTTGCCACACGTATATCCAGCAGTTTCTTAGTCCTGGTCATTAAACTATCTAGAATCAGTTGCTTTTTAATAGAGAATATTTGTGTCACAGAATTCTTTTGATTCCTTGCATTTCGGTAACACTTTTCACTGTGAGTTCTATAATACGTAAATAATTAACCCAGCAACATCTGAGAAGAAGGTATACTTTTCAAAACTCACTCTCTTGAATTAACTCAGGCACATTACAGTTAAAAGTATTTCATGGAAGACAAAAACAGTTCAATGACAGGCCTAGGAGCAAAACACAAGATGCTGAAAAAGAGACAAAAATGTGAGTACAACAGAACCTTATTATAACACAGATCTTAGTACATAAATTTACACACATTATCTGTCTAGTCCTAGTTCTGTGGTATATTTACAGATAGAAAAGCTGATGTAAATACAGAGTAGTCCCAAAGAGTGTGTGGGCTTGTCCCCCAAGCCATTATTACAGAGGGATTACACGATCCTGCCAATGCAGGTAAAGTTCACATCTTTCTTCCATTACATTTATTTCTCTCTTGAAAACAGCTCCAACCCCCTAGGATAAGGCCTAGCTGGGGAAGCCATTTTGTATATCCGTGTGCAGTACCAAAACTACTGGAAAGAACCTATTTTTCCACCTAAATGACAACTAGGAAGGACACCAACTTTTTCAATCCTCTTTAAAGATTGTAAGGTTAGGTTTTATTGCAAAAAACATGTAAAAAAAAACCCAAACAACAGAAAAAAACTTCTGTTAGAATTTTCCTTGTGATAGACCACAGTCACTCTACACACAGTTGATCAAAGAATGGGATTCACAAACAAGAGACTAGAGTCTGTAGTTTCTGATGCTCAGTGAGAATACTATATCAAAATCAGATTTTTTGTTGCTCAAGTTTAATGCACAATGAACTGTAATCATATTTAAGTATGATTACAGCATCCTTATTTAATGTTGTTAAGGTTTCACATAGAGAAAATTCAGGAAATACCTAACAGTACATGTAACATTTTAAATGTAACTTTCATGAGAATAAAAGATAATCTAATAGGAAAAAAAGATGTAGCTCTATGATGGTTTGTGATGTTAAGTAAATGATTTTGTATTTCTTCACACAGAAACACGTTACTGCTATGCAAAATTAGTTCCTTTTTTTTTTTTAGTTGAATATCTTAACATGCCTGATTCTTGGTTTGTTTCTGTAGGAAGCAAAAAACTTTGACCTTTTAGGGTTCTAATTTTGAGAATTCTAGTGTTCAGTATATTAAGAGAAGGTCTATCGGAGTGGCCGACCCTAAAAGTTCAGAATCAAAAGTAGGCAGCTGGGGGACTTTCCCGGTGGTTCAGTGCCTTAGACTCCTAATACAAGGAGGCTCAGGTTCAATTCCTGGTCAGAGAACTAGATCCCACATGTCACAACTAAAAGTTCACATGCCAAAACAAAGATTGAAGATACTGTGTGCTGCAACTAAGACATGGCGCAGCCAAGTAAACAAATATTTTTTTAAAAAGCAGACAGCCGAATCAAATATGGCCAGCCCCAGGGTAATTGGCAACCATGGAAAGAGTTGACTTTTTACCTACATACTACAGTGAGAACAGGACTTGAATAAGTGCTAACATGGAGGTGGCAACAGCTGACCTCTACCCATCTTGGGTTTTCAGCTGGGACTCTAAGAAGATGACATATTAACAAAAGAAAAAGAGTTTATTAACTAACGCACACAGAACACATTATCCAGGAGAAAACTGAAATGAAGAGTGGCTAAAGCAAGTAGCCTAGAACTGCAGCCTGTACATCATCTTCAACAAAGAACAATAAATTGCTAGAGAAATGACGAAGGAAAACAGTTTTAAGCTTCCAAGGGCAGCAAAATGGAGGACTATAAATACATGAAAAGAAACTAATAAAATAAGACTTGTTTGCAGATTCCTCTGGTCCTCACATTTTGGGATGACAACCTGGCTTTACCTGACTGTAAGGAATCCCTGATGAACCAAGCTACTAGTTATTAGTATAGTGCTGCTATAGTGATAAGTGAAATGGGTGTGCGAGTCATTTCACTAGAATGTTTTAAAGAGATGTGCACTTATTTTGGTGGTGGTTTAGTCACTAAGTCATGTTCGACTCCTATGACCTCATGGACTATAGCCCTCTAGGCTCCTCTGTTCATGGGATTTCCCAGGCAAGAATATTAGAGTGGGTTGCCATTCCCTTCTCCAGGGGATCTTCCTGACCCAGGGATCAAACCCCAGTCTCCCGCTTTGCAGGTAGATTCTTTACCAACTGAGCCATCAGGGAATCCCTGTACTTATTTTAATCTATTCGAAAACAAAAGTCTATGCAAAAGTCCCATCCTCTAAGATAGTGGTCTCCAACCTTTTTGGCATCAAGGACCAGTTTCATGGAAGACAATTTTTCCACAGACCAGGATGGGGGGATGGCTTCAAGGATGATTCAAGCACATTACATATATTCTGCACTTTATTTCTACCAGCTCAGGCATTAGATCCTGGAGATTGGGAAACCCTGCTCTAGGGAGACCCTACAGAATGTCTAGAGCTCCATAGAACACAACTTTTTTTGAAGAAAGTAATATCCCTCTTTATTAATCCTTAAAAGAATTATCTCTACTGTTAGGAATAATGTAATACCACTTCATTCTTATTATCTATTATAATCATTAAATATATATGAAAACATATACAAAATACAGATACTGCATGGTGACTATATAATTTTGGAGTAAATCCATAGACTGAGTCAGAATATGCATAAGTCATTTATAGCTTCACTGTTCATTTATACCTGAAAAAGTTTTCATTAAGCACACTAATAATTTTCAAACGATATAATAAAAATATGCTTGCAGTATTTGGCTGAATTACACCTGGGAAAACGAAGCTAGCTGTTTCACCTATTTCAATACTAGTATACTCTGGATCATATTATACACGTACAGAAACTTAGAAGATCATAAATCTCCCAAGAGGAGACATTATTTAGTCTGTGTCACTGATATGTATCTGTAAAACATTTTTAACACTGCAAACATCAGAAGTTTCAAAACGAGGCCCTGGAAAAGGTATATACTCTACTACAATGATGCTGAATACTTCTTCACAATGCCTCTTTGTGATGTCAATCAACTGTAAGTGTGAGTTTATCAATAAGTTGCTTGATATCCATCACTTCCTTGGTGACGTGAACTGGGTTTTTCAGGTTACCTTGGCTGGGTTCACCAATGTTTTAAACTTTTCTACAGTAAGAGAACTGACCATTAGGGCAATTTAAAGGAAATAATCCCCACTACCCTGAAGACAGAAACGTCTCTATTAGCTGCACTGTTAGGACCCTTGTTGGAAGTCAGCAACTGAATGCTGTGTCACCTGCCAGTTTCTGCTGAATGATAACAGGGGTGGACAAAGGTAAAGCTGCTACCTGAAAAAGGTCCACCCAAAATAATAATCTTAAAAGGAATAAAGGAAGACGCTTCTTCACCTCTTGCTCTATCAAAGCTTTTACATTTTCTGCTGCCTGTTTAATTCCAGGTTTATCCTCCTGTGAATCAAGCCCAATAATATCAAACCAAGAAGGCACAGCCATGTTCACATTTAACCTAACAGATTAACAGACACATGCAGGTAGGTATATTTGATATGTGAACTTCTGATACCTCCAAAGGCTTCTTGCCCCACCCACACCCTGTATCTCCCTATCCACGCAGGAAAATCACTACAGCAGCGGGCTTTCTGCGGTGAGCAGGGTGGGGAACTAAACAGACACACCTAAGGCTGCAAAGAAAGCATGGTCCAGCCTCCTGCAGCCCCAGTTTAAAAATCATGGATCTAGGCCAGTGGTTTTCAATCTTGTTCCTATATTAGAATCCCCTGGGGAGATTTAAAAACACTCTTGACTGGACCCAGAGTTGTTGATTTCATTGGTCTGGGTGCTAACTTTATCACCAGGATTCTGTGTCCCAAGATCCCCAGATGATTCTAATTTGCAGCCAAATTAGAATTCCAGACCCCTGATTTAAAAGAATGTTTATCTTACTTTTGCTTGCATCAGAATCAGTTGCAAGGCTTCTTAAAGCAGGGCCCCACCCTCAGAGTCTCTGATACATAAAGTGGGAGGTAGAGCTCCAAAATTTGCATTTCTAACAAGATCCCAGGTGATGATATTGATGGTAGCCAAGGGACCACATTTTGAGAACCAGTGGTCTAGAGCAGCACTACCCAACAGAAATGTAATGTGAACCATATAGATAAAGATTTCCAAGTAGCCAAGTTTTTGAAAAGTAAAAAAAAAAAAGTTGAATTTTATTTTCATCATATATTTTATTTAACCTAATACTATATCCAAAATGAGTATGTCAATTTGTTATCAATGTAAAATTAATGTTTTACATTTTTCTTTTGTACTGTCTTTAAAATCTAATGTGTATTTTATACATAAAGTACATCTCAATTTTGACACCAAATTTTTATCAGAAGTACTAGTTCTCTACTTAGATTTTTTAAAATTTACAGTTGAAATGGTAGATGCATATACCCAAGTTACTGCAAGCATACTTGAACTTTTTAAAAACTAAATTGAGTTTTATATATAAATTAAAATCTTCTTTTCCATACTTGAAAAATCTAAGACTACTTGGTCTGCTGAAGATTGACCATTAACATTTCCTGCCTGGGACTTCCCAGGTAGTCCAGGATTGGGACTTCGTCTTCCAGGGCCGGGGATGTAGTTTCAGTCCCTGGTCAGGGAGGGAAGATCCCACTTGCCTTGCAGCCAAAAAACCAAAATATCAAACAGAAGCAATACTGTAACAAATTCAATGAAGACTTTGAAAATGGTTCACATTTTAAAAAATCTTAAAAAACAAAGCAAAAAAACATTACTTATTTGTATAGGCAGTTTCCATATTGGTAATGGATTATGTTCCTAAAGTTCATGTATAAGTCAATGATTTAGAAACCATATTGCATTTTTCATAGCCATAATACAACAAATGCTTCCATGCTGGCCTTAAAAGCCCGTGCATTCATGCTTAGACGTTCAGTCATGTCCAACTCTTTGCTACCCTTTGGTTTGTAGCCTGCCAGCTCCTCTGTCCAGGCAAGAATACTGGAGTGGATTGCCATTGCCTTTTCCCCTTAAAAGCCCATTAACACAGTTGGAAATATCATACAAAGATTAAAAGAGTCTTCCAAAAGTTTTTTAAAAATAAAATATTTCTGAAGAAAATGTCTGACAAGTTCCAATTTAACATTCCATGAGTAGAGTTATCTTTCTATATACCCTGGGGAAATAGAAGAATAATACAAATAATTATTTCTCAGTAGATATTAACTATGTCATTTGTTTTAAAAGGCAGAATCAACTCTAGCCACATCTGGTTTGAAATAATAATTGTTCCATCTCACTGCATACATAAAGGGTATTCATATAACCTGGGCCTTAAAAAACCCCACAGGAATATTCCGAAGGGCAAAATATAGTTCAGAGTTTCTATCCTAAAATTAAAGACTAGTTCTAAATTTAAATCCTCTTGCTCAAAATTCTCCAACGGCAACCACCTCACTCCTAGTAGAAGCCAAAGTCAGTAGCTGCCCTACAAAGCCCCATAGAAACTGTTCCAGTCCCTTTATCTCTGTGGCTTTATTACGTTTATCTCCCCCCTCCTCTTTCCTGTTGTTCTAACTGACTGTGACTGTCTTACTTTTTCCCCAAACAGAATAAGCACATCCCTACCTTGTAGCCTTTGCTCTTGCTGGTCCTCTGGAGCACTTGTCCCCCAAATGTTGACATGGTTTCCTCAGTCCCTTCAGCTCTTTGCCCAAGTGTCATTTTTCAACTGAGGCCTTTACTAACCATGCCATGGAATACAGCAATCACTATTCTTCCTTCACACATCTTTCTTACTCTCTATGGGTCTTCCTTATTTAATTTTTCTCCACAAAACTTTTTATATTTAAATATAATATGCAATTCCAGAGAAGGCAATGGCAACCCACTCCAGTACTCTTGCCTAGAAAATCCCGTGGATGGAGGAGCCTGGTGGGCTGCAGTCCATGGGGTCATGAAGAGTCGGACACGACTGAGTGATTTCACTTTCACTTTTCACTTTCATGCATTGGAGAAGGAAATGGCAACCCACTCCAGTGTTCTTGCCTGGAGAATCCCAGGGACAGGGGAGCCTGATGGGCTGCCGTCTATCAGGTCGCACAGAGTCGGACACAACTGAAGTGACTTGGCAGCAGCATAATATACAATTCACTTATTAGTTTATCATCTCACTACTATAAATGCTTACATGTCAACTCCATAACAATGGTCATTTTACATCTTTTGGTCATTTCTGTGAAACCCATCACTTTGTTCCAGAACTCTGCATAAACAACTTTTCTAACTAATTTCATGATCTATTTATTCATACACACTTTTCTTTCATGAGTATTTATTCGACTATCTTCTTTAAGTCTTCTACATAAAGGGCATAGGTCCTTTCCTCTTTGCAAAAGATTTATCTAGAAATAATGAGCCACCAGAATTGGACATAGAAAATTCAATGTTTCAAGTAATCATTGGTTTTCAAATTGTTCTTGAAAAATTTGCTTACTATATTCCTATAGAATGGCATAGATTTGATTGAGATTGTTCTCTGATGAATACTTATTTGGATTGTACCATTGTATAATGTTGTAGTACCTTGTAAAATTGTACCTACTGTCAATAAAATTTCCATGCATTAATAGCATGCATTGTATTATTTGGCTTCCCTGGTGGCTCAGTTGGTCAAGAGTCTGCCTGCAATGCAGGAGACACGGGCTCAAGCCCTGGGTCGGGAAAATCCCCTGGAGAAGAAAGTGGAAACCCATTCCAATATTCTTGCCTGGAGAATTCCATGGACAGAGGAGCCTAGAGGGCTACAGTCCATGAGGTCACAAAGAGTCAGATATGACTAAGTGACTAACACACACAGGTGACTCAAGTGGTAAAGAATCTGCTTGCCAATGCAGGAGATGCAGGAGACATGGGCTTAATCCCTGGGGTGGGAAGATCCTCTTGGAGTAGGAAATGGCAGCCCACTCCAGTATTCTTGCCTGGGAAGTCCCATGGACAGAGGAGCCTGGTGGGCTACAGTTCCTGAAGTCACAGAGTCATACATGACTGAGCACACACACACACTTACTGTATTATTTAAAACCTAAAGTTACATGTATTATGAAAAAGACCCAACTTAATATTTTTGCCATTCGTTTTCATTGAATTAATATTTTAATACTTCCTTACCTTTGCTTTTCTCAATCTAAATAAAAAATACCTCCCATCATTGCCAAGAATAAATCTATATCATTGCTTCCAGTGAAAAGGGGGTAGGTTAGAGTAGTTGATGGCTGTCCAGACACTTCTCTTTGTCTCTCTCTGTTCAAGTACTCTCAGGATCTCTCCACGGGGTCTCTCATTCTGGGTTAATTTGGGTCCTCACAGCATGGCAGCCTCAGGGCAGTCAAACTGCTTATTTGGAGATTGAAGACTTTCAGAACAAGTATTCCAGGGCAGAAAAATTGCTCTTCCTTTTAATTATTTACCCTTGTCACTTCTCCATACTCTCTTGATGTAGTTACAAAAACCCATCTCAATGGGAAGAGTGTCAAAGCCACACTGGAAGAAGAGCATGTACTATAGGAGATTTGCTGCAGCCATTTGAGAAATACAACCTGCCACATAGGAGTGTGCAGAAATTTATTAGACTGCTTGTTTCCATCACTTTTTTAAGGATACTAGACTATCTAAAATATGCAATGGGTGGTACACTTAATGCATACAAGTTATTGACAATGATTGAAAATGTGCATAAGAAAACAAGTTAAGAAAAATTTATTCCAGAAAAGTAACCTAGAGGTTAAGCCATAGTTCAGTTTAGATACAGACCCCAACCCTTACTATATCTTCAGTATATCAGATGTTGGAGTCACCAATGATTATCAGGAATACAAGATTTCAAAGTGCTTTCTAAAATTGCTTTCAATGTGATTTAATGTGGTATATTTTCTTTTAATATTTTGAAAAATGACAGTTTATAGAAAATATACATATTAGTGCCAGAATATTAAATTAGCTATAATACACTATCCTACAATACTTTAATTATCTTAAGTAGTTAGGAGGTTACTAAATGAGGCTCATTTCATAGACTGTTAACAAGGAGCAGTGAAAGAATTATATCTTAGAAACCAAAGATATTGGGGCCTGTTAGGAACCATGTATTGGTTTAACTGTAATAAGAATATCATATTAAAAGTAATACTGGGGACATCCCTGGTGGCCCAGTGGTTGGGACTTCACCTTCCAATGCAGGGTGGTGGGTTCAAACCCTGGTTGGAGAGCGAAGATCCCACATGACTCAGGGTTAAAAAACCAAAACATGAAGCTGAAGCAGTATTGCAACAAATTCAACAAAGACTTAAACCCTGACTTTAAAGAGTTGCAATTCAGCCTACCAAGGCCAGGGTCTACCTTCAAAACACAAAAAGTAATACTGAATACTAAACAGATAGAGGTTTTTTTGTTTTGTTTTTAACTTGGAAAACTCTGCTCCCAAATTGTTGATGATTTGTTTGTTTATAGTTCTGTAATGTATGAAGTTTGTATAAAGAGTACATATTACTTTTCCATTCAGAAAAAAACACAAAACTTTAAACTTTGGAATATACCCAGTGGGTATGTATAATTAAAGCAATATACTGTAAAATTTTAGAAATCTCAATTTTCTTCTTTGTTCCAAAGGTAATTTGAGACAACAATTTGGCATCATACCACATTACAATATGGATACCTTAAATCTTTGCTTGCCAGGAGGCACTAGAGCCAGCCGCACAATGCAATTCTGAGACAGGGAGGATAAATTTCATAATACCCTCCTCTGCCAAACACCTGTGTGGGTCCACTCTACTCGCCTAACTTTGAAAAAGCTGGACTAAAAACAAGCCAAAAAAAAAAAGATTCAAATTTACAGTTAAAAAGCTGTGTAGAAAGGTAACCATTTTTCATAACACTATATATTGAATTTACCAGTTAACCCTGACTCACCCAAACAACAGATGATCACAGACTTCAGTGAACAAATAATTGATTTTCAAATATAACACGATGTTCTATAAATGACAATATCATGTGACTTTTTCCTTCTCAGTCACAGAGTCGGACATGACTGAAAGCTACTTAGCATGCACACACACACATCTACTTCATATTTTTGAAAAACTTGACGCTACACTTAGAAAACATATATATCAAATATGATTTATTTTCAAGTAAAGTTTTTCAAGCACTATAAAGGGTTCAAAACACGACTTCAATTTCTCTTTTTAATGAACAGCTAGTAATTGCTTTAAAATTGCCATTCATCCCTGTCAGTGTGTTAAATTATTTGCCTTTGTATCTCAAACAGATGTTAGAAAATAATGAACCAAAAATCACACGAATAAAAGCTACTTTTATTTTGTTGCTTTATCTAACTTGAAGTTTAAAAGAATAGTCTGTGCTTTTGGAGATCAACTCAAAATACATTGACCTTGTTAATTTGGAGCCCATGAGCTGTATCTAGTGGTTAGCATCTAGTGATCTGGCAGAAATAAAACTAAGCCAGCATTAGGCACCAACTATTAATCTGTAATGGCACCAGAAGCCTGGCATTTCAAGTCTAGTCCTACGCTGAAGCTCTAATACTGTGGCAGAGCTCCAGACCTCCTGGGTTATGGAAGAGGGAGAAAATGTGCATGAAAGGTTGTACTCAGGATAGTTATACAAGAGATTCATTCATGACAGATGAAGAGGCTTGGGAGAAAGCACGTAGGCCAGGGTAGAAATGTGGAGTACTGAAATAAATTTCACTGTAGTGGAAATAGCAAGACCAAGTCACTTTCCTAAAGACATGGTCTAGTTTCTGTAGCGACACTGGGATCTTTGGGCGGGAAAAAAAAAATGTCGTATAGATTCAGTAGGAGACTTATGAAGTCATCCTGGGGTTTTGAAAATAATCAGGCTTAAAGGGGAAAGGTGCAGGTTGGGAAATATATTAGGAAGTTGGGGGTTTATTCTATTTCAACTCAGCCTCCTAATATATACACACTACTATATATAAAATAGATCATCAACAAGGACCTACTATGTGCTATGTGCTATATGCTCAGGGAACTATACCCAATATTCTGTAATAACCTACATAGGAAACAAATCTGAAAAAGACTATATATGGTAATATGTATAACTGAATCACTTTGCTGTACACCTGAAACTAACACAACATTGTAAATCAACTATACTCTAATATAAAATAAAAAATTTCAATTAAAAAAGAGAAAAGAATCAGATTTGGGGGTACTTGTCCACACGTATTCCTTGACTCATGCAAGATTTCCAAATTCAAGTAGAATTTATATTGAAAGAGGAACTTTAGATGTAATACTGTATTTCCAGCCCTGTACATATTCAGATTTGGAGATAGCTATTATTTGCTGGGGACTTCCCCAGTGGCTCAGTGGTAAAGAATCCACCCACCAACGCAGGGGACAAGGGTTTGATTCCTGGTGCGGGAGGATTCCACAGGCCAAGGCTGCAGCTATGTCCGGCTACGATTACTGAGCCTAGGCTTTAGAGCCTGTGCTTTGTAACAAGAGAAGCCACCACAGTGAGAAACCTTCACACCACAACAAAAACCAGGGCAGCCAAAAATAAATAAATAATAATTTTTTTTTTAAAAAAAGGAGTATGCCAATATGTCTTTAAGCTCTTGGAATTAAGTTAGAAACAACTCTCCATTTTCAGGGAATCAATGCTTAAATGTTGTACAGCTCACATCCCAGAGCTGATTTATATTTGTCTTCCCTGGCTGCAAGGAAACCTATACATAATCAGTATCAGTAGCAGTTCAGTTGCTCAGTCGTGTCTGACCCTTTGCGACCCCATGGACTACAGCACACCAGGCCTCCCTGTCCATCAGCAATACATAATAGAAGATGCAAATATCAAATCACCTAGGCTCTACTATATATAGTTTTACTTGCCATTTTCCTGATAATATTTGTTGGAGAGATAGTAAATCTATCTCATGAGAATAAAATAGGTTTTTTTAATCACAATATTTTCCTCCAGTCTGTATATATTCTTTAGGATAGATCTGTACATAAGAAAAGTAAAAGGGTATAAGAACAGTCATATAAACTTGAAGCCTTATATAGTTTCTGAACAATTAAAGAGCAGCAGAGAGGCATAGTGTTTTAATTTTCTTTTACCTCTTATACCTAAAGAATTCACTTTTTTATAAGCCCTTCTCCCAGCCCCTACATCTCAAGGAAGATATGGCCTTACATTTTTTTTTTAATTACTTGCTTTAAATTCTTTATTAGGGTGGGTGGTCCAGTGGTTAAGAGTCCTCCTGCCAATGCAGGAGACATGGTTTGATCCTTGGTCCAGGAGGATCCCACATGCATGGAGATACTGGGCCTGTGTGTCACAGCTACTGAATCTGTACCCTAGAGCCTGTGCTCTGCAACGAGAGCGGCCACTACAGTGAGAAGCCCATGTACCAGAGCTGAAGAGTGGCCCCCTTCACTCACAGAAACTAGAGGAGGCCCAGAGGCACCTGTGAAGACCCAGGCCAGCCAAAGATAAAAATAAATAAATCTTTTTTTTTAAAGTACATATCAAAAAAATTTTTTAAGAATCATTATCAAACAGAGAAGAAACAGCTACTTTTTCCTTCAGTAATACATTTTCACTTGATTTTAAGTTCCTTTCATTTCCCAGTTTCACTCCCGATAATCTTTGTCTGTGATATTCTTCGGAGAAGAAAATGACAGCCCACTCCAGTATTCTTCCCTGAAGAATCCCAGGGATGGAAGAGCCTGGTGGGCTGCTGTCTATGGGGTCAGAGTCGGACACGACTGAAGTGACTTAGCAGCAGCAGCAGCAGCAGTGATATTCTTACAGGAAGAAGAGTACCAAATAAACCCAGACTAAAATTGAAATCTTCCTAGAGGGATTCCTTTTAGAAACTTAAAAATAAATGTTTAGGTGTCGCTAGTGGAAAAGAATCTGTCTGCTAATGCATGAGATGAAAGGGACGTGCATCCTGCCCCTGAGTCAAGAAGATGTCCTGGAGAAGGAAATGGCAACCTGCTCCAGTGTTCTTGCCTATAAAATCCCATTGGACAGAGGTGCCTGGTGGGCTACAGTCCATGGGGTTGCAAAGAGTCAGATGCGACTTAGCACACACACACACACCCCAAATATTTCAAAATCATCAATAATTGTAAATTTGCTTATAACCATAATAGTTAGGTGTTCTTTTCAGGTATCTCCTTATTTCTATATAGTCATTAATGAAAATATCAAATCTATTAGTTTTACAGTATGGAGATTCCTCAATAAATTAAAAATAAAATTGCCAGGGCTGTGGTGCTAGAGGTTGTTGAATGGTGGTGGGTGTAGCTACCAGACACAGTTTGTCAACAGTCTGAACCAGCAAGGGCATTAGGAAATTTCACTGCATTTGTCCTCCCTCCACCTGACTTTGCCTTCTTGACTGGATCCCCATGGAGACCTGAGATCTTGAAGCATCCTGCCCAAAGGATGCCTGAAACAAGATTTGGGGAGGGACTGCCAGCTTAGAGAGCAAATCCTGAGCCTTTGGAGTGGGAGCATGGACTCCAAGACCCTACACTGCCAGAGAACCATCCCTAGAGGGTATCAAATAGTGAAAACCCATACAAAGGGAACCACTGGAATACAAGACCCAGAATCACCCAACTACCAGTAGCACCTCGTGCAGGATGCCTCATCCAAACAACAAACAAAACAAAAACACAAACCCAATCATCAGCAGATAGGATTACCACCTCACTCAGCCTTCAGCAACAGAGGAAAAACAAACAAATAAACAACCAAAAACTCAACACAAATCTTACCCTATACAAAGTTCACACAAACAACTGGACCAAACTTAGGAAGGCAGAAATCAAAAGGAAGAAAAAATTCAATTCTGAAGCCTGGGAGAAGAAGACCTCAAACACAATAAGTTGGAAAAAAAAAAAAAAAGAAAATGAAAAGGCAGAGAAATACTACATAAATGAAGAAACAAATGAGAAACACAGGAGTACAAATAAATGAAGAGGAAATAGGCAAGCTAACTGAAAAATAATTCAGAATAATGATAATAAAGATCATCAAAACCCTTGAAAACAAAATGAGGAAAATGCAAAAGTCAATTAACAAAGACCTAGAAGAATTAAAGAATAAACTTGCAGAGACAACACAATTACTGAAATTAAAAATACTCTAGAAGGAATCTATAGCAGAATATCTGAAGCAGAAGAATGAATCAGTGACCTAGAAGATAAAATGGTGGAAATAACTTCTGAAGAGCAGAATAAAGTAAAAAGAATGAAGAGAACTGAGGATAGTTTCAGAGACCTCTGGGACAATATCAAATGCACCAACATTTGAATTACAGGGGTCCCAAAGAAAAAGAGAAGAAGAAAGGGTATGAGAAAATTTTTGAAGAGAGTATAGTTGAAAATTTTCTCCAACATGGGAAAGGAAATAGTCAATAAAGTCCAAGAGGCACAGAATCCCGTACAGGATAAATCCAAGGAGAAACACGCCAAGACTAATCAAACTAATAAAGACTAAACACAAAGAAAGAATATTAAGAGCAGTAAGGGAAAAGCAACAAGTAATATACAAGGGAAACACCATATGCTTAACAGCTGATCTTTCACCAGAAACTCTGCAGGCCAGAAGGGAATGGCAGGATATTTAAAAAAAAAAATTTCTTTTTTTCAAATTCTGAAAGGGAAAAATCTACAACCAAGATTATTGTACCAAGCAAGATTCTCATTCCAAATTGATGGAGAAATAAAAAGCTTTTCAGACAAGCAAAAGTAGAGAATTCAGTACCATCAAACAACCTTTACAGCAAATGTTAAAAGAACTTCTACAGTCAAGAAATACAAGAGAAGAAAAAAGATCTACCCCAAACAACTAAGAAAATGGCAATAAGAACATATACATCAATAATTACTTTAAATGTAAATGAACTAAATGCTCCAGCCAAAAGACACAGGGTGGCTGAATGGATACAAAAACAAAACCCATATATATGCTGTCTACAAGAAACCCACTTCAGACCTAAAGACACATATAGACTGAAAGTAAGAGGATGGAAAAATATATTCCATGCAAATGGGAAGCAAAAGAAAGCTGGAGTAGCAATACTCATATCAGACAAAACAGACCTTAAAATAAAGAAGATTACAAGAGATAAGGAAGGACATTACATTATTATCAAGCGATCTGTCCAAGAGGAAGACATAACAATTGTAAATATTGATGCACCCAACATAGATACACCTCAATACATAAGATAAACACTAACAGACATAAAGGGAGAAATTGACAGTAACACAATAATAGTAGGAGACTTTAACACTCCACTCACACCAATGGACAGATCATCAAAATAGAAAATTAATAAGGAAACACAAGTCTTAAATGATACATTAGATGAGATGGATGTCACTGATAGCTTCAGGACATTCCTTCCAAATGCAAAAGAATACACCTCTTCTCAAGTGCACATGAAACATTCTCCAGGATAAACCACATCTTGGGTCACAAATCAAACCTCAGTAAATTTAAGAAGATTGAAACCAAATCAAGCATCTTTTCCAACCACAATGCTATGAGACTAGATATCAATTACAAGGAAAAAAAACTGTAAGAAACACAAATACATGGAGATTAAACAACATGTTTATAAATAACCAACAAGTTACTGAAGAAAACCAAAGGGAAATCAAAAAATTTCTAGAAACAAATGACAATGAAATCATGACAACTCAAAACCTATGGGATGCAACAAAAGCAGTCCTAAGAGGGAAGTTTATAGTAATATAATCCTACCTCAAGAAACAAGAAAAACATCAAATAGACAGCCAAACTTTACACCTATATCAACTGGAAAAAGAAAAACAAACAAAAAAACCCAAAATTAGTAGAAGGAAAGAAGTCATAAAGATCTGAGCAGAAACAAATGAAAAATAAATAAACAACAGTAAAGATGAATAAAACTAAAAGCTGGTTCTTTGAGAAGATAAAAAAAATTGAAAAACCTTTAGGCAGACCTATTAAGACAAAAAGGGAAGAATCAAATCAACAAAATTAGAAATGAAAAAGGAGAAGTTACAACAGACAATGCAGAAATACAAAGGACTAGAAGAGAATGTTATGAACAACTACATGGCAATAAAATGGATAGCCTGGAAGAAATGGACAGATTCTTAGGAATATTCAATCTTCCAAGACTGAACCAGGAAGAAGGAGAAATTATGAACAACTCAATTACAAACCCTGAAATTGAAGCTCTGATCAAAAATCTCCCAAAAAACAAACCCTTAGGACTAGATGCCTTCACAGGAGAATTCTATCAAGCATTTAGAGAAGAGCTTATGGCTATCCTTCTAAAACTTTAAAGCTGCGATCTTGATTCCAGCTTGTGCTTCTTCCAGCCCAGCGTTTCTCATGATGTATAGTTTATTTACAGTGTTGTATTAGAACTAGTACAACACTGTAAATCAACTATACTTCAATAAGTTTAAAAATCCTTCAAAAAATAAAATCTGTTAGTTTTAACAAGACATTATAAACATTTCTACCTATTCAACTTATTAAAATGAAACAGAAGTCAAATGGTACAAATAAAAACTTAGAGGGGGATAAAATATTGTTGACGAAATGTGAAATTAGATAATTTTTAAAAAATAAGTCAACTGAGATTTTAAAAAGGATAGTTCTGCAGGTAATATGCTACCCCTTATTATGAAATACTACTGATTTATTGGCATTTACCCTAAAGGTCACTTTAACATTTTAATTACAACACTAGTGTCTCCCTGGCAATAGATAAGATAGTTCTTGAATATTTGCTGTCTGTTAATGTGTAAGAAGTTACTGTAAAACTCAATGATCTAAAATAACATTTTTATCTCATAGTTTTTATGGGAGAGGAATCTGGAGGCAGTTTAGCTTGATACCCTAGTTCAGGGGCTCTCTCAAGACTGCTTCAAGGTGACAGCTTTTGTCTCAAAACTCAACCAGGGAGGACCAGACTCCAAGCCCACTGATGTGGACGTTGGCAGGATTCAGTTTCTAATTAGCTTTACTGGCTACCTGGGGCTCCTCACGGGCACAGTGACCATAGCAACTAGCTCTTGAAGAGCAAGCAAGAAGAATCAGAGAAAATAGGGCATGACCTTCCAAATCTCAGAAGTCACATCCGTAACTTTTGCCCTATTCTCTAGAAGCAAGTCTCTAGGTTTGATCTACAATCAAGGAGAGGAGATTGTACAGAATGTGTGAATACCAGGAGGTAGTGGTCTTTGGGAGCCATGTTGAGGCCATACCACACCTGATATGGGAAATTCTTTATAATTCCAGAGATTTTCCAGTTCTCAGTGCTTTTGGATAACCATTTCTAAGGGTTACTGGATTTTATTTTAATAAAATGTGGTCTATTTTGTATTTTTAAAAATTTCAATGAGGGAAGGGAATAATTTTTTATGCATATTTTAAACAATTGCCTGGTGTTCACTTATTAACAATGCATCAGCATATTTGATATATCATAAACTTTTTTGACTAACCAAAATTAAAAGAAGTCAAAAAGAGAAAAAATGAAATGAATAATATATTTTTCCAAAATATGTTTCAGTATTGAGCTAGATAGTATCATGGAATATAGCTTGTTTGACACATATGTCATTCATACCTCCCATTTTGTAAATAAATTAAGATAAAGGCAGTGTTAAGTAGACATTAAAATGATTTTCAAAAAATAAGTCCAGAGAACTAGTCTAGCCAATTCTTTTTAAAAACTTTCCCTTCTCACTAGGTCAGGCATTCTCAACCAGATACTTCTGTATATTTATAGATGTCAAAACTTGATGTGTATATGCATTTCCTGTAGAAGGAGTTAATAGCATTAATGAACTTCTCAAAAGAACAAGAAGCATTGCCCTAGGCAACAGGAATTTAGGCACTGAATTCTTATATAGAGTCTCATGAATTTGCTTCATATAAACCACAACAAAACAAAGTAACAAAAATTTATTGAATTTTCTTTTAAACTATCTGTTTCATCAATGTAACTAATGTTGAGTTCTATATTCACTCAACAAATATTTATTGAGTATCACTAAATCCCAGCCAGTTCTAGGCAATGGAAATATTAATACAAGTCCCATCGTCACATTCTTGAGAGTGTGGGTAGAAGAAAGTAAACAGTAACATGTACAATATTGCATTGCAGAGAAAATAAGCAGGTTATTCCTGAATTATTTCAAGCTTTAATGGGAATATACACTTCACCATAAATCAGCCCTATTGATATTTCATAAAGCTTTTTGACATCAGCAAAATACCCTCAGTTTAGTCCAGTGAATATTTATGTAGCATTTGCCATGGGCCAGGTATTGGAGAAGGAAGTGGCAACCCACTCCAGTATCCTTGCCTGGAAAATCCCGTGGACGGAGGAGGCTAGTAGGCTACAGTCCATGGGGTTGCAAAGAGTTGGAAATGATTGAGCGACTTCACTTTCATTTTCACTTGCTATGGGCCAGGTATTGGGCTAGACGCTGGAGACGCAGAGATGAGCCTGCTGCTCTGAGAAGTTTATAATTCTAGGCTTAGAGGGATCACTTCTTCTGGGAATTCCTCTGGGCTGGGTTAGTGGTCCCCCTCTGTGATCATACAGTTACCTGGGCATAACTTTATTGTGCTTACCTTCAAGTCGAATCTGTTTAAGGGTCCCTCTTTCTTGCTTGATCATGAGCTCTTTGAGAGCAAGACATACATTGCATTAATTCTTCAATTCCCAGCATTTGGGGCATAGTAGTTCAAGAAATGTTTGTTGACCTGCACTTGGAAAGACAGCCTAACCATAGAGGGATTGCACAGGCCCTTAGACTTTCTCTAACCTCTATTTTAAGTAGGAAGATGCAGAGTACAATTTTTCCTCTCATAGGTTTCAGTCAAAATCAAAGAATGTCATTAATATGAGATCTGTTATGACATAAGAAATGTCTTTATCAAGACCATATGCATTCTTTCTAGGGATAATGGTCAGAAACACAGTGCTGTGTTTTATCAACCAAAGAATGTTCTTCATCTCAGTCCTCTCCCCCTTTCCTGAGCTGAGCCAAAGGCATAGCTCCACCCATTATGTCCCATCAGCTCTTGCCCCAAGATCAGCATGTGACCTGGGACATGGGGAAAAGAGGACCATGTCGCTAAGGTGATGATCCCTGATCATGTCTACCTCACTTGCAAGTTTTCAGGAAAAGGGCAATACTAAATTAAAAAAAAAAAATAATCAGATTCAAGTGTCAGGTCTTCAGGGAAATAAGAGGCGAGATAAAAAATCAAATCAAACTGAAACTTCACAAGGTCAATGTGTTTGTTATATGTGCACACTGTATCAAAACAATCATATCATGTAACAATTTCTCTCTGAATAAGGACAAATTCTCTGCCCACACCCAGCAAAAGACATTTTTATCCTAAATTTTTCTCAAAGGCAAATGCTTTCCCACACTCAGAAAAGCACTGCTGGTCCTCTGAGCATTCATTTTACGCCAAGTTTCAAAGTTTTAATTCTAAATTCTTTTGTTTAGTTTTTGAAATATACACCATAGCACATGATGGTGTAAATATTTGAAGTATACACCAGTATATTTAACTAGTTTAAGAATATATTAAGTATACATTAACCAGTTTTAGCCTCATATAGTTTGTCATTAGCTGCTTTTTGATCACTTACATGCCAGAAATGGGCTTTACTGGTGGCTCAGTCAGTAAAGAATCTGCTTGCAATGCAAGAGACCCGGGTTCAACCCCCAGGCCAGGAAGATCCTCTGGAAAGGGAAATAGCAACCCACTCCAATATTCTTGCCTGGGAAAGTCCACTGGACGGAGGACACAGGCAGGCTAGGGGGTCTCAAGAGTTGGACATGAGTTACTGACTAAATCACCACCAGCACATGCCAGAAATAGGCAAAGAAGAGGAGGCTCAGAGAAGGTAAATAACTTTGCCCCACCTCAGATTACTAGAATGGGAGTTGTAAACTAGCCTGTCAGTTTCCTACCCATCTGGGAAGTTCATCTTTCCATGTCCTATCTTTTTTCCTTTTCATACTGTTCATGGGGTTCTCGAGGCAAGAATACTGAAGTGGTTTGCCATTCCCTTCTCCACCGCATTCTGTCAGACCTCTCTAACATGACCCTTCTGTCTTGGGTGGCCCCACATGGCATGGCTTACTTTCACTGAGTTAGACAAGGCTGTGGTCCATGTGATTAGATTGGCTAGTTTTCTGTGATAATGGTTTCAGTGTGTCTGCCCTCTGATGCCCTCTTGCAACCCTTACCATCTGTCTTGGGTTTCTCTTAACTTGGAAGTGGGGCATCTCTTTACGGCTGCTCCAGCAAAGCGCAGCCACTGCTCCTTACCTTGGACGAGGGGTATCTCCTCACGGCCGCCCCTCGTGACCTTGAACATGGAGTAGCTCTTCTCGGCCCACCTGCACCCACACAGCTGCAGCCCCTTAGACCTGGGGTAACTCCTCTCCGTTGCGCTTCTGCGTGATCCGTCACAGCCGCCATGCATTCAGTATCACCGTAATCCAACCTATGCCCCAACCAGTAATGCTGAAGAAGCTGAATGGTTCTATGAAGACCTACAAGAACATTTAGAGCTAACACCCCAAAAAGATGCCCTTTTCATTCTAGGGGACTGTAATGCAAAAGTAGGAAGTCGGGAAACACCTGGAGTCACATGCAAATTTGGCCTTGGAGTACAGAATTAGGCAGGGCAAAGGCTCATAGAGTTTTGCCAAGAGAACGCACTGGTCATAGCAAACACCCTCTTCCAACAACACAAGAGAAGACTCTACACGTGGATATCACCAGATGGTCAACACCGAAATCAGATTGATTATATTCTTTGCAGCCAAAGATGGATAAGATCTATAGAGTCAGCAAAAACAAGACCAGGGGCTGACTGTGGGTCAGATCATGAACTCCTTATTGCCAAATTCAGACTTAAATTGACGAAAGTGGAGAAAACCACTAGACCTTTCAGGTATGACCTAAATCAAATCCCTTATACCTATACAGTGGAAGTGAGAAATAGATTTAAGGGTCTAGATCTGATAGACAGAGTGCCTGATGAACTATGGATGGAGGTTCAAGACATTGTACAGGAGATAGGGATTAAGACCATCCCCAAGAAAAATAAATGCAAAAAAAGCAAATTGACTGTCTGAGAAGGCCTTACAAATAGCTGTAAAAAGAAGAGAAGCACAAAGCAAAGGAGAGAAGGAAAGATATGCCCATCAGAATGCAGAGTTCCAAAGAATAGCAAAGAGAGATAGGAAAGCCTTCCTCTGTGATCAATGCAAAGAAATAGATGAAAACAACAGAATGGGAAAGACTAGAGATCTCTTCAAGAAAATTAGAGATACCAGAGGAACATTTCTTGCAAAGATGGGCTCGATAAAGGACAGAAATGGTATGCACCTAACAGAAGCAGAAGATATTAAGAAGAGGTGGCAAGAATACACAGAAGAACTGTACAAAAAAGATCTTCATGACCCAGATAATCACAATGGTGTGATCACTCACCTAGAGCCAGATATCTTGGAATGTGAAGTTGAGTGGGCCTTAGAAAGCATGACTTTACACCGGTCAGAATGGCTGCAATCCAAAAATCTACAAGTAATAAATGCTGGAGAGGATGTGGAGAAAAGGGAACCCTCTTACACTGTTGGTGGGAATGCAAACTAGTACAGCCACTATGGAAAACAGTGTGGAGATTCCTTAAAAATCTGCAATAGAACTGCCATATGACCCAGCAATCCCACTGCTGGGCATACACACCAAGGAAACCAGAATGGAAAGAGACACGTGTACCCCCAATGTTCATCGCAGCATTGTTTACAATAGCCAGGACATGGAAGCAACCTAGATGCCCATCAACTGATGAATGGATAAGAAAGCTGTGGTACATATACACAATGGAATATTACTCAGCATTAAAAAAAAATTCATTTGAATCAGTTCTACTCAGGTGGACGGAACTGGAGCCTATTATCCAGAGTGAAGTAAGCCAGAAGGAAAAACAACAATACAGTATACTAACGCATATATATGGAATTTAGAAAGATGGTAACGAGAACCCTGCATGCGAGACAGCAAAAGAAACACAGATGTATAGAACAGACTCATGGACTCTGTGGAAGAGGGCAAGGGTGGGATGATATGGGAGAATGGCATTGAAACATGTTAATTATCATATGTGAAATCAGTCACCAGCCCAGGGTTGATGCTTGGGGCTGGTGCACCGAGATGTCCTAGGGGGAGGGAATTGGGAGGGTGGAGGGAGGGAGGTTCTAGAGGGGGAGCATATGTATACCCATGGCTGTTTCATGTCAATGTATGGCAAAACCAACACAATAAAGAAAATTTTTAAAAAAAAAGAAAAAAAGAAAGCATGACTATGAACAAAGCTAGTGGAGGTGATGGAATTCCAGTTGAGCTATTTCAAATCCTGAAAGATGATGCTGTGAAAGTGCTGCATTCAATATGCCAGCAAATTTGGAAAACTCAGCAGTGGCCACAGAACTGGAAAAGGTCGGTTTTCATTCCAATCCCAAAGAATGCTCAAACTACCACACAATTGCACTTATCTCACATGCTAGTAAAGTAATGCTTAAAATTCTCCAAGCCAGACTTCAGCAATACATGAACCGTGAACTTCCAGATGTTCAAGCTGGTTTTAGAAAAGGCAGAGGAACCAAAGATCAAATTGCCAACATCTGCTGGATCATCAAAAAAGCAAGAGAGTTCCAGAAAAACATCCATTTCTGCTTTATTGACTATGCCATGGCCTTTGACTGTGCAGATCACAATAAATTGTGGAAAATTCTGAAAGAGATGGGAATACCAGACTATCTGATCTGTCTCTTGAGAAACCTGTATGCAGGTCAGGAAGCAACAGTTAGAGCTGGACATGGAACAACAGACTGATTCCAAATAGGAAAAGGAGTACGTCAAGGCTGTATATTGTCATCCTGCTTATTTAACTTATATGGAGAGTACATCATGTGAAATGCCAGGCTGGAAGAAGCACAAGCTGGAATTAAGGTTGCGGAGAGAAATATCAATAACCTCAGATATGCAAATGACATCACCCTTATGGCAAAAAGTAAAGAAGAATTAAAAAGCCTGTTGATGAAAGTGAAAGAGGAGAGTGAAAAAGTTGGCTTAAAGGTCAACATTCAGAAACCTAAGATCATGGCATCTGGTCCCATCACTTCATGGGAAATAGATGGGGAAACAGTGGAAACAGTGGCAGACTTTATTTTTCTGGGCTCCAAAATCACTGCAGATGGTAAGTGCAGCCATGAAATTAAAAGATGCTTACTCCTTGGAAGGAAAGTTATGACCAACCTAGACAGCATATTTAGAAGCAGAGACATTACTTTGGCAACAAAGGTCCATCTAGTCAAGGCTATGGTTTTTCTAGTAGTCATGTATGGATGTGAGATTTGGATGGTGAAGAAAGCTGAGCACCAAAGAATGGATGCTTTTGAACTGTGGTGTTGGAGAAGACTCTTGAGAGTCCCTTGGACTGGAAGGAGATCCAGCCAGTCCATCCTAAAGGAGATGAGTCCTGTGTGTCCATTGGAAGGACTGATGTGGAAGCTGAAACTCCAGTACTTTGGCCACCTCATGCGAAGAGTTGACTCATTGGAAAAGACCTTACTGCTGGGAAGGATTGAGGGCAGGAGGAGAAGGGGACAGCAGAGGATGAGATGGCTGGATGGCATCACTGATTCGATAAACATGGGTTTAGATAGACTCCGGGAGTTTGTGATGGACAGGGAGGTCTGGAGTGCTACAGTTCATGGGGTCACAAAGAGTTGGACATCACTGAGTGACTGAACTGAACTGAACTGTCATTTTCCAAAATCAGTGGGCTTTACACTATACCAAAAAGAGAACAAGATTTTTTATGATGAATTTCCCATCATGGATGGGTTTCAAGCCAAGAGTAGATGACCATCTATCAGAGTGCCAAGTTATACTAAATCATGAATATTTTTTTTTAAATTTGGGTGGATGTTAGACTAGATCCAATTGTAAGAGTGCGTGATTCCATGATGCAAGGAGCCCATTCATGGTGGGAACCAATTCTGCAACTGGTTTTCTTCACTTTGGAAGTAACAAAGAAGAAAGGAAACCTCTACTGAAAGTTTTATTTGGAACCCAAGAAGGTGAATTTACACAATTACCCAGACATTATCCTTTAATCCTAGTTGAGTGGTATGGAAAATGAATACAGAAATATATTTGTGTTTCAAATGGTAGTTCCTGTAGTCCACAAGTGAAAAAAAAATCCAAAACTTTGAAACTGTAAGATAGAAAGTTTTCATTGAAGTAAGAAAATTGTATTGTGATCTCAGGGCGAATGTCTAAGCAAAGCTTACATAAAACTCTGAGAAGAAGTTGAACAATGGAAAGAGGAGACAGACTTTGGCAATATCCCAGGAGTCATTCTGGGAAAGAATTAGTCTACTCATAACAGTATTAGCATTAATAGGATTAACTAATACTGTTACCTTATACCTTGAATATATTCAGAATCATGTTTTTTTTAAAGTCAAGTACTGAAGTTTTTTAAGGGTAAATGATGAAAATTTCATTAATCAGGGACTTTGCTGGTGGTACAGTGCTTAAGATTCCACACTTCCATTGTGAGGGCAGGGGTTCAATCACTAGTCAGGAAATTAAGATTCCACATGTCGCATGGCCAAAGAAATTAAAAAATATAAAATTTTTTTCCCATAAATTGGGAATATTTACCCCAGGTATTTGAAAGAAGTTACATTTGGATTTGGAGACAAAAGACATTCTGCAAAGAGATTAGTTATAATATAGAGACAGAACAATAAATCATGGCTTCTAGAAAGATTACAAGGGACTAACTTTGTAAATGATTTTTTCAGAAATCTTAAGCACTTCCCTGCTTCCCAATTTTTTGCTAATCTTTTTTGGTTTAGCTTTGTATTGCTTGTAAATAAGGCTATTTCCAGTTATTTATGGAAAAAGATAGTTTTAAGTTAATATTCTTAAACGTCTATAGTGAGTTCAGCAGCTGTTCATGTGAAATGAATGTGCTTCTTAATTGATATAAAAATTGAAATCAAATTATATTGTATTTGTAGAATATTAGCCTGTTTAGTGGAGAAGGAAATGGCAACCCACTCCAGTGTTCTTGCCTGGAGAGTCCTGTGGACGGAGGAGCCTGGTGGGCTGCCACCTATGGGGTTGCACAGAGTCGGACACGACTGCAGCGACTTAGCAGCAGCGGCAGCCTGTTCAGTCAGTCATTACAACATAAAGGTGATTTGTTGTATCCAAAGGAATCATAAAAGTGAAAAAAGCAAGTGAATCCAAGGCTAGGTGGATGAGAACTAAACGTGAGTTTACAAAACTGAATTTTAAAAGGTTTTTCATATATATATCTGCATATAGAGCTGCCTGGCAAAAAATGTTAGTATCCCTCCTTGCTATATATTGTAT
The DNA here is from genome assembly GCA_007570785.1 of Antilocapra americana. Lineage (NCBI taxonomy): Eukaryota > Metazoa > Chordata > Mammalia > Artiodactyla > Antilocapridae > Antilocapra > Antilocapra americana. The sequence goes on from ML662442.1 coordinate 21,491,638, forward strand.
GTTCAAATTCTGGGAAAGGAAACAGTTGAACAGTTGAATAGTGTCTTAAATAATTATTAGACATGACCCTAAAAATGTAGGTTGAAATTTTATAAACTAAATATCTTAACTGGATTAATGGATCTGCTTTAATAGTATTTGTTAGTAAGCTATAACCTTATCATTTCTACATTGTGTCAATTTTGAGTTGAGAAAATTTTGCTTAAAAGGATACCTTTTTAGTTAATGAGAAGTGGGTCCTACCTACTTGGCATAAGATTCAGAATAAAAAGGCATTATATGACACCTCCATATTCAAACCAGTTATGAAATAAACTGCTACAATTCATTTATTCATAAGTGTCAGTGTGTGTGATGGGATCTAAGAGCAGAGGTTCCACTATCGTACTTTTCATTGAATACAATACTCCAAACTCTTGAATCAGAAGAGGAAGTGTAGGCTATTCAAAATAATTACTTTTCATATAAACACCTTGGTGAACCTATCTCTTGGGGCCACTGATCACCGTACAGTTCCCAAGAGAAAGCTGAGATGGAACTATGGAAAACAAGGGGAAATTTACATGATAGTAGTTAACAGTGGAGAAAAAGCCAGGTCCAACATAGGCAAGAACACAGTATGTGGGAGAAACCAGCTGTGACTACAACTTAATACTGTGCGTTCCTAACGGCAGGGGCTAGAGCCTCTTCACATCAGACTAAGGCTAACTGCAGAACACCAAGATTTGCCAAAATCATTCTCTTTCCCCCTTTATACATGTTCCTCCTTTCCTCCTCTGTGTATCCTGCATTCTTAATGATATAACTAACTCTCCATAAAGAGGTGAGTTCTTTTACAAATAAATAATATATAAAATCATGATCTTACCCCAGAGGAATCTTCAGAGGATGGATGTTCTGATAGTCTTTTTATAGCTTTTATTTGTTTGAGTTCTTCTGAGCAAAGAGTACATCAATGACATCATGCAATAAGAGACAATTAGTATTAAATGTCTTGAGAGTAGCTTGCAATTCCTAATTTGAAAATTTGGCATTTTTATTGGAGGCAATAAAAGGAAGGTGACTGTTTCTAAGACTAACTTCCTTTAGATCACAAAGCAGCAAGAACAACTGTGCCTTTTAACAATGACTAACATTAGCACATCTACTCCATTAACACACAACCAAGGCTCTGTTGCCATGTTCCAAATGGTGAAGACCCTGCCATGATTCGTTACTTACCCCCTGAAGGAGACTGAAAAGGAAACTCACATTGCTGGATACCGATTTTGCACTAAGCGTTTTGCTAGGTACTTTCACACACAGTATCTGGTTCAGTTTTAGCGACATCCTGCAAAGTGAGTGCAAGTACACCTAAACCCCACTGATAATTCTCTCTTGAAGAATGATACAGTCATGGTTGTTACATTGATAGTCTTTTTGTCTGCCGATAAAATGATGGTGAGACAGATTTGGAGGCTACATTTTCCAATATGGCAGCCACTAGCCACGTCTGATTATTTAAAAAATCTATTAAAATTAAAAATTCAGTTCCACAGTCACACTGGCCACAGTTCAAGTGCTCAATAGCCACACATGGCTAGTGTCTACCAAGTTGGACAATTCAGACAATACTCTCACCATTGTAGACTTTTATTGGAAAGTGCTAATTGTAGATTTGCAACAATTAGAAGAGATGGCAGTTTCATTGGATAAAACAATAGTGGATTTGATAGAAAAATTAATAATTAGATTGAGGAAAAATTATTTCAACATCAAATGATCTTTTACCATGTGACCAGTGCCTAAGGCGGCCTTAACTTCCCTTCAGCAGGACTGAACTTTAAGCAGGCTTCTTCCCCTGACCTTCTTTTTCTTAGATCATTGCTTTTAGTTCATAGTTTAATCAAGTCCGACTCTTGTGACCCCCATTGGCTTAGCCCACCAGGCTTCTCTGTCCATGGAACTCTCCATGCAAGAATACTGGAGTGGGTAACCATTTCCTCCTCTAGGGGATCTTCCTGACCCAGGGATTGAACTCAGGTCTCTTGCATTGTAGGCAGTCTCCTGCACTGCAGGGGGATTCTTTACTGACTAAGCCACCAGGGAAGCCAAGAAAACTTGTGAATTATTTCTCTGCGCCTTTGAGATGCCCTTTAAAAGCCTCTTGCAAGTTTTACAACCCAAGAATATCTTTCTCCATGACCTGGGAGCTATCTCTTTAAAATGTAATCCTCAAAACTGGTGCACGGGGACAACCCAGAGGGATGGGATGGGGAGGCAGGTGGAAGGTGAATTTGGGACGGGTTGGGGAGGACACATATACACCCATGGCTGATTCATGTCAATGTATGGAAAAAGCCACCACAATATTGAAAAGTAATTAGTCTCCAATTAGAATAGATAAAATTTTTTAAAAATGTAATCCTCAAAGGAGATGGCACCTCTATCTCCCAGTTCCCTGGGACGGAGGAGCCTAACTTCTATGGGTACCTTCCTCTAAGTTGCAAAACTACCTTATGTCATAAAAGTAGGAGGAGTTTATTTTTTTTTTCATTTGGTTTAAGCCAATTAGCAAACACAGATGACCTATGACTTCCTCAAACATTCTCCAGCTTCCCCAACCCTTAAAAAACCTACCTACTCTCCAGCAAAGTTGAGTTCGGAGTCAGTTCTGACATTCAGAGTTAGTTCTCCCCTAATGCAATAGCCTTGGTTAAAATGTTTCTTGCCTATTTAACTGGTACAATTTTTGCTTTGAAGGAAGTTTTCAGAAAGTGAAAATAATCATTCAAACTACTGTCTCGGTTTATGCCAAAAATACTTTTGAATTTTTTTTCCCTAAGGCCAACCACGTGTTGAATGGTCTACATAGGTAATCAGACAGTTATATGTGTGAAGTGGAATAGTTTGATTGCAAAGGTAAATACGATTCCAGGATTGAAGGATTCAGAATTGCAATTATGTGTAGCTAAGCCTGATACTGCTTCAATGGTACACAGACCTGTTACCCAGTTAAACTGATCGATCATATAAACGTGATGGGAAAGGAAGCCAAGCTTTTTGATCCAAGAACACTTTCTTCTGGAACATGTTCTTCCTCAAGCTGAACATCAAAGTACACCCCATCTAGGCTTGGAAAGGTGGAGGTGGGTTCACTGGTGGGTCATTCCAGCGATCTGTTTCCACTAGGATTTGCAGGCTCAGTCAAGGCCACTTCTAGCCCAAATCTAGACTCCCAGTCAAGATTTTATATTATTTACCCCTTGAAGGAGATTGAAAAGTAAACTAACATCTCTTCTGTTGGCAGAGCTTATAGGAGAGATGTCTTCTGCCTCTCCTGCCCCTGCTTCTCACTGCCCTTGTCTGTGACAAATGGTAGTTTGTGCCTGGGCTCCTACCACTGACTGAAACCACTCCCTCTGAGGTCTCTCAAAACCTCTTTGTGGGAACCTTTTGGGCCTTGTCTTCCAAGAGTATCCTCTGCACTTGACTTTGTGGGCCATGCCCTCCTTGGTTTCTGGGACACTACACTTTTTTCTTTCTTGCTTAACAAGTTGCTCTTTTAAAGATGTAACCTCTACCTCAGAGCTTCCCAACAGGCAGGAGGCAGAGAGATATTGATTGCATTGCCCAGAGAGTGCCTGGAAGTACAGAACCTCCTGGCTGATGGCTCTCATTAGAAGCACGTTTATATTGTGATTCGATGCCAAGCCATGGGTTGCCAGTCCATGAGTTATAGACCTCATGGACTGTAGCCCACCAGGCTACTCTGTCCATGGGATTTTCCAAGCAAGAATACTGGAGTGGGTTGCCATTTCTTTAAGGGCCATCTAAGAAGAGTGGGTCCTTAAATGCTTCTCTTCTCAGCAGCAAATGGAACTCACTTCCAAGGCCAAGTTCCAAGTTGCACATCAATTTTATCAGCCCAAAGAGGGGAGTGCATAGCTCCAGAGACAACTGGTGGTGGTGAGGAAGCCAGGAAGGAACTCCTTCCTATGGGAGCAGGAATCAGAGGACCAAATTCACTCTCCAAGTATATTAGTGCCAACTCTACTTTTAGTAGTCTCCAAGATAGCTGCAGGATGACCATTTTAATAAGACAGACTTGCTCATCAAGAGAAAAATTCAATTGGAAATCCCACTCCAGAGAAAAGTCATCATTCAAAAAGATACATGCACCCCACAGTTCATTACAGCACTACTTGCAATAGCCAAGACATGGGAGAAACCTAAATATCCCCCAAGAGATGGATGAAGATGTGCTACATATTTACAATGGCATGTTACTCAGCCATGAAACAGAATTAAATAATGCCATTTCCAACAACATGGATAGACCTATAGTTTTTCAGACTAAGTGAAGTAAGTTAGACAGAGAAGACAAATATGTGACAGCACTTATACGGGGAATCTAAAAAAATGATACAGGTGAACTTGTTTACAAAACAGAAACAAACTCACAGACATATAAAACAAATTTATGGTTACCAAAGGCTGGGAGAAGGGATAAATTAGGAATTTTTAATTAATATATATATATATATATACTATTGCATATAAAATAAACAACAAGTACCTATAGCACATGGAAGTATACTCAATACTTTATAACAACCTAAAAGAGAAGAGAATCTGAAAAAAAATAGATATATGTATATGTAAAAATGAATCACTTTGCCCTACTTATAAAACTAGAAAATTGTAAATCAACATGTTATTTATATTTCAAAAAAGAAAATTCAATTGGTTTCAAAATCCATTTTCACCTTTGCAATTTACTGTTATATTTGTCATCAAATTTTTTAAAAAGGAAGGGTTGATAGCTTCTTTATGTATAATTTTAACCTTCATAAACTTTTGAGTGGTTATAAAAATTTTGTTATTAGCCATCTAAGTGAAAGGAAAAGTTTCCTTCCATCTTACCGATTCGATGAACATGAACTTGGGCAAACTCCAGGAGATGGTGAGGGACAGGGAGACCTGGCGTGCTGCAGTCCATGGGGTCATAAAGAGTCAGACACGACTTGGCGACTGACCAACAACATTTCAGTGAAACATTTCTTACTGTTTATAACTATCAAGAATATGAGAATCAAATTCCCTGAGCAAAAACACCTTGTTTGTTTTAAAACTAACTGGCAAGTGGATATTCAGAGCCCAGATCCTACCACGTACCAGCCAAGAGACTGGAAGTCCAGCAACACTGCCATCTACCTTTTCACCAGTTTTGATTCTCAAGCCAAAGTGCCACAAGCCATAGGACCCACAGGGTCCAGCTCCACCAGAACTCTGAGGCACAGCAGGGCTATGGACTCCAAGAGCAGCAGAGCCCTGGCCTGGAGCCGCAGTAAAAGCACCTCCAACTGAGCCTACTCCAGCTCAGAAGTTCCCTGAAATGCCAAGTTGGTAAAGAAAGGCTTTGCAACAGATGTTAACCCAAGCATCCAAAACCTGTCAGTGGTTGGGCTCCGCATCCTCCTGCTGACAGGAGCAGGTTAAACTGGTTTTAACCTGCCCGTGATGCCCTGGCTCTGATCCAGCAGGTCGCCAAGGTGGCAGATTCTGAGAGCACCTGCGCCTTCCTTCATTCCTCATCTCCTCTTCCTCTTTCCCTTCAAGCAAAGTTTGTGCCCCCATGAAGGAAAAGCCTTCTTCCATCTCTCTGCCCTTCTTCATTTTTCTTTGAATTAATTATTTCACTGCACCAGTTCTTAGTCGCAGCAGGTGGGTCTAACTTCCCAACCAGGGATCAGACACTGGCCCCCTGCACTGGGAGTGTGGAGTCCCTGGACCACCAGGAAAGTCCCTCTTCCACTTGTCTGGCCCCACTGGCAAGGCCGCCAACTGGATCCTACTGGATATTTGTGATGGAGATGCTGAAGATCTGCCAAACACTGCCGCCATCTGCTCTGTTCCTTCATTGCTTCTCCTCACTCCCTGAAGTTTCCAGCAAAGGTGGGGGGTGCTGCAGCCCCTCCTGTCTTGGAGAAATTCCCTTCCTCTCCCTAGAGGCTGTCTCCAATGGATGATGGCTCTCCAGTGACGTCTCTTGGGCTCTAGCTCCTGGAGAATGTTGTGAGTTTATATTTTTAATATAGTGTTCATCAAGAGATACATATCATCTTTTCTCCAAGGGTGGAGAAAATTATCTCATTTTCCAGGCCCTGCTATGCTGTGTGTCTAAACCATGTTGTATATTCTGCTGCCCATGGCTTCATTCAAAGGGATTTGCAAGAGGAAGAAGGAAATGGAAGAGATCCCATATAATTAGAAAGAAATCCATTTCAAACAAAATTTGATATTAAAAAGTCAGCTTACGTATTTTATAAATTCAATATTTAGCATTCCTACTACTTTTATTTTATTATAGGTGTGCTGTAAAAAGATGTTATTATGGATTGGATTATGTTTTTCCCATAAAAACATATGTTGAAAAAGAAAAACATATGTTGACGTCATAACCACCATTTCCTCAGAATATGACATCACTTGGAAAAAGAATCATTGCAGATACAATTAGTTAAGATGAGGTCATGCTGGAGCAGGCTGAAGCCCTAACTGAATATGACTGGGGTCTTTAGAAAACAAGGCTCTCCCGGTGGCTCAGTATGTAAAGAATCCGTCTGCAATGCTGGAGATACAGGAGATATGGGTTCAGTCGTTGGGTTGGGAAAAATACCCTGGAGGAGGAAATGGTAATCTATTTCAGTATTCCTGTCTGAAAAATCCCATGAACAGAAGGGCCTGGCGGGCTATATAGTCCATGTCGTCGCCAAGAGGCAGACATGACTCAGCCCGGAGCACAAGGTACATTGTTATAGAAGCTCTAGGAAAACAATACATAAAGTAATGAAAAATTTTACCACATCCATATAGACACCCCTAAATCTCTCACAGCTTACCCGCAGCATGCAATGTCCCATATAAATGCTATTTTCTATGTGTGTTCCTGTACGTTTAAAGTTGGGAAACACATTCCTTTACCTTTTCTGAAAGGATTCACATTTCCTAGACAGTATCATCTTTGGCCCTCCTCTCAGCCAATTCATTCTTAAATAAAAAAAAATTTCCACTTCCCGAAGCATATGGGGCCTTAGATTTCCAACCAGGGATCAAACCTGTGCCTCCTGCATTGGAAGGAGGAGTTTTAAGCACTGGGCAATGAGGGAAGTAAGTCCCTCAGTCAACTCATTCTTGCTGAGCAGTCTTACCTACTCAATTTATATCTGAAAATTTATTGCTTCAACTCTGTGCTTCCAAGCCCAGATCTCACTCCTGAGCTCTAGACCACATATCCACCATTTTGCAGAACTCAGAGTCTCCACAATAACTCAAAACTTCGAGACCCAAGTGACATAACGCAGGGCATTCAGAGTGACCTGAATTTAGACTTTAAAGAGAAATTTGGAGACAGGTGCCTGGGCATTGCTTCAGGGCGTAGCTCAATCATTTCCCCTCTTTTAGATGGAGATCCATCACTAGCTTCTCCCCTAAGTCCAGCTCCCATCCCAGTGAAGACAGTGTTAATAACCATTCCTGAGGAATAACATCACCTTCAGGAGCCTGAAATGCTGCTGAGATGAAGCATACATTCTGTGAGAATTCATCCACATTAATATAGAGCCCAATATGCTACATAGAATAAAGGGCCAATTCATGATGTTAAAAAGAAATTCACCAGACTCTGGTTAAAAGTAGCAAGACAGGTTTTATTTAAGCTGCTGCAGTAGGGGAAAGAGGCTTCACTGTAGAGCGGAACTATACAAAACAAAAGGCAGGAGGCTTTTTAAATGCTAGATGTTTGTGTCTCTATTCTTGCCCTGTAAAATGATCATCTGTATCATTTTTCTAGATTCCATATATATGCATTAATATAGATATTTTTCTCTTTCTGACTCACTTTACTCTATATGACAATCTCTAGATACATCCATGTTTCTACAAATGACCCAATTTTGTTCCTTTTATGGCTGAGTAATATTACATGTTTTATATGTACCACATCTTCTTCATTCATTCATATGTTGATGGACATTTAGGTTGCTCCCATGTCCTGGCTATTGTAAATAGTACTGCAATGAACATTGGGGTACCCATGTCTTTTTGAATTTTGCTTTTCTCAGGGTATAGCCCCACTAGTTGAGTTGCTGGGTCATTCGGTAGTTCTATTTTTAGTTTTTTAAAGAACTTCCATACTGTTCTCCATGGTGGTTGTATCTCCATATAGTTGTATACATATATCCATAGTGGATATATGTATACATATAGCCGATTCACTTTATTGTATAGCAGAAACATAACATTGTAAAGCAAATATACCTCAATTAAAAAATAAATAAATAAATGCTGGATGTGCTAAATGAGTATTAGTAAAGGACATTAAGGTGGTTTGGTCAATGAAATTAGGCCATCTATATCTGCTAACTGGCACCTCTGGAAGACAGGCCCCCGTTCTCCAAGTGCCCTGGCTTTGATGATTGCGTTGTAAAGGGTTGGCTCCCAGATTCTTGAGAAAGACACTCTTGAGTTATAGAAAATATGATCTCAAAGAGACAGAGTAAAGACTAACAATAGCGCGTTTCCTAAAGTCAATGCTCTTTTAAGAAAAGCAAGGTCAGGGGCCTGTAGTCAAATTTTTGCTAGAATAAACAATAAATTCTTTAGGCAGTATTGAGTTTTCCCAGGCCTGGCATTTTAAGGGAGCTGGGATTGTCATCCTAGAAACACAGCCTTAAGCTAATAGAAATTGTATTAGTGTTTGTTCAAGTCTTTTAGTGTGAAGTATGGATAAAACCATTTGTGCTAAAAAGTACAATTCTTAGAGGCAAAATCTGAGGTCTAGTCAAGAAGAGGCCATAAAGAATAACGTGAAAAATTTTAATTTTTCATATTTAATTTTCCAGACTTATGCTTTTTGTGAAAAGCAAGAGTCAGACTCAATGAAGTTAGATGTCTACTATCACTAAATTCCAAGAGACAAATTTAATCCATAGTGGTGGACTATGATGCTGAGAAAGGAGTTTATTCAGAAAGCAAATGATGAAGCTTCCACTATCTGCACCTTTGGGTTGCATCTTTTACTGTAAGTGACAAATAGACTCTGCCCTCACCTAGGTATTTTACCTTGAGATACATTTTGTGCTCTAAGGAAATGCCAAAGCATTCAATGAAACATTGCTTCCCCACCATGTTCTAGGCACTATTGTAGTCTCTGAGGATACAGTAGTGAACAAGACAAATAGATCTCTGCCTTTAAGGGGCTCCCATTCTTTTCTAAAATTAATTTTTATTGGCGTATATTTGCTTTATAATGTTGTATTAGTTTCTACTGTGCAGCAAAGTGAATCAGTCATACGTATACACAGAGCCCCTCTTTTCTGGATTTCCTTCCCATTTAGGTCACTACAGAATGCTAAGTAGAGTGTAAGTTGAGCTAAGTTGCCCGTGCTCTGCAGCAAGTTCTCATTAGTTACCTATTTTATACATCGTACCATACCATCTGTATAACAGTCTCTAGGTCCATCCGTGTCTCTAAAAATATGGAACACTATCATCTTTGCTCAGAGGCCACACTAATTCTTCTCTGTATTGTTCAAATTCTAGTATATGTGCTGCCAAAGTGAGGACTAGGGGGCTCCCATTATCATGGTGGGAGATAGACAATATGTGAGTAAACAAGTAATTTAGAACATTTTATAAAAAGCTACTGTAATTTAGGACTTTCTGGGTGGGCCAATGGTTGAGAAACTGCCTACCAATGTAGGGGACACGGGCTTGATCCCTGGTCTGGGAAGAACCCCCATGCCACAGAGCAGCTAAGCCACAAGCTGCAGCAAGAGCCTGCACACTGCAATGACTGAAGCCTAGAGCCTGTGCACAAGAGAAGCCACTGCAAGGAGAAGCCTGGGCACCTGAACTAAAGCGAACCAGTGCACAACACTGGCGACCCAGTGCAGCCATAAATATAGACATTAATTAAGTAACACACAAAATGCTTTTAAAAATTGTTGCTGAGTCACTAAATCACGTCTGACTCTTTTGTGACCCCATGGACTGTAGCCCACCAGGCTCCTCTGTCCATGGGTTTTCCAGGCAAGAGTACTGGAGTGGGGTGCCACTGCCTTCTCCAGGGGATCTTCCTGACCCGGGGATTGAACTTGAGTCTCCTGCATTGCAGGTGAATTCTTTCCTACTGAGCTACCAGGGAAGCCCAATTACTGTAATTTAATCCAAACAGGGTGATGTGATAAGCGTGAATTCCCCCCCAGGAGGGATCTGCTTTATGTTTGAAGGTCAGAGAACCTCTCTGAGCAGACACTTGAGCTGGAGTCTGAATGATCCTGTGATTGTGCAGACAGAGGGCCCGTGTGCACATGCCTTGATGTGGAAATAGTTTTTGTGAGTTTACAGAACAGAAAGGAGACACTAAAACATAATGAATGAGCAGAGATATGGTTGAAGGAGAGCCAGGTCACATGGGACCTTAGAGGCAGTGCTGAGGAGTGAGTGCATTGGAAGCACAGGAAGGATAGCTCCATCTATCTGTCTGTCTATCATGTGTCTATCTATCTGTAACCACTTTGATTGCCTGTGTAAAAGAATGATAGGGGATAAGGGTGGAAATAGGAGAGCAGATGTGAAGGTATTAGAAAATCTGGAGAAAATGTGATGGAAGTTTGTACTAGGGTGGTAGCTACAGAGAGGATAAGATTGATGAGGTGAACTGATGGAGATGAAAATGAACAGAATCAGGATATATTTGAAAGGGGAACTGACTTGCGAATGGATTAGATAAAGGGAAAGGAAGCCACACTGCTTGATGGCTTAAGGAATATTTCCAGGGGAAAAATGAGTTAAGTTTAAAAGGAAATGTCAATCAGGCCCTGCATGTATGAATCTAGAAGTCAGGAAAGGGTTCAAGTTCAGGGTGCCCATTGGGGAGCCATCAACACATAGATGATATTTATGCACATTACCTTTAGGAGTCAAGGAACACAGAACACAAAATGGTGATATTTTAGACAAATGGCTGGATGAGGCAAATATAGCTATCTGTTATTTATTACATTTACTGGTAATTGTTATTATGTATTGCATTACATGGATTTCATAGGCTGTATTTTGGGCTTCCCATGTGGTGCTAGTGGTAAAGAACTTGCCTGCCAATGCATAAGATGTAAGGGACGCTGGTTCAATCACTGGGTTGGCAAGACTCCCTGGAGAAGGGAATGGCAATTCATTCCAATATTCTTGCCTGGAAAATCCCATGGACAGAGGAGCCCAAAGGGCTACAGTCCATAGCATTGTAAAGAGTCAGACACGACTGAAGTGACTTAGCATGCATGCACACACACCATTTTAAAATGGCCCCTTGCACGCACTTATAAATGTGATAGGAGAAGGCTGGCAGACCTTGACATCATGCTTTATGTTTTAAGGTGTTACAATCTTCAATAGTATTTGTCAGTTTCTCAAATCAGTGTTCCATGTGCCAATAATGGAAACAGAACACTTAGTGGTGTAAGTCATCTCCAGGTGCATTTCGCCTTATTATGCAACAAGTATAATAAATGCAATAACTCTTAGCTGTCACTCACTTCTGGATATAGGAGGGTGGAGCAGAATTTCTCCTCTGGCTCATCAGAGGCTATGGCCACTAATGATTACTGTGCATTTGAAGCAAGTCTCTTGTGGCACATCCCCAAAATGAGTCAGGCTTGGCCTGTCACAACCAGTAGGGAGCTCAGCCATGATTTGCTTCTGCCCAATCTACATGGCTCATATACTCTGAAAAATTCTCCTCTTTATGAGATTCAATTATTACCCTGCAGCAGGTCAAGCAGTTCTAAAATTCAGCCGACACTGTTCAGATCATGGAGCTGTTTATTTGTAAAGGTTTCTTGTCAGCTTTGTGCTCAGCCACAGTATAACCATGCCCAGTTGCTGCAATTTCATAAAGATTACTAGGCACTCAAAATCTAACAAGCGTTTTATGGAATTAGAATGCTTCTCATTCTTGGGTGGTCAGATTAAATGATCATTTCCTTCCACATTTAATGTTTTATTAACTTGAAATGAATGCTACAGATTACTGCCCAATAGAAACTGTCTTAGCCAAAAGGACTTCTATTCTTGCCTAAATATCTCTGGTGATCAAGTAAGTTCAATTCTTTGACACAGTCTATTCTAAGGGAGCATAGTGTTTGACGCTGCTTTATTCCTAGTACATACAGCAGTGGTAGCACATAAAACCAAAAATATTAACTTACAAGCTTTGGATGAGTCAGCTATACTTTCAGATCTCAGTTCTGTTTCTTTAAAGCTGTGATATAGGAACTATTAAGCTTGTAAACCGATACAGTAGAAGCATTTATCTGTGATAGGTCAGTTATACTTCAAAAACAAACTCATTGAAAAAGAGATCAGATTTGGTCAAAAGGTACAAATTTCCAGTTTTAAGTACTAGCGATATGATGTATAACATGATAAACATAATTTAACACTGCTGCACTGAAAGTTAAGAGAGTAAATTCTAATAGCTCTCATCACAAGAAAAAATTTTTTTCTATTTCTTTTATGCTGAATCTAAATGAAATGATGGGTGTTCACTAAACCTATTATAATCATTTCATGACATATGTCATTCCAATCATTATACTGTAAGCTTTAAACCTATACAATGATATAGGCCAATTATATCTCAATAAAACTGGAGGGAAAAAACATTTAAAAAGTGAAAATGATTTGGCTATGTTTCTTTTTTAAAGAAGGGGTGTTTTTGCTCTGTTTTAAAATTTTATTTACATCTTTTTTTTTTTGGCCAGGTTGTTCCTCGACCAAGGGATCAAACTCATGCCCCCTGTGGTGGAAGCACGGAGTCTTAACCACTGGATCACCAGAGAAACCCCTTTTGCCATGTTTTTATAGCTTAAAGGGACTTCCTTAGAGGCTCAGACAGTAAAGAATCTGCTTGCAATGTGGGAGACTGGGGTTCAGTCCCTGGGTGGGGAAGATCTCTGGGAGAATGGAATGGCTACCCACTCTAATATTCTTGCCTGGAGAATTCCATGGGCAGAGGAGCCTGGCAGGCAAGGGGTTGAAAAGAGACATGACAAAGCGGCTAACAGTTTTACTACTTTCACTACAGGTTAAAATAAATATGAAGGTAAATTTTTAAAAAAAACAACAAATAAGCACAGGATGAATGACCATATTAAAACCAGCATTTTGCAACATTTAATATAATAATTTATTCAGAGATTATCATCAGCAAAAGCTAAAAAAATTTAATCACCAAATGTCATATGGAAATTTAACTAGATGCTGGACTTTAATGAAATGTTATCAAATCAGCTTTGGGGTAGTAGGGGACATTTTAATATGAGCTGTATGTTAGTGATGATAGTAATAATGTTTGGTTTTGTTTTAATAATATTTTGATAGTATTGTTATGCTATAAATCTGTTTATCTCACGGGGCTAAGTAGGAATAAAATGTGAGTGCCTAGAACAACATTTGGCAATACTGAGCATCCAATCCCAAAGAGAGGCAATTCCAAAGAATGCTCAGACTACTGCAAAATTGCACTCATCTCACACACTAGTAAAGTAATGCTCAAAATTCTCCAAGCCAGACTTCAGCAATACATGAACTGTGAACTTCCAGATGTTCAAGCTGGTTTTAGAAAAGGCAGAGGAACCAGAGGTCAAATTGCTGGATCATCGAAAAAGCAAGAGAGTTCCAGAAAAACATTTATTTTTGTTTTATTGACTATGCCAAAGCTTTTGACTGTGTGGATAACAATAAATTATGGAAAATTCTGAAAGAGATGGGAATACCAGACCATCTGACCTGTCTCTTAAGAAACCTGTATGCAGGTCAGGAAGCAACAGTTAGAACTGACCATGAAACAACAGACTGGTTCCAAATAGGAAAAGGAATATGTCAAGGCTGTATATTGTAACCCTGCTTATTTAACTTATATGCAGAGTACATCATGAGAAACACTGGGCTGGAAGAAGCACAAGCTGGAATTAAGGTTTCAGAGAGAAATATCAATAACTTCAGATATGCAGATGACACCACCCTTATGGCAGAGTGAAGAGGAACTAAAAAGCCTGTTGATGAAAGTGAAAGAGGAGAGTGAAAAAGTTGGTTTAAGGCTCAACATTCAGAAAACTAAGATCATGGCATCTGGTCCCATCGCTTCACAGGAAATAGATGGGGAAACAGTGGAAACTGTCAGATTTTACTTTTCTGGGCTCCAAAATCACTGCGGATGGGGATTGCAGCCATGAAATTAAAAGACACTTACTCCTTGGAAGGAAAGTTATGACCAACCTAGATAGCATATTGAAAAGCAGAGACGTTACTTTGGCAACAAAGGTCCGTCTAGTCAAGGCTATGGTTTTTCCAGTAGTCATGTATGGATGTGAGAGTTGGACTGTAAAGAAAGCTGAGCACCAAAGAATGGATGCTTTTGAACTGTGGTGTTGGAGAAGACTCTTGAGAGTCCCTTGAACTGCAAGAAGATCCAACCAGTTCATCCTAAAGGAGATCAGTCCTGGGTATTCATTGGAAGGACTGATGTGGAAGCTGAAACTCCAATACTTTGGCCACCTCATGTGAAGAGTTGACTTATTGGAAAAGACCCTGATGCTGGGAAGGATTGGGGGCAGGAGGAGAAGGAGACGACAGAGGATGAGATGGCTGGATGGCATCACCGATTCTATAAACATGGGTTTAGATAGACTCCGGGAGTTGGTGATGGACAGGGAGGCCTGGCGTGCTGCAGTTCATGGGGTAGCAAAGAGTCGGACACGACTGAGTGACTGAACTGAACTGAACTGAACTGAACTGAGCATCCCATCCATGGTAGTCAGGGAAAACTTTATTGCTATTTACAGTGGGTTCCTTCTTCCCAGAATTTCATCCACTGGGGCCATTAGAAGAACAGTCTGAAGCTTCCATTGCCTCAAATGGGTGACTTCAAACAAAACAAGACTTCAAAATGTCAAGTTCTTCAAGAAGGATCTGGATGAATTAGTGACCTAATTCCTCTCCATCCTGCCTCCTCTCATTCCCTGAATCCATAAAGATTCTGTGAACTGAGGGGAGAGTGAAGCAGAGAAATAGGAAGAGTATAAGACTGGACCATTCCTACCTGGAACCACCACTGCCTGTCGCCCTCAGGACCTGTCATTTGTGGCTTAAGAATGGCCTGCTTGTGAATCCCTAGCTAATCCCTGTGCCCTGATGCATGCTTGGTATATCTGTAGCAAGAAAAATGCTCCCTATTTGAGGAATTTTCCCCTGCACTTGGAGACTTGAGACAAAATCTGACAGAAAAAACCAAATTACATTTTGTGTACCTTAGCATGTGACTTAAAATCCCTACTAGCAAAAGGAATTTTAACCTTTTATAATAGCCAAAATATTTCTCTGGTCTAATTTCCATCCAGTAGCCATATTTCTACCATTGGTGTCATAGAAACAGAATTTATCTTTTACCCAGTCACTCTTCAAGAACTTTAACATGAACATTTGTCTCTCAAATTTTCTCTAAGTTAGTATTGCTAGGCTTATTAATCATTCAGCACATAAAATGATTCTAGATCCTTCCACCGTAGTTACTGTTATCTGTACATACTCAGGTATATTTGTCTCCCTTAAAAACCAATGCTGAAAACTGGGTTTTACATTTAATATAAAAATTTTATCCTGCTGGGGGGAGGATGAACTTGGATTTACATATATATATATATATATATACACACACACACTATTGATACTGTGTATAAAATAGATAAACTGTATCTATTTATAAATATATAGTTTATATGTATAAACTAATGAGAACCTTCTGTATAGCTCAGGGAACTCTACTCAGTGCTCTGTGGTTACCTAACTGGGAATGAAATCCAAAAAATAGGGGATATATGAATACATATAGCTGAGTCACTTTGCTCAACAGTTGAAACTAAATATTGTATAGCAACTATACTGCAATAAAAATTAATTTAACAATGTATCCTGCTAAATGGGACTAATCTTTCCTGACACTAAGGTCATAAAGAACTTTTAAAACAATAGGAATACTGTTTTAAGTAAAACCAAAAAAAATTACCACAAATTGAGTGTAGTAGGAACTCAAGTCTTAAATGATTTTATCTTCCTTTCATTCTGAGCTTTGTCATCTCTTTTAGACCCTTCACAAATGCAAACATTTATTGTGTTTATTATAAAATAATTTTAGCAGTCAGAAAAACTGCTCCTTATATCTATTTATAAAAATTGGTTATTTTAACAGTTAAAAATATGTAATTAAAGTGAATCACATACTATTTTATTTATATTTTTGGAAAAGATTGCAGAGTGTCCATAAAATCTACGAGCAAATGGCAGAGACGTCCGCAAAAATCCAAATGGAAAATCAGTCTGTTCAAAATGTTAAAAAAAAAAAAAATTGAAGGCTTTTGTCTTCCCCATGGCCCTGCTGCTTTATACAAGCAATGATTCTGGGTTTCTGGTAGCTGTCAAAGCTGATTTCACGTTAGGTAACACAATGTTAGTGTTAGACTTAGGACTTGGTGCATTAACAACTACCACCAGTGTAACCATCTTTCCAGATTTTTCAATTTGCTTGAATGGCTTGCAAGCTGACATCTTCATGCTGTCCTCATTACTAATTTAAGTACAGCTGGCAAAGCGCATTAGCCTCCTGCACCAGCAGTGCCCAGAGAGAACCCTATAGATGTGCAGCAGTAGCTAGGGGGGCCCCTGATCCCCTAGGGACGTTTCTTTTCACTGCCCTTGTGATGTATGGTCTGATTCTAAGCACCAGTGCAGCGTGGCCTCATGAGCAAAGGCTGGGGAAGAGATCAAGGTTTACAGGGTTTGTTCCTGCCTTTGCAGCCGATTTCTTAGCAGCTATTTTATATCAGCAAAATTCAGTAGTTTAAATCACCCCATTTAGTAATGAAACAGTTTTATTGGGGCTTGAAAGTTTCCACTTGCTCATGTTCAGTTCATCCATTATCCAACTCCTCATCCACTTTCTTTCTTTTTAAAATTTTTAAAAACTATTTTTATTTATTTGTTGGGTTTCCAGTTGCAGCCTGCAGGAGTTTTGTTGCAGCACGTGGGCTCTTTCGTTGTGGTGCGTGGCCTCTTTGTTGGGGCGGTCTTCTCTCTAGTTGTGGCACGGGCCCCGGAGTTGCACCACAAGGCTTAGTTGGCCCAGGGCATGTGGGATCTTAGGTCCTCATCCAGGGATTGAACCTGCCTCCCCTGCACTGGAAAACGGATTATTAACCATTGGACCAGGGAAGTCCCTCCCCACCCATTTTTGATGACTTTCTTCCTCTACTACCTCCATAGCTATTTTTGTTTATTTTGTTCTATCTACTTTCAATTTCAGCAAAATATATATAAAATAATGTTGCCACCTTAAGCATTTTTAGAGCTTCCCCAGTAGCTCAGCAGTAAAGAATCCGCCTGCAATGCAAGAGCCGCAGGAAACATGGGTTCAATCCTTGGGTCTGGAAGATCCCCTGGAGGAGAAAATAGCAACCCACTCCAGTATTCTTGCCTGGAGAATTCCATGGACAGAGGAGCCTGGTGGGCTATAGTCAATAGGATCGCAAAGGGTCAGACACGACTGAAGCAACTGAGCACACATGTACACACACAAGCATTTTTAAATATGCTGCTCAGTGGTGTTAAGTACATTCATAGTACTGTGCAACTAACCTCCAAAGTCTATCAACTTGCAGAACTAAAATTCTACATCCATTAATCAACAATTCTCCATTCATCCGCCTGCCATCACATCCACCCCAACTCCTGGCATCCACCATTCTACTTTCTGTCTCTATGAAATGGACTGTGTCATTCAAGTAGAATTATAAGTGTTTATCCTTTTGTGACTGGCTTACTTAGCATAATGTCCTCAAGATTCATCCATAGTATGTGTAAGCGTCTCTTTCCTCTTTATGGTTGAATAATACTCGTTTGCATGCATATTCAATATTTTGTTTATTCATTTATCCCTTGATGGACACTTGGGTTATGTCTCCCTTTTAGTTATTGTAAATAATGCTGCTATGAATCTGCATATAAAAATCTCTTCAAGACCCTGCTTTCAGCTCTTTGGGGTACATACACAAAAGTGGAATGGCTGGATCATAAGAAAATTTTATTTTTAATTTTTTAAAGACCACTCTTCTGCTTTCCGCAGCAGCTGTATGACTTTACATTCCTACCAATACACAAGGGTTCCAGTGTTCACCTCCCTGCCAACACTTGTTATTTTCTCTTTTTTCTCATAGTTGCTGTTATGGACTGAACCATGCCCCCTCAAATTTCATATGTTGAAGTCCCAGCCAGTATCTAAATGTAACTATATTTCGAGATAGGGCCTTTAAGAGGTAATTAAATAAAAAGGAAGCCATAAAGTTGAGCCTCAAACCCATCTGACTAGTATCCTCATAAGAAAATGGAATCTGGTCATCCAGAGAGAAACCTAGGATGTGCACACACAGGGAAAGGCCAGGTGAGGACACGGTGAAAAGGCTGCCATCTGCAAGCCACAAAGAGAGGCCCTGGAAGAAACCAAAGCTGCCAACACCTTGGGACTTCCAGCCTCCAGAAATGTGAGAAAACAAAGTTCTACTATTAAAACTCCCCAGCCTGTGGTATTTTCTTATGGCAGCCATAACAAACTAATACAGTAGCCACTTTAATGAGTATGAGGTGGCATCTCATTCTGGTTTTGATTT
The DNA here is from genome assembly GCA_007570785.1 of Antilocapra americana. Classification (NCBI taxonomy): domain Eukaryota; kingdom Metazoa; phylum Chordata; class Mammalia; order Artiodactyla; family Antilocapridae; genus Antilocapra; species Antilocapra americana. The sequence goes on from ML662442.1 coordinate 21,510,399, forward strand.
GCTTTTCCCTAAAAATTATGGTGAGTATCCTTCTACGTGTTTTTTGTGTGTGTGACTTCTTTTGAGATATATCTATCCAAGTCCTTTGCCCATTTTTAAATTGAGTAGTTGGTTTCTTTGTTGTTGAGTTGTAGGAGTTGGCATTCTAGATGCCAACTTCTTATCAGATATAAGATTTATAAATATTTTCTTCCATTCCATGTTGAGGCTCATTGGTGCATATAGATTTTTAATTTTGATGTCATCAAATTTACCTACTTTTACTTTTTTTTGGACTGTTTTTGGTGTTATGTTCAAGAAATAATTGCCAAACTCACTGTCAGGAAGTTTTCCCCCTTTATTGTCTTGAAAGAGTTTTACAGTTTTAGCTCTTATGCTTAAGTCTTTGAGGAGGTTTGACTTAAGTTTTGTAGATGTTATAAGTAGTTCTTTTGCATGTACATATCCAGTTTTCCAGAGAAGGGCATGGCAACCCACTCTAGTATTCTTGCCTAGAGAATCCCATGGACAGAGGAGCCTGGCAAGATATGGTCCATAGGGTTGCAAAGAGTCAGACACAACTGAAGCAACTTAACATGCACACACACATGCACATCCAGTTTTCCAAAGCTGTTTTTATGGCCAAATTCACAGTGACAAATCAACCCTTGGGGAATGCTCTAAACTGAATCTGTAATTGTCTAAGAGCAAAGTTTCCAGACTCCCACTAGGGTCCTTGCTATGACAATTCATGGTTATAGAATTCAGGTTGGAAACATGACTTTCAGAAAGTACAGCTGCCATATAAAGACAAGAGTCAGTGCTTGGCCTGCCAAAGACACTTCAGCGGGGTGGGGGTGGTGGGTGCGGGGGAAGGGGGGTTGTCCCCCTCTCCCAGGATTCCTGGAGCTGTTTCCAATATCCTCTGTCATCTCTAGGATTACCGCCTCTCAGGCAACCCTTAACACTTCACTCAACTTCACCTTCTGCCCTAGGATTCCTTTAGGAACTCACTGGGCACTCACAGCTGCACAACCCAAAAGCTCAGGGAGTCAGCCCCCATGGGCCCACCCTTGGCGTGAGAGGCGATTGGTAAGGCTTCTTCCTTTTGTCCTCTAGTTCAGGGGTCCCCAGCCTCCCGGCCATGGACTGGTTCCTCCTGTCAGATCAGAGGCGGCATTAGATTACAAATAAAGTGCGTAATAAATGCAATGCACTTGAATCATCCCCAAACCACCGCTTCATCCCCATCTGTGGAAAAACTGTCTTCCATGAAACTGACCCGTGGTACCAAAAAGGCTGAGGACTGCTGCTCTGGTTAGTTCTCAGGTCATTTCACAGGATCCAGGAAGAATCCAGCACCATCCTCTATCAAGGGGCAACTTGACAATTATCCTCATTTTTCTTCCCCTTCCTGTCAGTTTGACTCCCTCTGTCTGCCATGCTGCTTCAAGGAATCTCCGTTCTCAAACCGCAAATATTTGTCTCAGCCTCTGGTTTCAGAGGAACCCAGGTTAAGACAGACATTATAGAGTTTCAGAGAACATTGAAAGAGAGAGAATGAAGTCGCTCAGTCGTGTCCGACTCTTTGCTAGCCCACAGACTGTAGCCTGCTAGGCTCCTCTGTCCATGGGATTTTCCAGGCAAGAATACTGGAGTGGGGTGCCATTGCCTTCTCTAGGGGATCTTCCCGTACTAGGGATAAAACCCTGGTCTGCTGTACTGCAGGCAGACTCTTTATTTTCTGAGCCACCAGGGCTTCCCCATAAAATGTCTACCCACCCACATGGATGGCCTTCTGGCTTGTTTCTTTGGCTGAAAAGGAAGAGAAGGAACCAGAAAAGGTCAGGGAGAATTGATATTTTGTGAGTAGTGATTGAACTTCTTTGTATCTCAATTGTTTTATCAACAGTGGAGATGAACCCAACTCAAAATCTTCCAAGCAACTGCTTCCAAATGCCAGGAATGGGGGGGAAAAATCATCAACAATGCCTGTGGGAACTCACTTCTTATTAGGCCATTTGTTCTACATTGCAAGATTCTTAGTATTGCACTTCAGCCAGGAAGTTGGTCCCTATGGACTTCTTGCTAAAGCAGAGTGGGTGGCAGTTCCCTGGTAAGTTAACCAGGTGTACTGAGTGACACAGAGTTTCACTTGATGGTAGGACTAGAAGGGATGAGAACATGGGTCCCTGGAGAGGATCTCTGAGCAGCAAGCAGGAAACCCAGTGTCTATTCAGCTCTGTCATTGAGACAAAGGAAACCTATTGGCTCTCCCAGAACCTACCTGCCTCCACCAGTTCACTTAGGAAGCAGGTCCCTTGATTTTGGTTTCAGTTGGGTTTCCAGGAGCTGCAGCTGGACAGGTGAGGAAATGAGACTCCAAGAGGAGAACTTTCAGAAAGTCAGGCTCTGGAAACAAATTAAAAAATAACCTTAAGCCTGCTGTGCACAGAGATAAAGGCAGAGACTGCCATCAGATCACACAGGAGAAGGATCAGGTTAAAGCAGAGTTCCTAAGACAAAGCTAGAGCCGATCTCCTGAGAAGTTTGTACAAAGGGCAGGTACCATTTGCGGAATTCCGTGGCCATAGCTCTGGGTGGGTAAGGACCTGGTAAGGAAACCTAGAGACTTTAGACATCCTGTCATTTAGATCCCCGGACTCTTTTGTTACTCAAAGGGGAGTCTGCAAACTAACAGTCTCAACATCACCTACAAGCTGGTTAGAGTCTTTGACCCTTGTCTCTGACCCTCGTGGCTCAAAGGTTTTCAACAGGGAGGGTACCACTCCCTTGGGGAGCACCCACTGAGAAGTTGGTGGGGGAGTAGGGGTAGTCATAATGACTGGCACCTCCTGGCATTCAGTGAGCAGGTGCCAGGAATGCCAAACATCCTGCAATGTGTGGGATGGTCCCTCAGAGCAAAGTATTGTCCCGCCCAAATGCCAATGGTATTCCTGACGAGAAACATGTTGGCTATTACTTAATCCGTAAAATGAGCATTTAGACTAGATGAATTCCAATGTTCCTCCCAGCTCTTTGAGTCTTTTATTCTACCACTGTTTTTTACACCAATTTAGAAAGCTCTCAGCACTGCCTTTCCCTCCTAATTATGGCTGTTCTAAGCCCAAGTCATTTTCATTTAGACAATCCCATGGAACCGGTCACAGAGAATAACTTTAATGAACATAATTCATAGCACTCCTTATTACATATAACATGTCCATTCTGGTTAGAGTTCAAAGAGTCCTTTTAGTCAATTGAATGAATTTGTCATTGTGATGCTGGTAATACAAAAGAGTCTGGAAACGCTGCAGTCAGCAAAGTCGTACTAGATAGCAGTGAGGCTGGTGAGAGATTTGTAGCTAAAGTACCTCTCTCCCCCTTGTCACAACCTCTGCCCTGTTTGGATTAAGCAGGAAGGGGAACATTGGAGGAGATGCAGGTGCCAACAGTTGTTTAACATAGTCTCCAAACAGAGAGCAGCGGGCAGCAGACACATGGAGGGTCACAAGCAAGGTTTGGCAAAGCTGACTGTACTGATAACTTTCTGAATATGTGTGCCTGGTGGGGGAGATGAAGTAAGAGCAGATCTGGTAGAGGCAGAGGAAAATCTTCTATGTAAATAAGTGGGCTTATTTACTCATAATAAGTGAGTAAATAAGTGGGCTCCTTTTGTGTGTGGTGTTCTGATATTTGAAAATGAAAACATGAATTAATTGCTATTTCTTCCACTGCAGTGCAGTCAGGACAAAGAAAAGAATCTAATGAAAAATGTGGGGAATCCCTTGGTGGTCTAGTGGTTAAGCCTCCACATTTTCAACACAGGGGTCCCTGGTCAAGGACCTACCTCCCACATGAAAGTGAAAAATGTTAGTCACTCAGTCATGTCTGACTCTTTGTGACCTCATGGACTGTAGCCAGCCAGGCTCTTCTGTCCATGGGATTTTCCAGGCAAGAATACGGAGTGGGTTGCTGTTCCCTTCTCTAGGGGATCTTCCTCACCCAGGAATTGAACCCAGGTCTCCTGCATCACAAGCAGATTCTTGACTATCTAAGCCATCAGGGAAGCCCCACCCATACTATAATCAATACACACTGCAGATGACTAGGTTAAGAAATGAAGGTCTGTTCAGTCCTCAAAGAGATGACCTTTCCTAAGATTGTGTGTCCCAGGAGTCTGTGTAGTAGTGTTTGCCAATGCACTCACACTGTCTTCTGACTTTAGAAATTAATGGTGTGGATGAAAGCACAGCCTTTTGATAACTGGTGCTTGCACAAAGCTCCTCTATACATGTGGGTGGCTGGTTGCTGAGCTAAGCAAACAAGAGAGACAATGTTGAAGACTGGAGTTTTATCTGCGGCTTAGACTTTGTGTCAATCAGTAGGGTACTAATTATGACCCCAGTGTAGCCCTGGTCAGCAACAGAATGCTTTTTTTGACGTGACTGGGAAAAGCTGCTAGTTAATAAAGGCAGTTAAAAATATTTTCTCAAAAGCATGCATTAACATTTTACAGTGAAATGTGTAAATGCACAGGATGTGAATATACTTAATAATGTCCATGCTTTGAATCTGCTGACTTGGGAGATCCACAACCAAATCTTTCCGTAAAGACTATGAGTAACATATGTGCGATGATATCCAGTTTTAGTTTCTTTAAGGCGGAAGGAGAACTAAAGACATTTATGAAACAATCTTGGTGCAGATCCTAGATTTTCGCTTACGTTTGCTAATCTCTTACAGGGGGCTTTATTGGTAGCTCAGAGGTAAAGAATTCACCTGCAAAGCAGAAGATACAGGAGACCTGGTTTCAGTCCCTGGGTGGGAAAGATCCCCTGGAGAAGGGCATGGCAACCCACTCCAGTATTCTTGCCTGGAAAATGCCATGGGCAGAGGAGCCTGGCAGGCTACATTCCATGGTGTCACAAAGAATTGAACACAACTGAAGAGATTGAACACACTTGCATGTGATATCTTACAGTGCTCTTGTCAACTATTTTTACACTTATGAAAACTATTGAATCTTTCCAAGAATTTACAATTTAGTTTTCATAGAAACAATGACTCTTTTTGTTCATATCTGTTAGTTTGCGTTGCTGCGCATGCTAAGTCGCTTCAGTCATGTCCAACTCTTTGCAACCCTATGGACTATAGCCCGCCAGGCTTCTCTGTCCAAGGGATTCTCTAGGCAAGAATACTGGAGTGAGTTGCCATGCCCTCCTCCAGGAGATCTTTCCAACCCAGGGACTGAGCCTGCGTCACCTGTGTCTCCTGCAGTGCAGGCGGATTCTTTACCACTGAGCCACCAGTTTGCATGACACTAAATTATACAATTACAAATTCAGTGGAGCATAAATGGGTTTGGAATCAATACAACTGACCATTCAAAATGTGGGAATATGATTTTGGGACATACTAGTGAGTGGGGTTCTAGTCACAAGCATTTGTCTGGCTGTAAGTATATATGCTTCTTAAAAGGGAATGAAGAGGACTACTTAACCTGGAAAATAAGTTAAGTGAAGGTATTTATTAATAAATAGCTACTTGTTAAGGACTGAATCTCTGTATATCTCTCAAATTCCTATGTTGAAGCCCCAACCCCAAACTTGGCAGTATTTAGAATAAGGAAGTCATTCGAAGATAATTCAAATCTTAAGGGTAGGGAACTGATTTGACAGGATTAGTGTCCCTTTAGAAGAGACCATCATAGTCAACAAAAGAGTCTGAAATGCAGTACTTGGATGCAACCTCAAAAATGACAGAATGATCTCTGTTTGTTTCCAAGGCAAACCATTCAATATCAGGGGAATCCAAGCCTATGCCCCAATGAGTAATGCTAAAGAAGCTGAAGTAGAATAGTTCTATGAAGACCTACAAGATCTTTTAGAACTAACACCAAAAAAAGATATCCTTGTCATTACAGGGGACTGGAATGCAAAAGTAGGAAGTCAGGAAACACCTAGAATAACAAGCAAATTTGGCCTTGGAGTACAGAATGAAGCAGGGCAAAGGCTAATAGAGTTTTGCCAAGAGAACACACTGATCATAGCAAACACTCTCTTCCAACAACACAAGAGAAGACTCTACACATGGACATCACCAAACAGTCAATGCCAAAATCAGATTGATTATATTCTTTGCAGCCAAAGATGGAGAAGCTCTGTACAGTCAGCAAAAACAAGACTGGGAGCTGACTGTGGTTCAGATCATCAACTCCTTATGCCAAATTCAGACTTAAATTGAAGAAAGTAGGGAAAACCACTAGACCATTCAGGTATGACCTAAATCAAATCCCTTATAATTATACAGTGGAAGTGAGAAATAGATTTAAGGGACTAGATCTGATAGAGTGCCTGAGGAACTCTGGATGGAGGTTCATGACATTGTATAAGAGACAGGGATTAAGACCATCCCCAAGAAAAAGAAATGCAAAAAAGCAAAATGGCTGTCTGAGGAGGCCTTACAAATAGCTGTGAAAAGAAGAGAAGTGAAAAGCAAAGGGGAAAGGAAATTCATTCCCATCTGAATGTAGAGTTCCAAAGAATAGCAAGGAGAGATAAGAAAGCCTTCCTTAGTGATCAATGCAAAGAAATAGAGAAAAACAACAGTATGGGAAAGACTAGAGATCTCTTTAAGAAAATTAGAGATACCAAGGGAATATTTCATTCAGAGATGGGCTTGATAAAGGACAGAAATAGTATGGACCTAACAGAAGCAGAAGACATTAAGAAGAGGTGGCAATAATAGCCAGAAGAAATGTACAAAAAAGATCTTCAAGACTCAGATAATCACGATGGTGTGATCACTCACCTAGAGTCAGACATCCAGCAAAGTGAAGTCAAGTGCACCTTAGAAAACATGACTATGAACAAAGCTAGTGGAGGTGATGGAATTCCAGTTGAGCTTTTTCAAATCCTAAAAGATGATGCTGTGAAAGTGCTGCACTCAGTATGCCAGCTAATTTGGAAAACTCAGCAATGGCCACAGGACTGGAAAAGGTCAGTTTTCATTCCAATCCCAAAGAAAAGCAATGCCAAAGAATGCTCAAACTACCACACAATTGCACTCATCTCACATACTAGTAAAGTAATGCTCAAAATTCTCCAAGCCAGGCTTCAGCAAAATGTGAACCGTGAACTTCCAGATGTTCAAGCTGGTTTTACAAAAGGCAGAGGAATCAGAGATCAAATTGCCAACATCCGCTGGATTATCGAAAAAGCAAGAGAGCCCCAGAAAAACATCTACTTCTGCTTTATTGACTATTCCAAAGCCTTTGACTGTGCAGATCACAATAAACTGTGGAAAATTCTGAAAGAGATGGGAATACCAGACTATCTGACCTGTCTCTTGAGAAACCTGTATGCAGATCAGGAAGCAACAGTTAGAACTGGACATGGCACAAAAAACTGGTTTCAAATAGGAAAAGAAGTACGTCAAGGCTGTATATTGTCACCCTGCTTATTTAACTTATATGGAGAGTACATCATGAGAAATGCTGGGCTGGAAGAAGCACAAGCTGGAATTAAGGTTGTGGAGAGAAATATCAATAACCTCAGATATGCAGACGACACCACCCTTATGGCAGAAAGTGAAGAGGAACTAAAAAGCCTCTTGATGAAAGTGAAAGAGGAGAGTGAAAAAGTTGGCTTAAAGGTCAACATTCAGAAAACTAAGATCACGGCATCTGGTTCCATCACTTCATGGCAGATAGATGGGGAAACAGTGGAAACAGTGTCAGACTTTATTGTTTTGGGCTCCAAAATGACTGTAGATGGTGATTGCAGCCATGGAATTAAAAGACATTTACTCCTTAGAAGGAAAGTTATGACCAACCTAGATAGCATATTTAAAAGCAGAGACATTACTTTGCCAACAAAGGTCCGTCTAGTCAAGGCTATGGTTTTTCCAGTAGTCATGTATGGATGTGAAATTTGGACAGTGAAAAAGACTGAGAGCTGAAGAATTGATGCTTTTGAATGGTGGTGTTGGAGAAGACTCTTGAGAGTCCCTTGGACTGGAAGGAGATCCAGCCAGTCCATCCTAAAGGAGATCAGTCCTGGGTGTTCATTGGAAGGACTGATGTTGAAGTTGAAACTCCAATACTTTGGCCACCTCATGCGAAGAGTTGACTCATTGGAAAAGACTCTGACACTGGGAAGGATTGGGGGAAGGAGGAGAAGGGGACAACAGAGGATGAGATGGCTGGATGGCATCACCGACTGGATGGACATGGGTTTGAGTAGACTCCAGGAGTTGGTGATGGACAGGGAGGCCTGGCGTGCTGCGGTTCATGGGGTCGCAAAGAGTTGGACATGACTGAGTGACTGAACTGAACTGAACTGAACTGAGAAGAGACAACAGAGAGAGTATGCACTTTCAACCAATAAAAGGTTTTGCTCACTGTTTGGTAGTCTGCAGCAGGTCTGATACACTACAGCCTTCTGAATCCTGGTGAAGCCATTACATCTGAGAAGTATTCTCAGCAAATTGATGAGGTCCCCCATAAATCACAGTGCCTACAGCCAGCACAGGTCAACAGAAAGGACCCAGTTCTTCTCTATGACAATGGTTGACCACATGTTGCACAACCAATGCTTCAAAAGTTGAACGAGTTGGGCCACAAAGTTTTGCCTCATCTGCCGTATTCTCCTACCTCTCACAAATCAACTAACACTACTTTAAACATCTTGACAACTTTTTGCTTGGAAAATGCTTCCACAACCAGCAGGATTTAGAAAATCCTTCCCAAGAGTGTGTCAAATCCCAAAGCACAGAGTTTTACATTACAGAAATAAACATTTCTCGTTGGCAAAAATATGTTGATTAGAATGGTTCCTATTTTGATTAATAAAGATGTGTTTGAGCCTAAGTATAGTGATTTCAAACTCATGGTCTGAAACTGGAATTCAACCTGATAACACTATGTCTTTGGTCCTCAGAAACATTCTACAACAAATTTGAATTGGGTCAATACAAATTTATTACAATTTCTGGAAGAGCCTAAGTTAATGGATCCTGATAAACAGCATATTCGACTTTATTTCAAGCAAATATTGAAATGTATTTACAGGTTTAATTCTAATAATAAATTATTAAACATAGTTACTTGAACCTAGACTTTCCACTAAAAATAATCATATATAGCACTTTACAGGTTAGCTTTTCTTCTTATAGTGTCTATGTACAAATATATATTTATAGTATATATGCATAATTAGTATATTATTATATAACATTGCTATAGCAATACCATATATATAGGTATCTTATATCATATATTGTATATTATATATTAGTATTATGTGTACATGCTCAGTCATATCTGACTCTTTGTGACCCCATGGACTGTAGCCCTCCAGGCTCCTTGGGATTTCTCAGGCAAGAATACTGGAGGTGGGTTGCCAATACTATATCATACAATATTATATATAGTAATATCACATATATATGGTTTCCCAGATGGCTCAGTGTTAGAAGATCCCCTTCCCAATGCAGGAGACACAGGAGCTGTAGGTTTAGTCCTTGGGTCAGGAAGATCTCTTGGGGGAAGAAATAGCAACCCATTCCAGTATTCTTGCCTAGAGAATCTCATGGACAGAGGAGCCTGGTGTGCTGCAGTCCATGGGGTTGTAAAAATCAGACACAACTGAGCAACAGATTATGCATACACACACCACGTATATATAGCTATTATATTACTAAGAGGGATATAAAGAATGGCTGCCATCCAAAAGTCTACAAGCAATAAATGCTGGAGAGGATGTGGAGAAAAAGGAACCATCTTACACTGTTGGTGGGAATGCAAACTAGTACAGCCACTATGGAGAACAGTGTGGAGATTCCTTAAAAAACTGGAAATAGAATTGCCATATGACCCAGCAATCCCACTACTGGGCATACACACCAAGGAAACCAGAATGGAAAGAGACAAGTGTACCCCAATGTTCATCGCCACATTGTTTACAGTACCCAGGACATGGAAGCAACCTAGATGTCCATCAACAGACAAATGGATAAGAAAGCTGTGGTACATATACACAATGGAATATTACTCAGGCATTAAAAAGAATACATTTGAATCAGTTCTACTGAGGTGGATGAAACTGGAGCCTATTATACAGAGTGAAGTAAGCCAGAAGGAAAAACACCAATACAGTATACTAACACATATATATGGAATTTAGAAAGATGGTAATGATAACCCTGTATGCGAGACAGCAAGAGACGCAGATGTTAGAACAGTCTTTTGGACTCTACGGGAGAGGGCAAGGGTGGGATGATATGGGAGAACGGCATTGAAACATGTAAATTATCATATGTGAAATCAATCGCCAGCCCAGGTTTGATGCTTAATACAGGGTGCTCAAGGCTGGTGCACTAGAATGACCCAGAGGGATAGAATCAGGAGGGAGGTGGGAGGGGGTTCTGGAAGGGGAACACATGTATACCCATGGTGGATTCATGTCAATGTATGGCAAAACCAACACGATAATGTAAAGAAAATAAATAAAATAACAAAGAAAAAAAAGTCATGAAACTGTTGTTATTTTCAACATATATGGTTCTGTACATAAAATAGAGAAGTGCATATATATATATATATATATATATATATATACCCCAACAGATAAATGATTATGCTAACTGCATTTCCCAAACCAGCAACAAATAGTTCAACATATAACTTTTAATGGTATCATTGAAATATTAGGTTGGTGCAAATATAATTGTAATTTCAGACCATGAATTTTAAATAATTATATTAATAACAAAACAACTTGTAAGTTATCTAGAAATAAATCTTTGACAAGTGTGTGAGATGTTTATAACAGAAAAAACTTTTTGAAAGCTATTGAAGAAACATTCACACATAGCATCAGTTCAGTTCAGTTCATTCGTTCAGTCGTGTCCGACTCTTTGTGACCCCATGAACTGCAGCACGCCAGGCCTCCTTGTCCATCACCAACTCCTGGAGTTCCCCCAAACTCATGGCCATTGAGTCAATAATGCCATCCAGCCTTTTCATCCTCTGTCATCTCCTTCTCCTTCTGCTCTCAATATTTCCCAGCATCAGGGTCTTTTCCAATGAGTCCACACTTCTCATCAGATAGCCAAAGTATTGGAGTTTCAGCTTCAACATCAGTCCTTCCAATGAACACTGAGGACTGATCTCCTTTAGGATGGACTGGTTGGATCTGTTTGCAGTCCAAGGGACTCTAAATAGAGTCTTCTCCAACACCACAGTTTAAAAGCATCAATTCTTTGGTGCTCAGCTTTCTTCACCATTCAAATTAACTGTAGTTCAACAAAAAATTTTTAATTAAAAAAGTCATGTATCTTGTATATTAAAGCTATTACTTTTTTACTTAAAGCTTAAAGGACACTGTATTTTATGACAGAGTAGGTTAGAACAGGGAGAGAACAGCTAGCCTGATGAACAGCCTACAGACAGATCCACATATAAGGAAGCTTCTTATCTCCCAGAAGAGCCATTGAGTCCTGAGGACAGAATGCTGGAGGAGCTGGTTGTCCATACTAAAAATTTATATTTAATCTTTAATTCATATCATTTCACAAAACAGATTTCAAGTGAATAAAAGATGTAAATGTGAACAGAAAAACTTTAACATTTTTAAAAGAAAATATAGGAAAATATCTTTATGATCTTGGATTAGGAAAGGATGATTTCAGGCAAGTTTTTAAAACTACATATCATAAAGGATAAGATTCATAAACTAGGGTGATTAAGATTTAAAACTTCTGTACCATAAATGAAACAAAGATAAACCTCAAACTGAAGGAATTTATTATAAGGCATATACTTGATAAAGGATTGGTGTTTAAAACATATAAACAGTCCTACAAATCAATTTTTTTTAAAGATAAATGTTTTAATAGAAGATCAAAGGGCAGGACAGAGGGTCATTTCATGGAATAAGAAACTTGAATGTAAAATAAATACAGGAAAAGACATTCACGTTTATTGGTGATTGGTAAATAAATGTAAATTTTAAAAATGAGATTCTGTCTTCTACCAACCACAGACTGAAACTGGAGAAAACATAGAATAGAAGGTCAACACCAGGGGAATTCTTAAGTAGTGGCCATACATACCCTAGATGTTTAATGTTAAACACTGGCAAGTATATTTGAGATTCTGCATGCTTATCATTTAACGAAACAGAAAAATGTTTATAGAAATCTCTATGACCTTGGCAGACTAAAGCTCAGAAAGGAATAGGTACTATAGGCTAGTGGTACTGATGAAAGGAGCTATGAGCAGGTCGATGGAAAAGTATTTTGTTATTTGAACCAATTTTCCAGTTAATGCCAATGTAAATGGTGTGTGTGTGCACACACACTAAGTCACTTCAGTCGTGTCCAACTCTTTGTGACCCTACGGACTGTAGTCCACCTGGCTCCTCTGTCTATGGGATTCTCCAGGCAAGAATACTGGAGTGAGTTGCCATGTGCTCCTTCAGGGGATCTTCCAGACCCAGGGATCAAACCTGCATCTCTTATGTCTCCTGCTTGACAGGTGGGTTCTTTACCTCTGGCACCACTGGGTAGTCTGTAAATGATAGTAAGTATAAATTTAATATAAATACAAAGTTAAATCTATACTTAACTAAATTTTTAATTAATTAATTTGGCTACACTGGGTCTTAGTTGTAGCATGTGGGATTGAGTACCTCAACTGGGATCAAACCTTGACCCCCTCTGCATTGGGAGTGCAGAGCCTTAACCATTAGATCACTATGAAGTCCTATAACTAAGTATTAAGGTAAACAAGGCATTTAAAAAAACCAAGATATTTATAATGTTAAAAAGGGTGGAGACAATTTAAAATTGGAGGAACTGAACTGTTTTGTTTCCTAGCCACATACAGACCATGTTTCCTTCTTCTATATGTCTACATAGCAGCTGGTCCTATTTTTAACACATAGTGAGGGAAATAATAAAAAGTTAAGTGCTTAATTAGTAATAATGGTAGCTTGGCATTTAACATTCTTCTCAGTACAGTCCATCTTATCTTTCCTGAATTATCTACTACTGCTTTCTCTTGTACTTTGTGTGCCAACAAAACAGAATTGTTTCTTTTCCTCTAAATCCACCACTGTACCTTTGGCCATGTATCTGCCCCTAAAAACACCACCCACTTCATCAGTGTCTATCAAATTTCTACTCAGCCTTTAGGGCCCAGCTCCAATGTCCTCTCCTTCATGAGGCTTTCTTTGATGAATCCACGCCTCTGCTGCACAAATTTAAGGCGCATGTCACTTTCTACTTTATCCTATAGTTATCTATGCTCATATTATTACTCCCTCTACTAGACTGTGTCTTCTTAAACAGTAACCCAGACTTTTTCATGTCAGGTTGCCATGGTGCCTGGCAGGAACCCCAGGACTACAAGTATTTAAAAACTGTGAATTAATGTATTGGATGGCAATGTTTTTTTTTTTTTTTGTCTTTATCACAGTACCAAAATCAAGGTAAAATGAATTAATATAATACTGCTAATAGAAAAGAACTTGGCTACATCAAAGAGACCTTAGTTATAATTATACCTCGCAGAATTATTTCTCAAAATTCCCCAGAGTTCAGTTTCATTCCTTCACCAAGAAAATCTTTGGTTAAACATAATCTCTACACATCCACAGACCTGCATCATACCTGCATGCTGTAAGCCTGGATCATATCAATCACCAAGGGAAGTTCTCCAGGCAGGGTGCTCCAGACCTCCCTTAAAACCTCCCTTCCCCTGAAGCTTTCCAAACAAAATTCAAGCCCATTACCAGAGGGATAGGAAGGTATTTCCTTAAGAAATCAGTCAAAAAAAAAAGTTGACGTGAAACCAAAACAGCGTATATTTCTCCTATGCTAGAAGTGGCTGACATGATATCATACTATGTTTTATGAATTTTGCCGTAAGATTTTATGGAAATACATACTGAATTACATTAGGACATCATTCATATCTGCCCCTTGAGAGATTTTATGAATGCACAACTTTTTTCTTCAAATACTTGAGTTAAATTCTGGCTTAACAAGTTAAAACAGTTTGACAGAACCATTTATTCTGAAAGACCAGTCTGCCGTCCTTTAATAAGTTACTTCATTGTATTCAGAAATTAATAAAGTGATGTCATTAAATCATGAAATGTGCTCTTAAAATTCATTACCTAGTTATATAGGAATTAAAGGCAGCACTCACTTGGCACACTATATATGCAGACACATGTGCAAGCATGCATGTTTGTATACACATGCACACATATGTATATATGCAATACATTGACATATACACCATACATATGCAGGTATGCAATACACATATACACGTGTATACATATGTATATATGCAATACATTGACATATACACCATATACACCATACATAACCCCCCACGCATATACTCCTACACAATTATACCACCCACATATACCTTGTAATAGGAGATCAAATTATTTCACATAGAAAAATAATAACCACAATGCAAAAATATAAAAGTAAGAACTGTGACTATGTGAATTTTGGTATACAAGGTTTTTGAGTTAGCAATTTATTCCCTACAAACATCTCAAGTTAATATAAAAGTATAGATAAAATGGGAGGGAAATATTTGATTAACACAAAAAAAATCTAGTAAGAGAAGAGTAAAACAAGTGGAAAAAAATACTGAGATGATGGACTCAGAATCATGTCAGTAATCACATTAAATGTAAAAGGACCAAGCATCCCAACTAAAAGAAATCAGTATCTTAAAACAGAGCCTCAAAATATGTATAGCAAAACTTAACAGAAATATAATGATAAAATGAGAAAGTTCATGTTAAAAGTGTCTGCCATCTCTATTGGTCTGATTCTCCTGGATCTTCCTCTCGTGTCTTGTTTCCTTATGCACTCATTTTCCTCAGAAATGTATCTCAAGGAATTATTTGAGGTCTTTTTTTTGAAAGTACTTCAATGCATATACAATAAAAGGACTCAGAAGAGCAACTTCTTGAGCCACAAAGCCACGGACCCAGAGGAGTGACCCAGGGGCAGAATAAAACAAATGGTTTATGACCGAGGTCACTATTACACTCTAATTACAAACTGATCGTTGTGCCACAGGACTCCCAGGAGAGGCAATAGCCCTGAGACCTCCAGTGCCAAATTCTTCTCTCTGCCTGGGTATGTCATACCTTCCCCACCTTTTCTCACTATACCCTAAGACTCAGATAGAGCCTCTGAGTGGAGAACAAGCAAGCAGAGGCCAGGGAATGACTATCAAGGAGAGGTAGCTACATGTTTAAAAGCAGTCTTGAAAGAAGGTTACCAGGTTTGCTATAAATAATACTTGGTTGTGGAGAAAATATATGGGAATAAAAGTGAACAAAGACACTTATTGAAGCAGGGCAATGGGACCATTGGTGCTTATTATACCTTATTTTTTGTAAATGTACATGTTTGGAGAATTTTGAAATTCTCTGAAACAAAATAAAAGAAAACACCACCAATAGATGGTTTTAACAATACATGGTATAAAGTAAACTGGAAGATACATCGGAGAAGATGATATGGAATGTAGCAAAGGGAAGATAAAAGGAAGCTGAAAGATCAGAGCAGGACCATGGGTAAAAATGGAGGAAGAAGAGTTGGAGAGGAAGAGGGTGGTAAAAGGTGAGTGATCCTGAGAATTGATTTAGAAGGAATAATGTGTGCTCTAAGTTTTGTAGACATTCAATCTGAACAAATTCATAATCTTTCCTTAATGTCTCTGATGAAAGGGGAGTATGTGATTTGGGGCATATATGGTCACTGGGGTCTTCTCTGGTGGCTCAGATGGTAAAGAATCTGCCTGCAATGCAGGAGACCTGGGTTTGATCCCTGGGTTGGGAAGAGCCCCTGGAGAAGCAAATGCCATTTCATTTCACTACTGTTATTTTATTAATTTTTTTTCGCTTATACAATCAACAATATTTACTGAATAGTAATTTAGCACCTGCTGTAATGTGGCCCTGGGTTCCATCCCTGGGTTGGGAAGATCTTCTGGAGGAGGGCATGGCAACCCACTCCAGTATTCTTACCTGGAGAATCCCCGTGGACAGAGGAGCCTGGTGGGCTACAGTCCATGGGGTTGCAAAGAGTTGGACACATCTGAGTGACTAAGCACAGCACAGCACGTGGTTCCTGGCAACCACCGTCACCTCCAGGCAAGGTCCTAGTTGACAGGCAGGCTTGCACCATTGTGGTGAAGCACAGCTACATTCTAAGGGGATCTGGATGCCTCTAACCTCTTTCCTTATTTTCAGTCTCTTCACATGGAGACTCAGAGCAGAAGTGAAAATAATTAAATATGCAGTGTTTTCAGATATTCAAGGTGAATGTTATTTTTCTTTAAAAAGTGGACTAAGGGCTTTCCTGGTGGTCCATTTGTGAAGAATCCACCTGCTGATACAGTGGACACAGGTTCAATGCCTGGTCCGAGAACTAAGATCCCAAAGAAGGGCAGCTAAGCTCCTGCACCACAACTAGTGGTCGCATACTCTGGAGTCTGTGAGCCCCTCCATGCTCTTCAAGAGAAGCCACTGCGATGAGAGAAGCATGTGCACCACAGCTAGAGAGCAGCCTTCGGTCACCGCAACTGAGAAAGCCTCCACACAGCAAAGACTGGAAGCTGTCAAAAAATAAATAGATAAATCTGTTTTTTTTTTCAAGTGGACCAAAGTTATCACCATTAGGTCACAAATACGCTACATTTTCAGCTGACTTGGGGTAAGCCTTTTGTAAACAAAAACAAAAAAATCCTTAATTTTATTATTTTTTGTCAATTAAACTGATGATCTTTATTGGGGTTAAAACTATAACAAAGCCTAAAACATTTTGCAATGCAAAATTATCTCACTCAAGGAGTGTTTAATAATTTGGATGCCAGGAATTACAAGCAATTTTCAAAAGCAAAGACTCACTTTCATAAAACTTTATACATCATTTGAACTAATAGATATTTATACTACTAGAATCAAACATGAATCACTTTCCTTCTTGTATCATGATTTTGTATATTACATTATTTATCACCATTCTTTGTCACTACACGTATTTTATCATACACTTGCACCATTCTCCTTAGATTTCTGATCTTTATCTTCATTCTTCCCATTATCCTTCTTGAGAACAGTTTGGATTTCATCCATTACTGTGGATAAGTTTCTGATTGTTTCTGGTTTTCAAGTTGCAAATTCATGTTTTCTGAAAGCTTTAAGTTTTCTTGTAACTGACTAAAGTCCCTTTTAACTTGTCTAAGTTCACCAGAGAGGTTTTTGTTAGAAATCTCCAAATTTAATATGGTTTTTTCATCTTTATCTGTCTTTTCTTCTAGTAACTGCAGCTTCTGTTCCACTTCAGCTCGTACTTTTTCACTCTTTTCCAATTTTTGCGAGAGGCTTCCTACATCAACCATTGCACCATTGTACACAATAAGGCCAACATTTTCTTCTATGTCCTTTGACTCCTGTTTTACTATTGGTGTTGGACGTAACAATCTGTTTCCTAGCATATCTTCCTGAAATGCTTCAGATTCTTCATGGTTTTCTTCATCTTTCGAGGTGTCTGTTAATTTCTGGTAAAAGCAAGATTCACGGAGTACTACTTTATTAAGAAGCTTCTTTACCTGAGCCCAAGAAAGATGTAGTCCAGGAGTATAAAATATTTCTTCCAAATCCTTTTCAAGAAGGTAACCACAATGGCTTTGATCAAAATAAACAAATGCCATTAATAGATCTCTGTTAATCGTGATCATCTGAGTCTTCTCTTTTTCCTTATCTTTAGAGGGCCTCTCCTTGCAGTACCTATTAATATTCTTTTGTCATCTTGCTTGTTTTCTTCCTCATCTCGATCATCTTCTTCATCCTCAGCTTCTGCTGCTTCCATTGGACCATATTCATCTTGATTATTATCTTCTTCAACTTCATCATCATCTTTAGAATCATCTTTTCTTTCATCTTCTTTCTTCCTTTCATCCTTATCTCCTTTTTTATCTTTATCATGGCCTGATTTTCTCCATTTGGGTTTTGGCTCATTGGTTTCATCATCTCTTTCTTCTTTTTTATCTTTTCTCTCATCTTTTTTACTTTTCCTTTTCTTTTTTATCCTCTTTCTCAGGAAGAGACAATAATGATTTGTATATTCTGACACCAAAATCTCTTTAAAGCACTTCATTGAAAAGCTCTGCAAATAATGAAACCTCAGATGAATGTTCTTTATTAGCCTCTAATCTGTAGTCCAAAAGCACACTCAAAGACATGATGCTACAATCAAACTTGCCACTTTTTGCAGCCCAGTTTGGATGTACAATGATAGCTGACTCATCAGGCAAAATATATCTTCTTTCTCGATGCTGGTGTTCCAGTTCCTCTTGATGTTCTCTTCTTCCTCTTTATCATCTTCAGATTTCCTATCATCCTCCTCTTCCTCTTCTTTCTCAGATTTCTCTAATTCCTTTTGTTTCTCTTTTTGCTCTTCTACCTTAAGCTGTTTTGTCAGTTGGGCTATTAACTGGGATTTTAAGCCTTTGGAACTAAGAGCTCGACTTTCTAATTCTTTCGGAGATCATTTACCTTCATTGTCTTTGGATCAAGTTTAGACCAATGGGTAGGAGTGGAAATCTCTTTAGCTTCACCATCATCCTTTTCTTCTTCATCCTGTTCTCCATCAGCCTCCTTGCGTTCACCCTGAAGCTTCTGAACCAGCTGCTGCTTGTACCCTCGGGAGAGGGTTTCCCACTCTGAGTGGGTGGGAAGGCAATTCCAAACATCAGGGAAAAATAAAACCACTGTCTCCACATGAGCTGGAACTGTACACTCCTTGTGGGTCTCCTCAGGGCGATGGTAGCGAATCTCTGCAAAACGGTAACATTGTGTGCATACACTTAGATCAATGCCTGTCAGAGCCTACAACAGTGACTAGCAGACTTAATCAACACAAAAGAGTCTTTTTCTGGGTCTGGTCCATCCAACGAAGGAGATCAATGGCCTCCAATGGCCATGGCTTCATCCTTGCCTTTCATGCTCACTAAAAACTTAACAAATCTAGCAGGATGCTGAAATCCATCTTGAAGTTCTTATGGGTCTTCAGCAAAAGCACACAATTTATGGTACAACTCTTCCATACTAGGGCTAGCCATCAGCATTACCTTTGCAGTGTATAAATGATCAGTATCTAGTGGATCAATAATGGCCATAATTTTTTCTAAGGACTCTACTTCTCTGTGCATTACATAGAAATTGCAGTAATTTCCCAGCTGAAATGGTCTTGACAAAGGGAAACCATCCACTCATGTAAACTGAGCATCAAAAAAGTCACTAGGTATATATAAATTCTGATAATGGTGCCTTAGTTCCCTCATGTCACAACTAGGACAATCTAAAGAAAACTTTGAAAACTGAGCTGTGTAATGTGGGACAACACGTCGGACTCTCCGAGGTGACTGTTCTCTCTCCGAGGAGATCTTTCTCTGGATCTACGTCTTTCTCTCTCTCTTTCACAACTTCGGTCATCTTTTCTGTTGGGCACTTGGTCCCCTCTGTTATTTCTTCCTGAAAATCTGGATGGTGGATCTAACCTTCGTGCTGTGAAACTATATGGACAGGAGGCTGCAATAAACCACATTTCTGCTGTGGCTGTTGTAATAAAGGCTGCGGCTGAGTCTGCAATAGTGGTGTAATAGAAGCCGCTGAAATCTGTGCCTGCAACAGTGGCTGGGGCTGGGGCTGAGCACCAAATGTTGTCTGTGGTGCAACTGGCTGAAGTACAGCAGGAGGAGTCTTCAGTAACGGTTGGGTTTGGGACTGATTCTGATTTGGTAGTGTTTGAATTCTTTGTGCATTCCATTTAAAAGGCATATTGGGATTATATGTAGCTTCAACCAATACTCTGTCACCCACTTGGGGGACCTTCCCTTGGACAGCACTAAGCTGAAAGAATACATCTTCATCCACAAATCCAAATATATCGTGTAGTTTTGTGACCATCCCTGTAAAAACACGCTGTTTCTGAGGTTGTGTTTATTGCTGACTGGACCTTGGTGTTGGATATGATACAGTTATCTGAGCTGCAGGTTGAGGAGTTGACAAGCTAAGGCTTGTAGGCAGTCCAACAGCTGGCTGGCTGAGACACCGCAGTGGCTGTAAACTGAGTAGCCCATGGCAGATTCTTCTGTCCTCCAAACTGAGCCATGACCAAAGGGGAGGGGGGGACCTTCGCTTGTTTGTCTTCTACAGCAGTGATCTGAATCCGGTCCCGGTTAGCACTGAAGCCATTTCAAACCCATCAGCAAAAAATCCTTAACTTTAAAATGTCAACAGCAAACCAGAATAATATTTGCAAGAACATGATAAACAGCTGGATAACATGGGTATTAAAGTACACGTATCTGTGAAGAAAAAACTGGTAGTTATATAGGATACTAATTTTAATATAAGAATATTAATTTTTAATGTCTTAATAAATTTTTTTAGGATTGCTTTAGGTTTATAGAAAAACTGCAGAGAAAGTAACTCTTGCATAAAGTCTCACCCGAGATTAACATCTTGCATTAGTGTGATGCGTTTGTTAACATTGGTGAACAAATACTGATACATTATTATTAACTCAAGTCCATAGTTTAAATTGGAGCTCATTCTCTATGTTGTCAGTTTCATGGGTTTTGACAAATGCTCCTGAATCCATCATTATGGTATCGTATAGAATAGTTTCATGGTCCCCAAAATGACCTGGATTCCACTTACTCAAATTTCCCTCCATTTGCCCGAACCTCTGGCAATCACTGATGTTTTTATCATCTCTATTGTTGTTCAGTCACTAAGTCGTGTCTGACTCTATGACCCCATGGTTTGCAGCATGCCAGGCTTCGCTGTCCTTCACCATCTCCCAAAGTTTTCTCAAACTCATGACCATTGAGTCGGTGATGCCATCCAACCATCTCATCCTCTGTCATCCCCTTCTCCTCCTGCCTTCAATCTTTCCCAGCATCAGGGTCTTTTCCAGTGAGTCAGCTCTTCTCATCAGGTGGTCAAAGTATTGGATCTTCTTAAGCATCAGTCCTTCCAATGAATGTTCAGGGTTGACTTCCTTTAGGATTACTGGTTTGATCTCCTTGCTGTCAAGGACTCTCAAGAGTCTTCTTCAGCATCATAGTTCGAAAGCATCAATTCTTCAGTGCTCAGCCTTCCCTATGGTCCAACTCTCATATCCAAACAAGGCTATTGGACTATATTGTCTCTAGAGTCTCTCCTTTTTCAAAGAGCTGATAATTGGAATCATACCATGTATTTCTCTTTTCAGGGCACCATAAGAAGATAAAACAATTTAGGTGGCTTCAACAGCAGCAACTGTTTTTTTCTCACAGTTCTGGGGGACAGAAAGCCAATATCAAGGTGCCAACAGTACTGGTGTTTGGAGAGCTCTCTCTTCCTGGGTTGCCGATGGCCACTATATTGCTGCATCCTCACATGGCCTCTTGTCCGGGCATGTGTGGAGAAAGAGAGAGCAAATGAGAGAGTGCTGGTGTCTTCTCCTCTCTTTTAAGGACACCAGTGATATCCAACTAGGGCCCATACTTACGATTTTGTTTAATCTTAATTACTCCTGCAAATATCACCAAATACAGTCAGCTTGGGGGTGAGAGCTTGAACATTTGAATTTTGGGGGAACATAATTCACTTCATAACGTACCACATGGAGCCTTTTCAAACTCGTTTCTTTCACAAAGCAATGTGCACTTGAGATTTTTCCATGTCTTTTCATGGTTTAATAGTTTATTTCTTTTTATTGTTGAATCATATTCCATTGTTTGAATATGTAACAGTTTGTGTGTTCACTCACCTTCTGATGGACTTCTTGATGGCTTCTAATTTTTGGCAATTGTGAATAAGGCTGTTACAAACATTCATATAAAGATTTCTGTGTGGACATATGTTTCCAACTTATTTAGGTACCTAGAAGTGTAATTACTAGACTTCATGGAGCCTATGTTTATCTTTGTAAAAACTGTTGACCTGTCTTCCAAATTAACTAAACCAATTTTGCATTCCCACTAGCAATGACTGAGAGTTCTGTTGTGCCACATCCTCACCAGTTTTTGGTGTTGTCAGTGTTTTGGTTTTAGCCTTTCTAATAAGTGTTTCATTTTCATTTCATGAGTAATTAAAAAAAAAAACTAAGATGGAGCAAAATATCCTAATATTGTAACATTAATATTTAATATTGTACTTGTATTTTAAAACAATTTAATATTGTAACTGTCTAATGATATATGATGTTGAGCGTCTTCTCTTATGCTTATTTGCCATCTGTATGTAATTTTTGGTGGGATGTCTATTCAAATTGTTTGCCAATGTTTTGGTTTCTCATTATTGAGTTTTAAGAGTTCTTTGCATGTTTTGGATACCAGCCCTTTATTAGATGTGCCTTGCAAACATTTTCTTCTAGTTGTGGTTTGTCATTTCATTCTCTTAACAGTGTCCTTCACAGAGGAAATGTTTTATATTTTAATGAAATCCAATTTAATGAACTTTTTCTTTCATGGATCATGCTTTATTTAAAACTCATCACCAAACCTGTAGTCATCTATATTTTCTCATATTTATCTTCTAGAAATTGTATAGCTTTGCAGTTTTACATCTATAATCTATTTTGAATTAATTTTGTGAAAAGTGTAAAGTCTATGGCTAGATGGTGATGATGATAATTTACATGTGGATATCCAGTAGTTCCAGCATCACTTGTTGAAAAGACGATTCTTTCTCAACTGAAGTACCTTTGTTCCTTTGTCAAAGATCAGTTGACTGTATTTTATGGGTCTATTTCTGAACTCTTTATTCAGTTCTGTTGACCTATTTATTATCTCATCAACACCTCACTGTCTTCATCATTGTAGTTTTATAGTAAGTCTTGAAGTCAGGTAGTGTCAGTCCCCTGACTTTGTTCCTCCTCAGTGTTGTACTGGCTCAAATGGGTATTTCACCTTTCCATAAAACTTTTGAATCAGTTCACTGATATTTACAAAATAATTTTCCAGGATTTTGTCTGAGGATGTGTAGGATCCATAAATTGAGGAAAATCTTACATCTTGATGATATTGGGGGTTCCTATCCATGAACATGGATTCCATTTATATATTCTTTTATTTCTATCTAAATAAAGTTTCCATTTATTTAGATTTCATTTATTTCTTTCACCAAGATTTGTAGTTTCCCTCAGATAGATCTTATACATATTTTGTTAGATTTATACCTAACTGGACATGGAACAACAGACTGGTTCCAAATAGGAAAAGGAGTATGTCAAGGCTGTATATTGTCACCCTGCTTATTTAATTTCTATGCAAATTACATCATGAGAAACGCTGGTTTGGAAGAAGCACAAGTTAGAATCAAGATTGCCAGGAGAAATATAAATAACCTCAGATATGCAGACAACACCACCCTTATGGCAGAAAGTGAAGAGGAACTAAAAAGCCTCTTGCTGAAAGTGAAAGACGAGAATGAAAGAGTTGGCTTAAAGCTCAACATTCAGAAAACTAAGATCATGGCATTTGGTCCCATCACTTCATGTCAAATAGATGGGGAAACAGTGGAAACAGTGTCAGACTGTATTTTTGGGGGCTCCAAAATCATTGCAGATGGTGATTTCAGCCATGAAATTAAAAGACACTTACTCCTTGGAAGGAAAGTTATGGCCAACCTAGATAGCATATTGAAAATCAGAGACATTACTTTCCCAACAAGGGTCCATCTAGTCAAGGCTATGGTTTTTCCAGTAGTCATGTATGGATGTGAGAGTTGGACAGTGAAAAAGGCTGAGCGCTGAAGAACTGATGCTTTTGAACTGTGGTGTTGGAGAAGACTCTTGAGAGTCCCTTAGACTGCAAGGAGATCCAACCAGTCCATCCTAAAGGAGATCAGTCCTGGGTGTTCATTGGAAGGACTGATGTTGAAGCCGAAACTCCAATACTTTGGCCACCTCATGCGAAGAGTTGACTCATTGGAAAAGACTCTGACGCTGGGAGGGATCGGGGGCAGGAGGAGAAGGAGACGACAGAGGATGAGACTGGATGGCATCACCAACTGGAAGGACATGGGTTTGGGTGGACTCCAGGAGTTGGTGATGGACAGGGAGGCCTGGAGTGCTGCAATTCATGGGATTGCAGAGTCGGACACGACTGAATGACTGAACTGAACTGATCTCTTAAAATTTTTTTGATGCTAATGTAAGTAGTGTTATTTTTAACTTCAAATTCCAATTGTTCCTTTGCTGGCATATAAGAAAGTAATTGACTTTTCATTTGCTGGCATATAGGAAAGTAACAATATTGATCTTGTATCCTGAAACTTTGCTGTTATTGCTTATTATAGTATCAGCAGTTTTTTGATTGATTTTTAGTTATTTCCTACATAGATATTTATGCCATCTGGGAATAAAGACTGTTTCATTTCTTCCTTTCCATTCTGTATACTTTTTATTTTCTTGTTCCAATGCATTAGCTAGGATTTCCTGTATGATGCTGAATAGGAAAAGAGGCATCCTTGCTCTTAGTTTTAGGGGGAAGCATTTAGTTTCTCATCATTAAGTATAATCCTAGCTATAGGTTTTTAAAATAGATGTTCTTTATTAAGTTAAGGAAGTTATCTGCATTCCCAGTTTGCTGAGAGTTTTGATCATGAGTGAATGTTGAATTTGTCAAATATTTTTTCAACATCTATTGATATGACTATATGATTTTCTTCTTCAATCTGTTGATGAGATGTATTACATTAGTTGCTTTTTGAATGCTCAACTAGCCTTGCATATATGGAACAAACCCCATTTGGTCACAGTAAAGTATACTGTTGTCTGCAACTTACTTTGAAATGCATTTAAAACAAAAATAAGATGGATAGAGTGATTTGTTTGAAAGATTTTATAATACATTGTTGGAAAAAATTGTAAATTTATATAAATAGGCAAGGACTGTAGAAATAAAACAAATAGAAAAGTGGAAGTGGTTCAATTTATGGTGTTTTTATTATGTGAATATTTTTTTTTTCACTTTTCAATTTAGAATGTTCTGAGTGTTGCTAAATTTTTATTTTAAAAACTCAGTGGTAAGTTCCCGCTGAATTTTTTTAGTAACTCTTTCTTATTCCCGAAAAATATGTTACTGTTTTAAAACTCACTTTCTCATTTTCAACCTAAAGGTCAAAATTGCAACCAACATAACTCTTTTCAGTAACAGCAGCAATATTCCTTCTCTGACCGTGTTGCTTTTTTCTCCTTATTGACTTAAAACAATCTAATTAAACACATAATTAGCTCAAACTTTTCCTAATGTTCTAATTTTATAAAGGCATTCTAGGCACCATGGATAGAAACAAAAGAGTTAAACTTATAGTAGTAAAATAGAAAAGTTTCCATCAGCCACTCATCAGACGTGGGGATTGATTTTTCTTATCCTGTTCCGCATTTGGGTCACTCTTTTATTGAACCTCTGAAAAACATTTTTTGAGAGAAAAGAGGACTAAATTGCCCAACAAGAATGTTTTTAATAAACAGAGCTCAAATTCAAACATCTAAGTTCAGAAATATCAAAGGAAATGTTTATTGTTGCATTTTTCTCAGTTGTTTTTCAGCCTTACTTAGAGAAAAGACTTGACATTTCAAATGAGTAAGCTCAAGTATCCATAACATTCAAGTTATTGTGCTAGATGGATTTTGGAAATGCAATAATGAGTTAGATAAAGTCCTTGTTTCACAAAGCAAAAAGCCCCAGCATTTCAAACATCTCCTTATGCATACTCCAAGAGCAGTCAGCAGGAGAGAGCATAGTAGTGTTGACTTTGTAGAGAAGGAGGCATGTTAGCTTTAGATGCAAGGCAGTTTCAAGTCTTTTTTTTTTTTTTTTTAAGGAAAAGGAGTGTATTAGAGTTCTCCAGAGAAATAGAGAAAATAGAGTGTATACAGAGGGAGAAAGACATACTTTGAGGAGTTGGCTTATGTTGTTATGGAGGCTTGGTAAATACAAAATCTTCAGGGTAGGCTGGCAGGCTGAAGACCCAGACAAGTTCATACTTCCCTGGTGGTACAGTGAATGAGAATCTGCCTGCCAATGCAGGGGACACAAGTTCAATCCCTGGTCCAGGAAGATTCTGCATGCTGTGGAGCAACTATGTGCCATGTGCCAGAACTACTGAGACCACATACCACAACTACTGAAGGCCAGGCGCCTAGAGCCTGTGTTCTGAAACAAGAGACGCCATTGCTATGAGGAGCCGACACGCTGCAACTCAGAGCAGCCCCTGCTCCGAGGAACCAGAGAAAGCCTGCGCACAGCAAGGAAGACCCAGCACAACCAAAAATAAATAAATAATAAACATAAATAAAATTTAAAAAGCTCTCATCACAAGAAACAAAACCAACAGTTGTAGTTTGAGTCCTAAAAATTTCTTCTTCTTCCAGAGAGGCCAACTTTTGACCGGTTGGACAAGGCCCACCCCTATTAGGGAGTGTAATCTGTTCTACTCAAAGTCTACAGATTTCTAATCACATCTAAAAAATATCTTCACAGCACTAACTAAAATAATATTTGACCAAAGAACTGGGTACCAGGTGTGGCCTACTCAAGTTGACACATAAAAAACACATAAAATTACAAAGAGAAAAGCATGTTCTCAGGCCTAGGGAAGAACTGAAGACTTGTCACAGGGACAATTTGTAGGGATCATTCATGAAGCAAGGTTAGAGAGAAGGGTGGGGGTAAGATCTAGGCACAGGCAGAGGAGTTGGCCTTTGAAAGAAGGATGGGAAAGGGCGGGTTAGGTGTCGGAAGACTTTGAAATGAAGAGAAAAAAGCTGGAGAAAACTCATGTTGGACAACTTTTATCTCTCAGGAAAAAATGAAATATTTGTTGGGAGGGAGGGTTAGGGGTTGACTTTTCAGCTAAAAAAGCACATCCTAGGGACGATAATGAGGTTTGAAGATGTAGAAAGTATTAGGGATAGCATTCAGAATAATTCTTATGTTTTAAGAAATCTTGATCCTATTTCTTAAAACATAAAAATTTAAAAACCTATTAATTTTTATGTTTTAAGAAATCTTTTTCTAAAAAAAAAAAAAAAGAAATCTTTTTCTTTTCTTTCCATCTCCTCCCACCTCCCAGCATGATCTCTAAAAGAGGAGGAACTATGGAATTAAACCAACTGGAATTTGAATCCCAGGAACCCACCATTAAGCCACTATGTAACCATGGAAAAATAATGCAAACTCTCATAGCCTCTGTTATAAAGATTAAATAAAATGAAAAAGTGTCTGCGACAGTGAAGGATGCTTAACTGGGGTGATTTTGTGCTTCAAAGGACATTTGACAATGCCTAGAGACATTTTTGGTTGTCACAACTGGTGAAAGGAGGATGGATATGTGCTATCGGCATGTGGTAGAGGCCGAGGATGCTGTTAAACAGTATTCAAGGTACAGGACAGTCCCACACAACAGAGAAGTGTCCAGTCTAAAATCTCCGTAGTGCCAAGGCTGAGGAAGAAACTGTTTACTTCAATGCCCAAGGCATTATAAACAGTAGATGTTGGTTTCTGTTTTTTCTATTAATCATGGGAAACCACGTGGAATAGAATTTTTACCCAGAAGTGGCCACATCTGAAGTTTTATTTTCTAAAATATTTAAAGTACTCTGTTTGAAGATTAAAGTATAATTTAGAGACAAAAAAGAGGAAACTATATTCAGAATTCTTACACAAATAAGAAAAAACCAAACAAAACACAAAACAGACCAAGAAATACTCAAAGTCTAACTCCTCATTATAAAAGAACCCCTGTGGTTCTTTATGAAAAGCTCTGGGCTAGGACAGTCCTATTCTAAGGTATTATGCACTATCAACCAAATTTAGAGGAAAGTTTTCAATTAATTGTGATTTACATTTGTAAATGTATTTATATATTTTCCCTTTATCAATGATTTGTTTTAGAACTAAATAGATAATATGACAAAATTTTTCTTTCCAGACTTAAATGTAATTTCTTAGCTAAAAGTAAAACAGAAACACCTTAAGTAACTTCAACGTGGACACAGTACAGCTTTACCTGAAATATCTCAGTACTTCTGGTTTCTGTAGCAGTGGAGACAGCAAAAAATTATGCCAATCTAAAGTGATTTTGGTTCCTGTAAATCAATTTGACTCTATTTGTATCAAAAGTCCAAATAATTTCTATTCTATTTTGATGGGGTTGGGAAGGAGGATGAATCTGTAAGTACATTAACTATTACCTAGCACTTAGTAATGCTATCACTCCTAAATCCCACCTTTGCTTCATCTTTTTCTTTACATTGTGAGCAAAAGGTGCAAAAATAAAACTTGCCAAACTAGAAAACACTTGTCCTGGGTGAAAGCTTCTATTTCTTAAATATAATGAAGAGGCTTGAAAATGACTTTGAATTTGATGCTAAGTTTTGAACTAAGAAGTCTGATCAGCTAAAAATAGAAGGAGAAAGAAACTGTGATGTTTGCTCACTGGCCAGTGGGCAGAATCCCTTCCTTGCCCTCAAGAGACTGGTTAAAGTCTAGAGAGAAGAGGAGGGAGCATTATCGCTAGAGCTGAACAGATAAGTTTCAGTGAAGGTGGGGGTCGGGGGGAACAGAAGGTCATGGCTGAAATCATCCATCATGGTCACTCTTGTGAACAGGGTGGGGATAAAATGTTTTCTAAAAGTATTAAAAAATAGTAGCTCCCATCTGAGGAAAGCCTCCCAGGCACTTCATGGATAATTCTTTTATTTAAAGGTTGATCCTAAGAACAACCTTTCAGGGTTAAGACAGTCTTTCCCCTTTCTCAAATAAGAAAAATCAGGCTGAAAGAGAGAGAAGGTAAACTGGCCTGAGTTCACCAGCTGGTAAACAACCATGGCAGGATTTAAACATAAAATGAGAGGAATGTTAAGATAACTGAAAAATATACCTTGATTTGTGCCTGTCTACAATGAAAAGACATCTATATTGCGGGTTTTTATACAATTAAAACACTTCATTTTTTTTCAGCAGTTTTAGGTTCACATTTTGTGAGAGTTTTAAACCAATCTTATAATCTATAACTCTAACAACTTAAAATTGGTTGGGATCTCTCAAGTTCCATATAACCATTTCATGCACCTTTTCTACAGTTACACACACACATGCAATTAGACAAAAATAAAATATACATGCTTTAAAAATTCAAAGACCACATTTTCTAATTATAATGGTTTCCTTCTTGTTTTTCAACTTCCTTCATCCTCCCGACTCCCACATTTTATCAATATTTCTCATCCTTCCTCCTTTGTTCATATATTCATAATCAAATATACACACACATACATGCACACACATATGTATATATGAATGAATACATACCTATCTGCATATACATACACATGTAGATTTGGGGGTTGTTGTGCTTTTGTTAATGGAATCGTCTATGCTCCTCAGTGCATTTCACCTAAGTACATTCAGAGGGCTTCCCAGGTGGCGCTAGTGGTAAAGAACTCGCCTATCAATGCAGAAGACATAAGAGATGTGGGTTTGATCCCTGGGCAGGGAAGGCATAGTCTTACCTCCAAAGTCTGGTGGACAGAGGAGCCTGGCGCAGTCCATAGGGTTGCAAAGAGTCGGATACAATGGAAATGACTTGGTACACACACACACACACACACACGCACTCAGAGGAAATCCCTCCATGGCAGATAGTTTGGATCCGAAGTATTTCTGACAATGGCAGCACAGTGTCCCAAAGTATGAAGAAACCATGGTATATTCAACCATTTTCCACTGATGGGCACTCACTTGGTTTCTGTTTTTCTGCTACTAAACAAAAATTGTTGTAATAATGATCCCCATGCAGAGCCTCGATTTACTTTGAGCCCTGAATTTCTCCATTTCTCCCTTTCTCTCATTTTCCCTCCACATTCAGTCACCAACTCCCTCAATTTTACTCCCAGACTATCTCTGGAATCTGTCCTCTCCCACCTCCATGATTACTGCCCAATTGGAATGTTTATAATGTTTAAACTTTGCAGTCTCTAAGCTGATCTTTCTACTTTTGATCTTTCATCCTTCTTTTCTTTCTGTCTCCCTGTCTCAGTAACAAATCATTCAGCTTCCAAGATTATCTTTCTAACACTCAAACTGATCTTATCTTTTCTGGTACCTCCCTACTGTGTCAATAGCACAGTTGGCAAAGAGAAATAAGTAACACATGGAGATAAGAGATGGAAACCAGTATTCAGATGGGACACAGGGCAGATAAAAGGAGGGAAGGCAACTGTCAAGTTCAAGAAGGGCTGAGCCACCCCACCTCATTTGTGAGCTCCTACTTGGCTTCAACAGACTCTTTCCAGCAGGGAATGTGAATTGGACTTGCACAATCTTCTCATTTTTCACAGAAAAACCTTAGAAATCAGGATTTTCATGGTAATCTTCCAACAGACTGCAAAATCAATAATTCTGCAATCTGAGGCATGGATCCCAAGACCAGAGGTGACCAGGTCTGTGTGTTATTTCCATCTCTCACTGCCCCTCCTTCAAGCCCTGCACCCTAACCTCTGGTGATCATTCCCTGTTTGTTCACCCTCTACCAGGTTACTTCAAAGTTATGATGGCTGTTTGATTTAACTAATGCATGGTCTCTGGATGCACTCAGGGTCAGGGAGCAATGAGAACAGATGGGAGGGGTGTGGGAGGGAGACTCAAGAAAGAGGGGGGTATATATACACATATAATTGGTTCAGTTTGTTGTAGAGCAGAAACTAATACAACGTTGTAAAGCAATTATACTCCAATTAAAAAAACACACATTTAAATCAGAAAAAAAAAAAGAACAAAAGGGAAAGCATAACAGAGACAAGCAGCTGGGTCTCTTGCCTGGGAGTCACAAAAATCAGCTTCCAGTTGTATCTGGCAATGAGGTAATGACCTCTGCCATCACCCACTATATTCTGGGGGGCCACTTCTCTGACTCTGGAGTTGGAATCTATGTACTGGGCACCTATCATGGACCATGCCACAGCTAAGAATATTCACATACATTTTCACATTTATGCTTCATAACCACTCTTTCAGACAAGGTTTGTCGTGTCAAATTTCAGAGAGGAAACAGGGGCAAAGAGAAGGTGAATGATTGACGAAATCACTTTATATAATAAAGGACAGTGTTCAGTTTCCATTTTCATTGAGGGTATTATTGTTACAAGCTCAAGATGGATTCAGGGACATTGTCAGGGAATAGCTTTTATTCTTCCTGATTGGATACATGATGGAAAATACACTTTCCCCAGGATCATTTTGACTGTGTTAAAGATCTTTATCAAAGGCTTGTTCATGTCCTATAGTTATTTATCATTAATTCCAGAAACACTGCCCCCCCCAAAAAAAAGGAGTTCAGTTCAGTCCAATTGCTCAGTTGTGTCTGACCCTTTGTGACCCCATGGACTCCAGCACGCCAGGCTTCCCTGTCCATCGCCAACTCTCAGAGTTTACTCAAACTCATGTCCATTGAGTCAGTGATGCCATCCAACCATCTCATCTTCTGTTGTCCCCTTCTCCTCCTGCCTACAATCTTTCCCAGCATCAGGGTCTTTTCAAATGAGTCAGTTCTTTGCATCAGGTGGCCAAAGTACTGGAGTTTCAGCATCAGTCCTTCCAGTGAATATTCAGGACTGGTTTCCTTTAGGATGGACAGGTTGGAGCTCCTTGGAGTCCAAGGGACTCTCAAAAGTCTTCTCCAACACCACACTTCAAAAGCATCAATTCTCCGACACTCAGCTTTCTTCATAGTCCAACTCTCACATCCATACATTAAAAAAAAAAAAAGTAGTAATAATAGACAAAAAGTGAGCTTCCAAGCTTGGAATATATGTGGTTCTGCTCCATTAGCCTCCACCTACATTTCTATAAATTCAGCTTTACAAGGGTCTCTGTCCTCTAGCAATGACCTACGAAATCCTGTCTCTGGGAGCCTTTCTAATTGGAAATCAGTGTTTTCATCCCAGCTGCATTCCTTGGAGTCCAGGTCCTTTTCAGGTTTTTTATTTGTACTTATTTGTGATGGTTCAAGGTTAAATCTTAGTGATTTCTGTGGGAAATCTGGTTTCTTCTGATAATCCTCTCTGTTCTAATCCAAAGATGGCAGTGGGAGAGAATCTCTTAGTTCTGGTCCCTTTTTTGAGGGCTTTTTGTCTTCACAATTAACACTGAATGTGTAAATTCCAGTTCCTGGGACCCCCTGGTGGTGCAGAGTTTAGGGATCCACCTTGCAGTGTAGGGGGTGCAGGTCCAATCCCTGGTTGGGGAACCAAGATCCAAAATGCCATGTAGCGGCTGGGTGGGTGCACCACAGCTACTGAGCCTGTGCGCCTCCACCAGAGAGTCTACACATTGCAGTTAAGACCTGATGCAGCCAATAAATATTAAGAAGAAAAATAAATAAATTCTAAGTATTTCTTGGTGCTTGAGATAGAAAAGTTTTGATTCCCTTGGGTCTCTCACAGTCCACTCTGAAAAGCAGGCATGGAAACAATTCCAAAAAAAGTATGACAAATATCCAGGTCCAGTGTAGGCACCCAGGAGGAAGGGATCAATACCACTTATAGAAAAAGTAAACTGAAAGTATTAGTCTCTCAGTCATGTCCAACTCTTTGTGACCCCATGGACTGTAGCCTATCAGGTTCTCCTGTCCATGGAATTCTCCAGACAAGAATACTGGAGTGGGTTGCCATTCCCTTCTTCAGGGGATCTTCCCCACCAGGGATTGAACCTAGGTCTCCTACACTGCAGGTGGATTCTTTATTGTCTGAGCCACCAGGAAAACTCCACTTTTCAGAGAGATCAGGTCCAATTGGAGGAGGGCTACCCTAGGTGTAAGATTTCTTTTAGGAGCACATCATTGCTTCTCCTTGGTCACAGAGAAAGACTGAGAAAATCAATGGTTCTGTAGGTCTGTGGAGAGACAGAAACTGTTCCTCAAATTAGCTGATCCCAGGTGGCACCTATCTGGCTAAATCTTAATCTGAGGGTAAATGTCACCTTATCTTTTAATTTTTCTTATCATTACATTTGCTTCATTTTCTCCATCTGTGTTAGTCAAGAGGCTCTGGGGTTTTAAACATGAAGATCCATATGCATACTACCTAATAAGTAAAAGGTTTTGATCAAAAGTTGGGTTTAAAAGTTAACAAGGAAGATTCCAGCCACAGCCAAGTCATGCCCTTTCTACAAGGTTGAGTCATCACTTAGACTTGACCATAGACCATGAAATATCTCCTCTTCCTGTCTTTCCTGGCTAAAACGTTCCAAGTACATTTCCATGACAAGTAAGATTTAGCCTTGGAAAGGGAGCTCTTCTATTTTGGTCTGAGTCCCTTGGGAAATAATATTTAGGAGACAAAAAAAACCTAAGTGATACAGCCTTAATCATGGCCAGGCCTGACGGGGTCATTACTTCTCCTGAGGTCACAATATCCCTAATGACTTGAAATGTGTTAAGAGATGTGTTCAAACCTCTTGGTCCATTTCCAGAGGGTATACAAATGAGCCCATTAGGGGCCCCACACACAGGGTGGATAATTATGAATTCTACTCTCCATTAATGGAGGGCTTAGGGTATATTGAAAGTAATCGGATAAAATCTTTGATCTTGATAGTCACAATACTAGAAAAGTAAGCCTAGAAGTGTTGGGGAAAGAAGCCTAGAAACTTCATTATTCAAGTTTTATTGTAGGGATAACATTCCCTATAATGTATTTATTAAAATGGTAGGAATCAGATTTGCAGCAACATGGATGGAACTTGAGTGTCATACTGAGTAAAGTAAGTCAGACAGAGAAGGAGAAATACCATATGACATTCCTTATATGTGGAATCTAAAAATAAATGATACAAATGAACGTACAAAACAGAAAGAGACTCACAGACTTATAAAATGAACTTTTGGTTACCTGTGGGGAAAGGATAGTTAGGGAGTTGGCGATAGTCATGTACACACTGCTTTATTTCAAATGGATAACCCAAAAAGGCCTACTGTATAGCACATGGAACTCTACTCAGTGTTACGTGGCAGCCTGGATGGGAGTGGAGTTTGGGGGAGAATAGATGCATGTATATGTATGGCTGAGTCCCTTTGCTGTTCACCTGGAATTATCACAACATTGTTAATCAGCTACACCCCAATACAAAATAAAAAGTTCCAAAGGAAAAAAAAGTGGCAGGGGTCAGTCATATTGTACAAAGTGTTCATTCTCACAGAGAAAAATGGTTGCGGAGCATTGGAAAATTGAAGAATTGTAACAGGACCAGAACGGGGAACTTGAGGGGCTGGCAAAGGGCCTTTTTGTGAGCGTTGGTATGGGTATCTAAATTGCTCATCCAAGGCTACAGAAAACCTGAGGGACCAGATGAGCCCAGGAGAAGAAATTCTGATCAAGAAAGGCCAGAATCCTGGAAGCAGAGAAGGAGTATTTATCGAGCATGAAGGCCAGATGAGGTAAAGCTAGAAATTAATTAATGAGTTGGTTATTTGTTTTTAAAGTTCTAAGTTGATGCTGAGACAGCTTTGAACAGATCCAGATATAGAGTACAAGGGGACTTTGGGTACATTAAGGTGTGATGTCACCAAGATGGTAGCACAGGAGAATCCAGCCTATGCATCCACACAAAGATCAGCATTTAGACAGAAACCCATGAACAAAACAGATCTGCAAGATCTCTAGAGTCCACTTCAGAAAGTGGAACCACAAAAGAGTAGAACAAAAAAACCTGAGAATACCCACCCAAAAAGGGAAGGAAGACAGCTTCATTTATTCTGCGTCATGGCATCCCTCCCCCCACCCTCAAGCTGGCACTGCTCAGTACAGGGAGGGAACATCCCAACTAGAAAGAGTTGCCTTCATAGGGAAAGGAAGAATAACGTGAGCTACCATCTTCCTCAGCCTTTCAGAGCACTGCATGAAGGTCCTGCCTTGGTTCAACACTGCCCAGGGACCACAGAGCTGAGACAAATAGAGATGGCCAGGAACAAGGAAGAAAAGCAGGGATTACCAGTAGCAGCCGTCTAGTGGGTGTGATCATGGTTCTCGGTGATCTGCTCTGCAGATAAACCCAACAGCTTTCACCATTGACGAAATTAATAGCCAACACAACCATCACGGCTGTGCATATTTCACTGGCTTTCATCCCATAGGTATTCATGTTCATTGACACCAGCTACTCGAGCCTTTCCCTGCTCCTCATCCCCAAACCCTACCGGAACCCAGGAACCACACCGACAGCCAGTGAAGGCCTCTGTGGCTGCCTGACCCAGAGATCTAGACCCACCCAAGACCAACCACTACCACTGTGTGTACTAAGGGTTAGCCTCTCTAGCTGTGTATTTGCTTACAATCTCTCATCAGACTTCACTGTCATGGGCCTGCTTGGGGGGAAGACTGTGAGCCATGGAAAAGCATGTCAATGGTCAGAGTCCCTGTAGCTGCTTGTGGGCCCAGATACGATTCTGTCTTTCTGTCACTTGCTTGCATTGTGCAGCTCGTGCCCCTGCATGCCCCTGGCCCAAGCTCCATCACCAGCCTCCACTGCCATGTGCCCATGGCAAGAGCCAGCAGCCGTGGTAGTGCCTGCCAATAACCAGGGCCTCCGCAGCTGCCTGTGCACCAGCAGGTGGCTGCACCCCTTGCTGCCTGCCTTGCCACGACATGTGTATTTGCAACCAGCCCCTGCCCCTATCCAGCTGCCTCCAGCTGGCCCCCTCAGCCACTGACTCTGGCCACTGCCGGTATTTGCCCTGGTCCCTAACTGCTGGAGACCAGAATAGGACTCGCAGCCTCTTAAGAGCCCTTGCAGTGCTCACCGAGTCAATTCTGTGGACCCCAATGGTCTAAGTCAATGAACTACCAAGCGCCCCCGGGCCTGGTTGCTACTATACTTCTTGGTACTTGGTTCTCAGCATATTTCTTAGCAGAGACTTTATGAAGCAGGAGAGAATAGGATGATGTTCTAAGTGCTAAAAGAAAGAAATTGCCAGCTAAGAATACTCAGCAAAGTTGTCCTTCAGAAGTGAAGGCAAGATAGAGACTTTGTAAACAAGCAAAAGCTGAGACAGTTCATTAACACTAGACCTGCTTTACAAGAAATGCTGAAAGGAAAGGCTGTTAGCTAGAAACATGACTACATAGAAACATAAACAACACACTGGTAAAGGCAAGTATATAACCAGATCCGGAATACTCTAACACTGTAATATGGTGAGACGTTAACCACTTAGCTCTATTATAAAGGTGGAAAGATAAAAGTACTAAAAATAATTTACAGCCACATTAATTTGTTAATGTGTACATAATATAAAATGTATATTGTGACATCAAAAGCAGAAAATGTGGTTGAGGGAATAATCAATAACAGGAGAAAAATTGGAAAAATTTCAAATATGTAGAAATTAAATAACATACTTCTTAATAACAAATAAGTCAAAGATGAAATCAGAAAGGAAATCAAAAAATATGTTGAGGCAAATGAAAATAGGAACTCAACATAACAAAACCTGCAGGATGCAGCAAAAGCAGTGCTAAGAGGTCAGCTTATAGCAATAAATTTCTACATTAAGAACAAAGAGACCTGTCAGGCCAATTTAACTTTGTACTTCAAGGAACTATAAAAATAAGAGCAAACAAAACCCAAAATTAGTAGAA
The DNA here is from genome assembly GCA_007570785.1 of Antilocapra americana. Lineage (NCBI taxonomy): Eukaryota > Metazoa > Chordata > Mammalia > Artiodactyla > Antilocapridae > Antilocapra > Antilocapra americana. Next base: position 21,547,125 of record ML662442.1, read on the forward strand.
GGAAGAAAATAACAAAGATCAGAGTAAAAGTAAATGAAATAGAGAATAGAAAAAAACAGAAAAATTTAGTGAAACTTAGTTATTTTTTGAAAAGATAAACAAAATTGACAAACCTTTAGCTAGACTTACCAAGCAAAAAAGAGAGAAGATGCAAGTAAAATTAGAAATGAAAAAAGAAGACATTACAACTGATACTAAAGAAATTCAAAGGATCATTAGAGAGTACTGTGAATAGTTATACGCCAACAAATTGTACAATCTAGAAGAAATGGGTAAGTTCCTAAAAATATACAACCTTATTGTAGTAAACACATTGGTATATGTTTCACAAATCATCATATTGTACATCTTAAGTTTACACAATGCTACATGCCAGTAATATCTCAGTAAAGCTGGGGAAAATATATGGTTTGGGTCAAAAGGCTCAGGAAGGGGACCCTGAAAATGTAAGAACAATGAATTTAGCTTTATGTGATATCAATGAGAGATGCTGACAGAATTAAAATCATGAAGAAGTAAAAACTGAATGGACCAATAACACGTAAGGAGATTGAATCAAAACCCTCCCAACAATGAAAAGTTTAGGACCAGATGGCTTCATAAGTGAATTTTGCCAAACATGTAAAGGCATTGGCAGGTGGATTCTTTACCAATACACCACCTGGGAAGCTCAGCATATAAAAAATTAATGTCAATTCTTCTCAAACTCTTCAAAAAAAAAAAAAGAAACACAAAAAACTAAAGAGGAGAGAACACTCTTAAACTCATTTTTACAAGTCTAGCATTACCTTGAAACCAAAGATAAAGATATAAGAAAACTAAAGGCAAATATCCTTAATGAATATAGATACAAAAATTCTCAATAAAATACTTGTAAACTGAGTTCAAGAGCACATCAAAAGAATCATACATCATGATCAAGTGAGATGTATCTCAGGAAGGCAAGGATGGTTCAACATATGCAAGTCAATAAATATGATGTTTTACATTAATAGAAAGACAATAATCATAGGATCATTTCAATAGATGTGGAAAAAGCATTTAACAAAATTCAACCTCCTTTCATGATAAAAAAAAACTCTCAAGAAATTGGATATAGAAGGAACATACTCAACATGACAAAGGCCATATATGACAAGCTCACAGCAAGCATCATGCTCAATGGTGAAAGGTTGAAAACTTCCCCTCTAAGGTTAGAAAAAAGTGAGAATGACCATTTTTGTTCATAATAGTACTGAAGTCTTAGGTAGAGTAATTAGACACCAGGAAAAAAAAAACATCAGGAAGGAAGAAGTAAAATTGTTTTTGTTTGCTGATGACATTGTCTTGTATAGAGTAGGACAGAGCAAATGCCAGACTCCAAAAAAACTCCTAGACCTAAAACATAAGTTCAGTCAAGTTTCAGGATACAAAATTAACCTATACGAATCTGTTGTTTCTATACACAATGAACTATCTGAAAACAAACTTTTAAAAAATCCTATTTACAGTAACATCAAAAATAATAGAATACTGGTAAAATACTCATAAATAAATTTAATCAATCTAATTAAATATCTATACATCAAAACACATGCATGTACCAGTGGAACAGAATTAAGTGCCCAGAAATAAACTCACACATATATAGTCAATCAATATTTGAAAAGAGAGCCAAGAATGCTCAATGGGCTGAAAAGTGAAAGTTGCTCAGTGGTGCCTGAATTTTTGTGACCCCAGGGACTGTAGCCCACCAGGCTCCTCTATCCATGGGATTCTCCAGGCAAGAATATTGGAGTGGATTGACATTCCCTTCTCCAGGGGATCTTCCCAACTCAGGGAGCAAACTCCGGTATCCTGCATTGTATGCAGATTCTTTATCATCTGAGCCACCAGGGAAGCAGGGCATGGGAGGGTAGAAATGGGGAGAAGTTGGTTAAAGGGTATAATCTTTCAATCATAAGATGAATAAGTTTCCAGGATCTAATGCGCAGGGTGATGACTATAGTTAACAATACTATATTGTATCTTGAAAGTTACTCTGAGCACAAAGCTTTAATGTTTTCACCATAACAACAATTTTTAAATGGTCATTATGTGAAGTAAAGGATGTGTTAACTAACCTTATTGTGGCAAACATTGCTATACGTTTCACAAATCATCATATTGTACATCTTAAGTTTACACAATGCTACATGTCTGTTATATCTCAGTAAAGCTGGAGAATAAATATGGTTTGGGGCAAAAGGCTCAGGAAGGGGCCCCTGAAAATGTAAGAGCAATGAGTTTAGCTTTATGTGATATCAATGACAGAATTAAAGGAATCTGACCCGTGCCCACACTGGACGCAGTGTTAGAATCCCATAAATGTTTGAGGAGTACAGACTGCAGAAGTCCTCCAGTGCAACCTTCTTAATTTACTGATGAAGACACTGAGGCCCAGGGCACATCTATTTAGTGTCATAGGAGACTCCCATTCAGAATTCTGGACTTTATTTTTTCCCCCACACTCTATTTCAGGCTTCCTAGGTGGAGCAGTGGTAAAGAATTCGCCTGCCGATGCAGGAGACTTGAGTCTGGTCCCTGGTTTGATCCCTGGGTCGGGAAGAACCCCTGGAGAAGGGAATGGCAATCCACTCCAGGATTCTTGCCTGGGAAATTTCATGGACAGAGGAGCCTGGTGCGCTTCAGTCCATGTGGTCCCAAATTGTTGGACATGATTGAGCATGCGCGCACACTCCATTTTACTAGGAAACATTTTTAAGCTCAACACAACCAGCAGCCATTATAAGCCAGCCCTTGTGGTAGAGGGTGGTGATTCAAGGATGCATTTGAAGATTATGATCTAACTGGTGAGACAGAGAGCTTCAGAACTAGTTATTTTATACCAGATAAAATTCTTAATAGATTTAAATTATATGACTAAGTGCATAAATGAAAATACTACATGGGAAAACAGGAAATGAAATTGTATATATATTCTGATTTCATTGCTAAAAAATGCATATCTATTTGAGAAATGAAATAAACCACTAATGAGCTAAGCATTATGGGACATGCTAAGGCCGTGTGTTATAAATACTGGTGCACTTATTTGATCTCCCTTCCTTGAGGGCTAGCATCGAATTTCTGTACTCATTTTTCTACCAGCGCATTTTGCTTCAGACCTCCCACCCAGAAGATCGACAGATGTTGAATAATTCGAGTGCCTGACCTTGTGCAGCACCCACCCCAAAGGAGCACCTCCCCTAAGGGGAGGAATAAAAGATTAAGAAAGGATGCAGTTAGAATTTTGGCGGGACTGAGGTGGGCAAGCATCTTAAAGGATGCTCTTCCCAAATGGAAGCCTACCGGCCTGGAGACCAAAGAAGGCAGTGGCACCCTGCTCCAGCACTCTTGCCTGGAAAATCCCATGGATGGAGGAACCTGGTAGACCGCAGTCCATGGGGTCCCTAAGAGTCGGACGCGACTGAGCGACTTCCCTTTCACGCACTGGAGAAGGAAATGGCAACCCACTCCAGTGTTCTTGCCTGGAGACTCCCAGGGACGGCGGAGCCTGGTGGACTGCCGTCCGTGGGGCCGCACAGAGTCGGACACGACTGAGGCGACTTAGCAGCAGCAGCAGCAGCCCGGAGACAGACGGAAACGGACGCGCGCCCCCTGGAGGCCGCACGGGTGCATGCAAGGTGACCCACGTCCCAGCCCACGAGGGTCGCGTGTCCCCAGGTCGCGTGTGGATGCCTGCAGGAGCCCGAGACTCAGGATTTGCCTGGTGGAGAGCGTGTCCCGGGAGGCGAGCTCCCAGATGGAGACGGGCTCGGGATGGGGTTGGGGAAACGGCCCTGGTTCTTCCAGACAGCTGCGTCTAAACTCGAGCCGGGACACAAAGACACAGTCCTGATCACCCCTAGTTCCTCCAAGCACACACTTGGGAGTATCTTCTGGACACTGTTTAAGGGATGCTGACGATCAGAGCGACAGACAGCCGTTGTGAACTCACTCATGAATTTTTCCTAATGCTGCGGGGCAGAGAGGCTGGGGTGAGAGGCGCAACTCTTAGTAAACCCTCCGCAGGCCTGCGTCTCTTGCTTCCCCTTCCCTCCCGCCGCCTCCTCTCCCCTCACCTCTCCCAGCGTCCGCCCGCATCCACGCCCCCTTTCCCCTCCCATCTCGCGGCCGTGGCACTCAGCTCGCCGCCCACCTCCCCACAGTCTCCCGGCGGTGCTGGCGGACGGTGGCCGGGCGCCCCGGCGCCGACTCGCGCTGTCGCGGAGCCCCACCCCGCTCTCCTGCCTCGCCAGCGTCGGTGACCGCCTTAGGGACGCTTTGATTCGAGCTGGGCGGCGCCCCTGAGGACCGAGGAAGCTTCCCAGGTAAGGATGGAGACACCCCCAACCCACTTTCCCCCCAAGAAAGGGCGAGACCCCAGAACCTAGAAGTATTCCTGAGAAACGCAGGACCCACCCCAGGGAGAGCTCCTTTGAAGGGCGCTAAAGGTAGATCAAACTTAGCACTTTTAAGCCATCAAAGAAACGGCTCTTGCAAGTAAGTAATTCTTTGTGCTGGCCTCTGCACCGTTAATATTTAACAGTAAAAGTGTTTGCATTGGAATATAAATGGAATTCTTTTTACTTAAGCACTACCAGAGGGGACCCTCTTTATTTTTATGATTATTAACAGATGCCATTGAAAAAGGTGTAAAATCCATTCCTGGAAGGTCTACTCTGGTTGAAAGCCTCTTTGGCAGGGTTATTATGAAAGCTAGGAATCTCTTGCTGTCTCATCAACAGGTCAGCGAAAGGAGCAGTGGAAAACATTCGAAACTGAGAAGATGAAATTGAAAAGTCCTGGGCTTGCTCTAAAAAACTCTAGCAAAAAAAGCGGGGGGTAGGGGAGACCACTGGAACAAGATTGGCATAATATTGGTAGTTGTTGCTGCAGGGTAATGGGCATGGAGGGGTTATAATTTTCTATTTCATAGTTTTCCCTCTACTTTTGATATTTTCTATCACAAACTTTTTTTTGAAAAGTTGTAGAAACACTTCCTGCCTGATTCCTCTGACCTTTTCACAGTCATTGATTTGAAAGAAGCTGCATATCCTGTTTATGTCGTTTTTCTCCCCTTATATTAACCTTTCTCACTTCTGAAATTAATTCTCATTTTATCCCAAGTGCGTCTGTCTCCACAGAGAATTATAAAAGTCATGTGCTGTTGCCTGGAGAACTATGCTTAGAATCTGGTTTATAATTTAGAAGAGAGAAAGTTAAAATTCCAGCCAAATAAGACATCTCGGCCTGAAAGTAGTGCCCGAGCATCATATGGAATTTTATTTTTATTAGGAAATACTAGAAGAGCTCGTTTAATGTGAGAAGAAGTTGGTCATGGATACTCTTTCTTATTTTTCTTCCAGACAGCTCAGAAACTGTTGTGCTTTTAAGAATCTTCTCTGTATTTTCAAATGTGAGATTGTTTACTCTATTGCTTGGCACATAGAATGTGCTCATTGTGTTAAAATAATCTATTGCTAATGTGCATTAATTATTTATCTTTGCCCAGTGCTTAACTATCCATGGCAAGCATACTGCATTTTAACAGTGGGATGAGATTCAGAATTTCGGAGACTTGAAGCTACCTCAGTGGGTTAACTTTGCACATGAGAAATCTGAGATGAGCGGTTGGAAATAGCAAAGTAAAGTATGAAAGTTATTATTTTATGACTTTGCTTAACTAGAATATTTTCAAAAGCTTTAGAAACTTTAACAGATGTTTGCTCAGCTAAAAATACAGTGATCATAAGATGCTTTAAAGCCTGAAGAGGAGCAGACCTAATGCAGTCACAGATAGGCTTTGCTTTCCAAGGCCAACTTGCAAGATAGAAAACATGTCAGGAGCCATATGCTGTGCATTTCCTATGTCGGTGGGTGAGAGAGTCAGCAGAGGGTTCCCTTTGGGGCTTCCTTTGTGCCATTCACCCCAAATTCAGTTTACACACAGCATATCCTTTGTACAGATTGAAGTGTACAGGTCCTGGAAAAATAACTTAAAAAACAAAGAGGAGTGTTTTTATTGTGATGAGAAACAGAAGTTGTGGGTTATTGTAAAATAATCAACTGTGTAACTTTACCATCTTCCTTTCCCTCCACTACTGCCAAAAATTTTAAGCAGACGTTAATTATTGTCTCATTCCTGAAACTAAACTTGACGATAGTGCTATCGTATTTTGAATAGAAACTGGCACATTGTCAATGAACTTCCTTGCCATTTATTTTTAGCATAGAATCAGTGGCAAGCTTACCCTTTAGAAATGGATTTTGAAGTCTTCGGTAGACATGTGAAATATTTGGCAGGCTGAAGGTTTTTCATGAAGTGAACTGCTGCACCTTTGGGGGATTGTTTGGCGGCACTGGAGATCATACTGGAAGCGTGCTGGCACCACAGAGGTTTTGGGAAACCACCTGCCAGAAGGTTGTCTGGCTGTAGACATCATCATCGGCCCACAGCTCGTCAGGATGGGCTCTGTGGCCTGGAGGTGGGTTTTCTAAATGTGATCAATTCCACATGTGACAACAGTCTAGTATATTAATAACCAGTTAGACTTCTCTCAATCCCATGAATCCTACATGTTTTTTTAAAAACTAAATTTGATTTTATAGCTTAATGAATGTAAACCATTTAAATATGCCATCTTTAGATTAGACAGCAGGCTAGCTTCGCCTCCTAGTGGTAGAAATAGGGATAGCAGGCAAGTTCCTACCCTAAGGGTCTAGGAATTTAAACTGCTTGAGGCTCACTGATGAGTAGTGACATGTGTTTTTTCTTTGTGATTTAAGCTAGAACTTTAATGTTGAAAGATATTAGAAGGTTTTTAGTTCAACTTAAAGACTAAAGAAGATTTATCGCAGAGATTCTTAAATAAGGAAAGAGGCTTTGAAACGATGCCTAGGATTGTAAACACTATATGCTTTTGTTGAATAAACAAATTTATCTACCTGGTTCCAGTTCTCCAGTCAGCCTAGAAATACTACTCCATGTCACTGTAGTGTTTTATCATAATCTTCAAGGTTTAGTTCTAAAATTGCGTGTTGTATAATTTTTCTAAAAATGAAAATTTTCATTTGTGTTTTGGTCTCTGACCCAGACAGTGTTTTCCTCTACTACTTCTTCCTTTCTAAACATCTGAGGCCAGACAATCCAAAATTTCTTTTACCACTCAGTATTCATTTCCTACTACTGCTGTAACAAACTACCAAAAACTCAGTGACATAAAACAACACATTATCTTATAGTTCTTGGAGGCCAGAAGTCCAAAGAGGGTCAGCCCAGTTGCAGTTGTTTCCTGGAAGTTCCAGGAGAGAATGTCTCCTTACCGTTTGCAAGATCTAGACGCCTCCCGCATTTTGTAGTTTGTGATTTGGCCTCACCTTGACTTCTGCCTTCAACTTCACAGCTCCTTCAAAGTTCTTGACCCTCCTGCCCGCTTCTTATAAAAGGAGCCCTGTGATTACATTGTCCTCACCTGGGTAACCCAAGCTAATCTTATCACACAATCCTTAACTAAATCACACCTGCAAAGTGTGATGCTGATGGCTGCTGACTGAGCAGGGTGGTGGTTGCTGAAGGCTGGGGCGGCTGGGGCAGTTTCTTAAAATAAGACAACAATGAAGTTTGGTGCATTGATGGTCTCTTCCTTTGGGAATGATTTCTCTGCAGCATGCGTTGCTGTTTGATAGCATTTTACCTACCTAGAGAACTTTCAAAACTGGAGTCAGTCCTCTCAAATGCTGCTGCTGCTTTATCAACTAAGTACATGTAATATTCAAAATCCATTGTTGTCATTTTAACAGTCTTCAGAGCATCTTCACCATCTCAAGAAACCACATTCTTTGCTCATCTGTAAGAAGCCACTCTTCCATCTATTAAAGTTTTTCACGAGATTGCAGTAATTCAGTCACATCTTCAGGCTCCACCTCTCCTTCTAGTTCCCCTGTGCTGTTTCCACCACACCTGCCATCACTTCCTCTACTGGAGACCTGAACTCCTCAAAGTCAGCTATGAGAATCAGTTTCTTTCAAACTGTGTTAATGTTAGTATGTTGACTTCTTTCCATGGAATCACGAATGTTCTTAATGGTACCCACAATAGTGTCTCCTTTGCAGAAGTGTTCAACTGACTTTGCCCAAATTCATCAGAGGACTTACTATCTGTGGCAGCTGTAGCTTTATGAAATGTATTTCTTAAATAATAAGCCTTGAAAGTCACAATGACTCCTTGATCTGTGGGCTGCCAAATGGATGTTGTGTTAGCAGGCATGAAAACAATATGCATCTTATGTTCATCTCTCTCAGAACTCTTGAGTGATCAGGTACATCAATGAGCAGTAATATTTTTTTTCTGGGTTAAGATTCCATTTTAATTAGATTCAGCTACTTAGAATCAGTTCATTTCTTATAAACATTTGTGTGTTATCAAGGGAAACATAACTTACGGTTCTCAAAATTCAAAATCAGTGAGCAGTAATATCTTGAAAGGAATTCTTTTGTCTGAGAGTAGGTCTCAACAGTGGGCTTAAAATACTCAGCAAACCATGTCGTAGAGAAATGTACTGTCATCCAGGTTTTGCTGTTCCACTGATAGAGCCCAGGCAGAGTAAATTTAGCCTAATTTTTAAGGGCTATAGGATTTTCAGGATGGTAAATGAGCATTGGCTTCAACTGAAAGTCACCAGCTGCACTAGCACCTAACAAGAGGGTCAGCCGGTCCTCTGAACTTTTGAAGCTAAGCATTGATTTCTCTCTAGATATGAGAGTCCAATGGCATCTTCTTCCAATAGGAGGCTATTTTATCTGCATCGAAATCTGTCATTCAGTGTAGCCACCTTCATGAATTATCTTAACTAGATCTTCTGGATAACTTGCTGCAGCTTCTGCATCAGTATTTGCATTTTTACGTTGTGGAGATGGCTTCTTTCTTTAAACCTTGTGAAACAGCCTCTCCTAGCTTCAGAGTTTTTTCTGCATCCTCCTCACTTCTCTCAACCTTCACAGAACTGAAGAGTTAGTCCCCTGCTCCTGATTTAGGTTTTGGCCTAAAAGAATGTGGTGACTCGTCTGCTCTTCTGGCCAGACCATTAAAACTTTCTCCCTATCAGTAATAAGGCTGTTTTGCTTTCTTATCATTTGTGTCTGCACTGGAGTAGTTCTTTTTATTTCCTTCAAGAACTTTTCCCTTGTGTTCCCAACTTGGTTAACTGGCCCAGAAGCCTAGCTTTCAGCCATTGATATCAGCTGTCCACATGTCTTCCTCATGAAGCTTAATTATTTCTAGCTTTTGATTTAAAGTGCAACATGCAACTCTTCTTTTTTCACTTGAATGCTTTGAGGCCACGGTAGTAGGGTTATGAATTGGCCTAATTTCAAACAGTGTCTCAGGGAACAGGGAGGCCTGAGGCGAGGGAGAGAGCTGGGGTAGAGGGCAGTCGTGGAGGAGTTGGAACACATGCAAGACTTAACTAAGTTCACTGTCTAATGTGGACGTGGTCTGTGGTGCCCCTGACACAATGACAATAACGACCTCAAAAGATCACCAACCACAGATCACCATAACAAATAATAAAGACAAAGGATTACCAAAATGTGACACAGAGACACAGAGTGAGCAAATGCTGTTGGAAGAATGGCACCTACAGAGTTGTTTAGTGTGGGGTTGCCAGGTGGCAATTTGTAAAAAATCACAGTATCTGTGAATTGCAATGAAGTGCAATGAAATGAGGTTGGCCTGTACTTGGAGTACTGCGGTGAGGTCCACAGCAGTCAGAGATGTATGAAATCCTTTATAAATATTTACCAGTGTTTTGACTCTTAGTGTTTGATCCTAATAATAATAATTGCTGGCATTTGCTGAGGGCTTACTGTTCTCTGGACATTATGTTTATGTATAAGTTGGTACAAAAGTAATTAGAGTTTCAGACCGTGAATTTTAAATCATTATAGCTAGGCTCAAATGCATCTTTATTAATCACAATAGGAACCATTACAATTGACACATTTTTGCCAATAAGAAGTAAGTTTGCTAATTCCTATAGCATAAAAATCTGTGCTTCAGGGTTTGATAAGCTCCTGGAAAGTATTTTCTGCCTCATGCTGGTTGTGGAAGTGTTTTCCCTGCAAACAGTTGTCGAGATGCTTGAAAAAGTGGTAGTTGGTTGGCGAGAGGTCAAGTGACTATGGCAGACATGCCATTTTAGACATCATTTCTATAGTCTAAAATAAATATAAAATAAACAGCAAGTAATGTCATTAGCAAAAAAACAAGGCAAGAAATGCACATTAAAATGATACATAACATAGCCACATTTATTTAAGAATGTATTCCAATAGCAAATGGCCAAGTTCAACGATGCAAAACAGCAATTACTTTTGCACTAACTTAATGATATTCGTGTCTCACAAAAATACCCCAAAGTATTACTCCCTGTTGAACAAATGCAGAAAATAAGGTTTGGGGCGATTAAGTGATCTTCACAAATCATAATGCTAAGAAGTCACAAGTGAACTTAAACTGGTTTGACTTCAAAACCCACTGCCTCCACCATCCTTGAAGCACCCCAGCTCTCACTGTCCCCCTTGGTCACACATGGAACGCTATTCCTTTTCCCGTCATCCTGATTGCCCACATTTTAGCTTAAATGCTGCCTCCGTTTCAGTGCTCCAGTTAGTGTCTGACCTTCTCTGGGGGCTTCACTGTACCGGGTATAGAACTTTATAAAATACCTAGTCTCCTGTGCATATGCAAAAGTGACGTATGAAAGTTTTACAAGTATTCTCCAAAACCTAACACAGTTAATGCTCACTTTCCAGCTGTCTGCTATCACTAGTAATGCCCCTCCTCTCCTGCCCCGGCCTTTTGCCTAAGCCAGCATTCTGTCTGCAGATCCAGACCACGATGTCTGTCCCTTGTGAGTCAGTCTTGACTGAGCAGGGGGAGAATGAAAGCGGAGGAGGAGAGAGATGGCTGGAGTGTGTTTTCCCCTTTATGCACGTGTGTGAGTGTAGGCAGTGATGCTGGGAGGGGCAGGTGGCTGGGATCACGAATGGCTAGATAAAAGACAGGCAAGTTGTCAAAAGTGGTTAGGCAGTCATTGCTATGTCCAAATATGCATGGAGGTAGAAGCTGATGTTGGGCCTGCAAGGCCATTGATCTGACTGAGTCCCCGCAAAGTGTTTGCCAGATTGATGCAAAATTATGTCCCATGGCAGCATACTATACACATGAACTTGGACAACTACCTCCCTGTCCGTTACAAGGGACCAGGTGAAAAGAAAGGACCAAGTTGGTGACTCTGTGACCTGGTACAGATCTTTGATGGTAAATCAGCTGTTGTTCATATATATGAAAAACAACTCTTTCAAAATATTTAATACGGTGAGCAAGCATCTAATCTTTCCTTCATCTGCCTGCCCTACTTAAGTTAAAATGTAAACTTTAAAGGGTAACAAACCAAAAAATGAGAGAAACTGAGCCTGAGAATATTATGTCATGCTATGCTATATGCTTTAGAATAGATTCAATTGACAAGTTTTTTTTTTTTCATTGTAAATTGCTCCCTCAGAGTAATTATTTTGACATTGACTGCTTCTTTTTAGGTTGAAGACCTGTGGCAGTTCCAGAATTCGTAGGGTAGGTCCAGGCTTAAAATAATACATAGGAAATGCAATTCAAATGTTCTGTGGCTGGGTAATGTTTAATTACACTTAAGGTTAATAGCAATGATAAAAATATATTACAAAGCCACAGATATTCATAGAAATGAGTAATTAGGAAAGCATTCATTTGGGATATCTCTAAAATGAAGCTGTCCTTGAAGAAAAACCAAAACAAAGAAAAAGGGAGTTTTCAAAGTGTGTCAGAAACTATCCTGAAATAAAAATATTTGAGTGTAAAATTGACTTTTTAGAAAACTACAAGTGCCATAACTTTACCTTATATAATTAACTGTTTTAAAGTGATATTAATTTACCTACAAAGGTAGAATAATAACTATTGGGTTGGCCAAAAAGTTTATTTGGTTTCTCCATAACCACATATGGAAATACCCAAAAGAACTTTTAGGCTAACCCAATATAAAAGAACTTATCATTGAATGTGTCTATGCTCTGGGCTCAATGGTATTCTTTACATATATCAATGTATTTAATCCTCACAGTTATGAAGTTGAAATTACTATTAGCTCCACTTTGCAGATGAGGAAACAGAAACTTTGTTGATCTTAATGAACTGCCCAAATTCAGATGCCTAATAAGTGGTGAAGATGAGCCTTAGCCCAGGTCTTCTTACTCCTTGGTCTGCCCTTGTAACTACCATGCTGGTAGAGATATCCAAATATTCTAAATACTTATCAGCATTCACATTTCTAAGAAAGCATAAGCGAGCAAACAAACAAAAGCAAGAGCAACTAATCCCCTGTAGTTATGGGTGATTATTTCTCTTAGTAGTGTAGACCAGGTAAAAATGTGGAATACTATCTGCTCCATCAGTAAGAGTTTGTCTACAAATCCTGGTATTCCTTGTTTCCTCTCTAATTCTCTTTCACTCCATCCATCTCCATGGTCCAACCCATAATCAACTATGTGTACACTGAACTCATGGTGAGGACCATCACTTTCATTAACCAAAACCGGAATTTGAAGCCCCAAATCCAGGCCATCTGGAAAGTGGCAGGGAAGGTCACAATTATAATGGAAGACGGGAAAAAGGAGGAGGTTGAGGGAAAACAAGAGACATTAAAGCTTTCAAAATACTACAGCTGCTCCACAGCCGGGGCCATGTCTCTTTAGTTAGTGCCTTTTGGATGACAGGCGTCTGCACGTGTATCCATTGAACCGTGGCTTGCTCTATCAGTAAGAGCTATCATTTACACTACACTGACATTTTACCATGAGACAAACTTAGATTTTCCAAAAGAAAGTGTCCCGAGACGTTTGTCCAATTTGAAATTACAGGCTAAATTAGACTAAACCCATGTCCTTTATTACTGTGATTCTGAGGTCCTATGACAAGGTTCTGCCCTTCCCATGCCCAAGGATAGATGTGGGCATGGCTTTGATTCCTGTGCTACGCTGCAGCTGAGTCCCTCAAAAGGCACCAGCCAGGGCTGGCCAACTGATGCTCTTGCATCATCTGTAGCATTGGATGTTGGAGGCATTACAGACAAACCTACTGGATTTGAATCTTTTCAGATGTATTATTAAATCACTTATATGAAAGTATACATTTTTTTTCTACCAAAGGCTGAACCATCCAATATTATTGTTGTTGTCGTTTACTTGCTAAGTCATGTCCAACTCTTTGAGACCCCATGGGCTGTAGCCCGCCAGGCTCCTCTGACCATGGAATTTCCCAGACAAGAATACTGGAGTGGGATGTCATTTCCTACTAGAGGGCATCTTTCCATATTAGCTGTCACTGACACAGGAAAAGAGTGAAGTTCAGAATAAATTAATTTTGACCACAAAGAGGAACCAGGGGTCATGTGAAACCTGGTTAAGAAGTCATCGCTGGAAAAACCTGAGGAGGCTCTCAAGCTGCTGCACCAGGGCTTTGGCTGCTGTGGTTCTAAAACTGTGCTGAGTATCAGAGTTTCCTGGAGGGCTGGTTAAAACATACACAGCTGGGAACCCACAGCCCTCCTGGAGAGTTTTAAACAGTAGGTCTGGGTTGGGTACTGAGAATGAGCATTTTTAACAAGTTCCTAGGGAATACTGATGCTGCTGGTTTGAGGACTACAACCTGGGCATTCCTTGATGTGACAGAGTTTATTCTGTGACACGAAAGTACAGAATCCTGCTAACAAACTAAAAATATTCTTTTGAATGGCTTGTGTTTCATTTTGAAGCCAAAGGCAGGGGGAAGAAAAAAAAAATACACTGTCCCTGCTCAGAGCAATCAGGAAGGAGGAGTTCCCCATTATTCACAGGAGGGTCTGCCCTTTTGTTCTATTTAGGCCTTCAACTGATTGGATGAGGCCCACCCACATTAGGGAGGGCAATCTGCTTACCTTAGTCTACTAATTCAAATGTTCATTTCATCCAGAGACACCCTCTCAGACATTCCCAGGATAATATTAGATGAAATATCTGGGCACCTTCTGGCCTAGTCAAGTTGGCACATAGAATTAACAATTACATGTGGCTCTTACAAATCTGCCTAGAGAATTAATGCACAGGGCACATGCTTTATTTGGTAAAGAATCAGGAAATTTGATTCATATTCCAGTTCAGTGACTTGTATACTAAAAGACTATCTTGTCAGTTATAATTCAATATTTGCACTCTGCCTATCTAAGCCCTAAGTGGGCTGAAAACTTGCAAGGTTAAATTAAACAGTACTGAAAACAAAAGTGTGTGAGCAATACCACAGTACCTAGATTTAGATGCTCTTTCTTTTGCCTGGGAATGCCTTAGACACATTTATTACTCCATAGATCACTATTATCAAATGTTAAAATGTACAACGTGATTCTCTGTAGTTTTTAATGAAGATAATTAGCTGACTCAGTCTTTAATGTAATCATATATTAAGTATACAATGAACAGCTGTTATCATGTAGGGCTAACTTAAAATAATTTTTAAAGATATTTCCTATACTAAAAAATTCATTTGATTGACATTTGCTAAGGATCAAATAGACAAATATATATATATGTATCTTTTAAAAAATCACCTACTTTGATAATTGTTGATAAACTAAGAGGCAGCAAATAACTCATTTTAGCATTTCTTTTTAAGGGAAAGACAACTTTTCATCTTGGTAACTACCCAATAAAACATATAATTTCAAGATCTCAGTAGTTACTGAGCTGTTAGCCTTATTCATTCCAATCCAATTAAATATAATGGATGAAAGACTCATTATGAAAACTGCATAGACGGTACAAAATACTAAGTGGTTCGCCAAAATAATTCCCAATATAATTACTGTTTTGTGGAAAATCAAGTTTGCCATGGTAATGATTAGAAAATATTGTACATGGGTGTGGATTTTTTCTGAAGTATATTTACTGATTTGGGGGACAATATCCATCGGTCTACAGAAGAATGCCCTGTCTCCAAAATAAAGTACAAGCTATTAGGCAAACAAAACAGTTTCGTATTCACCACAATCACCATCACTGAGTATTCAAGTGTGAGCAAGTAGAAAAAACGGTAAAGATTATTCTAAACTTGCTTAACACGTTTTAATATATAAAGAATCAAAATAATTATATCATGTTTTGATGAACAGATCATGTTTAAACAACAAAGAGGTTAATGTAGTTTATGTTTTTCTTTTACAAGAAGAATGTTATTAGTTTGTTAATTCCATACTTAGACATGGCAAGATGAACTCTGTTGTGTCACGAGATGTCCATATTTGGCTCTGCATCAGAGGCAACTTTTGCTTTTCCTGCCAGTGCTCAGGATCTTAGGGGTGCACCCTGGTTTATGGGCCATTCCTGACATTCTGTGTTAACTTTCTTTTCCATGCAAAGGCTTATCAGAAAGCTGTGAGAGTGAAGGTATTGTAGGCATAAACTAACCTTGAACTGCCTCTGCTTTATACAAAGTGCAAAGCATTCACTAATCCTGGATATATTAACTATTAGTTAAAAACAACTTGGAACATGGCTCACAAATTTCCAAATTGCTGCTCCAAAGAATGTTACACTCCCCCTTACTCTCACAAAGCAATAACTGACAAACAGCAGTTCTAGCAAGAGATTTACATACCAGCCAAACTAGGGTAGCAGGAAAAGAAGGCAACCGAAGATGTAAATAATAGATGAGATATGATACAATTCACCAAGTACTGGAAACTTTCAACAGTGCTCAGGTGATGAGACCCATGATGAAAGGGTCCCATTAAACCTATGATTTAATCACGATCGTGCTCCCCCAGGTGGTAAATCCACGACAATCGCCTGTGCTCCATAGTTCTTACAATTTTAATATCCAGTAAAATGCCACTATAACACATTTTTGTATATTGCTTTGCTTGGATTGTAGTTCCAAGCACAACTTCGTTTTTAAAACAATAGGGTACATTTTTTTTTTAAATAAAATGGCCTGTTCTGTGTACTCTTTATGATAAGAGGTTCTGCTTGTAAAAAATCAAAGCAGATCAATCGTAGAGGAGCTCCTTTATTTATTTCTAAAACATCTCCTGAATATTTTAGAATATTATCTGATGATTTAAAAAATTTTTTAAATGTAGACCATTTTTGAAGTTTTTAAATTTATGATATTTGTTATATTAAACTTTTTAAAAATTTATTTTTAATTGGAGGATAATTGTTTTCCAATATTGTGTTGGCTTCTTCCATACAACGTGAATTAGCCATAAGTGTATACGTGTCCCCTCCCTCTTGAATCTCCTTCTAACCCCATCCCACTTTTCCAGGCTGTTACAGAGTATTGTGTTGAGCTCCTTGTGTTATGTAGCAACTTACCATTTTTTATTTTTCACTCAGTCGTGTCCATGGAATTCTCCAGGCCAGAATACTAGAGTGGGTAGCCTTTCCCTTCTCCAGGGGATCTTCCCGACCCAGGGATCGAACCCAGGTCTCCTGCATTGCAGATTCTTTACCAGCTGAGCCACAAGGGAAGCCCAAGAACACTGGATTGGGTAGTCTATCCCTTCTCCAGCGGATCTTTCCGACCCAGGAAGCGAACCAGGGTCTCCTGCATTGCAGGCGGATTCTTTACCAACTGAGCTATATATGATAATGTAGGTTTCAATGTTACTCTCGTAATTCGTCCCACCCTCTCCTTCGCTCCCTGTGTCCAAAGTCTGTTCTCTATGTCTGCATCTCTATCCCTGTCCTGCAAATAGGTTCATCAGTACCCTTTTTCTGCATCCCATATAGATGCATTAATATACGATAGTTGTTTTTCTCTTACTTCACTCTGTATAACAGGCTCATTTCTGTTTTACAGTTTGGTTTTTTGTCTGTGAGGCATTTGTGATCTTAGCTTCCTGGCCAATCTCCTGCATCAGGGGGTTGGGACGGTGGTGGGGGCGGGGAGGATCCAGGTGGTCTTGACCACTGGGCCGCCAGGGAAGGCTCTGTTATTAACTGCACCATCAATCAGCTTGGTCTGCAGGCCGTGATTCGGGGAAATACACTGTATTCTAGTGAAGACCTTTTAAAAAAAAAGTTTTTTCCAGCGAATGCTTTTTTGAGCTCTGTGCTAGTCGTTTACATTCTAGAGATGAGGAATTTATGATCCATGCCTTTATTAAGACGCAAAGTTCAGGGATAGTGTCAGACATCTGTCCTTATCTTTATTTGTAAATCATCTGGAGATAAGCTTGCAGGAGACCCTGGAAGGAAGAGGGTGTCGCTTAGGCACCGGAGGGCCCCATTTGCCCCTCTTCTTACTCTCCCATGTGTTGGGTTGTCTGGAGAGGAAGAGGGGAAGATGGTAGGTGGGGGTGGGATGCATGGGGATTAGTGCTGGTGGAGGGAAGTTTGAGTGAAATCAAATTTACTGATTTTGGATGTCTGTAGGAGCCTACTTAGTATGGTGTTCATCTAATCTCAGTAAAATCTAAGTACAGTGAAAATAGGGACTCCTCTCAGTGGTGAAGCTACATTTAGGACTCAAGATCTAAATGAATGGTAATTAACATTTAAACAGAAAGCAGTATAGGTTCATCTGTAGCATTTTTCTAGATTCCACTTATATGCATTAATATACGGTACTTATTTTTCTTTCTGACTAATGTGTGAGCACTGCCATGTGTAAAACAGATAGCTAGTGGGAACCTGCTATATAGCACAGTGAGCTCAGCTCAGTGCTCTGTGGGGACCTAGGTGGCTGGGACTGGGGGGTGAGGGTCTGAGAGAGAGGTGATAAATGTATACCTGTAGCTGATTCACTTGGTTGTACAGCAGAAACTAACAAAACATTGTAAAGCAACTATACCCCAATAAGACAAAAAGCATAAGGCTTCTGTCTTTTTCTTTTTTTCTCCTGTTTTAAAGGACAAGACAGAAGAACAAAATGGGAACTATGCTCTTCAGGTTGATGCTCTTCACCCTTGGGTGGATGCTCATCGATGGATCTGAAATGGAACAGGATTTCATGTGGCATGTGAGAAAAATACCCCGGCTTGTCAGTGAAAGGACCTTCCATCTCACCAGCCCTTCCTTTGAGGCAGATGCTAAGATGGTGTTAGATGGAGTGTGTGGCATCGAATGCCAGAAAGATCTCCCAGCCCCCAGCCTCTCTGACCTGGAGGACTCTCTCTCCTACGAGACTGTCTTTGAGAATGGGAGCAGAACCTTGACCAGGGTGAAAGTTCAAGGCTGGGTCCCTGAGCCAACTCAAAACCTCACCTCACAAGGAGCACCCGTGAGGAGGAAGAGGCAGGTGTACGGAACCGACAGCAGGTTCAGCATCTTGGACAAGAAGTTCTTGACCAATTTCCCTTTCAATACGGCCGTGAAGCTCTCCACAGGCTGCAGTGGCATTCTCATCTCTCCCAACCACGTCCTAACTGCTGCCCACTGCGTCCACGATGGAAACGACTACATCAAAGGCAGCAAAAAGCTCAGAGTAGGCTTGCTGAAGATGAGAAATAAAGGTGGTGGCAAGAGACGTCGGGGATCTCGGAGGAACAGGAGGGAAGTGAGTGGTGCTGGAAGAGAGGGGAGCCAAGACAGTCTGAAGGAGAGAGCCAAGGCTGGGAGGAGGAGGAAGGGATCTGCTCGGGGTCAGAGAGCTGCTGACGGCAGGCCCTCCTTCCAGTGGACCCGGGTCAAGAACACCCACATCCCCAAGGGCTGGGCTAGAGGAGAGAGCGGGGGCCTGGCCCTGGACTATGACTACGCCCTTCTGGAGCTGAAGCGCCCTCACAAGAAGAAATACATGGAGCTGGGAGTCAGCCCCACCATCAAGAAGCTGCCCGGTGGCATGATCCACTTCTCAGGCTTCGATCAGGACAGGGCAGATCAGTTAGTCTACCGGTTTTGCAGCGTGTCTGATGAGTCCAATGACCTCCTCTATCAATACTGTGATGCCGAATCAGGCTCCACTGGCTCCGGGGTCTATCTGCGTCTGAAAGAGCCAGACAAAAAGAGATGGAGACGCAAAATCATCGCGATCTATTCCGGCCACCAGTGGGTGGACGTGCACGGTGTTCAGAAGGACTACAACGTGGCCGTGCGCATCACGCCCCTCAAGTATGCCCAGATCTGCCTCTGGATGCATGGGGATGATGCCAATTGTACCCACGGCTAACAGATATCTGAAACGAGGTCATCGATGATCCGGACATGGCAGAGAAAAGCAGTTTTGATTTATTGTAGCAAAGATCACTTCATAGGTTTTGCCCGGACTTGAACCCTATCAGTAGCATTTCAACATCTTTAATGTTTCTTTTTTCAAAATTAGGAGCTATTCATACATTTTTAAAAATGTGTAGGTATACATCTTAAAACTAGATGAGTACTTTAATGCCAAGTGTATATTCTTTATATGGTGATAAGTTTCATTTGTGGGAAAGGTTTTGTTTCTTCCTGCCTTTTTAAAGAATGGACACTTGAAAATTTCAAGCATAAATATTATATGACTTCTCAACGGACTGACTCTCAGGGTCCTACTCTAAAAAGAGGCTTACAGGGTGCTGGTTGCATATTAAACGTGAAACTGCATATACAGTGGACAGTCACATGGCTACAATCAAATCTGAGGCAGTAATTTACCACACACTCTGTAGTACTCTGAGATAGACCCATTCAGCCTATGCTATCCCTCTCTGTTTATATTGTGTTTTCCATTGGGTCTAAGAAACTTTTAGGTTTGTTTTGTTTTTAAGAATTACAAGGAACAGAAAACTTTACAAATAAAACTATTAACTATTTTAGTGCCTTAAAAATACCAACGGAAGTGTTCTTATTAATGGGAGAAATATCTTGTTCTGTGAAATTAATTTAGCTTAAAAATAGGGAAGTTGAAACATTTTAAGATCTCAAGTTTTTAACTCATATTCAAAATATGAACTTTTCAAGTATGCATAGGGAAGACCGTTGAAAAGTTATAAACCATCAGATATTGAAAGCCTGCATCATTTTACACCACGCAATCTCCTATGAACAAGGTGTTACAGTTTTAGACAAGGAAATCTACATCTTTTTCAAGGAAAAGCCCTTTCATCCCCTTGACAAAGTTATTTTCTTAATAGGGGCATAGATATATTATTGGTGATTTCTCTGACTAGTGATTTTTATATATGTCCTTTTAACAAGATGAGTATAATTTATGAATATAATTTTTTTTTAAAATTCTGATTGATTTTACTAGAGACCACGGCTATATCCTCACTTGGGCCATCAGGGCAGCCTCAGAAGACAAGAGTCCAGTGACCGCCCTGGGGCAAAACTCAGAGTAGGCACTGAATACTATTTCTTCAATGAACAGATATTTGCTGAATGACTTGTAAGGAGGTTGTGCTGCGCTCAGTTGCTTAGTCGTGTCCAACTCTTTGCAACCCTGTGGATTGTAGCCCACCAGGTTCCCTGTCTATGGAATTTTCCCAGCATGAATACTGGAGTGGGGTGCCATTTCCTCCTCCAGGGGATCTTCCTGACACATAAGTGGGTTAGTTTAGGCCATTGTGTTTAAAGGGTTTTATTGATCTGTAACTGAGTGCACCATAAAATTTAGGAGCTGTAGCCCTGATTTCTGGGCTGTTCTTCCTGGCAGTTTCAAGGATACATACTCTTCTTTTGGAACAAACCCAAGTCATTGATTCTGCCTGAGTTCAAAGTTATTTTACTTGTTATCATTTTCTGTAATAAGAAGTTATACCCTTGTCTAGTATGCAAAGGGAATACATGACTAGACTATTATAAACAGTGATTTTTGTAAATGGTGTTGAAAATAGCTGAAATTTCATACAATTATATTCTTTTATAACATGAGTCTGTTAGAAATCAGTCAATAAAAAATAAATCAACTGTAACTCTTAATATGTTTGTATATATGTTTTATATATGGATTTCAGCAAGTATTCAATTAAACTGCTTATTAAAAAAAAGATTCTATTTAATTCTAAGCATTTTTTGCTGGAAAGTATTTAGCCACTGGTAATAGTGGAATAGGGCTATTGTCTCAGAAATTTTGATCAGATCCTTTTTGGAGAAACATCTATATGATCACTGTGACTCAAACATTTGCACACTTGCAAACACACACACACACACACAGCGTCCTTATCTTAGATTCTTAGAAAATAAGTCCTGGGTTTGAGTCAGTTTGGAGGAGTTTAGGATGCTCAGCATCAGCAGTTTGGTTCTTAAGGTTAAGTTCTGAATGTACATGATTTCTTTAAAATCACTGTACAATATACTTTCCAAAAATATAAAAGTTTAGCTCAGTTTATTTGCAGAGACTTGATTCTCTCATTTTCTTCTCTTTCCCAAGAGAACTGTGAATCTTTTATGATTCATCTGGGACCACTAAAATGTACTATTTACATTACTAAGTTTAACTTCACATACTTTTTCTGTTACACTTATCAGATATAAAATAGAAAATTAGTTTGAATTCTCTTAGCCAAACACATATACCACAACACATGCATTGTCTACTGTGTGCCAAGGAGGATACTGACTTACTGCTTAGAGAGACTTATCAAGGGGTGAATTCAAAGAAGTATTTATGAAACAACTGAAACTTACAATTGTGAGTTTTTTCTTTACCCAAATAAAATATTTCATTTTATTTACGTTTTTTTCTTGCTCAAATCACTAAGTGTATGGGCAGAAGAGACGTAGCAGTTTTTCCTTTTTTTGATATGCTTCTTAGTTTAATCCCAAATGTGCATTTTGAATAAGATTTAAATATATGTATAACCAAGATCAGAGTTCTGGACAAATCATTACCCTTTTTATTTGTAGGTCAAAGAATTCTTTGAAATTCTTATTTCTTAGAATCCCAGGATTAGAAGAGAACATAAAGATCATCTATTTTAATTCCACATTTTAGATTTTAATTTTCCTTCATAGCATTCCACTGAAGGGTTTGTCTAGTAATAAGAAAAATCTTTCACCACTTAGATTATTTAGTTATTAAAACTAATTTAGGGATATAATTTATTGCTTTAAATCATTAGTTCATTTTGCTACATATTGCAAAAATTGTACAGTGCTTATCTTGCATTTTAACCCAATCTTGAAAATTTTTGTTACTCATAATTCTTTGGCCTTATACTAGTAAATCAAACATTTACTCTCACCAAAAATGAACTGTGATCATTAACTAAGAATATTGGAATAAGGCAATTGAACCACTATACCACCAACACAAAATTCAGACTTAAAATGAAGAAAGTAGGGAAAACCACTAGACCATTCAGGTATGACCTAAATCATATCCTTTACGATTATGCAGTGGAAATGACAAATATATTCAAGGGATTAGATCTGATAGAGTGCCTGAAGAACTATGGATGGAAGTTTGTGACATTGTACAGGAAGCAGTGATTAAGGCCATCCCCAAGAAAAAGAAATGCAAAAAGGCAAAATGGTTGTCTGAGGAGGCCTCACAAATATCTGAGAAAAGAAGAGAAGCTAAAGGTAAAGGAGAAAAGAAAAGATATACCCATCTGAATGCAGAGTTCCAAAGAATAGCAAGGAGAGATGAGAAAGCCTTCCTCAGTGATCAATGTAAAGAAATAGAGGATAACAATAGAATGGGAAAGACTAGAGATCTCTTCAAGAAAATTAGAGATACCAAGGGAACATTTCATGCAAAGACGGGCATAATAAAGGACAGAAATGGTATGGACCTAATAGAAGCAGAAGATATTAAGAGGTGGCAAGAATATACAAAAAACTATACAAAAAAGATCTCCATGACCCAGATGACCACAACGGGGTGATCAGTCACCGAGGGTCAGACATCCTGGAAATAAGAAGTCAAGTGGGCCTTAGGAAGCATCACAACAAACAAAGCTAATGGAGGTGATGGAATTCCAGTTGAGCTATTTCAAATCCTAAAAGATGATGCTGTGAAAGTGTTGCACTCAATATGCCAGCAAATTTGGAAAACTCAGCAGTGGCCACAGGACTGAAAAATGTGTTATCATTCCAATCCCAAAGAAAGGCAATGCTAAAGAATGTTCAAACTACCACACAAATGTACTCATCTCACATGTTAGCAAAGTGATGCTCAAAATTCTCCAAGCCAGGCTTCAGCAGTACATGACCCATGTACTTCCAGATGTTCAAGCTGGATTTAGAAAAGGCAGAGGAACCAGAGATCAAATTGCCAACATCCATTTCATCATTGAAAAAGCAAAAGAGTTCCAGAAAAACATCTACTTCTGCTTTATTGACTATGCCAAAGCCTCTGACTGTATGGATCACAACTGTGGAAAATTCTTCAAGAGATGGGAATACCAGACCACCTGACCTGCCTCTTGAGAAATCTGTATGCAGGTCAGGAAGCAACAGTCAGAACCAGACAACTGCTTCCAAATTGGGAAAGAAGTACGTCAAGGCTGTGTGTTGTCACCCTGCTTATTTAACTTAGATGCAGAGTACATCATGCAAAATGCCGGGCTGGATGAAGCAAAAGCTAGAATCAAGATTGCTGGGAGAAATATCAATTAATCTCAGATATGCAAATGACACCACCCTTACGGCAAAAAGCAAAGAACTAAAGAATCGCTTGATGAAAGTGAAAGAAAATGAAAAAGTTGGCTTAAAACTCAACATCCAAAAAACTAAGATCATGACATCGAATCCTATCACTTCATTGCAAGTAGATGGGGAAACAATGGAAACAGTGAGAGACTAATTTTGGGGGTCCCAAAATCACTGCAGATGGTAACTGCAGCTATGAAATTAAAAGACGCTTGCTCCTTGGAAGAAAAGCTATGATCAACCTAGACAGCATATTAAAAAGCAGAGACATTACTTTGCTAACAAAGGTCCTTCTAGTCAAAGTTATGATTTTATCCAGTAGTCACATATGGATGTGAGAATTGGATTATAAAGAAAGCTGAGCACTGAAGAATTGATGCTTTTGAACTGTGGTGTTGGAGAAGACTCTTGAGAGTCCCTTGGACTGCAAGGAGATCAAACCAATCAATCCTAAAGAAATTAGTCCTGAATATTCACTAGATGGACTGATGCTGAAGCTGAAACTCCAATACGCTGGCCACCTGATGCGAAGGACTGACTCATTGGAAAAGACCCTGATGCTGGGAAAGATTGAAGGGGATGACAGAGGATGAGATGGTTGGATGGCATCACCAACTTGATGGACATGAGTCTGAGCAAGCTCCAGGAGTTGGTGATGGACAGGGAAGCCTGGTATGCTGCAGTCCATGGGGTCACAAATAGTTGGACATGCCTGAGCAACTAAACTGAATTGAACCAAGCACTGGGCATTGTAAGGATGTGGCTCTGTAGGTATAAAGAGCCTGAAAATATCTTCATTATTCATTAATATGGTTTTCTCATAATGTTTATTTTGGCTATTGATTTTTAAAAGTACCTGCCAAGGCTTAAAAATATTTTTATTGACATTGAGTTTTATGAACATTGGAGATGTTACTTTTCCAGTTTTTTAAAGCTCCGATTGATTAACAGGAGAATCTTTTTAATAAACTGATTTTTCTATTCTTTCTTCAATGGTCAAATCATCAAGTTCAGAGATACTTAGGATATTTGCCCTAATTGGTGGTGAAATCATGTTCTCATCTGATGGAGTCAGTGTATAGGCAGATGTATAATTCTTTACTGGTTTGCCATTCAACTAAGTGGGAAAATCACACTTTGATAGTTTTCTTTTCTAAATAAAGTCTAGGAGAGCATGTGTGAATGCTAAGTTGCTTCACTTGTGTCTGACTCTCTGTGACCCTACACAGACTTCTGTGACCCTATAGCTTTCCAAGGCTCCTCTATCCATGGGATTCTCCAGGCAAGAATACTGGAGTGGGTTGCCATTCCCTTCTCCAGGGAATCTTCCCAACCTGGGGATGGAACCTGCATCTCTCTCGTCTAACCCGCATTGGCAGGTGGGTTCTTTACCACTAGTGCCACCTGGGAAGTGCAGTTTGATCCAGTTAGTGAAACTGTCTAGAGCAGGGTGGCTAAAGTAACTTGTGATCCCAGTTTGGGCTAGTCTGCTTTACCCACAGGCAAGGTTAACTGTCTTAATCAACTAGGGCCACCATAACAAAATACCGTAGACTGGGTGGCAAAAACAACAACAAAAAATTATTTCTCACAGTTCCTGAGGCTGGAAAGTCCAGCAAGGTAGGTTTCATTCTGAAGCCTTTTAACTTGGCTTGTGATTACATGACCTCTTCTTTGTGTATTCTCAGAGAGGGAGAGAGAACAAGGTCTTTGGTGTCTCTTCTTACAGGGGCACTATTCCCAGCATGAGGGCCCAACCTTCATGACCTCATCTAATGGATGTGAGAGCTGGACATTAAGAAAAGCTGAGTGCTAAAGAACTGATGCCTTTGAATGGTGGTGCTGGAGAAGACTCTTGAGAGTCCCTTAGATAGGAAGAAGATCAAACCAGTCAATCCTTAAAGAAATCAACCCTGAATATTCATGCTGAAGCTGAAGCTCCAATACTTTGGCCACCTGATGAGAAGAGCCAACTCATTGGAAAAGACCCTGATGATGGGAAAGATTGAAGGCAGGAGGAGAAGGAGACGACAGAGGATGAGATGGTTGGGTGGCATCACTGACTCAATGGAAACAAATTTGAGCAAGCTCCAGGAGATGGTGAAGATGGGAAGCCTGGAATGCTGCAAAACATGGGATCACAAAGAGTTGGACACAACTGAGCGACTCATCAAAGCCCCATTGTCAAATACTATTGTATTGAGGGTAGGGCTTCTACCTATGGATTTTGGTGAGACACAAACAGTCTGTAACAAGTATCTATTCCAAACCCAGAAGTTGAAACTTATATCAGGCCAAGGAAACTCATAAACAAAGCAATCAACAGAGGAACTAGGCAGTGGGGTAGAATGGGAGCCCAGGCTGACCAATCCCTTTCTCCTCACTTTCATGATCATTATCTCAAGTGTTCATACCTGGCACAGAGGATGTGCTAAATATATGCTTAAAAATATCACCCAGCATACCTTGAAGCTTACTCTTTCAGGGCACCTACTCTATACTGTATGATATGGCTCCCAATACTAAAGGTATTACCGTAACTGCATACTGTATGTGTTCAAGTAGTGAAAATGTTTATTTACAATGAGAATTTTAATATCAGAATATCGTAGTGTGCCATAGGAGTCAGACACATGCTGCATTCCTTTAGTGGCTGTGGTATTTCTGATAAATGTATCTTCAAACCATAGGGTGCCAGGCTCCTGTAGTCACACCTCATCCCCCGCTCTGCCATGTAAACAGTTCATCAGATAATCTCTGCTTCAAAACTTACCTCCAAGTCTTAAACTTAAGCAACATTTTTAAATTTCCAATAACGTGTTAAAATGCATCTCTTTTTCTCAAGGCTGGGGACAAGTAGTCTACATAGAATATCTACTTTAACCCACATTTCAGTGACTGTGACCATGTGATCCATTATTCTCTTCCAGTGTAGTTTTACCAAACTGAGACAATATGATACTTATCTATATTTGTAAATGTTTTACTAGTAGTAAAACTTGCATTTATGTTACTGAAATCCCTGCGTATACATTTATACACTGAAATGTGTGTGATACATATTCTAATGCCTGTGGCATAAGTTAAGAGCAAAACTCTGAAAACTGTTCACACAACTGAATACAGATGAGTTTGGCAAATTCCTCTCACTTCTTGCTCAGCATAACTACCAATCAATTTCATCAGTGATTTGTAACATACCATACAGTGAACATCTCATTTATCCAGAATTTCCTTTGCTGGTAATTTCAAGTATCCAAAATATAACAAAAATATTAAGTTCTAAATGTTATTCTCTGCTGACCAAAATGGATAACATGAAATTACTTTTATTCTGGAAATAATATTAATAAGTGTGGTCATCTCATTTCCCAAAACATAATTGAAGGCAGCTGCCAAGAAAAGTCTAGAACAATGCCCAAAAATGACAGCCTGACAAAGAAGGATGCAAACTGCATCTAAACTACTGCATATGCAAACTAGACTACTAAAATAACAACAAAAACAGCTATTAAATGCTATAAAATTATAGGAGTTTGAAGCAATTGACTTTTGGTGCTGGTAGCTAAGCAAATGTATACCAATATATGTTATGTTCCAGTGTTGACTGAACAATTGATCTAAAATTTAATGTTCAGTATGAGTTTTAGAAGGTGTCATAGAATGTTTTTCATAAAAGAAAAGGTATCATAGAATGCTTTTCATATATTTTTAAAGTTTTGTTTAAAAGAAGAGAAACACCTGTGGTCTACAAAATTGACTTGCTTTTGTACCGAATGAAATCCTAAGATCAAAAATCAGGAAAGAAAAAAAAAATCATTCCTAAATATTTTATTATACCCTCCAAATCCTTAACCATTTAAATGTCTGTGAATTTTGACTGTTAAAGTGGTATTGAAAGTTTAGAAGTAGCCATATAACTGAATTCAATTTATGCATACACAGCACTACATACAAACAGTGACTCTTGTGTACTGGAAAAAGTTCAGGATGTGAAATACTTTTAGTTGTCTAACTCTAGTAGACTGCCCTGTATAAAGTAAATGGTCACCAGCTAAAATATGTTGATAACTGTGATACTAACTAAATATATAATTAGAATTATATAATTACTAATTAATTATAATACTAATTATAGAAATTATCCATTATGATGGAAAGAAAGAAAGACTGGAATTTTCTAAGGGCAGAGATCATCCATGAGTCAACCATTAAGGAACTGGTATGAGTGTGAATGAGTGTGTATGCTGGCACATCTTGGGAGTAGTCGGGTAATGCACTCTCGGTCTCTGAAACTAGTCAACTTCCCCTCCCCATCAAGCCACTTCTAAGCTTCCAGCTTCCTGGTGTTTAGCCAACAAGATGTTTTGCTAAGAACTGCCTATTAAGGAACTACTATCGTCTCAGCTAGATAAAGCCCTTCAGGGGTTTCCCAAGAGTAATCCTTAGACTACAGAGGTTTCTGGAAGATAAGAAGTCCCTTTCTGTTCCAAGCATGCTCTGTTCTTCTCCTTTTAACTGACAGGAGTAAAAACTGCAACTTTTCCTTTACTTAGGATTGAAACTACAGCTACTGACCCTAACACCAGATCACAAAACAACATAAACCTCAGGGTATAGGAAAAAAAAAAAACATACTAGTAGACAGTAGAGAGATCTAAGAGAACACATTCATTTTTTTTCTCCTTCAAAATGCTTTTAAATGGATGGGTTGTTAGAAAACTTTGCAGTGAATAATCTTAGAAGATGAACCTTTGAAACTTTTCAGTAGTTTTTCTTTACAATATCTACAAAGTGCCATTTAGTCTTTTTTTTTTTCTTTTAAAAAATCTGAGTGGGCTTGGGGCCAAAATTCTACTGCCAAACAAAAGTACCACTTTATCAAGCAACTGCCTAAAAATAAAAGCGTATTATTTTTGAGACAGAACCAAATTTAGTATTCTGCCACTGTACTTGGAACATGTACTTTAAAAGGCTCTCTTTGTGGCCTGGGAAAATAAGCGACACCATTGTACCCACCCAATGGGCAGCTGCCCCACTTCATGTAGATGGTACGTGGCTGATGTGGCTCGTGGAAGATGTCCTGGGCACTCAATCGGTCCAGCATCTCTCCTGCACACAGCCACCAAATGAAAGCTTGGGTTCTGGTGCAAGCTAATGTATCATAATGTCTTAGGGATCATCTTTTTATGACTAGGAGCTACATGTCTCAATTTTAAGGCTAACGGCAAAAAAAAAAAAAAAAAAACCCAAAAACCAAACCCCGTTCTGTGGATTTCCCATTTTGAAATATCTAGAAATGTCCTCTTTTGCTGGAATCACCTATAACCTTCAAATAGAGCTATACCCTGTGAGTCTACCAGATTTATGATATTTTAGTGGTTTCCAAATTTGGTTGCAGTCCATGGGGTCGCAAAGAATCTGACACAACTGAGCGACTGAACAACAACAACAAATTTGGCTGCTCATTGGAAGGACCCAGGGAATTATTTTAGAAAGCTTGTTCTGAGATCTATCTCCAGAAATCTATATTTGATAAAGTTCTCCAAGTACTTATGATGAACATATTTCAGTTTGATTCGGGAACCACCGTCACAACCCATCTTTCCTAAACTGATTGTCCTTCCAGTTTTCCCTCTTTGCATAATAATGTCTGTCTTTTTCTCTCCAATTAAATGTTTTCTCAGATTTATCTACATTTATATTTTTTCCCTGTAAACTGCCTTAAGTACTTTGGTAAGATAAGTGATGATAAAACTATCAAACTACATAGATGGTATTCTTTTTGGTATTTCTGTAAGTGGAAACATATTTTAGCAATAACATTGTCAAGTTCTGTTTCATGATGATAAAAGTTGTTAGTCACTTAGTCGTTTCAACTCTTTACAACACCATGGACTTGTAGTCCACCAGGTTCCTCTGTCCAAGGAATTCTCCAGGCAAGAATACTGGAGAGGGTTGCCATTCTCTTTTCCTGGGAATCTTACTGATCCAGAGGTCAAACCCAGGTCTCCTAGTTTACAGGCAGGTTCTTTATCATCTGAGCCACAAGGGAGGCCCTTATGATGGTAAGAAAAGAATCAAAGTTATAAAACTTCTGAACATAGGCAATCATTTTACAGTCAGTGACAAAAATCCAATTTTTACTTATTTCGTGGAAATTAGATACTATGTTCTTTTAATTCACAATCCATTTTACACTATTGATTAGATCAAATCACAGCTCAACAAACTTTTATTGAGTCCAATCTTAGGCACACAGGATACAGAATTAAGTCCTAGATTCTACCACTCTTCAAAGAATTCATGATAGAGTAAGACATTTTAAAACCAGTGTGAAAAAAGTGAAGCAAGTACAAGGTGTTGAAGGAACACATCTGAGAAGGATCAACTCTATCAGGGTGGACAGATGTGATGGAAAGAAAGGTTTATCATCACCTAGAGGAGGTAATACTCCGATTAGGGATGCGTTGAAGTTTGCCAGCCTATCAGTGAGGGGCTTGGCGGTGGGGCATCTAAGGGAGATGAAACAGCCTGTGGAAAGGTATGAACGTGTGACAGTGTGTTAAGGACGCAGTGTTTGGGGATTGTTGCTATGGGAGGTCAGCGCCTCCTAGTGGCAAGGAATGAGGCTCCAAACTAGATTTCTAGACTTGAATGCCTCAGTAGAGAGCTTGGACTTCAACTTTAGATGAAGTCAAGAAAAAGTCATGTGATCAGATGGGAATTTTGAGAGGGAAACCTGGCCGACCGTGTAGGCTGGACTGAGGTGGCTTTGGGTGGGGATTAGACTACAGACAAAGAGCCCAGCAGAAAGCTCCTGTTCCAAGGAAGTGGTAGCAGGAATGGCAGGAGGGGGCAACTTACAAGTCATTCTAAGAGCAGAATGCTCAGTATACTCAGTGGCCCACTGAACATGGGAGAGGAGAACTGAGGCTGTCATTTCAGCCCAGGCTTCTGGCTTGGGACTCTAGGTAGACAGAGAGCACCAACCTAGACAGGAAAGTCAGACTTGAGAGAAATAGAGTTCACTCTTAGACACATTAAATATTTTTTAGAATATTTGTTAATAAGTTTGGTAACACCCAGATATAAAATAAGAAAAAAGTTAAATTACAAACATGATGTGGTTTATAGCGAACTAACCCATTAATTAATACATCACCGACCCGTCACTTATGTAACTATATATTGCTCTGAACCCAATCAACTAGGAATCATACCTTTGTCTCTGTTATAAACTCAGTTCATTTCAGTTCAGTTGCCCAGTCATGTTCAACTCTTTACGACCCCACGAACCGCAGCACGCCAGGCCTCCCTGTCCATCACCAACTCCCAGAGTCCACCCAAACCCATGTCCATTGAGTCGATGATGCCATCCAGCCATCTCATCCTCTGTCGTCCCCTTCTCCTCCTGCCCTCAATCTTTCCCAGCATCAGGGTCTTTTCCAATGAGTCCGCACTTCACATCAGGTGGCCAAATTATTGGAGTTTCAGCTTCAAATCAGTCCTTCCAATGAACACCCAGGACTGATCTCCTTTAGGATGGACTGGTTGGATCTCCTTGAAGTCCAAGGGTCTCTCAAAAGTCTTCTCCAACACCACAGTTCAAAAGCATCAATTCTTTGGCACTCAGCTTTCTTCACCGTCCAACTCTCATATCCATACATGACTACTGGAAAAACCATAGCCTTGACTAGACAGACCTTTGTTGGCAAAGTAATGTCTCTGCTTTTCAATATGCTGTCTAGGTTGGCCATAACTTTCCTTCCAAGAAGTAAGCATCTTTTAATCTCATGGCTGCAATCACCATCGGCAGTGATTTTGGAGCCCTCAAAAATAAAGTCAGCCATTATTTCCACTGTTTACCCATCTATTTGCCATGACGTGATGGGACAAGATGCCATGATCTTAGTTTTCTGAATGTTGAGCTTTAAGCCAACTTTTTCACTGTCCTCTTTTACTTTCAAGAGGCTCTTTAGTTCCTCTTCATTTTCTGCCATAAAGGTGGTGTCATCTGCATATCTGAGGTTATTGATATTTCTCCCAGCAATCTTGATTCCAGCTTGTGCTTCTTCCAGCCCAGCGTTTCTCATGATGTACTCTGCATATAAGTTAAATAAGCAGGGTGACAATATAAAGCCTTGACGTACTCATTTTCTTATTTGGAACCATTCTGTTGTTCCATGTCCAGTTCTAAC
The DNA here is from genome assembly GCA_007570785.1 of Antilocapra americana. Lineage (NCBI taxonomy): Eukaryota > Metazoa > Chordata > Mammalia > Artiodactyla > Antilocapridae > Antilocapra > Antilocapra americana. The sequence goes on from ML662442.1 coordinate 21,578,996, forward strand.
TGTTGTTTCCTGACCTGCATACAGATTTCTCAAGAGGCACGTCAGGTGGTCTGGTATTCCCATCTCTTTCAGAGTTTTCCACAGTTTATTGTGATCTGCACAAAGGCTTTGGCATAGTCAATAAAGCAGAAATTGATGTTTTTCTGGAACTCTTTTACTTTTTTGATAATCTAGTGGATATTGGCAATTTGATCTCTGGTTCCTCTGCCTTTTCTAAAACCAGCTTCAATATCTGGAAGTTCATGGTTCATGTATTGCTGAAGCCTGGCTTGGAGAATTATGAGCATTACTTTACTAGCATGTGAGATGAGTGCAATTGTGCAGTAGTTTGAGCATTCTTTGGCATTGCCTTTCTAAACTAAATGTTACTTTTAATGTAGTTTGAAGCCATATTTCCCTATGAGAAGAGTTAGGTTTTTAAAAAATCTGGTCCCAAATTTACATTTAAAATATTACACAATGGTCACAACTCCATGCCCTGTTTTCAACAGAGTACTCAAAGCTAAGTGATCTAAAACAGCAGATATTAAAAATAAACAAATTTCCTTGACAAAGATTTGTAAGTCACATCAGGTTATAAGTTCTTAACTTCCCATTTAGATTTTGCAAAGACAATTACTAATTACAGAATTAGTTGACTTACCCCAAAGATGTTCCCTACTCTGAAGGAGAGAGATGATCCACGGGCTGTTTGGGTATCTGGAGATGAATTTAGCATTGAAGAGTGGGTTAACAGCAGAGAACATGATTACTCAGAGAGGACTATCTCTCCCCCACTCCTGGAGTGGAGGAGGACCCTTTGAGGTTCTACCCACCTGTGGGCTGTTGTCTACAGATGTGGGTTTTGTCCCAGGCTATAACCTCTTGCTGCTATAAACTTCTGTTTAAAATTATCTCCCTACTCCAGTTCTCAGCATCACAACCTGCACATACTATGCAGGATAATTCTGGATATTTTTAATTTCCATCTCAGTCAAATAATCACTAAATACTTATCTAGTTTTTAAAAAAATGACTATCAAACCAAGTATATTTGTTGAATATATCTGATCTCCAAATGGAAACAATTCTATTATTGGCCCAAGCATCTATCATATCAGCATCTTTCATTTATGTCTTTAAACAGTATCATTAGATACTGGAAACTGTGCTCGGGAGGCAGCTCTAGGGAATCAAGAGTAACTCTGTGGTGGATGCTGGGTTGTACCACGCTCAGGTACCTCATCCTCCAGCTCTGAGTTGAATTCTGAGTTGTATTTATATGTGCAAAAGGCACTTAATGTTGACCAAATTTTAAAACACATTTAGAACTTCTGGTGGTTGTACTTTATTAAAGAATATTCCTATGACTATTTTTTATACTATCATAGCCATCCTTTTGTGTTCTCAGAAACTGTGGACAAATGACAAAATCTATAGCAAAAATAACAGTAATAATGTTTAAAAATAACAACAGCCATATTTATAGAGCACTGCCTTTGTGTCAAGCATTTTCCAGGTATTATTTCATGGAAGAGTAAGTACATAGATTAACTTTTCTCCCTTCCACAGACAAGAAAACAAAACTTAGAGAACTTATGTAACTTGCCAAAGGTGAAAGTGGATGTCTGAGCAGGGATTCCGTGGAGTTTGATGCAGAGTTCTCATTCCTGTACATGCCTCAGCATCCCTTAAAAAGTAATGTAGGGGCAGTGGAGGAGGGCATTTGAAAGACATTGAACAGAAGACAGTGGTGGTGATGGGGTCATTCTGTTCACACCTGTAGAAAACGATACAATTTGTCAACTAGTAAATTTTTTCTCTTTCAAAGAATATGAGGACAATATTTCTGTGTGTGTGGCTATGCTATGCATCATGTGGAATCTTAGCTCCCCGACCAGGGATGGAATCCATGCCCTCTGCAGTGGAAGCATGGAGTCTTAACCACTGGACCACCAGGGAAGTCCCAGAAACAATTCTTTGAGATCTGAAGAAGTGGTTTTCCAAGCATGGTCTGGGGACTCCTGAGGATCCCACGGATGCTTTTAGAGTGTCTATGAGGTCAAAATAATAGCCATATTGTAAGGTAAAAACTGTTTTCATAATAATATTAAGATGCTCATTTTTTTCACAAGTGTGCTCATGGTGAAATAGTCCATGACTGCATGACATACTGCAACAGACTGAATGCAGAAGCACATTAAAGATGTAGCTGTCTTCTGTTAAGTCTACCATTAAAGAGGCTAAAGATAGCAAAACAATGTCACTCTAATTTTTTTAAACTGGGATTTTTCATAAAAATATTTCACTGATGTTACTACAGACTAGTTGTAATAAAATATTCTCATTTTTAATTTCTAACATAGTAAGTATTGACAGACATTAACCATACAAACAAATACATTTCAGGGCGTTCCTGGAAGTTTGGTGGTTAGACTCCATGTGTCCATGGCAAGGGGCCTGGGTTTGATCCCTGGTCGGGGAACTAAGATCCCACAAGGTGGTATGGCAAAAAACAAAAAATTTTTTTTCAAAGTTTAGTTCTGAAAATACAGAGTTTGAATACCTCTGTTCTGTGATCAGATATAGAGTACTTAATTATAGCAACAATGATAGCATGGCTTCCTATTTCAGAATCACTTGAAGAGACACGCTGTAAGTGGAAATGAACTTGGATGATTTAGTGTTGTAGTTTTGAGAGTTTAGCGACCATTATCACTCACTCACAAAATCTTGCTCCCTCACACATTTTCACTCATACAGGAGACCTGAATAGTGTATACAGCAGTGAAAGGTGCGGTCAGCGAGGCTATGAGAAACAGAAGCTTTCTTACAGTCCAAGAGGATGAGTAACAAACCACCATAAAGCCTGCTGCCTCAGAAGGACAGACCAACATGACTTTTTAATCAAGATAACACACATTTAATCAACCACTTTCACACATGAAACACTGTCTTTACTGCTCCAAGACCATGCCCTTCATCCACCTCCAAAATATTTGGGGATCTATTGCTAAAGGTGTGTCTATTTAAGAGGCAGAAAGAGGACTTAGCACATTTTAGCTTTCTGTGACTCAAAGTTCTCATGTATTTTTTTATGTTCACTCGTTTCTTCCTCTTCTGAACCCCATGACTCCTCCCTCAACGTCTCTATACCTTTTATTTTAAAGCACAATAAATAACATGAAAGACAGAGAACAGAGGAGACACGCTCGTACTAAGAGAATCACTAGTAATCATTTCACCATATATGAAGTAATTCAAACCTTCAACTTAAGATGGGTTTTCAATTGGTGTTAACTTTTCCACTGCAATGAGCTGGGAGGGAGCTATTCAAATTCTAGTAACATTTGACAATAAATGCGCTACAAAAAATATTCTTTGGTCATCAGAAATATGGTAACAGCTGAGCAGTATCCAGGTAAGTGGTGAGGCCTCTAGGAACTAACATTATTATGTTTATACTTCAGACACATGCCTACTGAAATGCTAGTTGCTGAAGGTTTGTTCAAGGGAGGACGTTTCCTGCCTTTCATGCTCCCAAATGGCCAGGGCAGAAGCCACCTTCCCAGATAATGACAACACAGTATGTCAAGTGCTATGAAGGCTGATGAAAGTTGGGACCCGAGAAGAGGAAGGTACGGAGCTGTGATGGACAGAGGAGTGAGTCGCATCGTGGGGTTGGAGAGGGGATTTAGGCAGAGGGCCATGTGTTGGCTGGCAAACTGACCCCTTGTGTGAGCAATGGTGTGGTCACAACCCAAATAGCGTACTTGTGCTTACGGGTGCATGCAGGCAGAGCCCAGGTGAGGCAGGATAGACACCCTTACCACGTAGAAGAACACCATGGGTAAAATGGATTTGTGTTGAAGGTTCTCCAGAAAGATGAGTTGTTTGAGCAGAGGACCTTATCCAACATCTCTTCTATGAGATAATTCTCCCGACAAGAACATGACGAATCTTGGCACAGCAAGGTTTCAGCATCCGATTTAAAATAATGCTCTTATATCTTTGCCTATTAAGAATTTATACCACGTGGGCCAAAGAACAGACAAAGCATATTAAAAATGCAATACTAAAAGCTTAAAATTATTTACAATCTGAAATACAATTTTATTACAATATGCCCACAAAGTAACACATGATCACACTGTAATCGATAAAAATCATATTATATAATCAGATACTAGTTTCTGAAAGCTAGTTCTCAAGACAGAAATCCTAGGTAACTCAGGGAAAGACAATTTAGAAATAGAAATATGCTTCTATTTGAGGAAAAATGGCTTCCCTGATAGCTCAGTTGGTAAAGAATCCACCTGCAATGCAGGAGACCCTGGTTCAATTCCTGGGTCAGAAAGATCTGCTGGATAAGGGATAGGCTACCTACTCCAGTATTCTTGGGCTTCTCTTGTGGCTCAGCTGGTAAAGAATCCACCTGCAATGAGGGAAGACCTGGGTTTGATCCCTGGGTTGGGAAGATCCCCTGAGAAGGGAAAGTCTACTCACTCTAGTATTCTGGCCTGGAGAATTCCATGGACTGTATAGTCCATGGGGTCACAAAGAATTGGACTTGACTGAGAGACTTTCACTTTCTATTTGAGGAACACTTCTATTTGAGATTGGACTACTTTTTGAGACATTGTAACAGTCTAATTATAGGCATCAAGTCATGTAATTTTACTAAAACTGGCTAATCTAGATTTTGTGTCTGAGTATCTGTGCATGCCAGTGTGTGAGTATGGAAGTGAAGTGAAAGTTGCTCAGTTGTGTCCAACTTTTTGCAACCCCATGGACTATATAGTCCATGGAATTCTCCAGGCCAGAATACTAGACTGGGTAGCCTTTCCCTTCTCCAGCGGATCTTCCCAACTGAGGGATCAAACCCAGGTCTTCCACATTGCAGGTGGATTCTTTACCAGCTGAGCCACAAGGGAAGCCCATGAGTATGGAAACTATGACCCAAAATCATTAACTCTTCAATTTCTGTGGAAAATTCATGCAAATCTAAGATTTAATTGCATATTTTAAAAGAAAGTTCATCCTTTTCTTTTTTGAAATAAAGGGGTTTCAATTTATTTGGCAGCAGCCATGGAGTCCTAAGTTTAATGACAGCTGATTAAAATTTTTTTTTCTTACTTTGACTTTATTGAAAAAGAATTAAAACTATGTTGGCACAGACTGCATTTCTCATCCTAAATGATTTAACATTTGCAATATTTTGTATATGATATGTGTGTCATCTGAAACAGACTTTTTCCCATTAAAAATAAAGAGAAAAATATGATGTTTGCATTTTCTTTGTTCAAGGTGTTTATTGCATCTCAGAGGGCGTACATGCACTGGATTTTTGAACTGAAATACAAAGAAAAGCCATGTTGAAATTGGTTTTAGGTAATTTTTCCCCATTACAGTGTATGTTATCCCCACAGTAAATTCAGATACAACCACTTTTAAATGGTACCATACATCTATTGAGTAATTTGAAAAAAAGGCAAACACCTTTCCAACCCAATATGCTTTAACAAAGAGCGGCCAAGCCACTAGCAACACTGATCAACAGTGACCTCATGTATGCATCAAAATCTTAAGCCAAGCCATCAGCACAGACAATATGACGACAACTTAAAAATTAAAGAATACAGTATGTACAGTAAAGAATACAATTCTCTGATTTAGTTTAAATTCTAATCACAATGGTACAACAAAACCTACTTTGAGCTCAATTGAGGAATGGAAGAACACTAGTCTACAGAACACACAAAGAAATACTAAATTAACAGATGTACATAAACCCCACAAGAAAATAAAACTATCTGCAGTAAACTTTAAATTACAGCTATACCTTGGGGTGCCTTCATAATCACTTGAATAGCACATTTCTAACTGCATTTTCACAGACAAGATGGAAACAGACCCTTTACTTTCAGTGCACTGAATCAAGAATGAACAAGTAGGTCAATTTCGATGCAAAACTTGTCAAACATAATTAAAATAGATAATTTAATACAGCAGTGATTAAATATGGAATTCTTCCCATATGATTTTTCATTCTTGATTAAGGTAGCTTTGAGAGGAAATATTTGTTATGGACATTAACCTTTATATTTTTTTTTAAAATAAAACTTCTTAACATATACAGTGCCACAAAAATAAACATTTCCCACCACAGCTGAAGTTCCTGTGATTGGAGAAGTGTACTCCACACCGAAAAAAGTTCTGTATATTTAAGAGTGTTTTCCTTACTATCTGATATTATCACACTATATTTGTAACGCAGATACAGAAGAAAAGAGAGTTTATGGGGAGAGTTCAGATGTGTCCAAAAGTTATATATACAATGAAACCTTCAAACACACAGACCTGTCTTTCCCAGTGGCTCACCACACAACAGCTGCATCCTCCGCCCATGGGCGAGGTCCAGAGAGCACTAAAGGCTTCAGAAACATCCATTCATTGTTTACATCACGCAACACACAAAGAACCCACATACACTACAATTCTGAGAGTAGGGATAACAGCTAAGGTAGTACACATTCCTAACGTTCACTTTCACAGCTGTGCTACACATTTTGGAAGAGAAGTTATGAATAAGCATTGGGATTGGTACTGGTGGCTCCCTTTGAAACTCTGAGCGTCAATTTTATTTGATGTCTCCAAAGTCATTATTTTTTTTTTCCTATTCAGTCACAAAAATTGCAGCTGGAAAGATAAAAAAGCACTTGAATTAGAAAACGGTATTATGTAGCTCTCAAACATTTTTACCTTCCTTGCAATTTTACTTCGCTTTTTACACAGCAGGTCTTCATATTACCAAAGTCACATTAAAACTCTTCTCACAATTCTTTAAGACAAGCTTAAAATTTCATCCAGGAAAATTAAAAACATTTTTTTTCAATGTACAGCTTCATTTTAAGTAAGCAAATTCTGTTAGCAAAATTTGGAAATTGGATACTTAAAAAGTAAGTAAGTGTACTTAGAAAAAATCTTAGCAAGACAAGACATTCAGTATCAATTAAAAACAGTTAACCTTAATAAAGGGCAGTGAAAAAACGGCAGGAGGGCAGGGACTCCCTTTTCTGGGGTTCTTTTCAGTTAAGGTTTTCAAGGAGCCACTAAGCAGTTGTACAAGTGATGGAACAGAGAGTAGGGAGACAATCCCAGGGGTGGAAAGCCCTCATTTACATGCCCTCTTCCCTCCCTGTTATCTCCCGTGCTCTGTCGTCTCTGCCAGGAAACCCTTCCTGGGGTCTTTAGGCTTAGGCACGGGGGCAACTCTCCTTTGTAACACAGTCTGTGTCTGTCCCTCTTTTGACTGAGAATCTGAGAGCAGAGGGTGTCTCAAGCACTTCTGTTTCAGGCACTTCTCAGAATTCCTGCACATACTGACAGCAAAATTTCTGAATACCAAGTGGATAAAAGGCTGCTTCTTGCTGCAGTCTTGGTCATTTCTGAAACTTCAGCTGCTAAGAAATAAGTGCTTGTTGTCTTATTTATGCATCTACAGGATGCCTACCTCAGCCCAACCCAGCCCAACCCAGCCCAAAGTGGAACAGAAAAGTTGGGCTCAAGGAGAAGTACTTGGCTGAGATGTCAAGGCCTTCAAATGATAAATTATTAATGCTGTATGAAGAAAAAACCACAAGGCAGAAATCCACAAAAGTCATTGTAGGCATCAGAGGACGTTTAAAAAAAATATATATATAGTAAATGTATGATAGCAAAAACACCAGACAGGGGTTCAAAAACTTCAACATTTATAATTCTTTTCCAGTGTGACCCTGGGCAAAAAGGGACAGTTTCTTTAGCTGTGAAACGGAGGCCAAAGTATCTGGCTAGCTTATCCTGCAGGGTTTGATCTCCAACAGAGGTGATCAAAGAGTTAATTACTGGGAAGAACGAAAAATACTGTGTAAATGAAAAGCATCATTACTAATGTTCACCCACATTCAGCAAGTACTGGGTTGGCCAAAAAGTTCGCTCTGGTTTTTCTGTAACATAAAAAATTTCAATGAACTTTTTGGCCAACTTAATATTTGCTGAGAAGCTATCCACTGTGTCAGGTTCTGGGGTTAACAGCAAATCGTTGTCTTCATCAGTTTCCCTCAAATAAGGCCTCTATTAGCCATGAGGAATTTCACAAATTACATTAGAAATTTAAAACTAGAATGTTAGAAATGAAAATTTTGCCTGAATGCAGAGATACAAAGGGTAATAAATCTAAGCTTTACTTGATGAGGCCAAATAAGAATAAGCAAAATAAAATTACAATTGTCACCAAATATATTCTTAGACAATTTCTAAATGAAGCATTATAAATGTTACCTTTCTACAAATTCTAGTCATCATAGAATGCACTAGTAATTTTCTAACTTATGAAGTAGCTTGGGCAACCTTTTACTTTATTAGTATAATCTGTGTGCTTTCCAGGGTAAGGACAATTTGGGGGCTCCTCTCCCTCTTAGTTTTGCAAATTAAGTGAGATTTAAAAATCACTGACAAAGATAGCTTTCAATATGGATTTCAAAAGCACACACATTCAAACAATTATTATTATTATATATATATATATATATTAAGGACACAGAAGTACAAATATTATACCTAATAAAATAGCTAAGCAAAGCATAGGTCTCTATTACAAACCCACAGGAAAAGCTCAATATTAGATACCTTAAATTGTTTACAAGAAATCCTTGATGTTAAGATCCGCTAATGGGTCCTTTGCTGGAGGTTTCTTGGGACTCTGAGAGGCAGGTGTAGGGCTTGGAGAAAGCTAATGAGGAAAAGCCAGCCCAAGACAGTGGAAACAGAAAGCAAACAGAGATAGATAAGCATTAGGCCAAGCACATACCACAGAAAACAAACATGCAGAAGATTAGATGGCTAAAAGTTTACAAAATCTACTTTGTTCTACTTAGTCACAGGGTTGTTTTAGATTTCGGATTTAAAAAACACACTTCAAAGGATATTGGCTTTCTTGAAATTATTTGACATCAAATTTAGCCAAAGTAAAATTTGAGGACTCTTGTAGAACAATATGAATATTAGTTAGGGAAGATATGAAAAACTAGTCACATTAAAGCTACTATGAATACATAGTGAAAAAAACAACTTCTCTATTCAAAGCATTTTGACTTTGAGTTATTAGTACCTCTAAACTAATAAAGGAATATAAATGACTTTTCTCAGAGTGAGAGTGAGTTTGAAGAAAAAATGGAAAGAAAACAGCTTGCAGAAAGTCACTTAAGAAATTACTTAAAAATATTAGCTAAATAGACTAGAATTTCATATAAAGTATTTTAAGTGAACACCTGTCAAATCCGGGGCACTGTTTGTTTTTGGATGAGCAAATAGTCTAGTTGTGAATGTCACTGGATTCCAATCTTGCCCATCCAGCTTGTAGAGAAGATTAATTATTAGACACTACAGAGAAGAATCATACTAAACCTGAAGCAAAAGCAACCAAAAATTTACTTACCTTGTTTCTGTTTAATGAATACCTAAATTATTTCACTGCATGACAAACTTAAGTTTTGGGAACAGGCTTTTGCAGGAATGTTAGGGTCCAAGGCCTTGGAAAAGGTCATGGAGTCTACACAGAACAATAACTAACATATATCCTTTGAGCTAATTAATCTTCTATGCTTGTAACAAGATGGAAACTCAGGAACCTGGGATTGAAGGGCAGGGATGTATGTTTTCTTTTTTGGTTCCGTAAACAAAGCTCCAGAAACAAGCAGTTTTAGATTTGTTCCTTTGTCCAGAAACTATTGATTAACTGTAGTATGTATCAGTCAAATTTCCATTTTTAACACTGGGATCCTATCTCCTGGAAAGGCCAGGAAAAAATATATATAAAAGGTCAAAGTTGTTTGGAAGATAAGAAACTCAAGGACTGGTCCATAATTAATAATTAGGTGATATGACATTGTGATACCAACCAACTGATCTACAATGCAAGAGTCCACACACCAGTAATGAAAAACTTCTATGTCTTCCAAAGCTTCTAACTCACATTTGCTTTCTTATCTAATATCTTATCAGTTATGATTCTTCTCTGATGTAGGAAATGCAGCTTAAAAAATGTATAAATGTGGCATGCCATGTCCCAAATTGCCATAAATTCAATTAAATGATTAAAACACTGTTTTCATTGTATCATCTATTTTTCATTTTTATCCTTTGAATTAAGTAAACAAATTGATGCTATGCAACACTGGTATCAAGCAGGAAAACTACCTTATATAATAAAACTGTATAATTTCTAAAGTGTTCAGCACACCAAATACAATAAGACTTTAAAAAATCTCAGTAACATTCTTTCAATTTCTTTTTTTTTCCAAAAAGGTGGTAGATAGTCATGGATATATTTAACCATCAAGGAAATATTCATAAGTGAGATTCTTTCTTGGAATTTAAATATATGTAGATTGACTGTAATCCCAACTATGAAACCCAAAACCTCCCTTACTATCCACTCTCCACCTGCCACCCCAGCCCCTCCAAACAACTTAAGGTAGCATTCATTATCTCAGAGCAGAACAGAAAATTCCTCAAGAAGCCAGTGCTTTGGTGATGGCCTTGAAGGCTGGAGTCTCTTACATTTTAAATTTATCTTTTTGGACACCCACTATCACTCTCCTGGTCATTATGGCTTTGGAAGGATTAAAGTAAAGAAACTAAAGCCAATTTTAGGAACAGGCAGAGAATGAATTTAGAGATGATTCAAGGAAGAAAAGGGGATTAAAGTACATTCAGAAGGTTCACAATAGTATTCCTATTGTGAGGCTGAGACAATATAAACACACATGGTAAATTTAAAAATTATACAATAGAAGTGAAATCATTTACTGATATCCTTAAAATATATTTGAGCCATGTGTTTTGACTGCTCAGCACGGTGCGAGTAGTTATAATGTTCTTCATCCATCCTAAATCAATTTCTCATGGTGAAAAATTCTTTGGTTCTACATATACCTTCACTTGGGCCAGGCAATTTATAAGAGGAATAAAGAAAGGGTGACTTAGCAGCATGAACATCATCATTAGCAGCAAAACAGTTCAACAAAGTGCATATATTTTAGCATCTTTGCAAATCAAGGTAGCACTTGGCCTCAACTAAGGAGAGGTTTGCCCTCTGTCCTGGACCCTGGTAGAGAACTTCTAAACCTTTGGAATTTTCCTAGTAATAGGAATGTCTTTGTTACTCAGAGTGGGTTTGTGGCACCACACCTGATAATTTATGCTAACTAGGTAACTCAGGGTTGGGGGCTGGCCATGCCAGAAAATCAACCATGTGATTAAACAGTTCAGTCTTTGGGCCACAGGATATGAATCTGACCTTCAGGGAGGGAGGAAGGCTGGAGATGGAGTTCAACCATGTGAGAAATAATTCAATTAGTCATTCCTATATAATGAGAGCTTGATAAAACACTGCATACCGAAGCTCAGGTAAGCTTCCTGGGTTAGCAGTCCTGCATGTGTATCCTCACATAGGGATGCCAGGTGGGTAATGCATCCCTGAGGACAAAGAAGCTTCACGTGGGGTCCTCCCAGACTTTGCCTGTGCATCTCTTCTTTTGGCTGGATCTGTTTGCATCTTTTCACTACAATAAAACTGTCACTGTCAGTGCTTCCCTGAGCTTCATCAGTCTTTCTAGAAAACTGTCTACTCTGAGGGTGGTCCTGGGAACCCTTAACTCTACAGGCAGCTGGTCTGAGGTAAGGGTGGCCTTTGGGATCTGAAGGGTCTGATGAGGGCAGTCTTGGGGGAATTGCTTCCTCAGGCTTTGTTGTTGTTGTTGTTCAGCCACTCAGTCGTGTCTGACTCTTTGTGACCCCACGGACTGCAGCACACTAGACTTCCCTGTCGCTCACCATCTCCTGCAGTTTGCTCAAACTCATGTCCATCGAGTCGGTGATGCCATCCAACCGTCTCATGCTCTGATGCCCGCTTCTCCTCCTGCCTTCAATCTTTCCCAGCAACAGGGTCTCTTCCAATGAGTCAGCTCTTTGCATCAGGTGACCAAAATAGTGGAGCTTCAGCTTCAGCATCAGTCCTTCCAATGAATATTCAGGGTTGATTTCTTTTAGGATGGACTGGTTTGATCTTTTGCTGTCCAAGGGACTCTGAAGAGTCCTCCAGCACCACAGATAGAAAAAATCAATTCTTCAGCACTCAGCCTCCTTTATGGTTCAGCTCTCACGTCTGTTCACGACTACTGGAAAAACCATAGCTTTGACTAGACAGACCTTTGTTGGTAATGTCTCTGCTTTTTAATGTGCTGTCTAGGTTGGTCATAGCCTTTCTTCCAAGGAGCAAGTGTCTTTTAATTTCATGGTTGCGGTCACCATTCAGCGATTTTGGAGCCCAAGAAAATAAAGTCTGTCACTGTTTCCATTTCCCCCCTCCATACATTTGCCATGAAGTGATGGGACCAGATGCCAAGATCTAGGCTTTACAATTTGATAGACTCACTGCAGTTGGTGTCACTAGTCTTGGGCAAACTTAGCAGAAAGGAGTATGGTGTCCCGAACCTTAATTTTGGCTAACTCTAGGAACATGTAGTAAGACATTGGATTAGAGCTACTCATTTTTTCCTGAAATAAATGCCTAGATATTTTAAACACCTGGTAGTTCTCAGAAAACATTCCAAATTAAGGAAAGGAATACAGGGACCTTAGGGCAGTTAGTTTTTTCTCTCATTTTCCTTTAAATATCACGGCTGTTCATCTGTCTTCCATGTTCCCTTTACTTCTTCCCAAGCAACATACATGAAGATAGCATCAGGTAAAAACATTTTAAAATCGCTGGTCACATGACAGTTTACACTTATAAATTAACATTATTCTTTTGTGGACATTTAAAAACTGACCTGTGTGCCAGGTACAGCTGCAACTCCAAAGGGTGGCCTCATCATGGGCTGTGCAAACATGACAGGCTGCTGAGGCATCATGGGCATGCCTGTCCCCGCCGGAGGCTGAAAAAGCAGAGGGGTTCACAGTGTGAGTGGAGGTCACTCTGGCAATGCCCTGACGTTTATGTCTTTAATATGTTAAAGAAAATTTCAGGTTTGTGAAAAAGTATCATTTGTAATTTTTTAAAAAGATGCTTACTTAAATTTATTTTTATTTATGTTGTTTGCTGTGCTGTGTGGCATGTGGGGATCTTAGTTCCCCGACCAGGGACTGACCCTGTGCCCCCCTACAATGGAAGCATGAATTCTTAACCACCAGACCGCCAGGGTGCATGCTCAATTGTGTATGACTCTTTGAGACTCCATGGACTGTAGCCCACCAGGCTCCTCTATCCATGGGATTTCCCAGCAAGAATACTGGAGTGGGTTGCCATTTCTTCCTCCAGGGGATTTTCCCAACCCAGGTATTGAACCCATGTCTCCTGCATAGGCAGGCAGATTCTTTGCCATTGAGCCCACCTTGGAAACGCCAGACCACCAGTGAAGTTCCTACGACTTGTAATTTAGAATGATAGGTGTTATGAGGCTGGCAGATGGCAGAGAACCACTGAGGTACCTGAGAAGCCTGGCTGGCCAGACAGCATCCTTACCTCAACCAGGCTTTGCTGTTGTTTATCTATCTTCTGTATGTATAGTTCTTAAAGAGGTAAAGACTTGTTTCTTTATGGAAAATGGCCCTAACATATGCTAGCGATAAAAGTGGTAAGTGAAAAGTCCATATACTGATGAAAAGTTGATTTTGATGATTGAGCTAAGGGCCCAGGTCACTGGTTTGCTAAGCAGTACTCCAAAAATGACATTATCAGTGCACTACAAAAATTATTTTGATGGTGGAAAATTATTTTAAGTGTCCTGTGTAGAATATTTAATGTCTAAAGCAGATGACTTAATTTTTAAATTTTACTCTACTGTGTTATGGGGAGAATTATATTCTATAGTTAATCTGGGATTTGGCAAAATCATTAGAAGTATTAATTACAGTTTTTAAACCAGGTCCTCACTCACCATTCCAAAACCTGCTCCAGGTTGTCCGACAGATGGGGCCCCGGCAACAGGAGGAACTGAACTGGTTGGAGGTACAGCTCCTTGCTATCAAAAAAAACCCACAAAACACACACAGACACATACATACATACATACACACACACAAACAACAAACCAAAGAACCAATATAATATGGCTTTAAAAGGACAGAATATAACTTTTAAATGCATGCTCTTAAGTATGTGTAAAGATATAAAGAAATCTCAAATTTCAGTTTTCAATTTTAAAAATAGGCACTAGTACCATGCCAGTGATACAAAGGTTACTAACGTGATGTTCACCACTGTGGAGCTATTTGGGCTCAGCTTATGCTCTCTACCTGCTTATGCCACCTTCAATGTAAAGAAGTCAAGTTTTTCTAAACTTTTTTTTGTCTAATCATTATATTCTCCAATAGGCATTGAATTAGAAATTTGAGGAATGCTTTCATTTTCATGTTTAAAGCTTGGTTTCCATTTCCCATCATTTAAAAACATTAATTTATTTTTTAATTGAAGGATAATTGCTCTATAGAATATTTTTGTTTTCTGCCAAATATCAACATGAATCAGCTATAGGTATACATATGTCCCCTTCCTCTTGAACCTCCCCCCATCTCCCTCCCCATCCCAATCCTCTAGCTTGTTACAGAGCCTCTATTTGAGTTCCCTGAGTCATATAAGTTTCCATGTTACTCTCTTCATACATCTCATCCTCTCCTTCCTCCCCTTGAGTGTGTCCATAAGCCTGTTTTTTATGTCTGTTTCTCCACTGCTGCCCTACAAATAGATTCATTGATACCATCTTTCTAGATTCTATATACATGCATTAGCATATAATATTTATCTTTCTCTTTCTGACTTCACTCTGTATAACAGGTTCTAGGTTCATCCACCTCATTAGAACTGACTCAAATGCATTATTTTTTATGGCCGAGTGATATTCATTGTATATATGCACCACAGCTTCTTTATCCATTCATCTGTCGATGGACATCTAGGTTGCTTCCATGTTCTAGCTATTGTAAATAGAGACTCAATGAACATTAGGATACACATATCTTTTTCAGTTTTGATTTCCTCAGAATATATGCATAGTAGTGGGACTGCCGGGTCATATGGTGGTTTTATTCCCAGTTTTTTATATTATTCTTTTTTGTGTTATATTTGCTTCTCTCTGACTTCTGATTGTTGTACGTTTGTACAAAGACCAAAATTAATTCCAAGTTTTAGGAAGCATTTAGAAGACTACACATAATATTGTTCACATATCCCATTTCAGGCTCAGGTTTGAGAGTTTTCAGTCACATACCAAAACCCCTAATACTTCCCTTAGGCATAAAATTAACCCTACTGCAATCCTTTGAAATTTATACTGTCCTCCAGTTCAGCTGTAGCCTTGAAAATAACAGCACACATTCCCAGGAATAGTATTACAAGGAGCAGAAAATATTTTAATTATTTGCTTTGTCTTGTCTCTTGTCTAGGAGGTTCCCTAGAAACACTGGCTCAAAAGGCTTGTTATCTTGCCAAAGTGGGAACCCATCTAGTGCTAAAGCTGTTATCTGAAGACATCTGTGGAAAATACTTAAAGGCAAATTTTTCAGTTGTTGTTGTATCAGGTAATGGATATCAGTCATGGCAAACAGCAGCCTAAACAAAAAGCTCAGAGGAAAGGCTGGAGAATGAGATGCTTTGAGGATTAAGGGTTTGAAAAATCCAGACATCCTCCTAGGAAATTAGATAGCCACCCACATGCCCAGGGCTATGCACATATTTGAAAGACTTGAGATGCCTCTGGGCTGACTTGGAGGCTTTAAGCAAACAGTAGTGATTGCTAAGGCAGAGTTGCAACCTGCCTGGTTGAGTCTCAGCTCATGCCCAACACACATGCAGAGCCCCTCTGTAAAGACCGGGAGATATTTTTGGTTCCAGGAGTTTAAGTAGTATCTGTCTAATTCTCAGCTGACCAATTAGCTAAAGGACAAAACAAACAAGCAAATAACCCCCTCTATCAAAGTAGCAAAACAACAATAACAAAAAAAGTAGCAAAAACAAATCCTGGGGAAGGGTAGAACATGATTTTCAGGGCTGCTGTATTATAATATTCAATGTATCCAGGTTCCAATAAAAAATTATGAGATATGTAAAGAAATAAGAACATATAGCTCATATGCAGGACAAAGATCTCAAATCAATAATCTAAACTTCTACCATAAGAAACTACAAAAAAGAAGAACTAATTCTAAACTGAGCAGAGAAAGGAAATAAAAATAATTAGAGTAGAGAAAAATGAAATAATGGGAAAACAAGAGAGGAAAGAAAAGATCTTTGAAAAGATCAATAAAATTAATCAACTTTCAAGTAGACAAGAAAAAAATAGAAACCTAAATGATCAAAATCAAGAAAGGAAGTAGAGGTATTACTACCAATTGTACAGAAATAAAAAGAAGGAAAAGGATATATTATAAGAAATTATATGCTTAAACATAAGATAATCTAGATGTAACAGTCAAACTCCTAGAAGGACACAAACTACCAAACCTGACTCAAGAAGAAATAAAAAAATCTAAATAGATGTATAGAAAGTAAAGAGACTGAGTTAGCAATCAAAAACTTTTGATCACAGCGGTGGTTTAGTCACTAAGTCATGTCCAGCTCTTGTGACCTCATGGACTGTAGCCCACCAGGCTCCTCTGTCTATGGGATTTTCCAGGCAAGAATACTGGAGTGGGTTGCCATTTCCTTCTCCATGGGATCTTCCCCACCCAGGAATCGAACCCAAGTCTCCTGCACTGCAGGCAGATTCTTTACCAAATGAGCTATGAGGGAAGCCCTTTGATCACAGAGAAGCCCAGAATCAGATGGCTTCCCTTGTCCATTCTATTAAATGTATAAAGAAGAATTAATATCAATCCTTCTCAAGCTCTCAAACAAACAGAAAAGGAACATTTTCTAATCATTCTTTGATGCCAGTATTACTATGATGCCAAATACAGACAAGGACATCATAAGAAAGCTACAGTCAAATTCTTTACAAACATCAATATAAAAATTCTCAACAAAATACTAGCATACCACATCTCGCAGCATATTAAAAGAATTACACACCATGACAAAGTGAGATTTATTCCAGGAATGCACGGTTGGATCAATTAATGTAATATATCATATTATAATAAGAAATAAAAGAAAAACTGATCTCAGTACATGCAGAAAAAGCATTTGACAAAATCCATAACCCATTCATGACACAACACTAAATAAACAAGAAATAGAAAGGGAATTCCTACACCTGACAAAGGGCATCTACAAATAACTCACAACTAATATCATATTTAATGTTGAATGACTGAAAGTTTCATTCCTAAGAACAAGATAAAAAAGTACTGGGAGACCTAGTCAGTGCAATTAGGCAAGAAAAAGAAACAAATAGCATTCAAATAAGAAAGGAAGAAGTAAGTCTATCTCTATTTGCAGATGACATCATCTTATACAGAGAAAATCAAAGAATTCACACACAAAAAACCATCAGAGTTAATAAACAAGTTCAGCAAAGTTGCAAGATACAAAATAAATATACAAAAATCAATGTGGTGTTCAGACTAGCAATGAACAATAAAAAATGCAAGTACAAAAATTTAATCTATAACAGCATTAAAAATAACACACTTAGAAATAAATTTAGTAAGACAGTACAACACTTATACACTGACAGCCACAAAACATTGTTGAAGAAATTAAAGACAATTTGGAAAATAGACATCCTCTAATCATGGACTAGAAGACTTAATATTGTTAAGATGACAATACTTCCCAATTCGTTTTATGGATTCAGTGTGATTCCTATCAAAATTTCAATCCCTATCAACTTTAACTGCTTCTCTTAGAAAAATGGACAATCTGAACCTGATATTTATATGGCAATCCAATGACTCAGAACAGACAAAACTATCTTGAAATACAAGAACAAATTTGGAGGACTCCACACTTTCTGGTTTCAAAACTGACAACTAAGCTACATTGATCAAAACACTGTGGTACTGGCATGAAGACATACAGATCCATACAGCAGAATAGATAGTCTGGAAATAAATCTACACACCTATGGTCAACCGATATTTGAGAAGAATGCCAAGACCAGAAAAAACAGTCTTTTCAACAAATGTTTCTCAGATTAACTGGATTTGTGCATGCAACACAAACAATTTGGATCCCCATCTCATACCACATATGAAGATGAGCCTAAAACAGGTCAAAGACCTAAGGTAGCAGATAAAATTATACAACTCTTGGAAAGAAGTCGAGGTATAAATCTTTAAGACCTTGGATTAGGCAATAGTTTCTTAAATATGACACCAAAAACATGAGCAACAGCAACAAAAATAGATGACACTGGAGTTTATCAGAATTTAACTTTGTGCATTAAAAGATACTATCAAGAAAATGAAGATGATTCACAGAATGGGAGAAAATATTTGCAAATCATATACCTCATGAGCATCTAGTATCCAGGAAAAAAAAAAGATCTCTTAAAATGCACCAAGTTTTTTAAAAAAAAAAAAAAAAAAGATATACAAATGGCCATTAGGCACATGAAAAGATTCTCAAGATCTTTGAAATTAAAAGATACTTGCTCCATGGAAGGAAAGTTATGACCAACCTAGACAGCGTATTAAAAAGCAGAGACATTACTTTGCCAACCAAAGTCCATCTAGTCAAGGCTATGGTTTTTCCAGTGGTCAGGTATGGGTATGAGAGCTGGACTATAAAGAAAGCCGAGTGCCAAAGAATTGATGCTTCTGAACTATGGTGTTGGAGAAGACTCTTGAGAGTCCCTTGGACTGCAAGGAGATCCTACCAGTCCATCCTAAAGATCAGTCCTGGGTGTTCACTGGAAGGACTGATGTTGAGTTGAAACTCTGATACTTTGGCCACCTAATGTGAAGAGCTGACTCATTTGAAGACTCTGACACTGGGAAAGATTGAGGGCAGGAACAGAAGGGGATGACAGAGAATGAGACGGTTGGATGGCATCACCAACTCAATGGACACGAGTTTGGGTAGACTTAAGGAGTTGGTGATGGACAGGGAGGCCTGGCGTGGTGTGGTTCATGGGGTTGCAAAGAGTCGGACACAACTGAGTGATTGAACTGAACTGAATTTAGTCACTAAGGAAATGCATATGAAATTCACAATGGAAACTCTATGCACCGATAGTGTAAATACATAAGATGCAGCTGCTGTGGAAAAGTCTGTCAGTTCCTCAAAAAGCTCAACAGAGTCACACAAGTCCTGGCAATTCCATTCCTAGGAATATTCCCAAGCTAACTGAGGACATATATTCTTACCAAAACTTGTATACAAATAACAGAAGTACCTTTCATAATAGCCAAAATATGGAAACAACACAAATGTCTATTCATTAATGAATGAATAAACAAAAGGTGGTATATCCAAACAACAGAACAGTCAGCCATAAAATAATGAAGTACTGTTGCATGCTACAACACAGATCAACCTTGAAAACACTATGCTAAGTGGAAGAAGTCATGTACATACGGCTCTCTAGTGTAGGATTCTGTTTTATTAAAAATCCACAAGAGGCAAATCCACAGAAACAGTAAATTTTTGGATGTCATGGAATAGGGAAATGGAAAACTGGGAAAGTCTATGTTCCTTTTCGGGAAGATGGAAATATTCTGGAATTACAGAGAATGGTAACAGTTTTACAACATCAGAAAGATACTAAAAATCACTGAATTATATACAGTTTTAAAGTTGTAACTTAATGTTACACAAATTAATCTAAAACATTTTTTAAAAGAAAGAAAATACTGAAGGGTAGCAAAATATCCCCATATGCTTTTTGGCATACGGATTATTATGAGCTGATTATTCTGAAGAACAGCAGATGCAGGAGGAGCTCTGAGAATAGTAGACATTAAGCTTTTTTGAGGTGTGCTTAGATTTACAAAGGAGATCCCACTTAGGGGCCTCTCCCTCTCTGTACCAGGAAGAGAAGGGTGACTAAATCCCAAGAGAATCCCTTATCAATGGAGAAGTCACTGACTTAAATGTAAATAACGAATTTTAAAAATAATTCTGTTTATTTATTTATTTTTAGCAGGTGCTGGGTCTTTGTCGCTGCACGGGCTTTTCTCCAGCTACGGCAAGCGGGGGCTACTTTCTAGCTGCAGTGCGCAGGCTTCTCATTGCAGTGGCTTCTCTCGTTAAAGAGCCCAGGTTTTAGGGCATACAGGCTTCAATACGCGATTCCCAGGCCCTAGAGCACAGGCGCAGTGGTTGTGAAGCTCAGCTGCTCTGCGGCATGTGAGACCTTCTTGGGTCAGGGATCAAACTCCTGTCTCCGGCGCTGGCAGTCGGATTCCATACCGCTGAGCCATCAGGGAAGCCCTGTATAACAAATCTTACCTTTGTTGACCCTGCTTTTCCTGGTAACCTCTCGGTTAACTGGCCACCCTATATTTTTCTTTCTTTTGTTTTTAGCTGAAGATGGTTATTTAAGCCAGTGGCTTAGACCACCTCAGAGAGTTACTCATTTTTTCCCCTTGGTATCTCCCCTGTATATATGAAGCATACATGTTAACAAGTTTCTGTTTTTCTCTTGTTAATATGTGCTACTACAGGAGTCTCCACTAAGAACTCAGAAGGATAGAGAAAAAGTTATTTTTCTTCCTCTATAAGAGAAATATTATATTTCAGATTCACTCTACTCATTATTTCAACAATCTAGGGGTAGGCTACTCACCAGACCAAGAATTGTATCACTGATTGGAATTGCTTTATTTATCAGAATTGTACCTTACAATAACAATTGTATTTTTTACAAGAATTGCATCATTAGGATTTAGTGATGTGAAAGCAACAAGGTTTTTAACTAGTTATCAAAACAAAATGAATCTGCAGATATTCCTGGTCAAATAAATAGGTCAAAAATTTAGAGAGTCTAAGTTTGTTATTTTGTTCAAACGGTAGATTACCTCGATAATTTATCCCCTCAATATTATTTATCTTAAGGTTTAAAAAACTGTTTTCTTTTTTAATCCTCAACAAAATGTTTCACCTACAGATGTATAAAGGTTAGCTGTTTTTAGGGGCAGAACTGTGGCCTCCTACAAAACACACATATTTCTGAGTTGCAAGTACCTTCCTAGTTTGTCTGATGGAAACTTAGCAGGTCTGTTTTGCTCAAAACTAGGAATGAATAACCCAATTGATGGCCATGATAGTATGCCAGTCCTGCTAAAGGTTTTAGATCTAATCTGGGTTCTGTCATCTTAAAAGTTGCACCTTTAAGCAGCATTTAAGGGGAATTTAAAACAAACTGAGAAAAGTAACCTTAGCTCTTGTCTCTTAGTAAAAACTATAAAAGGCAGCAGAAGGGTCTTCATCCTGACATCTGCCCTTTCATGTCCTACTCAAAAACAAAGGCCTGCAGATTAATGGGAAAACCTGCAAACCCTCCCTCATTGCTTCTGAAGCACACATTTTAGCTCTCTCTTCTTTTTCTTGACTGTCCTTAGAAAAAGAGACTCAAATGTATTTAAGGAATAGAAAAATGCAAGAGACATATTATGAGAGAACTGGGGTGGATGGAAGCCAGAGGAACTCAGAATGATAAAAATGGCTAACAAACACATGAAAAGATGCTCAACATCACTCATTATCAGAGAAATGCAAATCAAAACCACAATGAGGTACCACTTTACACCAGTCAGAATGGCTGCAATCCAAAAATCTACAAGCAATAAATGCTGGAGAGGATGTGGAGAAAAGGGAACCCTCTTATACTGCTGGTGGGAATGCAAACTCGTACAGCCACTACGGAAAACAGTGCGGAGATTCCTTAAAAAACTGCAAATAGACCTGCCATATGACCCAGCAATCCCACTGCTGGGCATACACACCGAGGAAACCAGAATTGAAAGAGACATGTGTACCCCAATGTTCATCGCCGCATTGTTTACAATAGCCAGGACATGGAAGCAACCTAGATGCCCATCAACTGACGAATGGATAAGAAAGCTGTGGTACATATACACAATGGAATATTACTCAGCCATTAAAAAGAATTCATTTGAATCAGTTCTACTCAGGTGGACGAAACTGGAGCCTATTGTACAGAGTGAAGTTAGCCAGAAGGAAAAACAAAAATACAGTATACTAACGCATATATATGGAATTTAGAAAGATGGCAGCGAGAACCCTGCATGCGAGATAGCAAAAGAAACGCAGTTGTATAGAACAGTCTTTTGGACTCTATGGGAGAGGGCAAGGGTGGGATGATATGGGAGAACAGCATTGAAACATGTTAATTATCATATGTGAAATCAATCGCCAGCCCAGGTTTGATGCTCAGGGCTGGTGCACGAGGATGACCCAGGGGGAGGGAATCGGGAGGGAGGAGGGAGGGGGGTTCTGGAGGGGGAGTATATGTATACCCATGGCGGATTCATGTCAATTTATGGAGAAACCAACATGATAATGTAAAGAAAAAATAAATAAATAAAATAAAATAAAAAATAAATAAAGTGAAAGCAAACCAGAATTCTGATCGGGAAAAAGAGCTCTGCAGTAAATGGAGCAAATGGTAGTGAATTTTTATGACTAAGTGAGGGTTAACAATGAAAAAATAACTGCCTTCATACTGCTGCCTAAAACATTAAGGAAAATAAACAAAAGAAACAGAACTACAACTCTGCTTAGGCAACTCTGCCCTCCTAAAAGATTACTTATGTTGTTCTAATTTCTCCTTCCACAGCTGCTGTGGCCATGTTATGCTAAAGCCTACTGTCTTTAACTTTTTGAGTTCCATTATTAACAGTGTAAAGCTTTCTGCTTCATAAACAAAAATAAGGTGTTTGGGGGTTTAAAAGAAATGAGAATGTTAATCTCCAGGATGCTGCCTGCTAATCAGATAACTGGTGGCTCTGTGGCCCTGAAGAAGCAAAAGAGTTGTTCATTAAGTATCTGATGAATTCTTAACTGTGTATGGTTAAAATCTTCATCTTAAGGGAGGTGATGGTCAAGGAAGGTCTCCAGCTCAATACTTTTTTTTTAAAATACTTTTCCCTTGTTCCCCTTTGGGAATAATGGCCTCATTACTCAGCAAACTGCCCCATATTGAAACCTGGCAGCCAGTGTCTTGCTGAGTTTGTTCATGATAATCCCCAGTTGAGTGGATTCTGCCTGAGACTTCTTTCTGATCTTACTCTCCACCTCTGGCTCCAAACTTTTTTTTTTTTTTTAATCTATGGTTGATCTGCCAGATATTAGCATTCTCACCACCTTCCCCTCCACTCCCCTAACCTCTTCTTTGACTTTGCTATCACCATTACTGTTTTTTAACTAAGCAGTTAAAGAACACTGAATGGGGGTGGGTAGGTGGGAAAGAGGTCCAAGAAGGAGGGATATATATATATACACACACACACAAACACACAAAAAGCTGATTCACTTTGTTGTACAGTAGAAACAAAAATAGTAAAGCAACTATACCCTAACTGAAAAAAAAACCCAAACCAAAACACTGAACTGCTTTATCTTGCTGATAAGAGCAACAGTACTAAAGTATAAACTACTTAGGACTGCATATAAGGTCTCTTTAACTTTGCATAGAAGAGAATATAAAAATGAGTTCTTTTAATTTGGTGATAATAATATAAATTATGAGATTTCTTGACAATATGCAGTATTAACAGATGTATAAGATGCGTTCTAAAGAAGCTTTTCCTTTCTTTAGGGATTTTAATTATAGTTATTGAATCTCTCTCCCTCTACCCCCAACACTTGTTTTTGTATTTAAGAATGGAGTGCAGTTGAGGGATGGAGTGGGAGTTTGGAGTTAACAGAAGCAAACTCTTATACAGAGAATGGATAAACAATAAGGTCCTAATGTATAGTACAGGGAATTTTATTCAACATCTTGTAATAAACCATAATGGAAAAGGGTATGAAAAAGAATATATATATGTATAGCTGAATCACTTTGCTGTACAGCAGAAATTAACACAACATTGTAAATCAACTATACTTAAAAAAAAATAAACTAAGAAAATAAAGAATGGACTGTAGCTGCCTAGGGCCAAAGTGCTACCTGCTTATGGTCTCAGCATCTATGTGGGCCACCAGACACATGCTTGGGGTCCCAGAGTAACAATTATGCTTCCTTTCACCCTCAAAGAGCACTAGTTTGCACAATAAATTATATGGTTATCCTGGGCATGGTGGTGGTGGTTTAGCCGCTAAATCGTGTCTGACTCTTGTGACCCCATAGACTGTAGCCTGCCAGGCTCCTCTGTCCACGGGATTCTCCAGGCAAAAATGCTGGAGTGGTTTGCCATTGCCTTCTGTAGGGGATCTTCCTGACCCATACACAGACCAGTTTAAAAGAGATGGTAGTTTTCTACTAAGCATCCTTTACAAAAATTAAAATGGAACTTTATTTATAGATAAATACAAAAACGGCCCTCTTAAGCATTGCTTTATGTAAAGAAAGATTTTAAAAGGTAAATATCCAGATATAATAGGCAATCTTCTCATTGTTATATTTTAGAAATCACTTCTTAAAATTAAATTCTTTCAGACTTTGAACTCACCAAAGGAAGAGAGTATTAGTCCTTGAGTTTCCTGCTCTCTTACAAACACCGGGGGGTGGAGTGGGGAGACCAGAGGAAGTGGGTTTTGGAAACCAAGTCTGAGCACAGAATGAATCGATATTTTCCTATAGAAATGACCACTTAAGTTGTAGTTCAATTAATAATAATAGTATTAAAAGTGAAAGTGTTATTTCACAACTGGGTCTATGCTATGCTATGGCTGGTCACTCAGCCATGTCCAACTCTTTGCGACCCTATGGACTGTGGCCTGCCAGGATCCTCTGTCCATGGGATTCTCCAGGCAAGGATATTGGAGTGGATTGCCATTCCCTTCTCCAGAGGATCTTCCTGACCAAGGAAGATAGAACCCAGGTCTCCTGCATTACAGACAGATTCTTTACTGTCTGAGCTACAGGGTTGCCCTACAATTTGGGTCTCACTCTTTGCAACTCCTACAACTCTCAGGCTGCAGGCTACAGACTGCCAGGCTCCTTTGTCCATGGGATTCTCCAGAGAAGAATACTGGAGTGGGTTGCTATGTTCTACTCCAGGGGATACAGAAATGAGACCTATATAAATTTCATAGGAAAGGTGGTGATAGTAGTTTCATATTAAAAAAAATAAAAAACAGTGAGAGGACTTCATAGGGTTTTAAAATGAAAGTTCAGGTACACAATAGAAAACAGCTCAATCCTGCTAAGAATAAAAGTCTTCATTATTTACGACCATCAGGAAATGTGGGCAAGAGATGTGGTAAAAACATAAAGATCAATGGTATTACATGTTTCGAAACATCAAATATCATTTCTGTAACTGTAGAAATAAAAAACTAATGTCTGAAGAAGTATAAATACTATTTTGAAATACTTAAAATAAAAAGCTAGGTCATGATCTTTAGTAAATATAAAGTCACTGAACTCTGCTTTTTGGTAAATATTGCATCTTGCTCCATTTCTTCAACATGGATCAAGAAGGACAACATCAGTAGCAAAATTCAGCAACATGCTCCCTGCTCCATACACTTGGACACTGGCAAAGCGCCTGCACCGCTCTGGCCTCTGGGAGCTACGTACCAAGGGCGCGCTGGGCGGAACACCTGCTGACCAGGTGGCGGGGGCTACTTTCGGCTGCCAGTTGGCCCCGCCAGTCAACTTCTTCTCTCCAGCATTCCACTGAAGATCTCCCCTAAAACCAACCATGCGAAACACACACACACAATCAGAAAAGAATAGTATGTGGCTCCCCAAATGTTTATTTTTATTCCGGACCAAGAAGTAATAAAGAGAATGGGATAAAACAGACGAAGAGTCTTACCATATTGTATCTAAGAGAGCTTAAGAACATTTGACAAAAAAAAAATCAATAGAGTTTTGACCTCAGTGATAACAGGAATTTCCTGTCACTGCTAATGGAAAAATGTGCCACAAAATTCAACTGAATTCATCACTGGTTACAAAAACTTCCAAGTAAGTATGTCATAAATACTGTGCATCCTTTGCTGAACTGATAATGAATCCATGATGGCACTTTCTGGATCTTAGTGGCTTCAACAGAAGGTTTCACACAATTGAATCATGACTACCACCTGCCTTCCAGTGATTGTAAGATTATATCTATTGTTAAATGCATCCCAATTTCAGAGATGTTGAAATATGCATCTAAAAAAAGTATATATTGTTTGTCATTTTTACTATTATTCCTTAGAATTGACTCCATGAGACACTTTTTAAAATCAATGTTAGCTAGGAATATTACAATGAATCTAGAATTTAAAGCTATTAAAGTATTCAAACCACAATTCCCAAGTATTTCTACATATAATTTAGTGTCAATCTGGAGACTGAAACAGATTATTCCTTCTCATTGCAGAGTCAAGAGTTTGGAGGTTCCAGTAATAACAATAAAAACAAAAGCTGACAATGAAATAAAAACCAATTTAGAAGTTACCTAGCCTGAGAATGAGTAATACTCCGTTAAATACAAGGTTTGATAGTCTCAAAAAGTACAAATACATCGTCATAAGAAAACCAGACAGTTTCAAAAATACTTACTTTTTGGATGTGGTACCAGAAATTCCAAGATCTATAAATGGATAAGAGAAAAAAGAACTTAAATCTCTATACTCAGCTTAAATGATATGACATTTAAAAGATCAAAGAATCAGAGGTCTAAAAAAAGTCCATATTTTGCATACAAATGACTGCATTTAGTTTTACAGAGGAGAAACCACTTTAGGAAACATATTCATGAGTCCACTATTTTCTTTCACTTCACTTTATTCTTAAGGACCAAACTTTCACGTCAACTGGTGTTCAGAAATGAGTGAATTTAGGAGGCTTGAGACTGCTATCTTAGGAAGGCCTGTGTGGCTGGGAACGTGGCTAACATAAACTGCTCTCTGTGCTCAGCGGCTAGGTCGTGTCCCACTCTTTGAGACTCCATGAGATTTCCGAGGCAACAACACTGGAGTGGCTTGCCATTTCCTTCTCCAGGGGATCTTCCTGACCCAGGGATGCTTGGCCAGCAGGTTCTTTATCACTGAGCTACCTGGGAAGCCAAATTGTTCTCTACACTGAGATAATACTTTCCTAATGATAAGTATGGCTCACTTGTCTGAACTGTACAATTAACTAGGTTAATGCTGAAAATCTGCTTTCCTTTCAGGAGACTGGCTGGTAGTTTGGCATGTTAGGCAGAGTGCCTATAGGATGAGGATCCAATAAAAACCTTGGATGCTGAATCTCTATAAAGGGCTTTCCTGGGCAGAAAACTTTTGAGTGTTGTTGCAGGTTTGTGTGTTCTCCCCCTCTTGGGGAGGAGAGTGCATAAGGAAGTCCACACGTGGATTCTTCTGGACTTTTCCCTTAATGATCCAGCCGTAATCTTAGCTGTGAATACAACCATGTGCTGACTCCCTTGGGTCCTTCTAGTGAATCTACAAATTATATGAGTTGTCTTGGCATCTCCTGACCCAATGGGTTAAAAATCATTCTGCTCTAATCTCAATTAATTTACTACTACAGCAAATATTTACTGAACCCCCATATGCCAGGCACTGTTCTAAGCATGTGAGATAAGCCAGTGATACAAATAAAGATCTCAGTCCCAGAGGAATTTCCATTCTCTTGGGGTGAGATGGATGATAAAACAACAAAATAATAAAAGAGTATATAAGCTACTAGAGGCGATACAGTGAGCCTATGGGAAAATGAATATGAAGAACAAGGTAAGAGAGAGCTGGTGGGTTAGGTTGAGAGTGAGGGGTAGGCAGGATTAAACAGGGTGTTCAAGGAAGCCTCATGGGATGAAGCTTGTGCAAAGCTGCACAGAGATCTGGGGAAGAGCTTTCTAGGCGAGTCACCAGGTACCCTATCTGGTGAATGGTAACTGTATGTTTAACATTTCCAGAAACTGTCAAATCACTTTTCATGGCAGCTGCTCAATGTTATCAATACATTCTCCCCAGCAACGTTAGAGGGTTTTAATTTTTCCACGTTTTCATCAAGACTAGTTATGATCTCTCTTTTATATTACAGCCATCCTAATGGGCATGAACTAGCTTCCTTGGTGGCTCAGCGGTAAAGGATCCACCTGCAGTACAGCAGACTTGGGCTCGATCCCTGGGTTGGGAAGATCCCCTGGAGAAGGAAATGGCAACCCACTCCAGGATTCTGGCCTGGAGAACTTCACAGAGAAGCCTGGTGGGTTAGAGTCCATGGGGTCGCAAAAGAGTTGGACATGATATAGCAACTAAATGGCAAAATATGGCAAAATTGTGAAGTGATATTTCACTGTGGTTTTAATAGGCATTTCACAGATGACTGATGTTGAGCCCCTTTTCATGTGTATATTGGCCGTATGTATATATTCTTTGGAGAAATGGGAATGGGAAACAAAAATAGGTCTGCAGGAATACTACATAGGAAAAAAGTTGTCTCAGGGATCTGCTAAATTTTTGATATAGCCTTGAGTGAAACAAAAAGTATCGGTGATGGTAAGCCCATTCACCTTAACAAAAAAATTGAATTCAGAGTTAAAACAAGACCAGTCTTTGTAATAGCTCCCTCTTCTCCTAGGATTCTCTCTTTCACTTACCCAGCTCCAGTCACTAACGTCCATGGAACTCCTTGAGGAGTATGCCAGGCAATCCTCTGCGCCCCAGTGCCTTTGCACTGGCCTTCTCCTTTGCCCACAGAGTTTTCCCTTCAGAAATCCATATGATTCATTCCTTTATCTTCAAATTTTTGCACAAATTTTACCTTCTCAGTGAGGGCTACTCTGTAGCACTTACAAACCCTCTTTGGCGGTCCTGTTTTTCTTTCATGGCACTAGCCCCCTAACATATTAGAGAATTTACTTATTTGAAAATATTTAATGTTGTCTCTGCTCTTCTAAGCACTGTAAGAACAGAAATTTCTATCTGCTTTGTTCATTGATTTATCTCTAGAGCCTGGAAGACTGCCTGGTGCTCAATAAATATTTGTTCAATGAATAACTGAAACTAACTTGGATACTCAATTGGTAAATACGTTATTTCCAACTGAAATAAAAAGGTAAGTACTTTATTTAAGACAATACACTTAGATTTCATTCTACATGCTCTCTAATTGGCAACTCAGATTGAAAGCGGCCTCCATGTTGCCTGTGAGACAATGGCACAGGGACTATGTATCTGCCAAGGAATTGTACTGGGTAAGACACTAAGAATTTCTGTCTACCCCTTGACATACTCACCTATAAGTGAGTCCAGAAACAATATATACCAAAAAAAAAAAAAAGAGAGAGAGAGAAAAACATTCACATATGATTCTGCTAAAGAAAACTATTCCATTACTCACTGCCTACTAAGCTGGCAAGAGATGAGTCAAGGTCACTCCCAAGGGCTTTGCTTGCCGCCATTGCAGGACTCGGTGGTACCAGTGAGATGGGTGCAGGCTGCCCGGTTGGTGCCATGGTTGGCATCAGAAGGTCACCTAGACCATCAAACACTGGAAATCAAATTGAACAGGTTCAGCATAATTGCAAAAGAAATATGCAAACTCAAAGGGAAACTCTTTTGAAAGAGAATGAAACAAGTACATTTACAATCTTAGCAAAGAAGGCATTTAATCCATACTTTTAATGACTATAACACCAAAAGAACATCTCTACATATGTCTACTCATAAAGTATGGAAATACTAATGAACATGAAAGTGGAAAAAAAACTTGTGTAACGTTCAGCAAAGAGCACAGACTTGGGAATCAGAATTGGACTCAATGTCAGCTGCCTGCTTCACTAGTGTGTGACTTTGAGAAAGTGACTGTCTGAATTTTTATTACCTGTAAGTGGGAAGAGTACAACTACAACATGGATTTGTTGTGAAGATTAAACTAGATGATATATGTCATGCCTTTACTATAATGCTCACTCAAAATAGGCACTCAATATGTGGTAGTTAACAATGCCTACTTTTATAAAAATTCTTAAATGACATAGAAAGTCTGAATCTCCTAATTCCTATGAAATCAGTGCTGGAATAAAATCTGATCTGATGATTAGTACCTATTAATAAATAACTGAAAAACATACTGTAGAAGTAAGAATTTTGATTTTTGTTTCTTTAATTGTAGTATTCACTTTTGGTTCTAACTTTAAGGGCATAGCTACAGTATACACTATTTTTAGTGTTAAGAATCATGCTATTATTGATGGTTCCTGATCAGCATGTAACAAATGACCATTTGTTTAGTTCCTGGAATACACAAAGACTATTCAAAAATGCTGGCTCATAAGACCTGTACAAAAGCTTCTGCTGATAACTACATCAAAAGTTTTATGGTTACTAATTTTTTATATAAAAAAGAAAACAATGCATATTTACCATACACACACCACTCTACAATAATTCTAAATTAAAAAAAGGACAGCATTCAACTCAGCACTGGCAATGGAAGCAACCAAATTGTCAGGCAGAGGATATAGTTAGGGTGTTTCTGAAACACAATTACCAAAAACTCACCAATTGAAAATTTGTAGTAGGGACCCAGCATGAGAAGAGTAGAATGGAAGAGAATACAAACAAAATGACAGCAGGATGAAAGGTTAAAGGCAGGCAAAGAATACTATTCGTGTCAACTTCATAAAACGGAGGGCCAGGCAAACTTCAGAGAGTGTAAGCAACAGCAGTGGGAGTGTCTACACACTGAGATACTGCACAAAGATTTAGCACCAAATATTTGCTTTCCCTTAACTTTCTCCAAACCATGTGCATATAAGCTCATGCAAATAGATGGTGTGCATGTTAAGTTAGATTTCTGCTAAAAAGTAAAAACAAAACCAGAAAGGGACTGCAGGTTATTCTTAAAGCCAATATATACAGAAAATATTTATTTAAGTTACAGAAGGAGAGATTTATTGAATAGTTTTAAAACCAGGTCTTCATTCAGTATTTGCTTATAAGTTTCCTGATATCACACAAACCTGAGGTCGTGTATTTTAGAAACAGAACAACTAAAAACAATGTTTGAAAAAATCACTGCCTCACCTGAAGGATCAAAGGAGCTGCTGCTAGAAGTTGAAGGCGTTGTTCCAAAAGCTGCCTCAAAATTGGGCTGTAGCAGGTTATTCTGAGCTGGAGTCACTGGTGATGGAGAAGGAGCCATGAAAGAACCCCCAAATCCTGGGAAAAAATAGTTCCAGAAAAATATAAGCAGAAACAACTAAAGATAGGTAAAGGCCAATAAAACAGAGTCAGCAGAAGTAACAGAAGACCAAAAAGGTATTGAGTGTATACGAATGAGAAGGCAATGAAACCCAGGAAGTTATGCTTTTGAAATAGTTTTTCAAGTACCTCAAAATCTGTCATGTAATAATGAGAGATTTAATTTAATTGGAAATCAGAGAGCACACAGACTTTATGTCCCTGTTAAGAGAACCTGCAGCAATCCAATCTACCATTATAATGGAGTACATAAAGCTGAGATGGTTTCACTATGGTTAAACTTCAGAGAGTCATTTTTGTATTTAAATTTTGTTTCTTCAAATCACAATACCAGGCATCTCGAAAATGCTTAGTTTATACATTGGTTCAATATAATAACAAAATGCAAATCTGAAAAATACGCAAATCTGTATCCTGCCCTCAACTCCAATATATTTTTTATATTTTCCAGTCCTATTGCCACCATTGACAAGTTGAGGCTCACCCAATACTCGCAAAGCAGCTTTCTGCCTCGAATCTGTAGCTCCTCCAACCTAGCCTTTACAGTGCAGCCAGGGTGATATTTCTGAGTAGAAAATGCTGACAGAGTTACTTCTCTAATATCCTTCATGGGCTCCCCAGAACTTTCAGATTCATATAATGTGGGTTCCTTTATATAGTAAACAAACGCATCTGTCTCTGGACCCCTTTCTCCCCTTCCTGCAAACTCAATAGCGGCCATAATACATCACAGTGAATCAAAAATTAGCCCCAGGAGGGCTTCTTTGCCGCCTATTGCCACCCACAGCTACCAGCCACAACGACACTGCCCCTCCCACACCTGGTATACATGGGTGATGTGTCCTGCTTCTGTGCTCTCAGCACTGGTACATTTCCCCACCCTACCTAAATACTGTACTTTATTTCCACCCCAAGTCCCCACCCTGGGGATGGCTTTTGGGTGTCAGGAACTGTCTCTTTTCATCTTTTCCACGAATACTCAGCCAAATGCCTAAAACTGAATTAACACTTATTGAATGAAGGGTACTTTTGAATTTAAAGGGTGAGGAGAAAGCAAAGATCTCAAATTAAGTGTTTCTCTTTTGAAGCCTGGAAGTAAATTACTGCTCTCAACCAACAGACAGAAGCAGAGTTCACTGTGTATTGCTTCTGTACAAATGCAGCCTATGAAGAAAGTGACTCCTTAAGAAGACATTAAATGATGTCCTATTATCAAATATGTATCAAAATTAAAGAAGTCTTTTTTATACTCAGTTTGAGTATATATATATATATATATATTATATATAATTGTATTCTTTTCTCATCTAGCTATATCTTTTCTTCACAAAACGCTTGCCAAAAAACATAAAGAATGCTTACAAAAAACCTTCAGCTTACACTTGGTAACAGTCAATTTATAATTTTGGAAATGACTTCCATTGAAATTTTCCAGTTACTATTTCTAATCAGAAAGTCATGCTGTCCCTGGAAATGGATAGTGACATGGCTTAGGTTTCCTTCTTTACATATGAAAAAGTGCAATTTGGAAAACTGTTACCTATCAGAAGATGCTCTCTAAAATTCATGGGGACTATCTGAAGTGATTTTAGCAGTATTCATGTGACTTAATGATCATGTAACCTTCCTAAATGAAGATAAGACATCCTGTAGATATTTAAAAATTAATATCATAATGAAGCAAAGATGGGGTAAATGCAATTATTTTTGAGGATATGACCATTTTGGTTTTAGAGAGGTTGGTTGCTGCATTAAGGCTGACTTCTTAGAAACATCCCCCACAACCTGGAATATGGTTGTGGGAAATCTAGGCAAAGGATGTGGTTCTCTTTGTCACAGGTGAACATGGAAACTGACGCTCAGTTTCTTAAACTTTGGTCAAGAAAAGACAATTTATTCTAGGATCACAGTGTATCAGTGTTGGAAAGGACATTAAGATCAGCTGATTCAAACCTATCTTTTCACAGCTAGAAAAGATGCAAAGAGAAGTTAATACACCACCCATGACTCAGTAATAAAAAGAGAAAACCAGGTGCATTTACCCAGGGCTCAACTGCTTAGTGCGGCTGAGTTTCATAAGGCAAGGGGATCATTCCCATAGATGAATAAATAACACTATTTAATGGGAAAAAAATCACTGCTTTCTCTATGAAAGTGAAGTTTTAGCCAAAATTGGCCTGAGGCTCACCAAATGACAGGCACATTCTGAGCAATATTTTTAGGTTGAACTATCTGAGCTACATACACTGCCAATATTTGACCATTTTGATCCAACAAAAATAGCAATTTTATATCATTCAACCTAAGACATTTATTAGCTCATTAAAGCCTCACAATCACTCCAGGAATTTTCATGAATAAGGAAACTGGGGCCAGAGAGGTTAAGTAATTTGACTCAAGTGACTTAATGGCAAGTGAGAAGCCAGGATTTCAGAAGGCAATCTTCCAGAACCCTGGTTCTTCCCCACAATACTACTTGGCCTCTTTCCTACAGCCAGGAGTGAGGCCAGAGTTGTCCCCTTCTGATAGGTTTATAAAGTCAACAGACATCTGGAAAGATGGCTTTTCCCCATTATACTCAGTTCTTATGAAGCAGGTACCTTCACAAACCTAGACTAATTACAAAGCTATAAAGTGATATAAAATAACCAACTGATATGGTAAGCAAGAAAAATCTGTTGCTTTACTCTAAAGGAAGAGTTCAGCAGGAAAATGATAAACATTAATAAGGAGTTTGGAGAACTCCTGTTAAGTGAAAAGTTAACAGAGTTAAGGAGTAAGAGAACACTAATGATGACCAAAGAGAAAGTCTGTGCACCTGAAAATAAAGTAATAACTACTAGGCTTCCTGCCTATATATATATACATATATATATATGTCTCAGATGTCCTGCAGACATGTTTGAGCTGTCCTACAATGGAATCACCAGCTGTAGACATACTGCCTTTTATCACAGATAATCAGTCTTAAGAATGTATCTCTCTACATGGGAATGGCCTACACAGTTAAGTTCTTGTAATAGAGACATCAAAACTGACAGTCATCATCAACACACATCACTTGGGTGGAGGGAGTACCATGTTAAAATTATTGGTAGATAAATATACTCCCACACACATTTCCCCACACTCACATGTGCTCTATTTAACACTGTTAAAGATGCTGTCATTTCCTTTATTTTCAGTGGTATAGTTACTAAGTCTGTTTACTAAGATCAATCTGAGAGAGTCAATATTTCTAAGAATAACAGCCTGAGAACCTTCTGTGAGAGTCAATATTTCTAATAACAGCCTGAAAACCTTCTGTCTGACAATTTTCTGTTTCTGACCGCCAGAGAAGATGAAATGATTGGTCCTCTATAGACCACACCAGTTAGTGGGAACTGTTAATTGCACACTGAAAGTTTTTATATTTTAAATCAGTTCAAGGACTTCCGTGGCCCTGCTAAAGCTATCTGTGTCATGTGGTTATCAGAAAATGTGAAACTATGAAAGGTCTCCCTCTTCCTGCAGGACATTATTCTCCCATACCTGTAGAATTAAAACTAGGAACAGGCACAGTCCTATGCTAGGAAAGTCCTATGCTAGCATAGGCCTATGCTGTGGTGCAGTCATTCCAGAATTGTCTCTTATGGAAGAAAGTGCTTTTCCTGTTTGATGTCAACCTCAGAAGTTAGGCATATCCCTCAAAATACCTAACCTCAATGGTCCATTTTTACATGGCCATCCAGGAAACTGTCCATCTTTCAAATATTTGTATCTTCAGCTAATATCTCATGAGAGGAATTTGACAGTTTTACTCTTCACTGGATGAAATAACATTTCATTTGTTATAATAACTCTCAAGTTTCCAGTCAGACTCTGTTGAGATGTGGGTGATACCTATATCCCATCAGCAACCTCAATGACTTGGAAGAGATTTATTCTGTTAGCCTGTCCTCCTTGGACACAGAAGCTGCCTCTTCTAGAATGTTCTCTAGTCTCACCACACCAAATAGAACCTGAAATTTTTACTCAAGGAGGTGACTAAGATGATATTTTATTCACAGTTCAATTCTGGAATTGTAATTATGTCACAGCTCTAGAAGTAAATTAAACGAAGAATAACTAGTTTTTCTGGGATATGTGTCCTTTCAAGAGATTATCCATTTAGTCTTTGGTTTTGAGTTTTAAATTACGCAATTAAAATTTTTTTGGGGGGTGTGCTACAATATATTAATGTTTTTATTAGTACATCAAATTATAAGATCTTATTCACTAAAAACAATGTGAAAAGACAACCCTCAGAATGAAAGAAGACAAGCTATGACCAACCTAGACAGCATATTAAAAAGCAGAGACATTACTTTGCTGACAAAAGCCCATCGAGTCAAAGCTATGATCTTTCCAGTAGTCATGTATGGATGTGAGAGTTGGACTATAGAGAAAGCTGAGTGCCAAAGAATTGATGCTTTTGAACTGTGGTGTTAGAGAAGACTCTTGAGAATCCCTTGGACTGCAAGGAGATTAAACCAGTCAGTTCTAAAGGAAATCAGTACAAATATTCATTGGAAGGACTGATGCTGAAGCTGAAACTCCAATACTTTGGCCACTTGACGCAAAGAACTGACTCACTGGAAAAGACCTGACGCTGGCAAAGATTGAAGGCAGGAGGAGAAGGGGATAACAGAGGATGAGCTGGTTGGATGGCATTCCCAACTTAACGGACATGAGTTTGAGCAAGCTCCAGGAGTTGGTGATGGGCAGGGAAGCCTGGCATGCTTCAGTCCTTGAGGTCTCGAAGAGTTGGACACAATTGAGCAACTGAACTGAACAGGATGGGAGAAAATAATAGTAAATGAAACAACTGACAAAGAATTAATTTCCAAAATATACAAGCAGCTCATACAACTCAAAACCAGAAAAACAAACAGCTGGATCAAAGAGTGGAAAAAAGAACTAAAAAGGCATTTCTCCAAAGAAGACACACAGATGACGAAGAAACACAAGAAAAGATGCTCAACATCACTCACCATTAGAGACATGCAAATAAAAACTACAATGAAATACCACCTCACACCAGTCAGAATGGCCATTGTCAAAAAGTCTACAAACAATGCATGCCAGAGAGGATGCGGAGAAAAGGGAACCCTCTTGCACTGCTGGTAGGAATGTAAACTGATACAGCCACTATGGAAGATGGTATGGAGATCCCTTAAAAAGCTAGAAATAAAACTACCATATGACTCAGCAATCCCACTCCTAAGCATATACCCCGAGGAAACTAAAACTGAAAAAGACACATGTACCCCAATGTTCACTGCAGCACTATTTACAATAGCTAGAACATGGAAGCAACCTAGAGCTCCATTCACAGATGAATGGAAAAAAGAGGCTGTGGTACATATATACAATGGAATACCATCAGCCATAAAAAAAAACAAATGCATTTGGGTCAGTTCCAATGAGTTGGATGAACCTAGAGCCCATCACACAGAGTGAAGTAAACCAGAAAGAGAAATACAAACATCATATACGGACACATATATATGAAATCCAGAAAGATGGTACTGATGAATTCACTTTCAAGGAAGCAATGGAGAAACAGACCCAGAGAACAGACTCATGGACATGGGGGAGGGGAGGAGGGACAGGGTGAGACATATGCAGAGAGCAATATGGAAACCTACCATACCACATGTAAAATAGACAGCCAACAGGAACCTGCTCTATGGACCCAGGGAACTCAAATAGGGGCTCTGTGACAATTCCTGTGACAAGGGTGCGATGTAGAGGGAGCTGGGAGGGAGGCCTGGAGGGAAGAGACCTGGGCGCACCTCTGGCTTACCCCTGTTGATGTATGTCAGAAAACCACAAAATTCTGCAAAGCGATTATCCTTTAATCAAAAAGACCAACTTAAAAAAAAAGATCTTATTCAAAGTAGTGACCAATGTGAACAGTATTTCAAGATGTCTGCAACAACTATAACATAACACTAAACAAGTAACTGATCTCTATTGGTGGAAAAGTTGCAGACAATGCTTTTACTATTGTAAAAATAATTTTATAATACTGATCTGCTGCCAGCATTCAGATTCCAGAGTAAAGCTAAAATTTCAGTTAGTGAAAATAAAGATGTAATATTTCCCTTCATCAAGTTCACAGATACCCCTGACTTCTACCCAGGGTTAAGAAGCCCTGCTTTCAGGGTGAGTTCTGGACATACTCAGGACCCATGGCTGGAAAGATTTAGAAAAGAAGCAAAACCCCACTCAAGAACCCCCTCTGTAGGAAAGATGGACATTCCGGGATGTTTCTTTCCTCCTATTCGTGGCAGTTGCTGGAGGTTCCCACTCGGAGCTTGTACATTCAGGACCAGTTGAGGAGATATTTGAGAACAAGCTCATGACTCAAGTTCTGGTTTTCCTGACGGCAAACAGCTTCCCAGTCCTTATCAGATTGTCAGCTAACTTAACATGTTAAGACGAATAATTCACTCCACTCAGAGGGCTGCAGGGTGTGGTGCTGTGGAGCAGCCAGGGACTGGGGAAACCTGGCCACTGTGCTCATGGCGCAGTCCTGGGGGCAGATCTCCTTGGCCAGCTGCCCTTTCTTATTCAATGTGTATGCCTCCTGGTAGGGTGGTGAGATTGTGGGGGGGGGTGCCTGGATGGAGTATACTTGTATTCTGAGCCGTCTTCTAGGTCCAGTGGGTAACTGTGATCTGAATCATAGGTGCTCAGGTCCCCAGAAGTCACAAATGGCACAATAATGCAGCTGGGGCCATCCAACTGGTTGAAATCGTAAGAGTGATCCAGCAAGGGTTTGGTTAGGTCCGGCAGGAAGCCCTGGGTGGGGGGGGGGGGGGGCGTAACTCTTCCAGACAGCAAAGGCCTCCATACTGGAATTGCGGCTGCTCCTGGGCTTGGCACATAGCACGCTGGAGAAGATACGCAGCTGGCTGTAGATCAGTGTCACATCCCGGCCTTGGAAGATCTTGGCTACAGAGCACCCCCTGGCTTCAAGATGTGCGTGGTAAGGTTCAGAGTGGCTAGGAGGAGCTGGGCCTTCATATACTCATCAACATCGTGGAGGCCGGTTACATCAGGAGCCCCGTCACACACCACTAGGTCTGCGGGGCAGTCTTCAAGGTGCTGGATGATCTCCTTGGCAGTGGACAGCTGGGTGATATCCCCCTGGATCTGTAACACAGCTGGTGGTGGAGCCATGGCCTGAAGGTCCACAGCCAGCACATGGCCAGGACCCTGGCCCCCAATCTTCTGGCTCAGCACTCGGCTCCAGCTGCCTGGGGCCGCAAAGAGGTCAATCGCCGGCGTTGGAATTCCTCGTCAAGTTGTAACAGCGTGAAGGCACTGTGAGCGCGCCTGCCATTCTCCTTGGCTAGGTGGTAGCAGACATCTCTCTTGTCCTTTGACGACCGTCCCATCTCACACACCGTTTGCCCAGGGGCCAGCCAACAGTAAGCTCAAACTTTCGGAGTGGGGAGAAGAGGAAAGACAGCTGGCCCGTGAGCTGCACGAGCCTCGGCGAGAGCGCAAGCCCGTGAGAAGTCGTAGGTTTTCAGCTTGTGTCTTTAGTCGCTCTGAAAGCTTGTCGTGCATGCCTAACAGTGACCAGAGTGTGGCACGTCTGTCATTGTGGAACT
The DNA here is from genome assembly GCA_007570785.1 of Antilocapra americana. Classification (NCBI taxonomy): domain Eukaryota; kingdom Metazoa; phylum Chordata; class Mammalia; order Artiodactyla; family Antilocapridae; genus Antilocapra; species Antilocapra americana. The sequence continues at coordinate 21,617,945 of ML662442.1, forward strand.
CGGTGGCTCACACGAAGCCGGACCGGACCTGAACTTACACAGCAGTACCGGCATCTTGTGGTGACGGAGCCAATCTGACGACCTGCAGTTCCCAACATGCAACGGGTGCGAGCAAAGCCACCGGTCTCGCACGGTGAGGCAGAAACATCGCGAGGCACGAGAACTCACGTGCTAATGTTTGATAGCGCTTTCTCCCCAATTTTGAGATGCTCCTTAATTTTTGGTTTAAAATCTCTAAAAATCATTTTTAACATTTAGTTATGCTATATCTTTATTGCATTTGCCTTGGTATTTAATATAATTTTACTCACTCAAAAAACACTGTAAAGCAATTATATTCCAATAAAAAAAGAGGGGGGAAAATCTAACCAATGGTCGAAATGTAGAAAAGGTTCTCTTATTCACATATTACAGAACTAACTGTCAAATATCATGGTACTTTTCCCCACAAATTCCTTTTTTAAAAAAGGGCAATACAAGATGAAAATTGCTGAATTAAGCATATTACTTCTTTAATTAAAAAAGAAACATGCTAACTGAAAGGCATATTAAGAGCATCTAATGAGCTGCAGGGGTGGCTTGCATACAACTATGATTTTAAGACCAACTTCATCAACTCCTGGGAAATAATCAACTTTCTATTATACAATGTCTTGTTTTTCAATTTCATGTCTAAAACGAAAAGAAGACATGCACCTTGAAATTTATATATTATCTGTTACTTATAAAAATATATTCAAACTTAACTTTCATAAAGTACTTTTATTTTAATGCAATTAATTACCAGCTAGTAGGTCTGCCGATGCTGACGAGCTAGAAGCAGCCTGAGGTGCAGGTTGGGGTTCAGAAGCACTACTTCCGAATGCATCTACCCATTATCCATTATGCAGCAAAAAAGTAAAAGAGTGTAAACAGTAAGTAAGGGAAGTGATTTGCTGAGAAATGCACAGACATGACACTCTGTGGTAAGTTTGTCTCCTGTGGATACGTGGAATGACTGAATGGATTGAATTATGCTCTGACCAGTTCATTCTCTCAAAAGAAGAGTTCTAGGATATTTAAAAATTAACACCTCTTTGTAAAAGTAAGAAGATTGTTTTTCTTCTTTTTTTAAGGGCTAAGTCCTATAATCTGTCAAAACAGGATCAAAGGTTTAAAGTTTTTTGCTCAAAGTAAAGAATCCGAGTCTCCCATTATAACTCTATTAAACAAAATTTAACAAACTTAATTCAAGCAGCAGCTGCCCCAGTTGTATCAAAGTTTAATGATTTTACCACAGGTTTTGAGACTCTGAATGTCACAAACCGCGATACCTTTGTACCTCTCATATTCCTTTCATGGCATTCACCATAATGCATCAATGTATCCTAACTACTCAATATGGGTTTCACTTGCTAAGGATGGTATTTTGGCCCACAGAATATACATTTATGGAAATTCATAAAGAAATCACTCCAAACTTGGACTTTCCCAAATAAATTTACTGCTAACAGAAGACATTGAATGTATCATCCAAATGAGTAGTTCTAGAGTTAATTCAGTACATCTGCCTTTCTTCCGATAGCATACAGGAAAAGAAAAATGCATTTAAGTCAGTGAAACATCTTCTAGTTCTCTGGGAGGATTTAGGAACATTAAACTCAACATAAATAAACCCTATGCAATAATGCATGACATCTAGAGCTTATGCTTTCAATTCTGACTGGCTTATCTTTTTTCAATTCCAAATTATCTATGTTTATATTGCTTTAAAGGACTTGGAAATGTTGATTTAGGATCACATCAGGATCACCAAGGAAGACCGGTAGCAGGAAATTCCAATCAGTTGATTCTACATTAGGATGAATGAAAAGTTAAAAACACAAGACTGCAAATGAAAAATCATCTGGTTTTGTTAGGACATGCACTAAAAAACAGGATGGGCTGATGAGGATGAAGACGATGATGACAAAGAAATGGAAAGATCTTAAAAACATAAGTTCACATTTAAAAGATGAAAATAACTTCACATAGTCAAAAGAAAAAAAATTATGAATTACAATGAAGTACAAGATCTCAAAACTATTCTGGGGTGGGGGAGGATTTTGTGAGTGTTGAAGGAGGAGAAATACGCACCCCCAAAAAGGTCTATCACACCTGAAGAATCCACTTTTGCTGGTGAGGCAGTGGTTGCAGGAGATGGTGCTACAAACGTATCCACTGCAGCAAAGCACATAATAGGACAAAGGGCATGTCACCCAAAGGAAAATGAAACCCCGAGCCTTGACAAATAGCTTCCAGAGATTTCATGTTGAATAGCAGGAAGATCTATCCTCTTAAGTTAGATAGTCTTAACAGTTAAGTAAAAGCCAACAGATTTAAAGACATATATTTCACAGAAGAAAATAAAATTGACTCCCTGAGGTCACAGGATGTAGTGTGAAAAAGAGCTTTTCTCTTTCTAGTTGGTAGTAGATTTGAAATAGAGGGGTCATCAATTGGGGATGGACCAAAAATGAGATTTTTTTTTTAAGTGAATTTTGAGTGTAAAAGAACTCTAGACAACCCTCATATTTTTGCATCTCTCTCTCCACATATACCCCCCACCTCCCACCCCCACCACTAAGACATCTCAGAAGGCTTGACCTTGGCAGAAGCACTCACCGGATAGGAGGTCAGCAGTGAGAGAGCTCTCAGGCACAGGAGAGGCCCCTTGTGGTGGAGAGGAGAAAGCATCTTCCCAAAGTGAAACAAACCAAAACCAAGCAGAAGTGAGTAGAGAGCTGAAATCACAGTCAGAAATCTAACAAGTGCATTATCACAGGGGTGGACAAAGGGCTTTTTCATGAAAACATCGAGGCAAACTCACATAAAGAAAGGGGGCTTTGGCTTTACCTGTCCCGAACAGGTCTATGCTAGGAGCAGCCTCGGGCTTAGGCGCGGGGGCAACTTCAGGAGCAGACTCAAACAAATCTAAGACCAAGAACACACATGCCTTTACTGATCTGGACAAACCCGCCAGAAACCATCTCACTTTCCAGTGGCACTGGGCGAGCACTTTTGGAAGAGTTCTGAAACGAGCTGCAAATGGTTGCCGAAGAACCATTTCATGACACAGACATCATGCAGTCAAGAGTTGCGTATGCAGGACACCGCAAGGACTGGAATACAATCCACCGGGTGGCAAGAGTTCTATGACAACGACAATGACAACAAAAAAATTACCACCAAAGATATCTAGAGCAGGAGGAGCGGAGGTGGTGGCGGCGGAGGTGGTGGCAGTGGTGGCGGCGGCGGTGGCGGCAGCGGTAGTGGCAGCTGCGACGGCGGGAGCAGGAGAAGGAGCAGTGGCGGGAACCGGAGGGGCTGTGCTAGCTGTAGGGGTAACTACAGGAACACTGGTCTCAGGTGGCTTCATTGCAAAGAGGTCCAGCTCAGGTGCAGCCTCTGCACTACCTTCAGACGGGGCAAAGGGGTCTTGGGGAAAGGAAAGTGGAGACACACACACACAATCAGTAAGGAAACAGGCAAGAGAGCAGCGTTATAACTACCGGGACCAAGACACCTGGCACAGATATTCACACGCTAGCTAGGCTTTAGGCTGCTGGCTGGGCATTAGGCTGCTTGCTTTGAGCTACTACCCTACTAGTGGGGGTGTGTGATTAGAATGGTCTTCTAAAGAGAAAAGAAAATTTAGCAGGTACCACGAATTCAGAAACTGAAACACTTCCAAGTATTTGTCAGATTAAAAACTACGGTCTAGGATTGGAGATTGTTATTTTTTAAATGCTCACTTAATCTGGTCAATTTGGTAGCTTGGAAGATTCATGAAAGCATGCCTATATACTGGAATTCAGTGTTACAAAACGAGTACAATATACTGATAGCATTTGTGGTTGTTGAGTTGCTAAGTCGTGTCAGACTCTTTTAGAACCCCATGGATTATAGACCATCAGGCTCCTCTGTCCATGGGGTTTCCCAGGCAAGAATACTGGAGTGGGTTGCCATTTCCTTCTCCAAGGGATCTTCTCATCCCAGGAATTGAACCCGAATCTCCTGCATTTCAGGCAGATTCTTTACCATTAAGCCAACAGGGAAGTCCATCAATAGCATTAGAGGGGAACAAAAACATTAAGGCAGCATACTTGCAGTGACAAAAATTGTCAATCTTGAGAAATTGTCAATTTTGATAAGTATGCCCTTCGTTTTCTTAATGTTTTAAGTGTAAGCATTCTTCATTCTGTTAGGAGGAGTGATATTTTATGCTCTATACAGAGGGCCACATCTAGCTACGGGGGTTTCACATCAGGACAAGACAACAACAGACAGGCTCAGGACTGGAAACCCACCATTTCCTGAACAAGCATCAAGTGCCGCTGCTACGGGGGTTGGGGGGGCCGGCGCGGTGGCCCCTTCGGATGCTGTAGGGGCCTCCCCGGGAGAAGCTGCAAAGGCATCTTGGGTGCAGGTTTTAAAACAACAGAAATGAAAGGGATAAAAAGAGAAGAAAAATATAGTAAAAGAACCAAGTTAAATTGCAAGGAAGGCTCCCTTATACAACATGAATTCTTAAAATGCATTTTTACGGCCCATGCACTATTGGCAGTCACAGACAATGACTCCTCGTGCCCCTTCATGTTGGTTACATGCAAAGTAGTGCAGTGTGGAGCCTGCTGAGATCTGGGAGGATCCAAAGGGTAACAGGATTCTCATTGTATAAGGGCTCTGAGAAGCAGGTTTTATGCATCACTAGAAAGTAATGGATGTGAAAATTAAAACACAAAAATTACTTTCTTAGGCAGTTTGAGACATTGAGCTTTAAATAATACTATGTTACTATGATGTCTCTGACCCATGGTTTCTAGCAAGCATGGATGTCCTCTTTAATGCCAATAAAATTAAATATACAATGACATAAACCATTTTAATTTAAATTTTTTTATAGCCTAGGCAAAATTGCACTGTTAACATGACATATATTAAATATTCATAAGTTAAACTTTCATTATCCCTGAGAAACATTTTCAGACACAACCAAAAATCTGCTTTAGAGAACTAAAGAAAAAAAATTAGGAGATGATGCCATAATGCCTTTATTTTGACTTAAATTTATGGCTATTTTCAAATATTGCCTTGCTCTAGTTATGTGGAAAATTACCTGTTTTCAATGAACTAAAAATAGCTTCATCTTTTGAAACTACAAGTGTATATTTGTATAGTAAATTATAATAATATACAGTAGATCCATTAACATACAGGCAGCCTCCATTTATAAATGCCCAATTTATAAATGGCTGATGTGTGTAAACGATCCCCAGTGTGTTTCTGTCAACACACCATATTAATTATGGTAAAATTAGCTTTACCTGGAGTTTTCAAAGAAACTCTTTCATTCCAAAGTACAAAAGGAATGAAGTTACAAATAAGACCTGCCTAGAAGAAATTTCTGGAAAGTGGGGACCAAAAAGTACCTGCCACTTACCTGCTAGACGTATATCCTAAACTGCTGCCTTCTGCAATACTTACCAGTGTTCCCTAGAACATTGCTCCTCCAGCCATTAAAAAGAATTTGTCAAACAAAATGCTACCCTGTATTTCCCCTTTCTCAGAGATTTACCTGGTCTATTAAGCAGTAGGGAATCCTACAGTCAAGACACTTGTTTCTCAGTTTAACCCAGAGAGTTTCAAATGGATATGAGTACGATAACATCCTGAAACCCAGCATTAACAGACATTAAACATTAGAGACTCTCATGGGTTAAAAGGTCCTTTACAAAAACACCAATATCCCTGGAATGGACAATAGGACAATCATATGTTACAGCCTGATTTGATTGCTTCTCATAGCTTCACTGAAGGAATACATTCTGGTAAAGGTCAGTCAAGGCAGCTGGTGAATAATAATAATGGCATAGGAAAAGCACACTCGGGGGTAGGACAGACAGCCTCCCCAGATGCCATGTTAAGGAGACTATCACAGAAGACTTAGGATAACATGAAAGCACTAAGAACTGGGGCCAACAGTCTAAGAGGAGGTTTGTTGTTGTTGTTAAGTCACTAAGTCACCTCCAACTCTTCAATCCCAGGGACCGTTGAAAATATTCTGCCGTGAGTCAGGTCTGTTTTCTTTCTTTTTATTCTTATAAAGTCTGGAACTGAGGATAGTGTGATTGGAAGCAATAGAAACAGTAACAGCAGTCACTATTTGTGTGCCAGTCACTAGGTAAATATTTCATTGGCATTATTACATCTAATTCCTACAACTCTCCTGGGACATAAGTTCTATCATCTCCACTTTGTAGATAAGAGAATTGAAACTTGTAAACTCGGAGGGTTTGCCCAAGGTTTGGCAAATGGCAGAGTCCGGATTTGGCTGTAGGCTGTCTGACTGAAGTCTGTGTGTTTAACCACTCTACTGTGATGAACTGTGCCGCTTTCTACTATACTGTTCCCTCTTCGTAGGACTGAATTAAGCACCAGTTACATCAGTGCTGTTGGCTTCCCTGGTGGCTCCGACAGTAAAGCGTCTGCCTGCAATGCGGGAAACCCGGGTTCAATCCCTGGGTTGGGAAGATCCCCTGGAGAAGGCAATGGCACCCCACTCCAGTACTCTTGCCTGGAAAATCCCATGGGCAGAGGAGCCTGGCAGGCTACAGTCCATGGGGTCGCAAAGAGTCAGACACGACTGTGCGACTTCCCTTTCTTTCTTTCTACATCAGTGCTGAGTTCAAACAAGTATTCATGGGTGTGCCTCTTTAATGATCACTTCTGTGTAAGCAGATGAAACCCATATTTGTAGCTATATCTTCAAGAAAGGTGTTTTTTAAAAAAATTTTTCCCCTGTCAGCAAGACATCTCCTTTTAATGCTTCTCTGAAACTAAACATTATAAACTTAACTTGTCTACTGCTATCAAAACTGCTCTTAAACAAAGGACCCCCAGCTGCTCCAGCCCATGGCTTTTAAGTCCTCCCAGCACAGAAGATGGAGATGTGAATGAATGAGACCGGATGATCCCAACCCCACAGCCACTGTATGACTGTAGCCATGAAAGGAAGCCTGAGAGAGAACTGTCCAGCTGAGCTCAGCGGACCCCCAAGACTGTAAGACTGTGAGAGATAATAAAGCAATTATGATGTTGTTTTACAGAAAACAATAAAATTTCTTAGTTACCCAGCTTTCTTTCATAATTGATGGTAGGATTATCCTTCCAGCATTGAAAGCTAATACCACCTCCATCTAGTTCTCTTTCCGTTGTTACCCACTCGCAGTTCATGTCTACATTCTGCCGATTACCAACCCCTGCTATTTCTAGGGAATGTGTGTTTCTGCTTTTCTACCGTTATGGACTCGGTCCACTCTTACCCAGAAAACCAGTCTCTCAGACACTGTGCAGACTAGCCTTCTCTTCCTTCTGGCAACATAGGAAGAATTTTCCCCCTAGATTTTTATCATGTGCCTGATTTCCTATGTGAAAATTTCTTACTGCTTTTGTCCTCCCCAGGCTGAACTATTCCTCCTTGTCTTCTCCAGCCACGTAAGCCATCTTTCAATCACATACATGGCTCAAAGGTTTCAATCATTCTCAACATCTTGAGCCCAAAAGTCACCACCATTTCATTTTCCTTCCCAGAGGTCTCAGATTATAACATTCTTCTATTAAGTCTAGTTGTACAGGCTTATACTTAAGTATTGATTTTAAAGAAAGTTAATTAAGTTAGTTTATTAAGCAGCCTGTTCAAATGAAGTCAGGCTTGGGAAGCAATTCTTTGGTTTTCCAGCCACTTGGTTCTCTGTGCTCTCAGCCTATCATCTTCAGGCAGGATGCTCACAAATTAACACAGTTGAATGAAAGGGTATCCTGGCAAATGCAAGAGGAATTAGCATCAATTTAGCATTGCACTGCTTAGAAAAACACTTTGTTAAAAAAAAAAAAACTAACACGTTGTTGTTACTAAAGTTTATATCAATGAAAAACAGAATGTTTAAAAAATTTTTGTGCTTTCCCTTAATATCTGTTTTATTAATTTTTTAAAGCACAACACTGCCTTGCAGAGCTCACAAATTAACACAGTTGACTGAAAGGGTATCCTGGCAAATTCAAGAGGAATTAGCATCAATTTTTAGCAAATATAATGTTCCTTAAAAAATGTTTTTAATGACTTACACTGAAATGACTAAAACATTATGTAGGTATCAATCTGAGTATTTTAAAATAATAGATAGTCCCTATTTTTCAAATCTGTAATGAAAATGTAACACTAAAATGCACAGAAAATTTTAATGTTTAATATTTCATATTCCTGAAAATTAAAAAATTAGCCATTTTAAAATGCATTAATCCTATTTCTAAAGTCTATTAATCCTGCTAGCCATGTTACATAAAACCTCATAGGGGCATATTTTAAAGTCATATACATGAAATAACTGATGCTCTTATTATTCAAAAGTTCTACCACTTGCCCATTTTAAAGATACATTTTTTTAAATGGCCACACAAAGTGACTGGAGAGATTTTAGTTTGAATTTTAAAGTCCTACCTCTAAATGATTTCTTATAAATTCATAAAGAACATGAAAGAAACCAGGGAATATCACTGAAGACTACTAACATAGAGCATGCAGTGAAACACATAAATTTATGAACATAAAGGTTAGAAATTTTATAGCTACCAGCGGCCAGGAGACAGTTTACAGAATTAGAAAGATTAGTAAAAATAATTGTAATGAGATTTGCAGAGGTACTCATCTCCTCAGCCTCCAGCCAGATGGCTAGAAAGGATATTGGTGAAATTAGAGAAGAGTTTCCATTCTTTGGCACTAAGTAATATGATTTGCTACATTACTGACCTTTTAAACTTGTATTGCAGGGAGAAAGAATGACATCATAAAAATATTTCCAAACATACAGATTCTTCTGCTTGATGGATGTCATCAAAGCAGTAATGATCAACATAATGGCACAAAGAATATTTCCAAGAAATACCTTAGGCTTAGAGGATCAAGAGAGAAGCAAGATAGAGTTGATTGATTTCTTATACGCAATTAAGCTCGTTCAAATGAACTGAAAAACAAAAATCTAAATGGCTAAAGGAACAGAAATGTTTACACACAAAATTATTAACACCCTGCTCATATTTTTCTTGAAAGTTCCTGTTAACATAAGCCTATGAGAAACCATGCATACTCAAGACCAATCATGGGGGAAGAAGGAGGGGATGAAGAAGTTGATTTTATAAATGTAAACTAAAACTCTAATTTCTGGTTCTCAAAAGTTATAGAGGCATAACTGAAAAACTAACTTCCTCTGGCAAATAATGTTTTATAAGAAATTATTTAAGAATCTGAAAATCCCTTCTACTTTTTAAAAATAAAAGCAGATTTTTTTCTGCAATAGCATGGCCGCGCAGCAAGGCAGCAGCAAATTGCCTCACATCGAACAGAGGCAACAATGCAGGGTCAAGCTGAGGACGCCTTGTCTTAGACACCGCTGGTGAGCTTCAGAGAGCGGCGCACGTAGCAGGGTTACGTGATGGTGTGTCAGGGTAGGTTCCCAGGGGAATTTATGAACTTTACTAGAACCTGCCACAGCTCTCTTGCCCCTACCACATTGTTTGCATCCTCTGATTTCTTTACCATATTCTCAAAATGCCCTGGGAAAGATGTTATGTTGAAATGAAGAAACACGAAACTATGATGATTATAATACTATTCAATGTACACATCTAAAATGAGCACTTCTCCAGGTTTGGACATAAGCACCACTCAAGACGGGAAGATGTAAATAAAGTGGCTTCAGATGGTTCATCAGGTCCAGGCATGTTATACTGGCAGAGCCGAGGATATCTGACTCAGGCTTACAGCTGGAAATCAACTCTGTCAGAACTTACATTTGCATGGAAAAAAATATTTTCAGACTATCATTTCAAAGTCTGATCTAAACCTGTTTTCAATCAGCACTGCCAAGTACTGACTCCAGTGATCTCTCCAAGTTCTGAAGCCAAAGATAATCCAAATCTTTGCTTGCAAGAACAAGCTTAAGGTTGCAAAAATGGATGTCCTTAAACTTTTCAGAGACCTCTAGGTCTGAACTTTTAAAGGACTTTTTGTCATAGAACTTAAAAAATAACTTAGACCAGAATTTCTCCTCCCATATTCCCCAAATATTTTTTTTTCCTTCTCAGCTAGTTTAAATCTATAAAGAAATTCCAAAAACCCAATTCTAAATATGATAGAAGTATCTGAGACCACCCTTATAGATACTGCAGGGCTGGAGCCAATATATGGGACAAGAGTCCTAATAGTGACTTAAATCCTAACTTTGCAAAAAAAGATAGAAAATAAAATAGGGCCAAAGCATTGCAACCTGTGCGCTAAAACCAGTAAAATTAAGTGAAGTTGACAAACTGAGCAAAGATATATATGAATAAACATTTAAAAAGTACTTAAAAGTTGTGTCATACTGTTCTACTGTGTAAAATATTTTAAGCATCTTCATACTATGGTAATTTTAGCAATCCTGGAAGGAAGACGAGAGAAAAGCGATGTGACTGACTAACCTCCAAAGAGATCGACGTCAGCAGCGACAGTGGCGGTAGCGGAGGCAGAGGCTGCATTAACAGCCGCAGTCTCAGCAGTTGTAGCAGGAGGAGCAGGTTCTGGTGCAAAAGGATCTGAGATCTGCGCTTCGGAGGGAACAGAGGAAAGTGCAGCCAGAGAGTCTGCATCGCACCAGACACAGAACAAATGGAAGAGAAGAAAAGGAAAGGACAAAAGATGTACCAGGCTCCAAATGATCAAAGTGAGGACAATCATTAGGATACGGAAGTCTCGCAAAACAGAAGTTTACAGAGAAAGCTTTACTCACCCTCTCCCAAAAGGTCTACTGATGTCCACGGGGTCAGCAAATGAAGAAATAAGAGATAAAGCTGAACCTTTCAACCACGCCAATGTCCAGGCAGGGTGAGGTACTAACCGAAGAAATTTTAGCTTTATGTACCTTTCTGGACCATTTGTAATTAGAAAATAGATGTTACCTATTATTATCATGGAACTTTAGAGCCAGAAGTGACCTTAGGGATCCTCTAGATCAAATTTCCAATTTCACAGATGAGAAAACTGAGAGTAAGGGAGGTCAAGAGACTTACCTTAAGTTAGATCTAAATGACTTTGATGAACTCAATTGATTTATCAGAGTTACCATTTTGTCTGCTTTGGTTGATTTCATTATACTATAATTGTCAATTCTGAAGAAACTATAGTTAATTGAACTTTGTTGATCCTCTTTATTTGATGTTGTCACTTTGGTGTAGAATACCAGAGCATGAATAGAAGCTTTAAAATGGCTATAGTTTGACTGTGCAACATATTAACTTGAATCAAAGTTTAAGGGTTAGAGAAAAGAAACTCAAACCTATTTTCTTCTTCACCAGATGTTTCTCAGTTTAACATTGTTTTTGCTTTTACACTTATAAACATTATGTGACAACATATGAAAATTATTTTCAAGATAAATGTGAGAGATTCTGTAGTATCAAAACGTTTCAGCCCTTCTGAGGTCAGCATTCCCACTGAGAGGTTCATACTTTCTTAGTGATCAACAGTGGGATTACAGATGGCATCCTAAATAATAAGCCTAAGAGGGATTATTTTTAACTATACTATGACTTTTGAGTTAAACATTTAGAGTGTCCAATGGAATCCTCTAGTATCAGTCATGTGATACATCTCAGGGATCACATCTGAATTCATGAAGGTTACTGGAAATTTATTTTAAACTTGAATAAAATTTATCAAAACTCATTTGGAAGCTTTTTCAGAGCTTTAAAAATGATATGAGAACTCAGTAACCCAAAAGTTCCAGAAAACATTTAAAAGGTTGAGAAACATAAATTTGACATTAATAATAATTACTTTAGACATAAAGACACACAGACCGAAAATGAAAAGCCAGGGTAGCAATACTTATGTGAGACAAAACACACTTTAAAATAAACATTGGTATAAGAGACAAAAATATTACATACTAATCAGGGATTGATTAATGAAGAAAATATGGCAATTGTAAACATATATGTATCCAACATGTACGTGTGTGTGTGTGCTCAGTTGTTCAGTCATGTCCCACTCTTCGCGAACCCATGGATTGTAGCCCTCCAGGCTTCCCTGTCCATGGAATTTTCCAGGCAAGAATATTGGAGTAGGTTGCCATTTCCTACTCCAGGGCATCTTCCTGACCCAGGGATCAAATCCGAGTCTCTTGTGTCTCCTGCATTGGTAGGCAGATTATTTACCAAAGCACCATCTGAGAAGCCCCATGCAATCGACATAGGAGCACTTAAAAACATAAAGTAAATATTAACAGACATAAAGGGAGTAACTGACAGTAACACAAAAGGAGTAGGGGACTTATATCAATGAACAGATCATTGAAACAAAAAGTCAATAAGGAGACACTGGCCTTAAACTACATATTAAATCAGATAGGACTTTATACATATATTTTTTATTTTATATAAATTTAAATGTTTATGCACACACATATATAAACATTCCACCCAAAAGTAGTAGAATACACATTCTTTCCGAGAGCACATGGAACACTCTCTAGGATAGATCATACGCTAGGCAACAAAAGAAGTCTCAGTAAATTTAAGAAGACTAAAATCATATCAAGGACCTTTTCCAAACACAATGTTGAGACTAGAAATCAACTACATAAAAAAAATTCAAAAAACACAAACCCATGGAGGCTGAACAACACATTACTAAATAAATGGATCACAGATGAAATTAAAAAAGGAAATAAAAAATACCTGGAGACAAGTGAAAATTAAATACAGTGACTCAAAATCTATGGGAAGCAGCAAAAACAATTCTAAGAGGAAGCTTTATAGCAACACAAGCCTATCTCAGGAAATGAGAAAAATCTCAAATACAATATAACCTTGCATGTAGAAGAACTATAAAAGGGAGATCAAACACAAGTTAGAATAAGAAAAGAAATCATAAAGATCAGAGCAGAAATAAATGAAATAGAGATTCAAAAACAACAGAAAAGATCAATGAAACTGAGTGCTGTCTCTTTGAAAAAAATAAAATTAATAAACCATTAGCCAGATCCATCACAGAGAAAAAGAAGAGAGGATCCAAATCAATAAAATCAGAAATGAAAATGGAGAAGTTATAACCAATACCACAAAGGATTATAAGAGATTCCTACAAACAATTAAACACCAAAAAATGGACAATCTAGAATAAATGGATAATTTCTCAATACTCAATCAAGAAAAAATAAAAAATACAAAACAGATCAGTTACCAGTAGTGAAACTGAATCAGTAATAAGAAAAACTCCCAACAAACAGAAGTCCAGGACCATATATATGGCTTCACAGGTGAATTCTGCCAAATATTTATTGAAGAGTTAACACCTCCTTCTGAAACTATTTCAAAAACCTGCAGAGGATGGGACACTTCCCAACTCATTCTACAAGGCCAGCATCACCCTGATCCAAAACCAGACAAATATATCACAAAAAAGAAAATTGCAGGCCAATATCACTGATGAACACAGACTCAAAAATCCTCAAGAAAATATCAGCAAACAAAATCCAGCAGTACATTAATGATCGTGATCAGGTGGGATTTACCCCAGGAATAGTTACAAATCAGAATGATACATCACACTAACAATTTGAAGAATAAAATCATATGATCATCTCAATGGATGTGGAAAAAAACTTTTGACAAATTTCAACATTATTTATGATAAAAACTCTCAACAAAGGGGACATAGAGGGAATGTACCTCAATGTAATAAAGGCTACATATGACAAACCCACAGCTAACACAATACTCAACAGCGAAAATCTGAAAGCTTTTCCTCTAATATCAGGAACAGGAAAAGATTCCCATTCTTGCCACATTTCTTAAGTATAATATTGGAACTCCTAGCCACAACAATCATACAAAGACAATCAGGAAAGAAACGAAAGGAATCCAAATTGGAAAGGAAGTACTAAAACTGTCACTCTTTGCAGAAGACATGATACCATACATAAAAAATCCTAAAGAGGCCACCAAAATAAAGCTACTAAACTACTAAAATCATATCAGTTCAGTAAAGTTGCAGGATACAGAATTAATATACAGAAATCTGTTGAGTTTCTATACACTAAGAGTGAACTACCAAAAAAGTGAATCCACACTTATATGTATGCTGCCATCTATGGGGTCACACAGAGTCGGACACGACTGAGGGGACTTAGCAGCAGCAGCAGCAGCACTTATAATGGCAATTAATTTACAACAAAGGAGGTAACAATAAAGGGGAAAAAGACAGCCTCTTCAGTAAATGGTATTAGGAAAACTGAACTGCTACATGTAAAAGAATCAAACTAGACTTTCTCACATTACGTATAGTAATAAATTTGAAATGGATCAAAGACTTAAATGTAAGACCTGAAACCATAAAACTTCTTGAAGAAAATACAGGCAGTATACTCTTTGATATTGGCCTTAATAATATTTTGGGGAGTATATTTCCTCAGACAAGGGAAACAAAAACAAATGGGACTATGTCAAACCAGAAAGCTTTTGCACAGTGAAGGAAATTATCAACAAAATGAAAAGGCTACCTACTGAACAGAAGACATTTGAAAATAATAAATCCAATTAGGGGTTAATAATCAAAATACACAAATAACTTGTACAGTTCAACTGCAAAAAAGCAACAACTTGATTATAAAAGAGATAGAGGACTTGAGTAGACATTTTTCCAAAGAAGACATACAGACAGCTATCAGATACATGAAAAGATGCTCCACATCACTAATCGTCAGGGAAATTAAAATCAAAACCACAATGAGGTATTGCCTCACACCTGCAAGACTGTCTACTATCAAAAAGACAACAGAAAACAAGTGTTGATGAGCATGTGATGAAAAGGGAATCCTCATGCATGGTTAGTGGGAAGGTAAACTGGTGCAGCCACTATGGAGAACAGCATAGAGATTCTTCAAAAAATTAAAAACAGAACTACCATGTGATCCAGCAATTCCACTCCTCCAGGTTATTTATCCAAAGAAAATGAAAACACTAATTAGAAAAGATACATGCATCCCTATGTTCATTGCAGCAAAGCTAAGATATGGAAGCAACATAACTGCCGATCACTAGATGAATAGATAAAAGCGCGTGTGTGTATCTATCTAGCTATCTACCTATAATGGAATATTACTTAGTCATAAGAAAAAGTAAATTTTTGTCATCTGTGACAATGTGAATGGTCCTGGGGGGTTTTATACGAAGGGGAACACATGTATACCCATGGCAGATTCATGTCAGTGTATGGCAAAACCAACACGATAATGCAAAGAAAAAATAAATAAATAAATAAATTTTTTAAAAAGCCAGAAAGAGATCAATACTATATGATTATATGTAGACTCTAAAAAATAACCCAAATGAACAAACATAAAATAGAAACAGAATCACAGATATGGAGAACAAACAGGTGGTTGCCAGAGGGGAAGGGTAGGAGAGAAATAGGTGAGAGACACTGAGAGGAACAAACTTTCAGTTGCAAAATAAATGAGTCATGGGGATGAAATGTCTTGTGGGGAATATAGTTATTAATACATAATAGCTTTGTATGGTGATGGATTATGACAAGACTTAAGGTGCTGACTTCTTTGAAATGTATAGAAATATTGAATCACTATATTATATAATGGGAGCTAATCATGTTTTAGATCAAATATACTTCAAAACATACACAATGGAATATTACTCAGCATTAAAAAAAATTCATTTGAATCAGTTCTACTCAGGTGGATGGAACTGGAGCCTATTATCCAGAGTGAAGTAAGCCAGAAGGAAAAACAACAATACAGTATACTAACGCATATATATGGAATTTAGAAAGATGGTAATGGGAACCCTGCATGCGAGACAGCAAAAGGAACACAGATGTATAGAACGGACATGTGGACTCTGTGGAAGAGGGCAAGGGTGGGATGATATGGGAGAATGACATTGAAACATGTTAATTACCATATGTGAAATCAATCGCCAGCCCAGGGTTGATGCTCGGGGGCTGGTGCACCGGGATGTCCCAGGGGGAGGGAGTCGGAAGCGGGGAGGGAGGGGGGTTCTGGAGGGGGAGCGTGTGTAGCTCCATGGCGGTTTCATGTTACTGTATGGCAAAACCAACACAATAAAGTAAAGAAAATTAAAAAAAAAAAAACAAATATACTTCAAAACAAATGAACACAGAGAAACAGAGATCAGATTTGTGGTTACCAGAGGCAGGGGAAGCGTGAAGGGGAGTTTGATGAAGGCAGTCAAAAAATACCAACTTCCAGTTATAAGATAAATAAGTACTACGGATATAATATACAACATGATAAACATAATCAGTGCCACTGTATGTTACCTATGAAAGTTATGAAGAGAGTAAACGCTAATAGTTCTCATCACAAGCAAAAAACTTTTTGTCTACTTCTTTAATTGTATATCTATATGAAATGATGGATGTTCACTAAATTTATTGTGGTAACCATTTCTTGATGTATGCAAGTCAAATCACTACATGATACACCTTAAAGTGATGTATATCAATTATGCCTGAAAACTGGAAGAAAAACATAATCACATTCATTTAACTATGCAATTTGCAAAACCAATAAATGTCAGGTAAAGCACTCTACAGGTCCACTAAGATAATCAAGGCTCTTCCTAAACAAATCCTGCATATTTCACAGCAACGTTAGAATATGATACCACATGGAGTTCTTGACATTAGAAATAGTTTTTAAATTTCAGAATGCACACCTAATGAAGAGCTGGAAAAAAGGACCTATGCTGACTTGAGGCTAGGGTATTTTCTGCTGTTAGGTGTCCAGGTCCCAAATCCTGAGAAGAAGATCCTTCAAATAATTCCTCAAACCAAATGGACCTGCCCAATGCAACTGTCACTCTATAGTCACACATCCTAAAAATATGAATTAGAAACCAATGTGGTTCATCAGAAGGCAGAGAGACTTGGTTTCTCTCTTCTCCTGGCCTTGGTGGGGCCTTCCCTATCCCTGCCCTATCAATGGCTATCTTAAGCTGTGATGTGATTTAGCAGAAGAGCTAAGAGCCATGTGATTTAAGTTTCCAGACCTCCCACTGTCTATGACAGGGGATGGTAATTTATTTCATACATTTTAACTGAGAAAGGAGAAGACTGTTTATGTATACTAGAGGGAACAAAAATGAAAGGATTTAAATAAAAAAGTATGAAAGATTAAAACATTACTTCCTTGCTCTTAACCAATGGTTTGTTAGGATGGAGGGTGACAAGAATGATATAAAAACATGGAAACTAAAATTTCTTAGAAAAATGTACAGTGATTAAGCATACTGGTGGATAACCGATGCTTAAAAAATTTTTTTTACGCTTGGAAACCACAGGTTTTACTCTCTAAAACTTAATTTTCCACATGAAGCATAATTTTTATCTTAGGTATTTCTCGTTTGTGCAAAATTTTCCCTACTATAAAAGTGAGTTACTATTACAGGATGATGGGAAGAGTTTTCAAATATTCTCAAAATTGTACATTTTTATAGAGGAGTGAACTATTTAAAACAAAAACCCACTACAGCATAATAGTTCAATTCATTTGCAAGTAGTACTTAATCAGAGCAATATTTTTTTTGTATTACAGAAATTGCTAGAAAACATTCCCTGTAACCAAGGAAACAGAACTACAACTAAATTAACAAGGAGATCTATATGTGCAGTGAGATGGAGTCGCACTTTAGACTGTGTGTTAATATATTTAAGTGCTCACCCATATCCAGAACATATCAAATGCTTGATAATTAAAGTTAATAATAGCAATGGCTTAGATGGTAGCTAGCCTTATTGTGCTGATCATTTCAGAATGTAGAGAAATGCTGAATTACCATGTAGAATACTTCAAACTAATATAATTGGTGTATGCCAATTATATTTCAACAAAAAAGACCAACAGCTAACATTTAAGATGACATAGGACTATGAATTTCAAAGTTTTTATAAATCTTTCACAGAGAGAAAGTTTGTGTGTGTGTGTATGTATGTATACATGAATGTGTATGAAAACAACCTACAGATGTGCTCCACCTAGGTTTAATTAACAAGCAAAAGGTACTATGGGTCATAAACACTGCTTATAGTATAGCTATTGATAATATTCACAAGGAAACGAAGTCATGTGGTCACATAATATTGATGAGCCTTCAAGAGTGTGTTAATAAATTTCTATTAAGTCTATTAATTCTAAGAAAACCCTAGGAGTAATTCTATATTTCTCAAAAAGTAGAAATTTCACTTCAAGCATTTACAATAATAAACTAGCCATTTTCCACTTCTAGGATGCACAGAAATACAATATACACACACTCACTTGTTTGTACAGAGGGATGTATTTATTATAAATAAAAAACACTCTCCCTATTATGGGGAGAAAGATAGGGATTTGAAAAATGCCCTGTATTCTTTCAGTCAAAGATGATCATTATAGGCCAGCAGAATGCCACAAGTTATATGCACTATTTAAATTAAATTTATAAAATATGAATATGCTAAATTTGGTTCACACCAACAAGAAGCACTATCCTTTACAATATGTCCCCTAAATTAGCAATATTTATCAGTACCCAGAACCCTCATGAGAAATTGTAAACACTTGATATGGACACATCATTAGAAAATGAAATTCTCTTACTATCATTATGGCCAGATAAGAACATACAGATTTCTCAAGAGGAAGGTCAGGTAGTCCGGTATTCCCATCTCTTTAAGAATTTTCCAGAGTTTGTTGTGGTCCACACAGACAAAGGCTTTGGCATAGTCAATAAAGCAGAACAAAACGTATTTGTTATAATTTAGAATCCTCTTCAAATATCACTGTGTATCTGTAGAATAAATGCAAACTCAAGGTAACTATGGGGCCTTTCAGCTAAGCTCAGTGGTAAAGAATCTGCCTACTAAGCAGGAGATGCAGGTTCAATCCCTGGGTTGCCCTATTGGACTGGTTAAGTTTTGTACCCAACCTAGTCATCTTATTTAAACATTCCTTTTCTATAAATCCCAGTTCCTCAAAATGCTCTTCTAACCAGCTTTATCATCTTACTGGTTTCCTCATCAGCCAATTAAAGTCTTTTACCAGTGTTGTTTCTCCTAAATCCCTTCAGTTTTACTGAGGTTCAACTGATATATAATAATTGTATTTATTTAAGATGCACAATGTAATGATTTGTTATACATTATGAAAAGATGATGACAATCAAGCTAACACATCCGTCATCTCACATAGTTCCTGTATTTTTGTAGTTTAAATACTTAGGATTACTCTTTTAGCAAGTTTCAAGTATACAACACAGTATTATTAACTATAGTAACGATACTGTACACTAACTCGCCTCTTCAGCTTACACTGATCTTTTGCACCCTTTGACCCACATCTTCCCGTTCCATGCCCTACCCTCCATTGCTCAACACCAGCCCCAGGCAACTTCTACTTTCTGCATCTATGAGTTTGACTTTTCTGAGACTTCATATAAGTGAGATCGTATGTATTTGTCTTTCTGTGTCTGGCCCATTTATTCACTTGGCACAATGTCCTCCATGTTCATCCATACTATCACACATAGGAGGATTTCCTTCTTTTTAAAGGGCTGAATAATATTTCATCAAATATATACAACATGTTTTCCTTACTCTTTCATCTGCTGACAAACACAAGCTATTTTTATGTCTTGGCTATCGTGGCTAATGCTGCAATGAACATGGGAGTGCAGATACCCATCCACCTAGAAGTGAGATTGGTGAATCATGTAATAGCTCTATTTTCATTTTTTTGAGGAACTTCTACCCTCCTGTTTTCCACAATGGTTGCACCAATTTACATTCCCACCAATAGTGTATAATGATTCCCTTTCTCCACACCCTCAACAAACACTTCTTTCTTCCCTTACTAATAATAATAGTCATGCTAACAAGTGTGGGGTGTTATTTCTGGTTCTGATTTCCATTTTCCTGATGATTAATGACAATGGACACCTTTTCATATACCTGTAGCCATCTGCACATTTTCTATGGAAATGTCCATTTATATCCTTGAAACATTTTAAAATCAAGGTATTTGGGTTCATTTTTTTTTCCTTGCAAATACTTTCTTCTATCCCATAGGTTGCATTTTCACTCTTTTGATTGTTTCCTTTGCTATGTAGAGGCTTTCTAGTTTGAATGTAGTCTCAGTTGCTTATTTTTGCTTTGGTGGCAAATCAAAAAAAGAAAACTATAAAACACTGATGAAAGAAATCAAAGAGGACACAAACAGATGGAGAAATGTGCCGTGTTCGTGGATTGGAAGAATCAATATAGTGAAAATGAGTATACTACCCAAAGCAATCTATAGATTCAATGCAATTCCTATCAAGCTACCAGAGGTCTTTTTCAGAGAATTAGAACAAATAATTTCACAATTTGTATGGAAATACAAAAAACCTCGTATAGCCAAAGCAATCTTGAGAAAGAAGAATGGAACTGGCGGAATCAACCTACCTGACTTTAGGCTATACTACAAATCCACAGTCATTAAGACAGTATGGTACTGGCACAAAGACAGAAATATAGATCAATGGAACAAAATAGAAAGCCCAGAGATAAATCCACGCATCTAGGGACACCTTATCTTTGACAAAGGAGGCAAGAATATACAATGGAGAAAAGACAACCTCTTTAACAAGTGGTGCTGGGAAAACTGGACAGCCACTTGTAAAAGAATGAAACTAGAACACTTTCTAACACCATACACAAAGATAAACTCAAAATGGATCAAAGATCTAATCATAAGACCAGAAACTATAAAACTCCTAGAGGATAACATAGGCAAAACACTCTCTGACATAAACCAAAGCGGGATACTCCATGACCCACCTCCCAGAATATCGGAAATAAAAGCACGAATAAACAAATGGGACCTAATTAAAATTAAAAGCTTCTGCACAGCAAAAGAAACTATAAGCAAGGTGAAAAGACAGCCTTCAGAATGGGAGGAAATAATAGCCAATGAAGCAACGGACAAACAATTAATCTCAAAAATATACAAGCAACTCCTGCAGCTCCATTCTAGGAAAATAAACAACCCAATCAAAAAGTGGGCCAAGGAACTTAACAGACATTCCTCCAAAGAAGACATAAAAATGGCTAACAAACACATGAAAAGATGCTCAACATCACTCATTATCAGAGAAATGCAAATCAAAACCACAATGAGGTATCACTTTACACCACTCAGAATGGCTGCAATCCAAAAATCTACAAGTAATAAATGCTGGAGAGGATGTGGAGAAAAGGGAACTCTCTTACACTGTTGGTGGGAATGCAAACTAGTACAGCCACTATGGAAAACAGTGTGGAGGTTCCCTAAAAAACTGCAAATAGACCTGCCATATGACACAGCAATCCCACTGCTGGCCATATACACCGAGGAAACCAGAATTGAAAGAGCCACGTGAACCCCAATGTTCATCGCTGCTTTGTTTACAATAGCCAAGACATGGAAGCAACCTAGATGCCCATCAACTGACGAATGGATAAGAAAGCTGTGGTACATATACACAATGGAATATTACTCAGCATTAAAAAAAAAAATTCATTTGAATCAGTTCTACTCAGATGGACGAAACTGGAGCCCATTATCCAGAGTGAAGTAAGCCAGAAGCAAAAACAACAATACAGTATATTAACGCATATATATAGAATTTAGAAAGACGGTAACGAGAACCCAGCATGCGAGACAGCAAAAGGAACGCAGATGTATAGAATAGACTCGTGGACTCTGTGGATGAGGGAAAGGGTGGGATGATATGGGAGAATGGCACTGAAACATGTTAATTATCATATGTCTAATCAATCGTCAGCCCAGGATTGATGCTCGGGGCTGGTGCATTGAGATTTCCCGGGGGGAGGGAGGAGGGAGGGAGGTTCTGGAGGGGGAGCATATGTAAACCCATGGTGATATCATGTCATTGTATGGCAAAACTAATACAAAAAAAAATTCATTGCTAAGATCAATGTCTAGGAATTTTTCCCCTATGTTTTCTCCTAGGATTTATGGTTTCAGACTTTATATTTGTTTTAATCCATTTGCGTTAATTTTTGTGCATGATGTAAGATAAGGTTCCAATTTTATTCTTTTGCACATAGATATATAGTCTTGTCAATGCCATTTATTAAAGAGACTCTTTCCTGTTGTGTGTTCTTGGCAACCCTGTCAAAGGTGAGCTAACTGACTATGCATGGATTTATTTCTGGGCTGGGTTCTCTACTCTCTTGTTCTTGTTTTGTTCTGGTTGAGATGTTTGCTTTCATTCTAGTACCATCCAGTTTTGGTTACTAGAGCTTTGTAATACAGGTTGATTTCAGGAAGTTTGATGCAGCCAGCCTTGTTCTTCTTTCTCAAGAGTTATTTGGCTATGTGGGGTCTTTTGTGGTCTGTATGAATAATAATTTTTTTCTATTTATGGGAAAATGCCATTACAGTTTTTCTACAGACTGCAATGATTCTGTAGATCACTTTGGGTAGTATGGACATTTTAACAGTACTAATTCTTCTAGCCCATTAACAAAGGATATCTCTCCATTTATTTGTGTCTTCAATTTCTTTCATCAATGTTTCACAGTTTTAAGTGTAGAGGCTTTTCATCTCCTTGCCTAAATCTATTCCTAAGTATTGGGTTGGCCAAAAAGTTCACTTGGGTTGTTACGGAAAAACCCAAACAAACTTTTTGGCCAACTCAATGTTTTACCCTTCTTGATGCTACCATAAATGAAATTATTTTCTTCATTTATTTTTCAGATAGTTTGTTGTTAGTGTATAGAAATGCAGTTGATTTTTATACATAAATTTCAATTTTCATACTTTACTGAATTCATTTATTAGTTCTAACAGTTTTTTGGTGGCATCTTTGGGGTTTCTACATATAAGATCATGTCACCCGCAGAGACAATTTTATTTCTTCTTTTCCTTTTTGGGTGCTTTTCATTTTTTTCTTGACTAATTGCTCTAGCTTAGATTTCCAGTACTATGTTGAACAGAACTGAAGAGAGTAGGCATCCTTGTCTTATTCCTAATCTTAGAAGAAAATGTTACAGCTTTTCATCATTAAGAATCGTGTTAGCTGTGGATGTGTCATATATGCCTTTTATTATGTTGAGATACATTCCTTCTCTACCTAATTTGTTGACAGTTTTTTGTTTTTATCACGAAAGGTTGTTGAACTCTGTTAAGCACTTTTTCTGCAACTATTGAGATCATCATATGACTTTCATCCTTTATTCTACCATGTATCACTAGCAACTGTTGAACTATCCTTGCATCCCAGGGAGAAATCCCACTTGATCATGGTGTATGATACTTTTAATGTGCTGCTGAAATCAGTTTGTAATAGTTTGTGAAGGATTTTTCTAGTTTTACGGTCATCAGGAATGATGGCCTGTTATTTTTCTTGTAGTGGGTGTATCTGGCTTTGGAATGAGCATAAAATTAGCTTCAAAAAAAATAAAGGTTGGAAGTATTCCCTCTTTTCAATTTTTTGGGAAGAGTCTGAGTAGGACTGGAATTAATTTCTCTTTTTTATAAATTTATTTTAATTGGAAGCTAATTACTATACAATATTATAGTGGGTTTTGCCATACATTGACATGAATCAGCCATGGGTGTACATGCATTCCCCATCCTGAACCCCCTAAGGTTTGACAGAATTCACTCGTGAAGCTATCTGATCATGGGTTTTTCTTTGTTGGGTGATTTTTTATTTCTGCCTCAATTTCCTTATTCATGTAAGTCTATTCAGATTTTCTATTTCTTCATGACTGTCAGTTGTATGTTTGTTGGCCAGTTACATGTTGGTCAGCTGTATGTTTCTAGGAATTTATCTATTTCTTTTAGGTTATCCAATCATGGCATATAATTGCCCACAACAATCTCTTATGATTCTCTATATTTTTATGGTATCAGTTATAATGTTTCCTCTTTCATTTATGATTTTATTTTTGAATCACTGCCCTTTTTTTATTATTTAGTCTAGCTAAAGGTAATTTTGCGCTTCCCAGGTGACTCAGTGGTAAACAACCCATCTGGCAATGCAGGAGACACAGGAGATGTGGTTTGATCTCTGGGTCAGGAAGATTCCCTGGAGTAGGAAATGGTAACCCATTCCAGTATTCTTGCCTGGAAAATTCCACTGGCAGAGGAGCCTGGCAGGCTACAGTCCTTGGGGTTGAAAAGAGTCAAACACAACTGAGCATGCATGCATGCAAAAGTAATTTTATCTTTTCAAAAAACCAACTCAGTTTTGTTGATCTGTTCTAACATCTTTCTGGTCTCTGTTTCATTTATTTCTGCTCTAATCTTTATTATTTCCTTCTTTCTGCTGTCTTTGGGCTAGGTCTGTTCTTTATCTAATTCCATGAGATGGAAAGCTAGATTATTTGAGATCTTTTTTTCTTAATGGAGGAATTTGGCGCTATAAACTTCTCTCTTAGAATTGCTTTTGCAGTATCAGATAAGTTTTGATATATTGTGTTTCCATTTTCTTTTGTCTTATTCTTTGTATTTCATGTAGCCTTGTGATGGTGCTTGTGCATTTGAAGTAAAAACACCTCTTCCTGTTTTTAAGCACTAATTTTGGCAGGTCCCTGGGGTGGTGATATTGCCTCTGGGATTGTAGTTGAATGGGGCTGGGGCAAGTTCATGTGGCTACTCCTGGGTCTGCTGTAGTGCCCATGTTGGTGGGCCTATTACCAGGGTCTTAGGTGGGTACGGATCCTGCCTCCTGGTCCCTGAGTGGACGGGATTGACTTGATAACCTTGGTTTGCCTTCCAACCCCAGTAGGGCTGGAAATGGAACAAGGGTCCACTTTAGGGTCTGTAGTTGAGTTCAGGGGCGGTGGGCTTGTTACCAAGTGTATGTTTGGGTATAGCTCCTACTAGGTCTCTGGGCTGGGCAGGACTAGTCCTGCACTGTAGCTAAGTGGGGCTGAATCAAGTTAGTTGCTTGAAGGTCCACAGTTGGGACCAAGGTCTGTAGGCCTGCCCTTATGGGTATCGATAAGTCTGTCTCCTACAAATTCCCCTGGTGGGCAGGACAGCTTCCTGACTGAATCTGGGAGGGACTGAGCCTAGTCACTAGGCTTCTTTAGGATCTCAGGTTGGACTAAGGTCACTTAAGTACACAGACAGGTATGTCTCCTGCTAGATCTCTGGGCAGGTGAGACTGCTTCTGGACCAAGACTGAGAGAGGATGGAGCTGGGTCACAGGCAGTTTCAGGGTCCGCAGCCAAGACC
This sequence comes from Antilocapra americana, assembly GCA_007570785.1. Classification (NCBI taxonomy): domain Eukaryota; kingdom Metazoa; phylum Chordata; class Mammalia; order Artiodactyla; family Antilocapridae; genus Antilocapra; species Antilocapra americana. The sequence continues at coordinate 21,643,309 of ML662442.1, forward strand.
AAGGTCAGCAGGCCTGTTACCTAACACATGGGTGTGTATGGTTCCTCCCTGGTACCTTGGCAGATGTCGCTGGTGGCAGGATCATGGCCAAAGAGGACTGAAGTGAGTCCACAGGGGCATGGCAGTGTTTCCAGGTCTGTTGCCAGGACCAAGGTTGATGAGCCTCCTACCTGGACCTGCCTTCTCAAATCAAGCCTTCTTGATCTTGGGCCTTGCAACCTCTTTCCTGGATCCCAAAGCACTCACAAAGGCACTTCTGACTGTGGATGGCTGCCAAATGATTGCTTCTCTGGGGAGGTATGATGGGACACCTATTTGACCATCTTGCTTATGTTATTCCCCTCTGTGTTATTTCTATAGTTGTATGAGCCATTTTCAAACTTAAAAAAAAATGTTTACTTTGATAGTTTGATGGGGTAGAGTAAGGTGTTTAATACCAACTCTGTGAATCTTTAAGAATGAAGCAATAATCAACTTAATTTTATATTGGTATTAAGTATCCTTTCAAATCAAATATGTATAGAAGTGTAATTTTTCCCAAGATCCATGAATAAAGTGGAAATCAAGGACTTACATGTGATTCCTTTTAACCAGTTCAGTATGGGTCTTCACTGGCACAAATAAGAATCTATCCCAGATTTCCAATTGCATGAAATCAAATACAATATGAGTAAAACCAATTCAGACCTAAATAAATCAACTAGGGAGATCACACCTGAACAAACCAAATTCAAAACGCTGCCTTTCAGTAATCTCATAAATTCTGAAGGAAACACCCAATCTTCCAAGGCCTGAACTCTTAGAGAGCAATTACTAAAAATAATCAGGATTCGAGAATAGCTAAGAAAAAATAATAACTCCCATTGTTTCAATTTTAAAAATAAAAGCTATGTGATTACTTAAATATTTTAACTGTATTATGGGTACTTTGGGGGCTTCCCAGGTAGCTCAGTGGTAAAGAATTCGCCTGCTAAAGAAGGAGACACAGGAGACATGGGTTCAATCCCTGGGTCGAGAAGATCCCCTGGAGGAGGAAATGGCAACCCACTCCAGCATTCTTGCCTGGAGAATCCCACGGATGGAGGAGCCTGGAGGGCCACAGTCCACAAGGCTGGGAAGAGTCAGACACAACTGAGCAACGCAGCACGTGCACGTGACACATACAGGTCTCTTTCAATATATATTTCAATCAGTCAACGCCATTTTTAGCATTTTTCTCCCCCAATTTCTAGCACCATCTTGGAAAATCGGAAGGAGAGGGTAACAAATGTAAGCGGAATGAAAACAGCTAAACAGAAAAGTGGCGCGGCTGGCTGGCCCCACTCACCTCCCCAGGCAGCGGCGCCTCCGGAAGGCGGTGCTGGTGCTGAGGCCGCTGCGGCCGCCCCTGCGGCGGGGAAGTCTGGCTGGAGGTCCAGCAGATCGCTAGACGGTTTCGAAGTGCTGAAAGGGCAAACATCATTTTACAGTCAGATTTCTGAAATGTTAAAATGTAAAGATGTTTTTTAAATGAAGACTTATGCAGAAAACATCACAGATTTTGGATATTTTAAATCCAGCAAGAGAATAATATTTGTGAAAGTGCAGCAGTAAAACATATGTTCCTCTATACCAAGAGCTAGCCAGCGACCTCTGTCAAGGGACAGATGCTGAGCGTCTTAGGTGTGTGGGCTACACAGCCTCTGTCACTGCTTGACTCTGCCAGTGCAGCATGAAGAAAGACGCAGTGTGGAAACAAACAAGCAAACAAAATGCCTTTGTGGCAATAAAAATTTATTTACAAAGACAGAGGTCTAGATCTGATCTATGGGCCATCGTCTGCCAACTCCCGCTCCACAGATAACAAAGTTAAATCATACTTCAAGCAATGGCTTACTCAGAGAATCACAGAGCAGAAAGAAAAAGGGAAAATCTAAATGCCTCAAAGTAAGGGGGAATTTTGAACATGTTATGTCCACTGGGTAGCATCTGAAATGCTGATTATGAGGGCTCTGACAAAAGGAAACATGCTCCAAATATTAAAGAGAATTATTGGTAATTTTTTTCCTTTTCTCTATTTCCTAAAATCTTTTCCTTTTTTTTTGTATCATGGTAAATAATTCTTATCTTGAAAGAAGAATTTATTTATAGACCAAAGAACACTAAAATGAGTAATCACTATTGTACCTTTTTTCAATGTTAAATTGCAACATATCAAGCTGGCCTGTAAGAGGCCTTATCCCTAAACAATTCCATATTTTTTCACTCTTAGTCAGATGGGGCTGTGCTTTCCAAAGCTCTTTCATCTACAGAAGTTCCAAGGAAGAGCCTACAGAGCCTAGAGCTTTGCTATTCAAAGTACAATCTCCAGACAACAGCATCTTGGGACCTTGTTAGAAATGCAAAGTCCTAGGCTTACCCCATATCTACTATATCAGAGTCTTCATTTTACTGTGACCCCAGGTGTTCACTGTCCATTCAGGTTTAAGGAGCACTGGCTTAAAGGCTGCGAGATCAGGTACTAAGCCATCAGGGTCCAGGTTCCCCAACCTTCTTTATAAATAGTAGTTCAATCCCTATCTTTTTTACATATTATATTTGCAAGTAATATTCTTTGAAACTTGCCTAGTTCTGATATCTATTTCATAAGTACAACTGGTTTAATAGTCAGAATAAGGAAACATTTATTATTATTAAGACCTGAATCAAAGCTTTTGTAAGACGCAATTTATCTTGGTATAGAGGCAGAAAGGACTTGGCCTTTCCAAGCCTGTGATTATAAAAATAGAATTAAGTGAGTGGAGACAAACAGGCATAGTTTACATGGATACATTATGTGGATTTATTGCTCAGTTCGAAATTCAAGTCTCCAAGTACAGAGCATTCATAATCAGAGTCTCAGATACTACAAGACGGGACTAGAATCTTCTCAAGGCAAAAGAACCAAACAAAGAATTTACCTAAAATTAATACCTGAGGAAGTCTCTCTTAGTTGGGGCTTCCTCTTAGGCACCTCAGAGATTTCGGACAACACACAGCCATCCCCATCTTTCTCACTAGTATTCTGACGTTTAGGTGCTATAAAAGCAATTAGGAGCAGCCTGACAGTTTCTTCCTACCAACAGAATCTGAGTTCCTCATATGCACTACCTACTCGACCTACAATTGCATTTCACTTCACTTTTATTTCATTTTATAGCACTTCAAGACATCCTTTAAATTTCACAAAAGAAGAAATGAATTTCAGAAAACACTGTTCGTAGCATCCATTTCAGAAGAACCTGAACTGTGTTCATCTTTCTCCCACTTTCTTTTCCAAATATCTAAGCAACAAGGCAATAGGTCTTTCTTACACTTTGAGAGGTACAAACTTAAATAACTGTATAAGGTGCAGACGAACTTACTCTGTGTACCCGAAAATAACCCAAAATAGCATGCATTCACTAGAACAACATTTCATTTTGTGAAGTCATTGGGGTTCAATACATAAAAATAAAATGAAAACCTAATAAAATATTAATAAACAGTTTGCTGCATTCTCATGAACTCACCTGACTGGTACAGCTGCCGATGCAGTTGCAAACAAATCAACAGGAGGCGATGTGTCAATAGTTTTAGCTGGTGTAGAATTAGGCGACGTAACAGTTGTGACTGGAGAAGACTGAAAGGGAAGAGGCACAGCATGCTCTGGTCAAATCTAAATCTACAGGACACAAGGCGACAGGCCCTCACTCTGCAGACCTATGCCATTTCCAGCAATTTTTTGGTAGCTCCTCATGGGAGAAAAAAACTCAAGAAAATTTCAAATTGAGAATTATAATAAATAATCAATAGTGGACAAAACATGTTTCAAATGTTACAAGTTATATGTAATTTATATAGAATTATGACAAAGTATTTGTCCTAACATTGAAATGACTTCTATGCATATATTTATAATCAAAGCCAAATAATAAATTAGAAGCTTGGGATTAACAAATACACACTACTATATGTAAAACAGACAAACATGGTCCTACTGAATACGTATAGCATGGTGAACTACATTTAACATCTTATAATAACCTAAAATGGAAAAGGAAACGGAAAAAGAATTAACACACATATATAAAACTGAATCACTTTGCTGAACATCAGAAACTACTACTACATCGTAAATCAACCATACTTCAATTAAAAAAAGAAAATGAAGGCCAAACATATTTCCTAAACAAAATTTAGTGAGAAAGATCTTGCTACCTGCAAAAATGAAAAAAAAAATCAATTGCAATGACTGCTTTAAAACCAAGGCCATTCTTTTCTGAATCTTAAACAGACTGCATGCAAAGTCTTCTCAGATGCCTGTAACATCTAGAAATCTAACTTAAAGAATAGTTCACAGACAGCAGAGAACAATCCCCAAGCAAGATTCAAGTCACTGACAGCTTGAGGATAGCCCTTCACTAATGTGAAAAGATAAAATTTAAAAAGTGAAATAAAACCCAACATTTATTGTCCTAGGCTGATTTAAGAAGAGGACCTAATAGTCAGCTAATATATTTAAAAAAAAATAAGATGCTTGTATAGTAACTATCCTAATTCTATTTTCTTTTACTTGGTATATTTAATTGGCCTGTATTCACAAGAGAAAGATGAATGGAACATCTCAAAACAGTCCACTGATAGTTCTGTAAGTGGAAATGAGACATAATAGCAAGCAAAATGCACAAAGACCAAGACCAAGCAAGGGCCATCAGCCACTGCTGTAACAGGACATCTAATTTCAAGCAGTCCAAATGTAGAGGAAATTTGAAAAAGAATAATTTAAGAAAAAGCACTGAGGAGATAAGCAATGTATACAAGTTTCCAGACTTAAATAGCATCTGTTTAATAGTCAAAGCTATAGTTTTTCCAGGAATCAGGTACAAGTGTTAAGAGTTGGACCATAAAGAAGGCTGTGTGCCAAAGAATTGATGCTTTCTAACTGCGGTGTTGGAGAAGACTCTTGAGAGTCCCTTGGATAGCAAGGAGATCAAACCAGTCATTCCTAAAGGAAATCAATCCTGAATATTCATTGGAAGGACTGATGCTGAAGCAGAAGCTTCAATACTTTGGCCACCTGATGCGAAGAAACTCATTGGAACCAACTCATTGGAAAAGACCCAAATGCGGGGAAAGACTGAGGGCAGGAGGAGAAGGGGACAACAGAGGATGAAATGGTTGGATGGCATCACCAACTCAATAGACACGTTTGAGCAAACTCTGGGAGATAGTGAAGGACAGGGAAGCCTGGCCTGCTGGAGCCCACAGGGTGGCAAAGAGTGGGACACCACTTAGCAACTGACCAACAAATAGCTATTTGCCTAAGAATATGCTTCCCAGTGGCTCAGTGGTAAAGAACTGGCCTGCAAATGCAGGAGGCCACAGGAGACGGGTTTGATCCCTGGATTAGGAAGATCCCCTGGAGGAGGAAATTGCAACCTGATCCAGTATTCTCACTTGGGCTTCCCAGGTGACTCAGTGGTAAAGATTCCACCTGCCAACACAGGAGACATGAGATGCAGGTTCACTCCCTGGGTCAGGAAGATCCCCTGGAGGAGGACATGGCAACCCACTCTAGTATTCCTGCCAGGATAATCTGCAGACAGAGGAGCCTGGCACTGTCCATAGGGTTGCAAAGAGTCAGAAATAACTGAATGACTGAGTACGGGCACAAGCACCAAGAATATAGTTAATAAAGAATTCAAAATCCAAAGATAATACAAGTGCCAAGCACTCAGCACTTCCAAAAAAGACAAAAGATAAACCCAAGAACAGTATGAATACTGTTGCTCAGAAAGGGTCAACTAAAGCTCTGTTCTTCACCAAAAGTTCTGTTTCCAAATAGAATGTGAAAGAGTAACAAGGGAACAAATAGAAACAAATGACAAAACGAATTTGCATGCTGTCCCCTGTGGACACTGACAACTCTGAAATAAATTTGTGGTTTTTGTTTCAACTGACACATGTAAATAAGCTTAGAAAGTGATGTTTAGGAAATACCAAGGAGAATGTACTGACAGCAATGAATCTACCAACATAAATGCAGAAATGGTCTCCAAAGGCTTATTAAAACCTGCCTTGTAATAAGCTCTGAAGAGATGAGGAAAGGAGGAAAACAGAACCTAAAGAATCCTGTTATTACAAAAAGAAAAAAGTCAAAATTTGATTTGGCCAAAACAGACCATCTTAAAAGGATTCCAGAATTTTACCCCACTCTACTCGGCAGTCCTATGACAGAATTCTTCCACAGACATGATTTTAAAGTCAGCTGTGTCGCAGAATCACCAGGGAGCTTCAGTTGTTTGTTTTTGACTGTTGGTGCTCCCAGAGGGATTCTTAGGCAGATGGTCACGTGCTGACAGAGTACAGGGTATCTGGGATACCCTGTGCAGTCATAATGCCATCTTCCCTGTCCGTAATAACATTAGTTACATGACAGAAATTTGGCAAAGAGGAAAGAGCACATTTATCACATTTTTGCCCGAAAAATACAATAGCAAATCTAAACTACCAACCTATAGAACTACATCACCCTTGTCACTGACAACCCTAATCTTGTCCTTACAAGATGCTCAAGGAGAAAGGGAGTTGAAGGAACTATGACAGTTATTATGATAGATTGTCTAAAAGACATGTTTGGAAGGATACCCAATGACAACTGGTTTCTTTACCATCCCAGGTGGCACTAGCGGTAAAGGACCCATGTATCAGTGCAGATAGACGTTAAGAGACTCAGGTTCAATCCCTGGGTCGGGAAAATCCCCTGAAGGAGGGCATGGTAACCCACTCCAGTATACTTGCCTAGAGAATCCCATGGACAGAGAAACGTGGTGGGCTACAGTCCATAATATCGTAAAGAGTCAGACACAACTGAAGTGACTTAATATGCATGCACCATCAAGGCAGGCACAACATCACGTGCCGTATCTATCTCATCAGGCCATGATTCAGAGTTCTGGAAAGCCCTTTGAAACTAGTAAGATGTTACAATGATATATTTGTTCTCAGTTGTCATATAAATGTATGAAAATTTCTCCTATTTTAAAAAAAAAATTTAGTCCAGATAGAGGGCTAAGTAGACATTGCTATATGATACTGGACTGAGAAACTAATGTAAAAGGAAATACAAAAAAAAATTACCTTACCTTTCCTCAAAAAATTCAAAATAAAATTACCATGGAAGTGAAGGTGTTAGTCACTCAGCCAGCCCGACTTTTTGCGACCCCAGGGACTATAGCCCACCAGGCTCCACCGTCTATGGGATTCTGGCAAGAATACTGGAGTGGGTTGCCATGCCCTCCTCCAAAATTATCATATGATTCAGCAATTTCACTTCTGAGTGCAGACTCTAAAGAACTGCAAACAGGGACTCGAACAGATATTTGTATATCATGTTCATGGCAGCATTATTTACAAAAACCAAGAGGTGGAAATGACCTAAATGATCATCTATGGAGGGAAGGATCAACGATATGTGGTCTATACATAGAATGGAATACTATTCAGACTTCAAAAGAAATTTCTGACATATACTAAGATCTTATGACAAAACCCAAACGAAATCTTTGGCCAACCCAATACAACATGGATGAATGTGGAAGATATTATGGTAAGTAAAATAAGCCAGTCACAAAAGAACAGATACTGAGAAGTTCAACTTATTCGAGGCACCTAGAGTTGTCAAAATTATAGCGAAGAAAAGTAGAATGGTGCCTTGCCAGGAGCTGGGGGTGTAGGGGATGAGGGTGTGGAGTGATGAGTAAGTGTTTAAAGGGTACAGAGTTTCAGCTTGGAAAGAAAATGTTCTTTCCAAGTGGATATTATCAAGTGGATAATAATGGTGGCTGTCCAACAACGTCAGTGTACTTACTGCCACTGAACTCGACAATCGAAAGTTGTTAAAAAGGTCAAAAGAAAACACAAGACAAACTTACCTTACTTAAAGGAGAGGGAGCACCAGATCTAAAAGGAAACCAAAAAGAATAAAAGCTAAATAAACCTGAATACATTTGTAGAAGCATTTAAGTCTGATACTTGGTCAAGCATTAACTTGTTTATATACAGACTTTTTTTTAGTAATGCATAAACTATTTTCTAAAAACAGCTTTTATCTGTCATATGCTTCTTTTTTCCATCCACTTAATTTCTAGTGCTAAAAATTCTTAAATCCAAGATCTTTTTTTTTTTATCTCTAGCAACTTAGTTAACTACTGGAGTTGATCTGTATTGCCTAGGTCCATCAAAAATAAACTACTCAAGTTGCAATTTAAAAAAATTTGCCCAAGAAGACCAGGGAAAAATAATGCTTTATGGATTTTTTTCAAAATTATATGGTTTAATATTTTTAAAAATTAGAAAACCCATGAAGGTTAAAGTACACTGTGATTCATTTAATCAAATTGTGATACATAAAAGGAACACTAGAATAAAAGGAAATCCCTACAAACCCCATGCCTGATATGTGTCTCAACTTTCATGTCCTAGAGCTTGTCTTTTTTTTTCATGGCTGTAATGAAAACTACCTATGAGAAACTGTTCTCATTATCCTGGAAAAACTTGACAGCTAGAAGAGAATGGTAACCTCAATGCTTGTTTCTAAGAGAATGAGGGAAAATCAGGATGAAATACATTTCTGTTTTCAGTTATATTACTGGTGGCACTGATTATTGTATATCATTTCCAGCAAAATGCTTCAGAAACAACTGCCTAAACAGCTTAGATTTTACTACCCTGAGTTGGCAGAAAATAAGTTAGTAAGGAAACAAGATGAAGGAAAAAAATGAGATTTCAATAAAAAGACTAATTATCAGGGTCTTAGAGGATAGTTTTCTATTTATTTATGGAGACAGTAGCACACGTGGCAGGAGTAAAATAAAATTAGCACAGATTTAGTAACTGGAGTTTAGTACAGTATTATCAATTTTTTGTTTTACTGGATATAGCAAAAGAAATTTAACAATCTTAGATGCATTTTAATATCTCTTATGTTCAACTTCATCTGCAAACACATGCCTGCCATCTCCTGTTTAGTTTTTACTGAAAATGAACATGAAAAGAAGGGCTCACAGAGATCTCTGTGATATAATGTAGATAGAAGCCTAAGGATAATGCTGGATTAGGCTATGTTTAGTCTGGCTGGTATCTTCAGTGTTAACATACCCTATGAAGAAAAGGATACATGTTTACCTATGCTGCTCATTAAGGGTCTGCTGAAATGAATGGAATCACAGTATTCTCTGTATCTCAGAAACTTGGGAACCTACAAATCTAGTACTAAGGTTGAAAATTCCCTAGTGAGCTTTTGGTTAATAATTTCTCTACTCCCACCATTTCTTCTCTTTAAGTATGTAGAAAAGGAAAGGAGTTAGGTCTAAATAAAAATTCAAGAAAGTAATAGTCTTAACTCTGCAAAGCCTAAACAGAAGCACAGAAGCCACCTGACATGGTCATTTTCTAAGAATGAGTTAGCTGAAATTAGTTTCTCTCTCAAGAGCTTTTCATGAATCAGTTCTTAGTGGTACTGACACAATGAGAAATATTTATGCAGAAAAGAGAACTGAGGATGAACAAAAACTTTTTGAACTACAAGTCCAAACTAATATATAAAAGTTTCTGACAAACTCTATGCTCTTTAGCAAAGTAAAGACATAGTAAAAATGACAGAATTTCTCTACCTACTATTAAAGAATATCATGCTCAAACCTAAGTACAAAATATCATCACTGGCACAAGAATCAAGCTCTTGCATGAGTGCTATTACTAAATAGCACTTGTAGTCACCCCATGGATTAAGCAAAAATCTCCTACTGTCTGTCTCCTCCAATCATTCTACTTATTGCACTGTATCTTACTTGCCTGTCTTTGCCACTAGATGCCAAGTTTTTTGAAGGAAGCGAATCTATCTCATTGCTTTATATCAGATAAATATATTGCAGAATAAGTTAGCCACACATCTTAACAGTTATTTTGTTATGAAGCTAAACTGTCAGGATGTATGATCTCTGTTTCCATGGACCAGATCCAGGTTTCATCACGATTTCCTCAAAAAGGTAGAACCAGAGGTGTTCCCACTGGGGCCACTGCTTTAAGAGGCATCATTCATCACTGATTCAAGTCTGAGGGCTCTGAGGCTCAGAGAGGCAAATAACTTGCCCAAGCCTCATCACTCTTTAATGGTGGATTTCAGGCTCCAGTCCAAGTCTGTCTGTGCACGTTTCACATTCCAGCCTGTCCTGATGAAAAACACAGCGGAGCCCAGCACATTTGTTCCTCTCTTACATAATACACGAACTGCTTCTTTTTACCTCTTAATTAGCTGATTTCCTACCCTACCACTGGCTGTTAACCCTTTATAAAAGAAAATGTTATCATCTTTAGATATAAAAGATGACGTTATTTAAAGCCTGGTACTTATTTCAGTACTTATTTCAATTACTTCAGCTAGAGAAATTTCGTACACAGTGAATCATACTGGGGAAAAATTAAGGCATGCATGCAACGTACCCTAAATCTTGTAAAACATTACAAACAAACCATGGGTTTTTATGATGAACACAGAAAATGCCAAGGTTTGCTACCAATGTGTTAATGGTAAGCTATCAAAAGAAGAAATTTTATTTCTTATTCATAACACTAATCCCTACACAGTTTTGATCATAAATGCTAGCCAGAAAGACAGACAAAATGCAGATGAGAAAAACCTGTCTCTTCCAAATGATTTTAATAACACTAAACTTGAGGTTTATTGCACCCTCAACAGCTAGTAAACCCACATATAAAACAAAATAAGGTTCTCTCCTTTGTTCTGGGAATTACAGAAACAGATAATGTACAAATGCATATCACACAGTACTGCAGAAATTTCAAAAATGAGTTATCAATGGATATAAGGCACTAAATATAAAAGACATACATATTTTTTAGCAGACATTTGAAAATGTTTATTTTTAAGTATCTACTTAGAATAATTTTATACTGCTTCTAGAAGGCAAAGAAAACCTCTTTAATTAATTTTCTCTGTAACATTGTCTTTTGGAGGTTCTTCCACAAGCCATAGGGAAATCTTTTGTTTACTAAACAAGTGAAGAAGGCTTTGATTTCTAAAATCTAAGAGGAATATCTGTACAACCACCTAAGAGAGTTCGTTAGTCTTGATTTAACACCAAAATAAAATAAAACCATTTATGCCAGTCACCTTGAGAGACAAATTTCAAAAGGATAATGAAAAAAACACAGATATGTAGAATGGGCAGAAATCAGTTTTAAATGTTCTAAATACCAAATGTGGGATCTTAAGAGTGTTTTTTGCATTTTTAGTAATAACCAAATGCAAAAAAGTCACTCAATGCAGTACTCACCCTTCACTTAAGTTCCCAGGTAAGCACAAACATACAAAGAAATAAACAGTTAACTACTATAGCTCATTTATTTTAAAAATAGGGAATAAGCAAAGACAAGTTCAGAGGTGGTCTTAGCCAATTCAGAAAAGAAATCTGACAAGCATAAAATGATTTTAAAGGAGAGAGGAAAATTATGCTCAGTCAAAGGTAATGCAAACAAAAGACCATTAAGTTTTTATTTTACTCCTCTAAATGTCCTTAGCTGAATAGCCCAAAAATAGTTTGTAGCAGCCACAAGGGGGCAGCTTGAGTTCTGAAATTAGGCTGATGAAATTCACTCTGGGAGATGGCTTTTCACTTGACATCTCTGGCAGATTTCAGCAGGGAAAAGGGTAGACCTGCGCGGGGTGTGAGCGCATGATGGGGAAAGACGGCAGACAAGCCAGCTTATCCGCCTTGCACCCATGCGCATCCTGCATTGCCCAGGGAGAGGCTCTCACTCCCAGAAATGCCTATTTCTTCATCTAAACGGATCCACCAGCCAGAGGAGCAGGGACACTGCTCAGGCTTCCCGTGTCCTTTGGTTTAAATCCTAGGTAACTCATCTGGTTTCCCAGACACCCTAATATGGTGTGGGGGAAACGGGCTGCAGTTACTGGAAGTGGCCACCTTCTTTTGTGACTTACTACTCTCATGCCTTTTTAGTTGACGTCAATCAACCCACAAAAGTACGATCATCCATGGCCAACAGTGAAGTGGGGACAGATCTGGGACAACAGTACAACCCCGGCAGAGCCCTTGAGAGGTCCTGCCATTCGTTAGTCTAAACAGCTCTGCCATCACTGCCTGAGAGAGTCCCACATCACTGTTTATTATTGAAAATTTAAGACATGTAATAATTTTTATACTAACTTGTAACAGATGACAAATAACCCTTAGCTAATGAAACAAGAAGCAAAAAAAGTGACTTTGAGACACTACAATCTAGATTCTAGGAGAATGCCCAGGGAGAAACAAGCAGAAAGGAGATGCACTTTAATAGCTGTATCACAGGTAAAATCCATCGTCAGCCAATTTCTGCTGTCAGTCTAAACAGAAGCAACATCCAGCTGGGAACACCAACAAAAACAGATTTCAAACTGGCTCTGTAGAGAGAGCTACATTGAGTTTTTAAGTGAAGATAACGAAGTACAAAATAGTCTCTGACCTTAGGAAACAGAAAATCCATTCAAACCACATACAAGGGTTAGGGGAGGAGGAGAAGGGAAGTCATGACACAGTGCAGTGCGTGATTAAGGAAGGCTTCATGAGATGGCCCTCCCGGGATGTGTAAGATGCCCACACACAGAGACAAGGAGAGGCAGGCATCCAAGATTAGCAGAATTACAGTCTAAGCAAGGCACTAAAGCTGAAAAGGATCAGGTCTTGTGAACAGACAAGTATGATCCCGGCTGGAGAGGACAAAAATGGAACCTGGACATTTTCGGCATGTGATCAGGAAATATGTACATAAATCTAAGTGTCCAAACACAAAGGTTGAAAATATACTAAAAGCATGATTCTCGCTGCTCGATTGCTACTCTGTCTAGAAAAAGACCTCTGAGTCAAGTGTCAGCAGCCTGCTGTGCCGAAGGGGACACATGAGGAGAGTCTGGAGTGCAGAAAGCGATGCCAGAGGGCTCTGCTTTTTCCACAGTGGGGTTGGTAAGGTAACAGTGTTCAAAGGCTGCTTGGGAAGTTGGGCTCATTCTTACTTGTGCCCGTTGATGACAGCCTCAGTTTTTAGATATAAGCATCTCTTTTTCTGAGGACTGTGAATCCCTTCTGAGGGCAAATAAATGAGTCAGCAAGTTCAGCCAACACAGGTACAACCTACTAATCAGCTGCATTAGCCCGCAGATAGATCACCTATGTATGGGGTCACACTGTCATAAGTTAACGGGAAGGGTGGGGGGTTTTGAGGGGACTGAGAATTACAATAAAGCATACCCTGAAACTGCAGTACCATGATAAATCTCATTGTATAAAGAACCACTCTAGTATTTTTTTGTCTTATTCAGAATATACAACTAATGCATACTTGTTTCCAGGTTTCTTTCCTTCTAATGTATTTAGATGCTGTTCAAGGGTCTCCATAAGACTGCTGGGAGCCTACAATAAGAAAGTACAAAATAAATGTCTGCTCTGCTTTCTTTCAGAATAAACACACTGGAACATCACTGTAACTTTGTATAGTGGAGGTCTGTGTACCCCAATACATATGGGAGATAATTTCATTCCAGGTGCTTTTGGTACTTAAGTATTTAAATTCCACACAATCTCAAATGGGCCCATCTTACATATACATAATTTCACTGCATAACAAATAGTGTTACAGTGTGGTTTCAGTGTATAAATTACATTGGATAGACTTTTTTTAAAAGATATTATTTAAATGTAATAAACAAATCAAATTCACAATGTATTTCCGTAAGACCACAGTGAAAAAGTAAAGATATTTACATCCAAATCAAAAATATAAGTGCCCAAATACAAACTTACAGAAATATGAAAATACAGTAAAATCTCATTTATCCACATTCAACTGAAATAGTAGAGAAAGTCATTACTTTATTAAAAAGAGAGAGTGCAAGTTGTGGGGGGAAAATATAATTTTAATAGTCGACCACAATTAAGATTTTCGTATTGTTGAGGTATTTATATATATATACTATAGGAACTTTAGCAAATATTAACATTATAATAAGACTACTGCATTTTGACAAATTTAATACATATTTTCAACTCTTATTAAGAAGTACCTGAATGTTTGTTTTCACCATAATTTTTAGGCAATATAAAGTGATGACATTTTACTGTGTATTAAAAAGAGAAATAATAGATTTATATAAATATCCCACCCCATCTATTCCTCATGTATTAGAAATCTAATTTCACCTTTCTTGAAAAATCTTAACTCAAATTAGACCTTGACAGCAGCATAGGCATTCAAATACTATCATAACATTTATAGATAAATTAATTTTGATAACTGTTTTTTAAATTAATATAAAATTAATTTTGAAGTATTTTAAAGTAACTATGCTAAATGCTGAAATAGCTCACAGAATTCAAGCCAATTTATACAATTGTACATTTTACATTGTACCTATAATGACAAATGAAAATAAAATTCTTATTGAAATATTTTTATTCTGAAAGTTCAGACATTTAATATTCATTTTCATTTTACTAACAGGCTCATAAGCTGTTTTAACAATAATGACTATTATATATGTAATTACATGATTATTTTAAGTGCAAATTACTAAGTGAGCCAAATATAAATCTACAAATTAGTAAGTGAATAAAAATATTAAATTGACCAAAATGATGAAGGTAGGGTACAAAGAGATAGCTGTATGAGCATTATATAAAAAGTTAATATCTACAGAATAAATGATTATCAGGGGATATAATAAATTTTTAAAACTATAAAATTAGAATTTTTAAATACAGCTCAGGTAAAATTGGACCTAGCAAATTACAGTCAACTAAAACTAAGGGTATACTTCTTAGCTTTAAAAAATGAATTTTCAAGAGATTAAGGAAATTTTGCTCTACAGCAAAACTATAAACTACTAAGATGTGATCACTTAATAAACAAAATGTGATTTGTAACCTTGAAAGGAAGAAGACATAAATGGTTTCACAATTTTTAGATAAATCCACACTTGAAAACTTCAAAACTGCCATATTGTCATAATTATAATCATTATAATTGTCATAATAATGGAACACAGGAGGCCTGGGCATAGAACTTAAAAGATTTAGGTCCTCTGAACATTAAATGCAATGTAAAAGAAATGTGATTCTGTGCTAAATCTGTTTAAAAAATGCTATTTATAGTTCTAAAATAGAGAACACTATATTAAATTGATAACAAAGAAATAGTTATTTTTTCCTATATAAATAATTTCTTAATTATCTAAAACAAAAAGTAAAAAACTAGGAGGATAGTTTGCAGTTTCATTTTTTTTAATTTCTTAATAATTTAAGAAAAAAATTAAAAACAAAGCAGTAGTTAAAAAATCCCAATAGTTGAGACAAACAGAGCACAAAACTGGCTCTGAGATGTTACTTTGCAAGGCATTGCACATAAAATTAAGTTTGCAGCACTTTACCGTAGAGATTCAAAAATGCTTTATTATTTATATCTCTCATTAGGACATTTTAAATCCAACAGAAATAAAGACAAATATTTTCAGAGGGGAAAAAAACTACTTTGATAATAAAATTCTTGAGTGTAGGAATGCTGGCCTTCTCAACTCCATCTTTGGCACTGAGCACATCTTGCCATGTAGCAGACAAAAATGAAAACTGTCTCAAATTTCCAAAGGGGTAAAATTCTGAGAATGCCTCTGCTGTTGTAAAAGGAACTTCAGAATAATTAGCAGTATCTTTAGTGGCTTATTTTAAATAATGCCGAAGTCACCAGACCAATCAGATGAAAACACCAAATCAAAGAACAAGAGGCAGCTTGTGAAAGCAAATAAATAACAGGGATATATCATGGTTACCGATTCAGTGGTACAGTCTTTAAAAGGTGACTTTTCTTTACCAGTAGTTTTCAGATCAACCAGAATTCCTGACATCAAAACCTAAGATGTTTTTCATAAATGGAGATATACTAAATTTGTAACATGCACGTACACACACCAAACAGGAAATAATATTTTGAAAATCCTTTTCTGGGAACAAATTCATAGCTGATTTTGAAAGGAACCATCCATCTCCAACTCAGATGCTTCAGAATCTAAAGCATCATTAAAACCAAATGAAAGAAAAAAGCAATGGAAAGATCATTTTAATTTTTGATCATTAGCTCAAGAAACCATTGGAAAGGGCTGAGGAGGAATATTTCAGTTCTGATATCACATTCACTTCTTAATCAGTACTGTACTTTTGAGTATTCAGAAACATTTTTCTTCAGTATTTATAAATTATTTAAAATGCTGTTATGATGATATTATATGCACAATTTAAGAAGGGCTACAGATGCCACACTGGTATTTATTGTGCATTTCCTAAGTTAAAAGATATCTATTCAATTCCTCTGTGTCATCTTGCTGCAAAAGTAATTCTAATACTTTCTCAGTTAGGAACAGCCTTTTCCTATGATCAGTCGATAGGAAGCCCTTCTGGTCCCCATCTCCTCTTTAATCTTCTTCACTGGTGGGTATTTTTGTTCATTGCCATGGCTAGATTCAGGAGTCATGGCGGCCACAGACAAGGCTGGCAGAAAGCAGAATCTAATTTCAGAGATCTTATTACACAGGTTGGCATTTCTGACCCATTTCCAGTCTTGGTCTACCCCTATCTGAAGGACTAACCCTGAAAGAGCTCACCTTTCAGCCTGGATCTGACCAGAATGTCACAGTGGGTCTAAACCCCCCATCCAATGATGAGCCTCCAATAAAACCTATGGAGACTTCTAAATAAAAATTAGGGAGTGTGTTTAGTTTTCTGCTCATGATCCCAACAAAAACCACAATTAGGTTACTTGTTAAGAAATTTCAGAAGCACATAATACTCTTGAATTGAGATTTAAATATATGTTGGAGAAATGAAGAGGGGATTTTTTTTAATAAGGAGGTAATGTTAAAATAAATGCTACTTATCATATGTGAAATCAATCGCCAGCCCAGGTTTGATGCTCAGGGCTGGTGCACCAGGATGACCCAGAGAGAGGGAATCGGGAGGGAGGAGGGACAGGGTTTCTGGAAGGGGAACACATGTATACTCATGGCAGATTCATGTCAATGTATGGCAAAACCAACACAATAATGTAAAGAAAATTTTTAAAATATAAATAACTAAATTAAAAAAATTAAAAAAAATAAATCCTAATGTTGAAGTTTATGTGACTCTTAAGGTCATAATAAAAGCAGAGGAGAGAGCATTACCGGTGTCTAATGAATCTCTGCAACAGAACAGCTTTCTATTAATATCAGATCCAGAGCAAGATTTATCTTCTTTAACAATGAGGGTGGGGAGCTGTTCCTCAAATTATGACAATTCAGACATGATTAAATAAAATATTATGTCTCTAGACTTGAGAGAAGATTATATAAATTATAATAAATTTTACATATCATTAAAATTAAACCCAAGTTTGTAAGTCTTCTTTTAATAATTTTCTAATTTTAAAAACAAAAAGATATTTAAATATTCTTCTAAACTTCTGACTCCCTTCAGACTCTGTTCAAACTAAGTGAGACAACTGAGGACCTATTTTCTTCTTACCTGCCAGCCTATTAAATGATATATCTAGTTTTACTTCTGTTCCATGGCGAGAACAGTATATATGGTTAAAATAATGGTGATTCGACATTTCTAAAAGTGAATCTTTGAGTTAAATATCCACCATTTTTTAGGGCCTTAACATGTATAACTTATCTGGGTTAGTTTTAAAACCTGCCATGAAAATGTTTATTATAATTAAATAATTTTAAATGCCCTCTCACAACACCTATTGTCTTAGACGGATGGGTCATGGTGGAGAGGTCTGACAGAACGTGGTCAACTGAAGAAGGGAATGGCAAACCACTTCAGTATTCTTGCCTTGAGAACTCCATGAACAGTATGAAAAGGCAAAAAGATAGGATACTAAAAGATGAACTCCCCAGGTCAGCAGGTGCCCAATATGCTACTGGAGATCAGTGGAGAAATAACTCCAGAAAGAATGAAGGGATGGAGCCAAACCAAAAAAAATACCTAGTTGTGGATACGATTGGTGATAGAAGCAAGGTCCGATGCTATAAAGAGCAATACTGCATAGGAACCTGAAATGTTAGGTCCATGAATCAAGGCAAATTGGAAGTGGTCAAACAGGAGATGGCAAGAGTGAACATCGACATTCTAGGAATCAGCGAACTAAGATGGACTGGAATGGGTGAATTTAACTCAGATAACCATTGTATCTACTACTGTGGGCAGGAATCCCTTAGAAGAAATGGAGTAGCCATCATGGTCAACAAAAGAGTCCGAAATCCAGTACTTGGATGCAGTCTCAAAAATGACAGAATGATCTCTGTTTGTTTCCAAGGCAAACCATTCAATATCAAGGTAATCTAAGCCTATGCCCCAACCAGTAATGCTGAAGAAGCTGAAGTGGAACGGTTCGATGAAGACCTACAAGACCTTTTAGAACTAACACCCAAAAAAGATGTCCTTTTCATTATAGGGGACTGGAATGCGAAAGTAGGAAGTCAGGAAACACCTGGACTAACAGGGAAATTTGGCCTTGGAGTACAGAATGAAGCAGGGCAAAGGCTAATAGAGTTTTGTGAAAAGAATGCACTGGTCATAGCAAACACCCTCTTTCAACAACACAAGAGAAGACTCTACACATAGACATCACCAGATGATCAACACCAACCAAAATTTGATTGATTGTATTCTTTGCAGCTAAAGATGGAGAAGCTCTATACAGTCAGCAAAAACAAGACCAGGGGTTGACTGTGGCTCAGATCCTGAACTCCTTATTGCCAAATTCAGACTTAAATTGAAGAAAGTAGAGAAAACCACTAGACCATTCAGGTATGACCTAAATCAAATCCCTTATGATTATACAGTGGAAGTGAGAAATAGATTCAAGGGACTAGATCTGATAGAGTACCTGATGAACTATGGATGGAGGTTAGTGACATTGTACAGGAGACAGGGAATAAGACCATCCCCATGGAAAAGAAATGCAAAAAAAGCAAAATGGCTGTCTGAGGAGGCCTTACAAATAGCTGTGAAGAAAAGAGAAGCAAAAAGCAAAGGAGAAAAGGAAAGATATTCCCAACTGAATGCAGAGTTTCAAAGAATAGCAAGGAGAGATAAGAAAGCCTTCCTCAGTGATCAATGCAAATAGAGGAAAACAACAGAATGGGAAAGACTAGAGATCTCTTTAAGAAAATTAGACATACCAAGGGTACATTTCATGCAAGGATGAGCTCGATAAAGGACAGAAATGGTATGGACCTAATAGAAGCAGAAGATATTAAGAAGAGGTGGCAAGAATACACAGAAGAACTGTACAAAAAAGATCTTCACAACCCAGATAATCACAATGGTGTGATCACTCATCTAGAGCCAGACATCCTGGAATGTGAAGTCAAGTGGGCCTTAGAAAGCATCACTATGAACAAAGCTAGTGGAGGTGATGGAATTCCAGTTGAGCTATTTCAAATCCTGAAAGATGATGCTGTGAAAGTGCTGCATTCAATATGCCAGCAAATTTGGAAAACTCAGCAGTGGCCACAGGACTGGAAAAAGTCAGTTTTCATTCCAATCCCAAAGAAAGGCAATGCCAAAGAATGCTCAAACCACCACACAACTTCACT
Organism: Antilocapra americana; assembly: GCA_007570785.1. Classification (NCBI taxonomy): domain Eukaryota; kingdom Metazoa; phylum Chordata; class Mammalia; order Artiodactyla; family Antilocapridae; genus Antilocapra; species Antilocapra americana. The sequence goes on from ML662442.1 coordinate 21,663,020, forward strand.
CATCTCACATGCTAGTAAAGTAATGCTCAAAATTCTCCAAGCCAGGCTTCAGTAATACATGAACCGTGAACTTCCAGATGTTTAAGCTGGTTTTAGAAAAGGCAGAGGAATCAGGGATCAAATTGCCAACATCCACTGGATCATCGAAAAAGCAAGAGAGTTCCAGAAAAACATCTACTTCTGCTTTATTGACTATGCCAAAGCCTTTGACTGTGTGGATCACAATAAACTGTGGAAAATTCTGAAAGAGATGGGACATCAGACTATCTGACCTGTCTCTTGAGAAGCCTGTATGCAGGTCAGGAAGCAACAGTTCGAACTGGACATGGAACAACAGACTGCTTCCAAATAAGAAAAGGAGTATGTCAAGGCTGTATATTGTCATCCTGCTTATTTAACCTATATGCAGAGTACATCATGGGAAATGCACAGGCTGGAATTAAGGTTGTGGAGAGAAATATAACCTCAGATATGCAGACTACACCACCCTTATGGCAGAAAGTGAAGAGGAACTAAAAGCCTCTTGATGAAAGTGAAAGAGGGGAGTGAAATAGTTGGCTTAAAGCTCAACATTCAAATAACTAAGATCATGGCATCTGGTCCCATCACTTCATGGCAGATAGATAGAGAAACAGTGGAAACAGTGTCAGATATTTTTTTGGGGTCCTCCAAAATGACTGCAGATGGTGATTGCAGCCATGAAGTTAAAAGACACTTGGAAGGAAGGTTATGACCAATCTAGATAGCATATTTAAAAGCAGAGACATTACTTTGCCAACAAAGGTCTGTCTAGTCAAGGCTATGGTTTTTCCAGTAGTCATGTATGGATATGAGAGTTGAATGGTGAAGAAAGCTGAGTGCTGAAGAATTGATGCTTTTGAACTGAGGACTGATGTTGAAGCTGAATACTTTGGCCACTTCATGTGAAGAGTTGACTCATTGGAAAAGACCCTAATGCTGGGAAGTTTGGGGGGCAAGAGGAGAAGGAGTGGAGACAGAGGATGAGATGGCTGGATGGCATCACGGACTTGATAAGACGGGTTTGGGTGGACTCCAGGAGTTGGTGATAAGACAGGGAGGCCTGGCTTCCTGCGATTCATGGGGTCGCAAAGAGTCAGACACAACAGAGCGACTGAACTGAACTGAATTTTATATGAAAGCACACTGATTGTTTTGCTTTTTATTATAGTGGTACAAAATTCATAAATCTTTACCTAATAAAGGTATTTTAACAGTATTTTATGTACACTTATTTTTAACCATAACCAAGATAATCCCAGTATCTTATTTAGGTATGTAATTGATTAAAGAACACTATCTTCTCATAGTAGCAAAAATACTTTGTGCTATTGGGAGTATGAAACACTTCCATAATGGAGTATAAGATACTTTAATAGAAGGTGTTACCTTCCAATTTTTATTGTTTTAATTTTATGTTTTGACTGTATCTCACAGCATGTGGGATCTTAGTTCCCCAACCTGGGATCGAACCCACACCCCCTGCATTGGTAGTGTGAAGAATTAACCACTGAACTGTCAGGGAAGTCTGCTTTTGCCCAACTTTTAAATCAAAAAACACAATTCCTTCCTTTTCTGAATTGTTTTTTGAGTTTTATTTATTAAGAATCCTTCGTATTTAATTGATATTTTAATACTATAAATTCAGAGATCATTACTTTGGGTTTTTTCTGATTTTTAACAAAAATTTAAGGTTAACATTATTTAAACGTTCCATTTTAAGGAATAATAAAAATAACTTTTTTTCAATTTACAGTGACAGAAAACTCATATATTTATTATTGGTATATATGATGACAGTTCTTTACTTTCTCCTATCATCTATCTTGAGTTAAAGAACATGCTTGGGACAGAAATTTACTATAACAGACGAACAAGCTGATTAAACAAAAACAGTTCCAGCCGATTAGGAGGAAGGTCCTATGATAACTCTGCGCATGTGTGAATGGTCTCAATTCTGCATCAGAGGAGCTGTACCGTGTACTCTCTTGACAGATAAAGGGATTCATAAGAAAGCACTACTATTGCTTTTGCTTTCTAGAAGGTCTCCAGAAATTCACTTATCTACCACTACTATTTTTTTTTAAAAAGGTTCTTTCATATATAGACATTCCTCCCGTTCACAGAGGAGAAAAGAATAAGTGTAGTAGAACTACGACATCAGTGTTCTCCTCCTTCGTGTCCCTTCTCCATCCCTGGGACACACTGAAAACTAAAAGCAGAAGAACAGTTCAAATATTCTGATTACATGCCTACGGACAGTCATGTTTCATGGATAAAGCACCTTTTAAACATTATTCAAAGCTTCCTTTTGATTTAAATTTAAGAATGAAAAAATGAGCTCAATAAGTATATTCAGTTGCCTTTTAAAAAGAAATGATTTTATAAGAGTAGGAAAGTCTTCACATTACCTCTAGAAATATATTCAATAGCTAGAAAAAATAAGTAAGTTAGAATGATTTCCAAGAAAGGTGGTTGGCCTACATTCAAAATGCATCAAATGCTTACAAGACTCTGCCCTTAGTAAGACCATTTATGGTAAACTATGGATTAATAATTTCATGCATACTAAGTTTTTCAGTTAGACAACCACTCACCTGAGTGAGGTCAGGAATGTCACCTTTATCAATGCCAACTTGCTGTGGATTAAAAAAAAGTTACTTAACAGGACTTTAAAAATTAATTTCTTAGATCACCTAGAGTATTAGTTAAAAGCACAGCTCAATCTTGCTAAAAAATAGTTGCTATTAGGTACGTTAATTTCAGTCTGAATGTGTGCTTTTTTGTGTAGTTTTCCAATCAACAAACGAGCAATGATTTTGGCAACAGAGTTAGAAATAACAAATGAACAGAATTTTGCTAGAGCCCCCCCTCAAAAAACTTAAGAAACTGAAGTGTAAAAAATTTCCTCCATGGTTAATGGCAACTAGAAATTTTTTTAAATGCTTAAACTAAATTTAAATTCCTGCTCAGTCCTCTGGACATACAATACTCATTTAATTTTAATAACTCGTTCAGGGTATAGAGTCCACAATTTCTCATACAGAGAGAATCACCATGTTAGTTTCTTATGTATCTTTCTGGAGTTTCTTTATGCATATAAAAGGAAATAGGAAATATATAAATACATAATTATTTCCCACATTATAATATAATAACAGTATACCATATACACTGGGATTATACTTTTTATTTGACAATGTATCTTAGAGCCATATCCATATTAATATACAGAGTTTCCTCATTTTTTGAAGCAGCTTCCTTATCCTATAATTTATTTAACAAGTCACTTATTAATGAACATTTAAGTTGCTTCCCATCTCTTGCCATTGCAAGCAATGCTGCATGCATCATTTTGGACCTGTGTGGATACATCTGTAACACACAGTTGTAGAAGTAGAATTACTAGAAAAAAGCACATGTGAATTTTTTAATCTTTGTAGCTTGGGGAAGGAAGAGAAGGGAGGGAGGGTAGGAAAAGAAAGAGCTAGTAAGAATGCAAATATGGGAATAGATTCCCTTTTTTAAGGTCAATCAATGAAGAGGGTATACTTCATTTAAATGTACAGGGGTTCACTGTACAACTCCATCAACTCTTTTTATGGGTTTGAAAATTATTCAAAATAAAAAGTTGGGATAAAATACAAGTCATAACTTCAATTCTCTCACGCTGTATAAATGAGGAAATTGGGGCTTAGAGAAACAAAGTGGGTTATACCATGTATCTCTCTGAAAATTGAACTGCTTTGTTAAGCTGATGGAAATGTAGAAGCACACACAGGAAAAGTAAGTGTCAGGCTTCTGCAAAGACACTATGTCAAAGTGGAGAGTGGAAAATCCACATGAGTGACACATATGAGCTAACTTCTTCCTTTTGCCTTCTCTATATCTCCTGCAAGCTTTCTCAGCCTTGGCAGTATGGACATTTGGGGATGGTAATTCTTTGTTGGGAGCTGTCTGTGTCATCCTTAAACTCACATTCTTTCAAATCATAGAATTAAAATTAAGGCAACTTCACACTTCCGTATATCAATACTTCTTGAGATGATTTATTAAAATACTAATATGAATGAAGTCAACATGTTTGAAATTAAAGCATTATGTGTGTGTATTAGATGCTCACTTGTGTCCGACTCAATGCGACTCCATGAACTGTAACCCACCAGGTTCCTCTGCCCATGGAATTCTCCAGGCAAGAATATTAGAGTAGGTGGCTGTTCCCTTCTCCAGAGGATCTTCCGGACCCAGGGATTGAACCTGGGTCATCCACATTGCAGGCATATTTTTTACCATTTGTGCCACCAGGGAAATCAAAAGCATTATAGATTCTTAATATTGGAATCATGTAGGTAAAAGGCAATGTGATTCTATTAAGTAGGTAATTCTGTTAAAGACACAGTTTAGGAATTCTTCCTTTATATTGCTATTTTTACTGCCCTGAACACTTAACTAGGGGGATAGAGCTGAACTGTGACTGTATTACAGAAATCTCATCACTTTCTGTCTGCAAGTATTCTGGGAGACATAACTCCTGAGAGTTGGTATTTACCTTGGAATCACAAACTAAGAATAACTTAGTTCTATAAAAGGGAGGTACGTTTAGCAGACATGCCTATTACCTGTTAAATAACCATTTAACAAAGTTTCAGCTGTCTGCTTTAGATGCTTCAGCATAAGAATTCAAAACATGGCAAGTTTTCTGTACTTCGAGTAATTCCTCTGCAAAATCTGGATATGGCCATAAGAAATATGGATATTTCTTTTAATATGATGGACAACTTAAAGTTAACATTTGCCAAACAGCCTATAATAAAGTCATATTTCATAAATAGCATTGAGGAAGTCTCCTACACATCCTTCAGACAAATGGTGGTAACGACAGGGTAGCCTACCAGGCAGAAGTCCATAGATATGTACCCACACAATCACTTTTCGTAGAAAGAGAAGGATTGTACATTTGTTGAAAATTCTCTGTATTTAACATTCATAACCAAATCACTAAACACTGGTATTCAGTTAGTGTTTAAATTATGGACAATGTAATTTAAATATGAAAGAGAACACAGCCCCTTGCACTTAATATTTATTCTATTAAAAACAATTTTGTCAATTAGTATCCATTCTGGGCTTCCTTGATGGTTCAGATGGTAAAGAATCTGCCTGCAATGCAGGAGCTGCAGGAGACTTGGGTTCGATACGTGGGTCAGGAAGATACCGGGAGGAGAGCATGTAACCCATTCTAGTATTTTTGCCTGGGAAATACTGTAGACCGAGGAGCTTGGTGGGCTACAGTGCATGAGACTGCAGAGGTGGGCATGACTGAGCAACTCACTTTTACTTTTTTTTCATCCCATCTACAAAAAGTCTTAGTCATAAAGTTTGAATAAAATAAAAATACTTAAGACTCTCAAAATGACATCTAATTTCTGTATATCTCCTTCTCAGCAGCTTAAAATGGGTCTGAGATAACATGAGGTTACCAAGAGACACAAAATAAAATTTTACATGTAAGAATACAGTGAATTGATAATAAGCACCCCTTTTCTCATGGACACCTTGATCCCAGCCTTTACATGTTGATTAGAGAAATATATACCTCAAACTGTAACATGTGCAATGCTTTATTTTTCTGATATACACAATATCAGATGAGAACACTGGAAAGAATGTGTACCAGGAATTAACTGAACCATGAAATAATCTTCTGCCCTGGGTGCTTAGGTATCTTTTCACAGAAAAAAAGTAGGCAAATTTTACTAGATTACTTTATTTTTATACTGTATATAATTTTACTATATTAACCACAGTTATGGTTAAATCATGGGAAAATCATATCAAATACAAAAAACTTGTGTAGCAGCAAAAGTTTCAAGCAGTTCTATTCTTCTTAAAGGCCACCAACTTCAATAAGTCCATGGAAATACACATGAATGCTTTAAAGCATTAATTTATACAACTAATCTTTACCTTTTGTTTTCCATATTATATAAATTTTTTAAAAAATTCTGATGATAAACTGAATGAGTCTAAGCTCAAGAGACATCATTCTGTAAGATTATTCTGATCTTGGAATTTGAATGTGATAATTATCATTCCTATGAATAAATGAAAAATAACACAGACTAGAGTACTTTTGAAATTACATGTATAAAATGCTTATTTTTGTATTATAGCCTGAAAGTTGTGAAAACAGCAAAAACAGGGCATAAATGTCCCACGTCCACACCATTTTATTCTTTGCTGATGAGCTTCAGAACCCCTCTCACAAAATTGAGGGGTTAGCAATCAGTTAGCTGACACGCCAAGGAACCCATACGTCATCCCAACAAAATTGAAGTCACTCAGTCGTGTCTGACTCTTTGCAACCCCATGGACTGTAGCCTACCAGGATCCTCCATCCATGGGATTTTCCAGGCAAGAGTACTGGAGTGGGTTGCCACTGCCTTCTCCAGGGGATCTTCCCAACCCAGGGATCAAAGCTGGGTCTCCCGCATTGTAGGCAGACACTTTACCGTCTGAGCCCCAGAGAAGTCCTGACAAAGGACTGTAATAAAATGTCATAATCCCCATTATCATTGGATTTTGTAAGAGAAAACATCAATTTACGGATAACCCCAGAAATAAGGACTGTATAGCTACACAGTTACTGTGATTACTTATAAAGAGACATCCTAAAGAAATAATTTATAAGTTTTATATAACTTTGTTTCCTTTTTTCCTTGTGTTTAAATCATTTTGACAAAATAATAAATTAAGAAAGGTCTAAGTTTATGGTTTGTCATTTACATACTGAGAACAATGGACAAAATTTTTAAGGGCTTTTTTTCTAGGGTTCAATACAAAGAAATAACTTTCTTACAATCAAAAACAGTCATTGGGTGGGATGGAGGAATGAACCGCTTACAAAGCTGTGAGTGAGCTGAGCATCCATGAAACTTTTATTTGGACACAGAACAATCTTCTGCAGAAGAAATGCAGAAATATAGAGCACAGATCTGGGTGAGACCCTGGATGAGATGACTTCTGCCCCTAATACATTGTGACTCTGTGGCAGAATGTCTTGCCAGATTATGAATTCTATTGTTTACTCCAGATATATGAGTTAATATTACTTACCTCTGCAACTTTGAGAAATTCAGACACACGTGTCATCCTAGTTAGAAATCGTTTGTAGATTTCCAGAGCATCTTTACATTGTCCTTTCTTCATTTCAAAAAACTTTTCTAGAAGAGACAGATAAGCATTTCAAAAAAAGTATATTCAATCTCCTTCTAAGTTTACACTGATACCATTACTTACAACTTTAATGTCTGAATTAAAACAACCAGCACTAAAACTTATGCTAAATATGAAAACACCTAAACAAGGGAGGTCTCAGTAGTTCAAGAAAGGTATTATGTTCTAAAGTGTCTTACATGAAACAACTTAAATAATGAAGATACAGTTAAAGTGGAAGAATATATTCATTTTAACGACAAGTTTACTTCATGACCCATATACCCTAGTAGTCAAGTTTGGGAAAACTGTCCCAAATTCTTGCTGATAACAATCTCAAAAGTTATGACTGCATCCTACAGCATCCTTATTTTCTTACTAGTTCATTATAAAGCAACAATCTATTTATTATAAAGTAACCATCTATAAACTTCCCTGAATTAAAGAATTCTTTAAGTTGTCTACACTCCATATAAACAATATTTGCTTTTACTGGTCATCAACTAATTCTTTCAAATATTATTCTTTTAGTTATAAAATAGTGGAATTTCATATTTTATAGTCTATAATTATATCCTCTTTCTCAATCTTTAACTTTCTAGAGAGAATTACAGAATCCTTTTGCTGCTCTCTTTTGCCTCCAGAGACTAGAATTCAACCATGCATTATAATTACAGTATAAGACTGTATTTTCTCCATACATGTTTTGAAGAAAACTAGTATGTTAACAGTGGTCTCCCTAGCCAATCATTCCTCCATTCATTCAGGCAAAAACTATTGTCACTGCAGATAGAGACACAGTCCGCCGATGTCTACAATAGCTCCTGGGCAACCTTAGATTGTAACTGATGGCTCAGTGTCGTCATCATTTTATATTTGCACATGCTTAAATATGTGCTATTTTTATGCTCTCTCACATCTGAAAGTTCTGGATTTCATTCAGCATGTTATTTTACTACCTCAAAAGTATTTTTAATTTTCTTAAGTTTAATAATATATAATTACACGAAGAACTAATTATCAAGGGTAGCTACACATTGCCTTCTGTGGACCGTCTTTTGGTAATTTTACTTTTTAACATTGATCTCCCCTGTAGGGCATTCAAGAGAAGCAAAAGATCAAGAAAACAAACACATACGGTTTTCTACTTGTTAAGATTTGAGAGAAAAGTGGGTCTTTTAAAAAATGACAAAATTTTAGAATACTTTCTTTATCCACCCCACCATGTGTTCTAAACTAGAGACATACCTAATTCTAAACTAGAATTATGTATGGCGCTATATGGGAACACATCTTTCCAGTTTAAGCCTTTGAATATTAGGACTTGTTCTGTCAAACACACTTTTTTTCTTTTAAAACAATCTTCCCATAAAAATTTCTTCTAAGTGTCTAACTTACTTCTTTTTAAAACTATAATCTGAGTTTATGTCTTTGAATCAGATCTTCAGCAATAACACAGAAAGAGAAATCAAGTTGAATAATCCCAACTTCCTCTTAGAACCAACGCACCAAAATATTAAGCAATTTTTGCCTCCTCTGTATGCTTTTAAAATTGTTTATACTGTATTATTGTATTTTATTTTTCTTGGTAATTCAGGATTAAGGAGCAAAAGAGATTCAATGATGATGGTTTTAGGTTATAATCTCAGCAATGTTTCTGTAACAGTGGTAATGATACAGAAAGGAAACAGGTACTGATCAGCGCGAAGCTGAAGTCCTCTTATGAGAAACTGACACTTTTAACAGAGGCCTAGAAATGCGTGTTTTTCTTTCATATTAAAGGTAACATGAGTATTTCTACCTAAAGAAACAAAAGACTTGTATAAGGAAAACTATAAAACACTGATGAAAGAAATCAAAGAGGACACAAATAGATGGAGAAATATACCGTGTTCATGGATTGGAGGAATCAATATAGTGAAAATGAGTATACTACCCAAAGCAATCTACAGATTCAATGCAATTCCTATCAAGCTACCAGAGGTCTTTTTCAGAGAATTAGAACAAATAACTTCACAATTTGTATGGAAATACAAAAAACCTCGTATAGCCAAAGCAATCTTGAGAAAGAAGAATGGAACTGGAGGAATCAACCTACCTGACTTTAGGCTATACTACAAATCCACAGTCATTAAGACAGTATGGTACTGGCACAAAGACAGAAATATAGATCAATGGAACAAAATAGAAAGCCCAGAGATAAATCCACGCATCTATGGACACCTTATCTTTGACAAAGGAGGCACGAATATACAATGGAGAAAAGACAATCTCTTTAACAAGTGGTGCTGGGAAAACTGGACAGCCACTTGTAAAAGAATGAAACTAGAACATTTTCTAACAGCATACACAAAAATAAACTCAAAATGGATCAAAGATCTAATCATAAGACCAGAAACTATAAAACTCCTAGAGAATAACATAGGCAAAACACTCTCTGACATAAACCAAAGCGGGATCCTCTATGACCCACCTCCCAGAATATCGGAAATAAAAGCACGAATAAACAAATGGGACCTAATTAAAATGAAAAGCTTTTCCACAACAAAGGAAACTATAAGCAAGGTGAAAAGACAGCTTTCAGAATGGGAGAAAATAATAGCCAATGAAGCAACGGACAAACAATTAATCTCAAAAATATACAAGCAACTCCTGCAGCTCCATTCTAGAAAAATAAACGACCCAATCAAAAAGTGGGCCAAAGAACTCAACAGACATTTCTCCAAAGAAGACATAAAAATGGCTAACAAACACATGAAAAGATGTTCAACATCACTCATTATCAGAGAAATGCAAATCAAAACCACAATGAGGTACCACTTTACACCACTCAGAATGGCTGCAATCCAAAAATCTACAAGCAATAAATGCTGGAGAGGATGTGGAGAAAAGGGAACTCTCTTACACTGTTGGTGGGAATGCAAACTAGTACAGCCACTATGGAAAACAGTGTGGAGATTCCTTAAAAAACTGCAAATAGACCTGCCATATGACCCAGCAATCCCACTGCTGGGCATACACACCAAGGAGACCAGAATTGAAAGAGCCACGTGTACCCCAATGTTCATCGCTGCATTGTTTACAATAGCCAGGACATGGAAGCAACCTGGATGCCCATCAACTGATGAATGGATAAGAAAGCTGTGGTACATATACACAATGGAATACTACTCAGCATTAAAAAAAATTCATTTGAATCAGTTCTACTCAGGTGGACGGAACTGGAGCCTATTATCCAGAGTGAAGCAAGCCAGAAGGAAAAACAACAATACAGTATACTAACGCATATATATGGAATTTAGAAAGATGGTAACGAGAACCCTGCATGCGAGACAGCAAAAGGAACACAGATGTATAGAACAGACTCGTGGACTCTGGGGAAGAGGGCAAGGGTGGGATGATATGGGAGAATGGCATTGAAACATGTTAATTATTATATGTGAAATCAATCGCCAGCCCAGGATTGACGCTCGGGGCTGGTGCAGCGAGATGTCCCAGGGGGAGGGAATCGGGAGGGAGGAGGGAGGGGGGTTCTGGAGGGGGAGCATATGTAAACCCAGGGCGGTTTCATGTCATTGTATGGTAAAACCAACACAATAAAGTAAAGAAAATTTTTTAAAAAAAAGGCAAAAAAAATAAATAAAGGTAACGTTGATTTTCAGTATTTGAAATGATCAAATACTGACATTTGTAACATGAATCTTTACAAAGTGTTAATAAAGCCCTTTGTCATATTAGTACTGACTTTCACAGAATAACTGTCCTAGGAAAAGGACCAGATGAAAAGGTATCGCATCCCTGTGAAACAAACTGAGACTCTGCATGAGGACTATTGCTAATGACCATTAGTGAGTAAGGGAAGCATCTTCTTATTCATAGGTCAGAGCGATAAAACGTTTGCAAAGATCCACACCACTATAGATTCCAACTTTACATACAGAGAGCTGGTCATGAAGTCCCTGACTGAAACTCACCTATAACATAAAGATAATTCCCAACACCACTGAGTAAACAAACAAAAACAGACCTGTCTCAAAACACTCAGGATACTAAGTGTAGTTTTTATCTTCTAGAGTGTTACGTTTACAAGACCAAGTCGACAACAATGCTGAACAAAGACCATTCAGTGCCAGAGCGTACAATTACCACTTTTGAGAATTCAGATCTCTAATTTCAAAAGGTACAACTCTTCTTTTCTGCTCCTAATCACAGCCAAGAGACCATCTTTTTCTAATTAAATAAAAATATTTATTGAACTGTTATTATTTTAAGGAGAAAATGTATGTTCAGTACAGTCTTGTAAGCGGCACTGAAGGAAGGAACTGTTCAAAACAACAGAAGAGAGTCATGTGACTTAATACCTTTAATCGCTAAATCAATCATAAAGGCATTAAATCCAATGTTCCTGAAACAGAAGCCAGGGATGAAAGGGGTGTACCCTGGGGAGAGAGGATGAGAATGAATCATTTCTGACTGGCATGGATTTTAGTAAATGCGCAACTCAAAGAGAGTTTCAAACTGAGGTTTCAGGTTTAAAAGACTAATTATTATAACTAATTATAATTATTATAAACAGAAACAAGGAAGTTAAGAAGGACAAATTTAAGAGCTGTTTCAGAGACTGCCAAGTTTTAAGTAAGAACATAGTATCTGGGACTTCCCTGGTGGTCCAGTGGTTAAGAATCTGCCTTGCAATGCAGATGACGTGGGTTCAATCCCTGGTCAGGGAACAAAGATCCCATATGCCACAGTACAACTAAGCCCATGTGCCATACTGAGTTCATGCACTACCACTACTGAGCTCATAAGCCACAGCTAGTCAATCTGTGTACCTCAATGAAAGATCCTGCGTGCCACAATCAAGACCCCACACAGCCAAATTATTTAAAACTTCCATACAAAACAACACGGTATCTAAATTTAAATGTCAACAGATCAGTAGACATGCAAAACTGAAGCTCAGGAGGAAGGGAAGAACTCAAGGGAGAGATGTGAGACTTATCATAATGGAGATAAAAGTCTTCCAGTGAAGAGCATACAGAAAAAGCTGAACAGTCCGTGGCTGAAGATGAACTTCAGCAAAAGTTCACATTTATGAGCCACAAAGAAGAGTAGTAAGATCAGCGAGCAGAAGTGATTGGGAAAAATCTTACTTGGCTTGCTGACAAACTCCTCCACCTGAAATAAAAGTGATATGGTTTTGAACAGCAAGCCACAGGTAGGAGTTTTTCCCCACAAAAGGCAAAACCTCCCAGGGCCCTGTATTCGGCACTCCCTGGTGCACCCAAGTCCATTCTTTCTCTATACTTGTGAGAAGCCAGGATGGCAAATTCAGTTCTGCACCTTAGACAGACTTTGGGGCGATCTGGAAGGGGAGACCGAGGCAGCAGCAGGCTTCCTGTACCTGTCCAGCTGTCTCTTATGGCAAGTGATGAGCTCCTGGGGGGGTAGACATCGTCCTCAGCACCCCACTGCCACCCTCCGGCTTCCTGGGCTTTGAGGGTAATCGTTGCAGTCAGAGCCACTGGCTCTGACTCCCTAAGTCCCTGGATCACAGCGCCCAGGGGCAGTTCTCCAGCTTTCCAGTTTGCAAGGCGGCCGAGGCGGTTTCAGCACACCTTAAAGGAGTGCCCCATAAGCAGCAGCTTCCCTAGGGCACAGGAACTTATTACTTCAGAACATCTGTGGAGGCCGAGCCCAGAACCAGTTCCCGCAGGCTTCCAGTAATTACATGAGGACCCAACCCCTTGTATTGAATCCTCTTCTATTTAGAATGCATAGCGTGGTTTCTGTTTCTGGCATAGACACAATATTCCGTGCTGAACTGGCTTAGAAATCAGACCCTCAAAAATAAAGTGGGGAGTCTGGGATCACATATGTAACCTGTTCTGAATCTGAAGGCAGAGATGACCACCTGCAACTAGAGGAGAAATGGATTCGTGGAATCCGTGCTGCAGAGGAGCAAAATAATTACTTAAATTATGGCCTGTGGTTTTCTGAAATGAGCACCTTAGAATGAAGCTTATCAGAACAAGTAGCGGCTGGGAGAGAACGGTGATGAGAACGAGGCAGATGGAACGGTGGGGAGGGCGCCTGCTTCTGACTCCACTGGGAGCTTAAAAAGGAAAATGACAACACAGGATTTAAAATGATTGGCTCAAGGCTCCGGTCAGACTATGGTACTCCATGCTGCCCTGCAGTAATCTTATCCTTGCAGTCACAGGGCTGTCATCGCTAAAGTCAGAGTCTAATCTTGTGAGTTACTGAATTATAACATGTGTGGCTAAATTAAATTTCTAGCCTCGACGTGGTCTCCTTTGTGAACGTTAGGGCTCTTATTGAGAAAGAAAAGTACTTGGTAGATTCAAACCAAAATGAGCTACCTTTGCTGGAAAAAGCTTTTCCCTCTCAGTCTGAAGATGGTCCTGCCTTGCTTGGAGATTCTATAATCACCCCCACATGATTCTATAATCACACCACGTGCATGTTAAGGCACTTTAGTCATGTCCAACTCTTTGCAACCCCACGGACTGTAGCCCACCAGGCCCCTCTGTCCGTGAGACTCTCCAGGCAAGAATACTGGAGTGGGTTGCCATGCCCTCCTCCATGGGATCTTCCTGACCCAGGCATCAAACCTGCATCTGTCTCCTGCATTGGCAGACAAGTTCTTTACCACCAGCGCCACCTTGGAAGCCCACCTGCCATGAGAGAATAAAAATTCTCCTTATGCCCCATTCCTCTACTTCTTATTCCTTTCCCCTCGCCTACTGCTTCGATTCAGAGAATGAGATGTAGAACCCAGCAATCCAGCCTGCGCTCGGGAGACAAGTACAAAGTCTGCCTCAAGAGGGAAAAACCATACATACTAAAAGCAGTGCAAGACTGTCCACGATCACGCTGGCAGCAGGGTTGCCAGATAAGATACAAGACCCTGAGTTAAATTTAAATTGTAAAAAAAATAAATTTTAGCATAAGTAGCTTCCAGATGTTCTAGCGGACTTACTTATACTCAAAAACTTACTCATGCTCATCTGAAAACAAACTGAACTAGATGACTTTTATTCTTTTTCCTCCTGAATTAGACAATCCTAACTGATCTAAGTCTAGAGAAACCAAATAAATTCCAAAGGTTCTAAGCAGGAAAGAAGGACCACTACGTTCTCTTTTGTGTTGTCACTGATAATTCATCAATGTGAGTGAACAGGCCAAAAATCACCAATTCAAAATGCTGACCCGAGCATCCGTGAGTAGCTCTAACACAGCGGTTCCCAAATGGAAGTCTCACAGACCAGCAGTAGTGGTACCTCTCAAGCCCTTCCTAGACATGCAAATTCTCAGGCCTACCCTAGACCTACTGAATTAGATGTGTGTGTGTGTGTGTGTGTGCGCGTGCATGCATGCTCAGTCATGTCAGACTCTGTGGCCCCACGGACTGTAGCCTGTCAGGTTCCTCTGTCCAACAGACTCTCCAGGCAAGAATACTAGGGTAGGGTTGCCATCTCCTTCTCCAGATCTACTGAATTACAAACTCTGGGTTAATGTCCAGCAATCTCAGTTTTACTAAGCCCTCCAGATATTCTTGAGTCAAAGCCTTGAAAGACAGCCCAAAGCATCTATTCCTACTCTATGGCAAAGGGACATTTAACAGAGTGACTACACACGTAGGAAAGGAACATACCCAGTTTTCAGGGACACAGACTCTAAGCCGATGCTATTCTCTAGGGATCTCCAAAAATGTCACTATTATTTTCTACCAATCTGAGTGGAGGCTTTCTGGGGATTAGGAGATTTAAAAAATTATAATCAGTGGATGAACAAAACTAACATTGGTTATTTTCCCAGTTTTCTGAATACGTAGATGGAACAGAAATACTCTGAACCTAGCAGAATCCTCACACCAGCTTCCTGATCTTTGCAAACATGCAGGGTAGCAATTCCATCATATTCCCAGTTAAACTTTCATATCTGGTTTGTGCAAAAGGTAGGTGGATTTTAGAGATGAACCACAGGTTACTGGAAACTCGATCAGGTGATGATTCTGACTTGCAGACATCCAGATGTATTGTCCTTTCCAGCCTAAAATCAGCAGTTTCTGACATGGGGTAAGCATCAAACTAGCAAGTTCTTTGGTACTTAGTCCAGTAAGCAGAGCCCATTAGAAGTAGTTTGCTTTCATCTGGCAAGGATGCCAGTACATGCTCACTGTCTTATTTTAAGTATATCAATCTCTCGCTGTCCTAACATCAATGGATACTACTTGACGACATCAGGCTGACTGTAGCTGGTGGGCAAGAATTTCATATATGCCAGGTGCCTTAATAAGTCACATGCAGGTCAAAGGGAAGGAGAGAGAGTCTATGGAAGCCTAGGGATCTGCTACCTCAATGCAGTTTCTGCAGGTCCAAAGGTCCCCTCCACAGGAAAGACACACTGCTTCACCTTGCACTTCCTATAATGAAAATGCAGGCGTTCTGCTGAGTTTTTCTCAGTTTTGGAGGTAACACAGACAACATGTATGTGCCGCTCTAAACAGAGCGTCCTGTACAGTGTCACATGGGAGCAAGGCCCAGATCAAGGATGACTCTGCAACTGCTCCAACCTGGAGCCCCATGGGGCTTCAGATCCTGCAGATGGAAAGACACTCGGAGTGTCCGCAGCAGATCCAAATGCCACAGATGGCTCTGGCACACACCAGTAGGAAAATACAGTAGACACTTCTAGTGCTTTGGAGCAGGGCCATATCTTTCTTAGACAGTAACTAATCTCCTTCGGAAAAACTGCTCTTGGCTTGCTTCTAGAGACTGAGGGTTCTGACCTCAGAGAACACCAAGTGATCCTAAGACCAAGCGATATCTAATACACCAAACCATAAAGCTGAACAAGTGCGAGAATATAATCCATCACCAAATGGAGGTGGTAATATAAGAGATCAGCCTGGAGTAGCTCCTGAACACCCAGGTAAAGTTGTATGAACAGGTGGCTCAACTCTCACTGCACCTAGGTCTTCTGGATGGCTATTTCTCCCCATCCAATGATGCCTATGGCCACTGGGGAGTCTTCTATGACCAGCTGACAGAGAGAAAAGAGAATTCAAGTTTGACTTAGAGATGTTTTCTCAGACTGGCACCAGCTGGAAGAGCTTGCTGAATCATTACATCCCAAGAAGGGGTGACTTGTCAGAAGAAAGAAATCTTTTATTGTAGGCTAATCGTCAAGCAGTGTCTCTATCTCATTTTCACTTTATGTGGAAGGAAAGATGGTGAGACGTATGGAATCACATCAAAATAGGAGACTGTCAGGGGTGGCTTCAGAGGTGGTTGTCAGCACAGTGGAATTTATTCATCATTATGAGTCTTAATCCAAGAGGCAAAGCCCAGAATCTACTCCTTCAGTCAATCCAAAATTTTCTAAGCACCAAAACCCCTATAGTTAGGAATCCCTTTTTGCTGAAAATACCTAGAATGTTTTCCATTCCCTGCACTTAACCTTGACATAAGAACACACACAGAAGTATGACCTGACTGAGTCATGTCTTTAGATTTTTTATGAAGTCTGCGGTATCTAAATCTCTGCATTATGATACAGTCTCTCTTCACAGACACCATTCAGTAATTCTACCTACCAAGTAAATTAATCACTCCATCGTTGTAACAAGCAAAAAGTTTGATAAGGTCTTTGAAAAGAAGCATAAATGCAGCATTTATGACACCATTTGTTAGTTCATTTGGATGCACCTAGAAAAAAGATGAAAATTTCATCTGTTAACTGCAAGTCATCAAATAACAATTTTTCTCAGAGCATGTTAATAAGTCTCAAATTATTACCAAGAAATTGACTCATATTCAACAGATGCTCTATAACTCTTTTAGTAACCCTACTAGTACATAAAAAAGGATTGCCAATTGTTTGCTTCAATTTAAGTCAATGAAGTTGGTCTATCAAGAATAACAAAAATACACATTTTATTTGATTAATGATCCACAGAGAAATCAAACCCAGCTTCTGAACACTTGTCCTCTTGCTGCTCTCACTGTGTTATAGTACATTCTTGGCCTCCCCGTATGTAATGGTCTCTTTGGCAGGGTTCAGACACCAAGGGCCTGCAGTGACTCAGAGAGGAAGCCTAGCATAGGGAATAGATACCTTAGCCAACTACCCCTAAAATAATTCTTGAGACCCACAGCATTTACCCACCACCCGCCAAAGACTCTAATCATCAGCACAAAGAAGAATAATTTCTCCCCATTTCCCAATCCCTGCTCTGCTCTTTCTCGTGCTGACTTCTTTTCTCTGTTAATTAAGACAATAGCATCATTAAAGGTAAGGAAAGCAAAGAAAAATGAATGAATAAAGGCAAAAAAAGTTAAGGGAAGTAGTTCAATGTATAGCTAAGCGAACTCCTTATCATAAAATCTTTCATAAGACAGCAACATGGTTTGCTGCTTCATCTGAAATTTCACAGGAGCTGGGTGCTGTGACTAGGACTTGGTGATAGACTAACCCATATAACCTTAACAGAGATTTCAAATAACAGTATTTGAGGAAAACCTTTGTTTTAGTCAACCACCAAAATAGAGGAAAGCTAACAGTGTGAGTTATAAATCTCCCTACATGTCAGACTATTTTATTTTCATGGATCAGATATGTTTCTTTAACTGAACTTTTTATTTTGAAATTACTGCAAGTCCACGTGCAATTATTAAAAAAAGAGATTTCACATACTATTTACAAAATTATAGTACAATCTCACAATCAGGATATGGATAGTGATACAATATACCAATTTTATTCAGATTTCTCCCATTTTACTTGCTGCAAATGTGTTTAGTTCTATATAATCTTATCTCATGTATAAACTAGTGTAGTTACACCAGAGTCATGATACAGGTATGGTTTTAAGAAACAAGTCATGTTGGTATCATCCAAAGGAAGGACCATGACAAAAGAAAAACGATTCTCCTCTGTGGATGGTGTCACACAAGCAGACTGTATAAAACGGTCTTTAATAGCAGGCTGGGGTATTTACCTGCCGGACCTCCCTTCTGCAGCTACCGGATCCTGTCAAACCCAACAGGAGGCCACCATCCTGCTCTGAACACACAGATCCAAGAATGCACTGCTTGTGGGTTTCCACGACTGATGTTATTTAACACCTGTAAACTGCTCTGACTATCTGGGTAACCAAAATTATCGCCACCACACTGACAGCCTAAACTAAGCATTCATCCAGTTCACTGACATGAAAATGAAAGTGTTAGTTGCTCAGTTGTGTCCAGCTCTTTGCAACCCCATGGATTGTCCCTCTGTCCATGGAACTCTCCAGGCAAGAATACTGGAGTGGGTTGCCATTGCCTTCTCCCAGGGATCTTCCCAACCCAGGGATCAAGCCCAGGTTTCCTGCATGGCAGACGGATTCTTTACCAGCTGAGCAGCCAGGGAAGTCCAAGAATACCAGAGTGGGTAGCCTATCCCTTCTCTAAGGGAATCTCCCCGACCCAGGAATTGAACCAGGGTCTCCTGCATTGCATGTGAATTCTTTACCAACTGAGCTACCAAGGAAGCCCCCTCACTGACATGAGGGGAATCTACATCTACTTCCTGCAGAAGTTC
Organism: Antilocapra americana; assembly: GCA_007570785.1. Classification (NCBI taxonomy): domain Eukaryota; kingdom Metazoa; phylum Chordata; class Mammalia; order Artiodactyla; family Antilocapridae; genus Antilocapra; species Antilocapra americana. The sequence goes on from ML662442.1 coordinate 21,681,863, forward strand.
TTTATCTGCAGCTCACTTTCCAATAAAAGGCAACATAACTGCGTAAGATGCATTTTCTGGTGAGATACGCACATCAAATTCCAGCAGTGCATCAATTTGTCCCTGCAGTATGGGCATGCTCTTCAGTAGCTTCTCGGGAGCCATTGTCCTCATGACACCATCAGCCCTACAATGAATAAAAAAAAGAAAAGGTAAAACTTACTTGTATGTGGAAAACTTGAGACTATACACATTGTTCTAAGCTATTTTCCTCCTGTGCTGTGTGTGCTTAGTTGCTCAGTTGTGTCCAACTCTTTGAGACCCCATGGACTGTAGTCCTTCAGGCTCCTCTGTCCATGGGGATTCTCCAGGCAAGAATACGGGAGTGGGTTGCCATTTCCTTCTCCACAGGATCCCAACCCAGGGCTCCCACACTGCAGGCAGATTCTTTACCATCTGAGCCCTGTGGGTTGATTTTGAGATATGAAGAGGTCGTGTTGATTCTCCTCTCTATACTCACAATCCTCAGCCACACAGGCAAGGCTTTCTATGCATCGCCCTCAGTGTGGTCTGGGTGAGAGGCTAGTTGAATTTATGCATGGACTTTTCTAAGTCTACAACAGAAATATTAATACTAGTATTAACACTCTAGGTCCCCTAAACCCCAGCTTGTTTGTTTTTGAGAGAGAGATAAAACATGTCTTGGAAGACTTCAAAACCTGTAGGACTAGGAGCAGAATTTATACTAATAACCATCAAGGGGGATGAAAAGGACGTTCTGATTTGCAGTTTGGTCAAAAAGAGCCAAGTGTACATAACCAGCTGAAGAGAATGAGACTGCAGGGAGCAGTACTGCAGGCAGCACTCACCGCAGGCCTCCTAAGGAGCCCCTGTGTCCAAATGGTCAAGGAGCAGCAGGTCCGAAACAGCGGAGAAAAATGCCCAGGTGATGTGAACGGGTTGATACTGGCAGCTTTGGGGGTCTCTCCCACTCCTGGGGCAGGGAGAGCATCCCCAAGTGCCCTTGTGTGCCTATTCAGGGTGCAGAAGTTTCTAAGAAGGCTGTGGCCCTACTGTGGAGAGGTCATGATCAAGCTAGAACATCAGCTATGGCTGCCCAGGGCCACATAAGAAGTCAGATGAGGGCATATGAACTAGAATCATCTCTAATAGAAAAGGATAAAGCCAAAATCTTAATTTTATAAAACGCTCACCCACAAGAAACTGATCTATTTTGAACAGGCAGGATTATATTTTTCAGCTAAGTTTAGGTCAGCTCTCAGAAAAACAGAGCTATATCTTTTGGGGGGTGATTCTTGAGACTAAAATACTAAATTTTCTATACTGTGTTGCCATTATTTCAAATTAGGAATAGATACAGGATCTGCAGAGGAAGAGATGGTTAGATAGCATCATCAACTCCACAGACATGAATGTGAGCAAACTCCAGGAGACACTGGAGGACAGAGGAGCTTAGCATGCTACAGTTCATGAGGTCACAGAGTCAGACACGACTTAGCGACTGAACAACAAGATTTATCCAGATTTATGGCTGAATACTTCTGATTAAATTCAAACATGTGTTTAGAGGAAAATAAACGGTAATTATAATTTAAACATGCAAATGTTTCTGTATCAGTGAGATTTTCCTAACTGACGGTTAGTATCATCAGTTCAATTACGGTGTGCTTGTATGTTTGCGTGTATGTGTGTACGTATAATAGTATGGGCTTCCCTGGTGGCTCAGTGGTATATAATCTGCCTGCCAATGCAGGAGACACAGGTTTCATCCCTGGATCAGAAAGATCCCCTGGAAGAGGAAAATGGCATATTCCTGCTTGGGAAATCCCATGGACAGAGGAGACTGCTGGGCTACATCCATGGGGTTGCAAAAGCGTGGGACAAGACTTAGCGGCTCAACAGCAACAACAGTGTCTAACAGTAGAACAGTATTACCTGTCAAAAGCAGATCTCCATGCATACACACAGTTCAGCTTCGCCTCAAACAAAACACACTGAAATAAGTATTGTCAGCTACTGTCACATTCTTTTAAATGAAACTTGTTTAAATTCTCTCCATTTAAAATTATTTAAAGGTATGTAAGTATTCAAGAATTTTGAGTTGATTTTTAACAAAATAAATTGTTGTACCAGGTCAACTTTGAGCACCAAATCGGATTTTCTGCATGAAAATAAAAACACAGTAACATCGCAACCTCAAGGCTAACTCTTATAATATTACTCATGGAGTTTCTTTTTTTTTTTTAGGTGATTGTAAACTGGGCCTCCATGACCAAAATTAGTTGGTATTTAACTTAGTTAAGATAAATCAAGTATGTCTCAAAGACTTATTCTGCTCAAACAAATATGAGAAAAAAATAACATACCCTTTCTTCACTCTGGCAAAATCAAATGCCATCTGTCTATAAGAGAAAGCCTTTTCATTCAAATATCTACTATAGCGCCTTATGAAGGTAGACATGTCATAACCTGGAGGAAGGGCAGAGGAAATAAAACGAATTAATAAAATATGTTCAACTGTGCTTTGCTTAGTTCCAATTTTTTTAAACTCCTCATATGTAAATAATTCTAAGATGAGGTGAATAAGTGTACCAGAAAGGCCTCATTTAAAATCCTACTTCAGGCAAAAATACTTTTGGCATGAGACATTCCAAGACTATTCCATTTAGTTATGCTACCATCTTTGCACAGAATATCTTTTCTGATTTTTCCTTGCATTTTTGTTCACTGTTTCAGACTTAATACATGTAGTTATCTTAGAACTATTCATGCTCAGTGTGCTTGCCTATACATAAGAGACAACCAGAAAATATGATGAATGAACACATGATTGTAGTACAAATCCAATTCATCTACAAAGACATTTAAAACTGAGTACTTTCAAGTTGGAAATATATTTTTAACTTCACTGCTTCCTATCCCTTCATAAACAAACAATTTTGGGTCTAGCATATCCACTGTTATTTTTTAAGGTAAATACAGAAAGACAAAAATAAAATTAATATATAATTAATATAGTGAGTTGCCTAATAAATATTTTAAAGCTACTATAAAGTAACTATATAGTTACATTTATATTTTATTCTTAGATATCCAGTGGAGCAATAAATTACAGAGATTTTCAATGGAATTAATAATTTTAAAAAATCAAAAGATTCTGTATCAAAAACATTAGCAAGAAAATTATAAAACACAATATTCTTACCGTGGGATCCACTTTTGTCCAAAAAATTGCTAAGATTGAAGAGTGTATTTCTAGAAGCCAAATACTGAATAAATCTCTGAAAAACAAAAATCAGAATCAAATATCAATATTTTCAAAGCATTAACTTCAACAATTTCTGATATTCAAGGGAATTTTTAGGAAATTTCTAAAAATATGCATTCTCATTGTGATTTTTTTTTTCACTCAATATAGTTTCCTAGTCTCCCGGTTTTCTCTAATGTGGAATAAAAACTGAATCTTATTCACTGAATCAGAATTAAATTTTACGATCTTGCATTTCTGTATATAACAGAAACATTAGAATTTAATAGGATTCAATAGGCATCCCATATAAAATGGTTAATTCTTAGTTTGTCAGTATTTTCCAAAATGAAACACTGTTATGTAAGCAATTTTCACACAGAGGCACAAAGGAATACTTCCAATGGGAAAAACAATTTTGCTGTTCCTTTCTCCTAACATTTTTGTCCATTAATATGTTTACATGGTATATACATATTTAACACATGTCTAACAACATTTTTCTGAAAAACAGCTAAACAGAAGAGTAGAACTGTACTCCAGATGGCTTATCTATGTACTTGCTCTTATTTTTCTTATTAGTAAAAGTGTAAAGGGACTTAAGGCTTATCAGTCTCCTTCCCCTGCCAAAAAAAGAAAACTTGGGTTTATGAGTTTTACCTCATTTCCATGCACCATGAGATGATGTGTAGTGACTAAAGCTTTAAATACAACCACCCAGCTACTGTTCGTTGCCCGCTCAAAGAGCGTGTCTGCCATCTGAGGAATATTAACATTGGTCTCATTGGTAGCCTGGATCAAATCTATGAGAACAGAAGATTTCGGTCAATAACACAAATGACTGCGTAAAAAAAAAAAAAAAATTCATTTTAAATTTTAAACATTTAAACCTGTTTACAAAAGTATGAGTCCAAAATTGCATTGATAACAGCTAAACAAATGTTCAAAAATTGTATGTAATATTTTCATACATGGATGCATATTAATAAATACATTTACCCAATGTATTTACTTTTTCTTGGGCTTTTTTTTCCCTATTGAATTCTCTTCTGTATCCTCTTCTGAATTTAATTCATTTTCTGGCCCCAGTGTCACTTTTTAGAAATAACAAACTCCAGGAATGCTAAGCTTCATGTTAAATCTTTTTTGTTATCCCTTCTAGAACAATGTCTCAAACATGCAGATATTTATTCTATACACCATCTGAAGGCAATAGCATATTTTTTGAAACAGTATGTCAAAAAGCCTACTTCATCTGGATTTTAGTTTTGATGGGTGCTAATGAACACACTTGTGTGGCAGAGGAGAGTAAACACTAAAAGAGGGAAGAATGCCTCTAAACCCATCTAAAGCTTTTACAGAACATCATATAGGCATTAAACTACTATGATTTGGCCTGAGTTTATAAGAGAGCAAATCTCTGTAACACATTCGCTGTCCACATCTACATATTAGCTGTGATTCCAGCTGTACCTAAAGGGAAAAAAGGTCTATAGCCCCAAAAGAGGCTGCTCAGAATCCAGAAAATAGGGCACTGTCAGTTAGCTGAGGCAACCAAAGATTATGTGCTAAGGAACAGAAGCGAAGCCACTCCGGGGCAGTGTGGCCTTAAGAAGACTACTGCAACAGCACAAGGTAACCTCTTCAGCAAAACAAAACTGCAGGAATTCTACCAGAGGTCCTCCCCACCCTACAGAGGACCATATGTGATACCCAGGGCCTAGGGTAGTCCACGCAACAAACGCAACCACAAACCCACCCCGTTCCTCACTTAAAATCCACACTCAGCACTCATTAAGCTCCACATTTGTCTTATGCATCTATCTTACAAAACCTAAATTTTTAAAAATTGATACTCCATCACTAAAACAGCTCTCCTCTAAGATTAAAGGGTATCAATCATTGATATGAATTCTAAATGGACCAAACTGGATTTCTTTCTTTCTTTATATTTATTTTAAACTTCTAGTCCCTGAACAGCCATCCCATAATGTCTCCTTTTATTGGAATTCTACTCATTCTTCAGGAAATCTTTCCTGGTCCTATTTGAATGTAGTCATATGTCCCTCTGCTTAAAAACCTGAGACATTTTATTCTTAGCGCCTACAAGCTGGCAGGCTACTGTCCATGGTATTGCAGAGTCAGACACGACTGAACGCATGCACGCACACACACACACACATATCCACATCAGATGTGGATCTGTCATAAGTTCCAATAGTTCCCTGAGGACGGAAACATTCATACCAATGTCTGTTTCCTGGCAGGGCTTTGGAGAACACAGCACGCAGTAAACATGTGTTGAACAAAATGTATAATAACCAAAATACTTTCCCTCAAATCCAAATAAACAGTTCTTTGAAAAAGACAAATTGCTATGCTCTAATATGATTTTCCAAGATTATATCATAAGACTGCTTTATACCTGAAACTCATTATCAGCTACAAGCTCTTCTATTCCTTTCTTTATTGAACTGGTGATGTGGAAATGTACTGCTGATCACAGTAGATGAATACATGCTCAGATAATAAAGAAGTCCCTGGAAGAATACAAAGACGCAGGATGACAGAGCAGGAAAGAGCCTAGGTCCAGAGCCCAGCTCAGCGACCATTTACATGTGCAACTTCAGAGAAATCTCTTAACATACCTGTGGTTTGGTTCCTTAACTTTAAAATGGCAGTGATAATTACTACCTTTCAGAGTTATTACAGGGCTTCCCTGGGGGCTCAGCAGTAAAAACTCAGCCTGCAATGCAGGAGCTGCAGGAGACTTGGGTTTGATCTCTGAGTTGGGAAGATCCCCTGGAGGAGGGCATGGTAACTCACTCCCGTATTCCCAGTTGGAAAATCCCATGGACGGAGGAACCTAGCCAGCTACAATCCATAGGGTCATCAAGAATTGGACAGGACATGACCAAAAGTGACTGAGCACGGGGTTATTACAGAGATTGCAAATGGTCTGAAGAAAGTAGGTACCCAGAGTAAATGCTGTGATCCATTCACTGCACTGAGAATACAGTGGGGCGTTAGCAAAGACGCCATGGAAGGGAAGGAGTTGACTGGGACCCTAAAGTCAGCTGTGACGTGGGAGGGGAGTGAGGACATTTTTAGCAAATGTGCAAAGAGTAAAGCTATAAAAAAATGATGAATGTGACAGAGCACTGGGTTTGAGTCTAGAGGGGTGGGATGGGCTGGGAGGAAGGTTCAAGAGGGAGGGGACATACGTATACCCATGGCTGATTCATGCTGATGTATGGCAGAAGCCAACAAAATATTGTAAAGCAATTATCTTTCGATTAAAAAATAAATAAAAGAGGTACCATTTCACACTGATCAGAATGGCTGCCATCCAAAAGTCTGCAAACAATAAATGCTGGAGAGGGTGTGGAGAAAAGAGAACCTTCTTACACTGTTGGTGGGAATGCAAACTAGTACAGCCACTATGGAGAACAGTGTGGAGATTCCTCAACAAATTAGAAACAGACCTGCCATATGACCCAGCAATCCCACTGCTGGGCATAAACACCGAGGAAACCAGAATTGAAAGAGACATGTGTACCCCAATGTTCACCGCAGCAACTGTTTACAACAGCCGGGACAGGGAAGCAACCTAGATGTCCACTGGTGGACGAATGGATAGGAAAGTTATGGTACATATACACAATGGAATATTACTCAGCCATTAAAAAGAATGCATTCGAGTCAGTTCTAATGAGGTGGATGAAACTGGAGCCTATTATAGAGTGAAGTAAGTCAGAAAGAAAAACACCAATACAGTATATTAATGCATCTATATGCAATTTAGAAAGATGGTAACAACAACCCTATATGCGAGACAGCAGAAGAGACACAGATATAAAGAACAGACTTTTGGACTCTGTGGGAGAAGGCAAGGGTGGGATGATTTGAGAGAACGGCACTGAAACATGTATATTACCATATGTGAAACAGATGACCAGTCCAGGTTGGATGCATGAAACAGGGCACTCAAAGCCAGTGCATTGGGACAACCAAGAGGGATGGGATGGGGAGGGAGGAGGGAGGGGGTTACGGGATGGGGGACACATGTACACCCATAGCTGATTCATGTCAATGTATGGCAAAAACCACCACAATATTGTAATTAGCCTCCAATTAAAATAATTTAAAAATGAAATTTTTTAAAATGAGTGCCTCCTAGGAAAACTGTGGTGGTCTGGGGCTGTGTATATGTGGGCAGATGGAAGGGAGAGCTTAACTAAAGAGCCAAAGAAAGGCCAGTGAGAGATCTCACACCTCACATTAAAGAGTTTCAACTTTAACCAACGGAGCAAGGGGAACCCCTGGGAGTATTTCTGAAAAGTACCAATAAAACTTTTCTTTTATAGGCAACCACATGACTTGGCCGACTACTAAATAATATAAGCAAGGTAAGGAGAGATACAAGATAAGAAATAATTACCGTTGTCTGAAAAGATACAACAGAGACAAGGGCAAGTTAGAAGGCCCAGCTGAGAGCCAGGGAGAAGATGAACTTGAACTCATGAAAAGGCACTGGAGACAGAGAGAAATGATGAAAGTAACAGAAAAATATTTAGGAGGTAAAGCTGATGGGGATTTGCAAGTGAGCATACAGATATAGTTAAGTAAAAGGAAAAAGAATCTTAAATTTAATCATGGATTTCTAGTTTAGGGTCCAGTGAATGCTTTTTTACTGACACAGGAGGAAAGTTGGTTCCAAAGGAGATTTAAACTATTTTTGACATGATATATATGAAGTAGCTGTTGGAACTCAAGTTGAGCTGTCTGACAGGGGAATGGAAAGAAATGAAATGTTAGTCGCTCTGCTGCTGCTGCTAAGTCGCTTCAGTCGAGTCCAACTCTGTCTGACCCCACAGACGGCAGCCCACCAGGCTCCCCCATCCCTGTGATTCTCCAGGCAAGAACACTGGAATGGGTTGCCATTTCCTTTTCCAATGCATGAAAGTGAAAAGTAAAAGTGAAGTCGCTCAGTCGTGTCCAACTCTTTGCGACCCCCATGGGCTGAGGCTTGCCAGGCTCTTCTGTCCATGGGATTCTTCAGGCAAGAATACTGGAGTGGGTTGCCACTTCTTTCTCCAGAGGATCTACCTGACTCTGGGATAGAAACCAGGTCTCCAGTATTGCAGGCAGACTGTTTACCATCTGAGCAACCAGGGAAGCTCAGAGGATTGGAAGCTGGTTCTAAAGCTTAGGAGAAACACATGGCCTAGACATAACTATGGGAGTCACCAGCAACAACAAAGAACAATAGAACCAGACATGGAACAACAGACTGGTTCCAAATTGGGAAAGGAGTACGTCAAGACTGTATATTGTCACTCTGCTTATTTAATTTATATGCAGAGTATATTAAGTGAAGTGTCAGGCTGGATGAAACACAAGCTAGAATCAAGATTGCAGGGAGAAATGTCAATAACCTTAGATGTGCAGATGATTGATACCACCTAATGGCAGAAAGCAAAGAGGAATTAAACAGCTTCTTGAGGAGAGTGAAAAATATGGTTTAAAGCTCAATATTCAAAAAACTAAGATCATGGCATCTGGTCCCATCACTTCATGCAAACAGATGGGAAAAATGGAAACAGTGACAGCGTTTTTATTTTCTTGGGCTCCAAAATCACTGTGGGTGGTGACTGCAGCCACAAAATTAAAAGACACCGGCTCCTTGGAAGAAAAGTTGTGACAAACCTAGATAGCATATTAAAAAGCAGAGACATTATTTTGCCAACAAAGGTCTGTATAGTCAAAGCTATGGTTTTTCCAGTAGTCACATACAGATGTGAGAGTTGAACCATAAAGAAGGCTGAGTACTGATGAACTGATGCTTTCAAACTGTGGTGCTGGAAGACAAAAACTAACAAGTGTTGGTCAAGAAGTGGAGAAATGGGAACTCTTGTGCACTGCTGGTGGTAAATTGGCACAGCCACTATGGAAAATATAATGGAGGTATCTTTAAAATTATAACTACCATAGGATCCACCAGTCCCACTTCTGTATGTATCTAAAGGAAATGAGACCGATATCTTGAAGACCTCTGCATTCCCTTGTTCATTGTGGAATTATTCACAGCAGCCAAGATTTGGAAACAATTTAAGTACTCATCAATGGATGAACGGGTAAAGAAAATGTGGTATATATAAGTGGAATGTTCTTTAGCTATAAAAAAAGAAGGAAACCCTATTGTTTGATACAACATGGATGAACTTTAATGGCATGTGAAATGTCAGACTCAGAGTAACAGATACTTTATGATATCATTTACATATGGAATCTAAAAGCAAAAAAAAGAGCTCAGTTGAGGGTGGGCAAAATGGGTGAAAGAGTCAAAAGGTATAAACTTTGAGTTATGAATAAAATAAAAAGTAATGTACAGCATGTTACTATATGTTAATAATGCTGTATTGCATATTTGAAAGTTACTAAAAGAATGGATCTTAAAAATGCTCATCACATGAAAATAAAATAATTATGTATGGTGACTGATGTTAACTAGACTTATTGTGGTAATCATTTCTCAATATGTATAAATATTGAATCTTTATGTTGTACCTCTGGAACTAATATGGCAGTCATACCTCAATTTAAAAAAAATACATAGAAAAAAAAAAAAAAAACAAACTGTGGTGCTGGAGAAGACTCTTGGAAGTCCCTTGGACAGCAAGGAGATCAAACCAGTCATTCCTAAAGGAAATCAACCCTGACTATTTATTGGAAGGACTGATGCTGAAGCTGAGGCTGCAATACTTTGGCCACCTGATACAAAGAGGCAACTCACTGGAAAAGACCCTGATGCTGGGAAAGACTGAGGGTAGGAGGAGAAGGGGATGACAGAGGATGAGATAGTTGGACTGCATTATCAACACAACAGACATGGATTTGAGCAAACTTCTAGAGATAATGAGGGACAGGGAAGTCTAGCGTGCTGCAGTCCATGGGCTCACAAAGCGTTGGACACAACTCAGTGACTGCACAACAACAGCAACGATACAGGAGATGAGATCGTGCATGCAGAGGAGATAACCCTTGGATCACACACACAACAATGAAAAGTATTTGTTATAAATAAGAAAATAAGAAGCAAAATTAAGAAAGACCAATATTTAAGAGAGCTTCCCGGGTAGCTGAGATGATAAAGAATCTGCATGCAAGGAAGGAGACTCAGGTTTGATCCCTGGGTCAGGAAAATCCGATGGAGAAGAGAACAGCAACCTACTCCAGTGTCCTTGCCTGGAGAACTCCACGGACAGACCATGGGATCGCAAAGACTCAGACACAACTGAGTGACTAATGCTAATATTTAAGAGATGGCTGGAAAGGAACTGCGTAAAACAGCAGACAGAATGGTAAAGAGAAACCCGGGAAAATTAAATTTTGGAGCCAATTAAGAAGAGAGCTTCAAATATTTCAAGTAGCAATTAGGATAACTGGTATCAAACACGACGGAAAGTCCAAGCAACTACAACCCTAAGAATAGAAGGTGTGAATAGGAGGCTGCTGCCATATAAAGGAAATAAATAAAGCCCAAGCACAGACTGGATGTGACATTTAAAAATAGGAGGCAGTTAAGCTTGTTTGAGGCCAAGAAAGAAAAGTCAAAAAGAGCTGAGTTTGAAAAGAGAGTAGAGGTAATTCATGGGATGTTCTCCAGGCAGGATAAGGTCTAGAACCCAGGGTTCAGATGTGGGGATTAGCCTCAGAGAGGGTTACACAATGAAGAGTGGTAAAGAAGGGTGCTCTTGAATGGAGACAGAAAGAAGGCCACTGAGAAGCAAGTTCCTGGTGAAGAAGTAAGTTATCAATTTTATTAAATCATAATTTTAGTATACTTATCTTTGTAATACTCTGTGTCAGGATTGGCAACTTACAGCTTGCTGGGCAAACCAGGTCTGCTTGCTGGGTTTTTTGTTGTTGGTTTTTTTTTTTTTGGTTTTCAAATCATCCTTTATTTATTGCTTTTCCATGCTGCTTTATTTTTTATTTTTTTCATTTATTTTTTTTATTGACGGACAATTGCTTTACAGAATTTTGTTGTTTTCTGTCAAATCTCACCCTGAATCAGCCATAGGTATACATATATACCCTCCCTTTTGAACCTCCTTCCCAACTCCCTCTCCATCCCACCCTTCTAGGTTGATACAGAGCCCTGTTTGACTTCCTTAGCCATGCAGCAAATTCCCATTGGCTATCTATTTTACATACAGTAATGTTAGGTTCCATGTTACTCTTTCCATACATCTCACCCACTCCTGCCCTCTCTCCATGTCCACAAGTCTGTTCTCTATGTCTGTTTCTCCATTGCTGCCTGGTAAGTAAATTCTTCAGTATCATTTTTCTAAATTCTGTATATATGTGTTAAAATATAATATTTACATTTCTCTTTCTGACTTACTTCACTCTGTATAATTGGTTCTAGGTTCATCCACCTCATTAGTACTGACTCAAAGACATGCCTTTTCATGGCTGAATGATATTCCATTGTCTATATAATACCACAACTTCTTTATCCATTCATCTGTTGATGTACATCTAGGTTGCTTCCATGCTCTAGCTATTGTAAACAATGTAGCAATGAACAATGGAATGCATGTGTCTCTTTCAATTTTGGTTTCCTCAGGGTATATGCCTAGGAGTGGGATTGCTGAGTCATATCATGCTTTTAGTCTTAACTTTTTTAAGGAATCTCCATACCAATCTTCCATAGTGGCTGTATCCATTTACATTCCCACCAACAGTGCAAGAGTGTTCCCTTTTCTCCACACCCTCTCCAGCATTTATTGTTGGTAGACTTTTTGATGATGGCCATTGGTGTGAGGTGATTATCTCATTGTAGCCTTGATTTGCATTTCTCTAACACTGAGTGATGTTGAGCATCTTTTCATGTGTTTGTTAGCCATCTGTATGTCTTCTTTGGAAAAATGTCTGTTTAGGTCTTTTCCCCACTTCTTGATTGGCTTCTTTGTTCTTCTGGTATTAGTTGTATGAGCTGCTTGTATATTTTGGAAATTAATCCTTTGTCAGTTGTTTATTTCCTATTATTTTCTCCCATTTTGAGGGTTGTCTTTTCACCTTGCTTATAGGTTTTTTCACTTTGCTTATAGTTTCCTTTGCTGTGCAAAAGCTTTTAAGTTTAATCAGGTCCCATTTGTTTAGTTTTGTTTTTATTTTCATTACTCTAGGAGGTGGGTCACAGAGGATCTTGCTTTATGTCAGAGGGTTCTGCCTATGTTTTCCTCTAAACGTTTTATAGTTTCTGGTCTTGCATTTAGGTCTTTAATTCATTTTGAGTTTATCTTTGTGTATGGTGTTAGGAAGTGTTCTAATTTTGTTCTTTTATATGTAGCTGGCCAGTTTTCCCAGCACCATTTATTGAAGAGGCTGTCTTTGCCCCATTGTATCTTCTTGCCTCCTTTGTCAAATATAAGGTATCCATAGGTGCATGGGTTTCTTTCTGAGCTTTTTATCCTATTCCATTGGTCCATATTTCTGTTTTTGTGCCAGTACCATACTGTCTTGATGACTGTAGCTTTGCAGTATAACCTGAAGTCAGGAGGGTTGGTTCCTCCAGCTCCATTCTTCTCAAGACTGCTTTGGCCATTCAGGATCTTTTGTGTTTCCATATAAATTGTGAAATTTTTTGTTTTATTTCTGTGAAAAATGTCATTGGTAATTTGATAGGGTTCATGCTGACTCTATAGATTGCATTTGGTAGTATAGTCATTTTCACAATGTTGATTCTTCCTACCCAGGAACATGGAATAGCTCTCCATCTGTTTATGGCATCTTTGATCTCTTTCATTAGTGTCTCATGATTTTCTGTGTACAGTTCTTTTGTCTCCTTAGGTAAGTTTATTCCCAGATATTTAATTCTCTTTGTTGCAATGGTGAATGAGATTGATTCCTTAATTTCTCTGATATCTCACTGTTAGTACCGAGAAATGCAAGTGATTTCTGCATATTGATTTAGTATCCTGCAACTTTGTTAAATTCACTGATTAGCTTGAGTAATTTTCTGACACTATCTTTAGGGTTTACTACGTACAGTACCATGTCATCTGCAAACAGTGAGAGTTTTGCTTCTTCTTTTCTGATCTGGATTCCTTGTATTTTTTCTTCTCTGACTGCTGTAGCTAGGACTTCCAGAAATATGTTGATGTTGTTCAAAAATATGATGATGTTGTGGAGAAAGTGGGCACTCTTGTCTTGTTCCTGATCTTAGGGGGAATGCTTTCAGTTTTTCACCACTGAGAGTAGTGTTTGCTGTAGGCTTATCATATACGTCCTTTACAATGTTAAGGTAGTTTTCTTCTATGCCCATTTTTTTGAAGAGTTTTAATCCTAAATGGGTGCTGAATTTTGTCAAAGGCTTTTTCTGCATCTATTGAGATGATCATATGGTTTTATCTTTCAATTTTTTAATATGGTGTATCACACTGATTGATATGCATATATTAAAGAATGCTTGCATCCCTGGAATAAACCCAACTTGACCATGGTATATGAGATTGTTGATGTGTTGCTGAATCTGTTAGCTAAAATTTTGTTGAGAATTTTTGCATCTATGTTCATTAGTGATATTGGCCTGTAGTTTTCTTTTTTTGTGTTGTCTTTGCCTGGTTTTGGTATCAGGGTGATGGTGGCCTTGTAGAATGAGTTTGGAAGTATTCTTTCTTCTGCAATTTTCTGAAGGAGTTTTAGAAGGAGAGGCATTAGCTCTTCTCTGAATGTTTGACAGAATTCTCCTGTGAAGCCATCTGGTCCCAGGCTTTTGTTTTTTGGGAGTGCTTCCTGTTTTTGTAAATAAAGTTTTATTGGTACACAATCACACTCATTTGTTCACATATTGTCTAAGGCTGCTTTCACATTGCAGTGACATAGGTGAATCATTATAATACTCAACTCAAACTCAATTCTGTGGTTCACAAAGCCTAATATATTACTCATTAAATCTTTATAGAAAATGTTAGGTGACTATTCTGTCCCTAAATGGGAAAATGCATAAGGTACTTCTGATGTCTAACAAATAGCAATGTCTATTTCAAGAAAAAGCAACTGTGTGCTTGAATTATGAGCTGAACTAACCACTTTTGTCACAGACTACTGTTTTCACTTAAAAGTATGATTGACAGATTTCAAACCATCATGATTCAGACTTGGTATTCAATAGTTATTTCTCGAAACTAAAATGAACCTGTCACTTTAAAGAACTGAATGGCAGCACTGGTTGCCATTGATAAATTTCAGTAAAAATTAGAATTTCAGAAAACTTATCTCTGCCATGGCAAGCCTGGGAACTCTCTAGTACTTTGAGACTTTTCTGATAAAACTGTTGGTGATATTAGTGAGCATCATTTGTTGATACTATTCAAATGAAATGTGTTAACATTTAGAAGATGTGAATAACTCATCTGAGCCAGTATGTTCCAAATGACTAGTGCACATTACAAAATAATGCGATCAATTCATTCAAAGTACAGATCAACAAATGCCCAAGGATTTTAACGCAACAGAGTATAAAAAGTTCACCAATGTGATTTCAGGTTCAACACTGCAACTTAAATTTAAGAAATTACCACTTAGAGAGCAGGCTGGCTGATTGGTCTAGGGGGACAGTTCTTGCCTCAGGCACAAGAGGTCCAGGGTTCAGGTCCCAGATGAGCCCTTGTATTCTGGGGCTTCCCTGGTGACTTAGACGGTAAAGAATCCTTCTACAATGCAGGAGACCTGGGTTTGATCCCTGGTTTGGGAAGATTCCCCTGGAGAAGGGCACAGCAACCCACTCCAGTATTCTTGCCTGGAGAATCCCCATGGACAAAGGAGCCTCATTGCTACAGTCCTTCGGGTCACAAAGAGTTGGACACAACTGAGCGACTAAACAGCACAGCACACATCAAAGATCTGAAAAGTTCCTCCCTTTTCCAACTGTCTATCTGTGTGAGGCCAGATTTTCCTCATACGCTTCAAGTAAGACAATATATCCTAACAGACTGAATGTAGAAACAGATACAAGTGTCCATCTCCTACTGAGCAAGATATTAAAGAGATTTATAGAAACATAAAACAATACCACCCTTGTTTCTTGCTTTGAAAAATGATTATTCTCCCTAAAAGTATTGTGTTAACCTGTTCGTATGTTTACTATGATTATTTAAAAATGAAAAATATTTCTAACTTTTCTCAGTTTTGATTTCTAACACAAGTAAATATCTAAAGATATAACTCACATAAACAAAAGCTCTTTGAATTCCTCAATAATTAAAGAGCACAAAAATGACCTGAGATCAGTTTAAGAGCTGCTATTTTTTGATCCATACCTAGAAAGAGAACTGCTAGGTTGTAGAGGGCATGCATATTTTACATTAGGAATGTTTTAACACAGTGATTGCACCAATTTATATTATCTAGCGGCTTAGTAGTAAAGGACATGCCTGCCAATGTAGGAGAGGTGAGTTGGATCCCTGGGTTGGGAAGATTCCCTGGAGGAGGAAATGGCAACCCACTCCAGCATTTTTGTCTGGGAAATCCCATGGACAGAGGAGACTGGTCTGGCAGGCCACAGTCCATAGGGTCACAAAGAGTCAAACAGGACTTAGCGACTTAAACATAAGCACATATTCTCACCAGTAGTTTGTATGCATTTATACTGCTCTACTTCTTCATGAAATAAAAGAGCTTCCAGACAAAGAATTTTAAAAAATTGAACAAAAACATAAAACATGCAGAAAAAAATTCTTGAAAATCATGAGAATCTAAATGCTAAATATCTATCACATTTGAATTCCTTAGAATTCAAAGTATTAGTTGAACTTGGGGAAACAAATCTGGTGTCATTCTGGTAGTTTAAAAAGTAGTTTTATTGAAGTATAATTGAGATACACAAAACTGCATGTATTTAAAGCATACTATTTGATAAGTGTTGACAAATATATGCACCTATAAAACTATCACCATCATCAACATGATGAGTGTATCCATCACCCTGAAGGTTTCCTTGATCGATCTTGTTTATAAATCTTCCTTCCTATCCTTCCTCACTTGCCTCCCTGCTGTTCCTTAGCCACCACCAATTCGTTTTCAGTAAATATACATTAGCTGAATGTAAATATACATTCAGTAAATATACATTAAAAATACATGTATTTTCTAAATTTTCTGTAAAGAAAATCATACTTTTTTCTTTGGGTGGGGATGGAGGCAGGTCTGGATTCTTTTCACCCACATAATCATTTTGAGACTCATCATACTGTTGCATGTATCATTCCTTTTTATAACTGAGGTGTACTGCCTTATATGGACATGCCAAAACTGTCTATCCATTCAGCTATGGATGGACATCTGAGGAGACTCCAGTTTTTGGTTACTACAAGTAAAGCTGCTATAAACATTAGTGTACAAGTATTTGGATGGACGTATGCTTTAATTTCCCTTGGGTAATTTCCCAGGAGTGCAGTGTTCAAGTCATTTGGAAGTAAATATTTAAGAAACTGCCAAACTACTTCCAAAATGATTATATCATGTTACATTCCTACCAGCAGCACATGTGTGTTTCCGTTTATTTTTTCTTTACCATTCTAACAGGTGTAGTATGGTATCTTATGGAGGTTTTTCTTTGCACTTCCCTGATGACTAATGATGTTGAACATATTTTTCATGGGCTTTTCATTAGTTCACTTGCCACTGGTATATATTCTTTGCTCATTTTTATTGCTTTATTTTTACTACTGAGTAATTGTAGATAAAAGTACCTGATCAGACACATGATTTGCAAATACTTTCTCCAGTGTCTAGATTCTTTTTCATTCTCTTAACAGTGTCTTTCAAAACACAGAAATTATGATGAAATCCTAC
Organism: Antilocapra americana; assembly: GCA_007570785.1. Classification (NCBI taxonomy): domain Eukaryota; kingdom Metazoa; phylum Chordata; class Mammalia; order Artiodactyla; family Antilocapridae; genus Antilocapra; species Antilocapra americana. The sequence continues at coordinate 21,698,976 of ML662442.1, forward strand.
TGATCGAGTTTGCCTTTCATGGATTATGCTTTTGGTGTCATATTCAAGAAATCTTTGTTTCAGTTAAGGTCACAAATATTTTCTCCGTGTGTTTCTTCTAGAGGCTTTATAATTTTAGGGTTGCACATTTAGGTCTATAATACATTGTCATTTTTCACAAAGGGTGTGAGCTATGGTTACATGATCTTTTGTCTTTTTCTGCAGATGGACATCAGATTGTTCTAGCACTATTTGCAGAAAAAGCTATTCTTTCCCCACTGTATTGCCTTTGTGCCCTTGTTAAAAATAAATTTTAATCACATATCTTTGGTTCTATTAACTCTTTATTTTGTTATATTGATCTATCTGCCCAACTTTATACTAATAGCACACTATCTTTACTGTAAATTTATATTAACTGAAATCAGGTAAAGTTACTTTTCCAACTTTTTTCTTTTTGAAAGTTGTTTTAGCTTTTTAGATCCTTTGTATTTCCTTTGGATTTTAGACAGAGCTGATCAACTTGGGCTAAAAATGTCTGTTGGGATTCTGATTTAGATTATATTAAATCCGTTGATCAGTTAGGAGTGAACTGACATCTTAATATAGTCTTCTAATCCATGTATACATAGGCTGTCTCTCAATTTATTTAGATTTTCTTTAACTTCTCACAGCAATATTTTGTAGTTTTCAATATAAAAGTCTCACACATATTTTATCAGATGCATTTCAAAGTATTTCACATTTTTGATATGGTAAATGGTATTATTTTCCATTTCAATTCCTAATTGTCCAGTGCCAATATTGAGAAATACAACTTATTTTGTATTATTGGCTCTGTATTCTACAAGTTTGTTAAAGTCACTTGATAGCTCTTTTTGGTCAATTCTATCACATTTTCTGCACAGGTGATTATGTGATCTGTAATAAAAGTCAGTTTTTACTTCTTTGCAATCTCAGTACCTTTCCTTCTTTTTAACTTGACAGCAATGGCTAGAATCTCCAGTGTAATCTTAATAGAAATGGTAAGAGAAGATATTCCTGTCTTTTTTTCCCTGGTTTCAGAGACAAGGCATTCAGTCTTTCACTAGTAAGCACAATATCAGCTGTAAGTTTTTCACAAATGTTCTATATCAGGTTGAGAAAGCTCCCTTCCATTCCTAGCTTGCTGAGATTTTTTTCTTATGAATGAATATTGAACTTTGTCAAATACTGATCATAATCAATTTTCTTTTTCAGACCATTATTATGGTGAATTATATTGACTAACTTTCAAATGTTAAACCAACTTTGCACTCCTGGGATAAACATTTTTCTCTGGTCATGATATTTTATCTAAATGTTGTTGGATTTGATTGTTAAAATTCTGAAAGAATTTTTACATCTATGTTCATGGGGGATATTGATTTATAGTTTTTCTTTCTTGTAACGTCTCTGGCAAGCTGTCTTCTTAGAATTAAGAAGTGTTCTCTCATTTTCAGTTTTCTGGAAGAGTCTGTGTATTCTTGAAAGGGTTTGGGAATATCTCTTTTATAAATGTTTGACAGAATCCACCAATTAAGTCATCTTGGCCTGGAATTTTCTTTGCTAGGTTTTTAATCATAACCTCAATTTCTTTAATAGAGACAAGGTTTTTCAGGTTTTAAATTTATTTTTGAATGAGCCTGGTAGTTTGTGCCTTTTAACAAATTTCTCATCTTCATATAAGTTGTTGAATTTATTGGCATCAAGTGACAGCAGCATTCCCTTATTGTCCTTTTAACACCTACAGAATCAGTAGTAATGTTGCCCCCTCTCTTAATTACTTGGTATTGGTAATTTACATCTTTTCTGATCAGCCTGGGTAAAGGCATTTGAGTCGTGTCAATGTTCTCAAAGACCTAGCTCCATCTCCACCATTCAGGAGACCACCAGGATCCAGCTGGGTCACAGCATCCTGTGCTATGGCACTGAGACCCTATCATGACTGTGACCTTGGACAGTCCTAGAGCTAACCATGTTTATTCCCCATCTCTCAGGTATACCGTCTTTTACTGCCAAATATCCAACATATTGAAAAGAATGATTCCATGTGCTTTGCCCAGTTTCTCAGCTGTTTCAGGTAGGAGGGAAAATACCCTGCTACCCTATCTTGCCACTAAGTTTAAGTGTCTCTTTTTGGTAGTCTTAAGCAACTAAAAATGTCTTAGAAAAATCTCCCTGAGGCAAGATTATGTCACAAGAGAATAAAGGAAATAGATGGGAGTGAAGAGAAAATCTTGAACTTTTAGGAATTATAAATGATTTTTTCATTAACAGAAGAACATCGGAACAAACCCAGATGGCTCTCAATTTGGGGATCACCTACTTCTTGTTCCGCGACTACTTGAGCCTCTCATCCACCTGAGCCACGTGGAAAGTTAGCACATGAAAGGGTCCCTGTTACCTCTTACTTGGACCTCTAACTTGTTCTCTGGATCACCTCCAGCTCAGCTAGGTATGTCTGGGGGAAAAATAACTGTCTAAGTGCGCCCTTCTGGTTATAGAAGTCACCTGCTCAAAACCCCCTGGGTCTTCTTGCTGTTCATTGCATTAAATACCTCAACTCAGGTCTTTCATTAGCAGGCTCAGCTCCCTCCCTAGTTTTTTCTCTGCTACAAATCATGCACCAACAATATAGCACTGAAGCCTTTCATGCCCCTCTAATGGGAAGAATGTATCTGCCCTCACCCTACTGAGGTCTCATCTCTCAGGGCCAATCAATATTGTGGCCTCCAGGAGGTTTTTTTCTGACATCGCCCTCAAATGGAAGAGAGACTGGGTTTTTCTTTCCACGCAGAGCAGGTCAAACGAAACTTGACTCGGAGCCAGTGATCCAGTTCACAACCTGACTCTGCTGTTGATGGACAAGTTACTTTGACTACACTGAGGCTCTGGTTTTTTCACCTAGAGATGAGGATATTAATAAGCTTACAGGACAGATACTGTCATTTGGGCTAATCCTTTCTTTACACATCTCTGTTGTAGTCCTTAGTTCCTAGAACTTAATTATTTGTTGACACAGGGATCTGCCCCATTGACGCTCAAGAGATCCAATAGGTAGGAATGAGGCCATATCTGTATCTTTGGATCCCTGGTACCTAACAGAGTCCCTGACATATAAAAGAAACTTAGTAAACAAAATGGCAGTGACTGGTTTAGCATTACTTGCCTCAATTTAAAAAGCTTTCATGATAAAATTGATAGGTACTAGAAGTTATTTCTTTCCATAAACCCCTACTGGACATAACTGAATTATCAAATCAGACAGGAAGAATTACTTTCTATTCCATTGTTACACATACTTTTATCAGCAGCTTACATTTAGAAGAGCATCTTCACTTTCATTTAAAAATCTCTCCCTAAAAGCTAGACAGCTACATATAAATCAATGAAGTTAGAACACTCCCTTACACTATATACCAAAAAAAAACAACCTCAAAATGGTTTAAAGATCTAAATATAAGACATGATATCATAAAACTCTTAGAAGAGAACATAGGCAAAACATATTCAGATACAAATCACAACAATATTTTCCTAGATCATGCTCCCAAGGCAAATGAAATAAAAGCAAAAAGAAACAAATGAGACCCAATCAAATGTAAAAGCTTTTGCATAGCAAAGGAAACCATCGACAAAATGAAAAGACAACTTGCAGAATGGGAGAAAACATTTGCAAATGAAAAAATCGAGGAAGGATTAATCTACAAAATATACAAGCAATTCATGCAGCTCAATATTGGAAAAAAAAAAAAACAATGAAAATTGACCAAGGACCTAAATAGACATTTTCCAAAGACATACAGGTGACTAAAAGGCACAGGAAAAGATGCCCCAAATCTTTTATTATCAGAGAAATGCAAATCAAAATGCCAGTGAGGTATCACCTCACACTAGCCACCATCAAAAAGTCTACAATTAAATGTTGGAGAGGTTGTGGAGGAAAGGGAACCCTTGTACATAGTCAGTGGGAATGTACATTGGTACAACCACTAGGGAAAACAGAATGGAGGTGCCTTAAAGAAACTAAAAATAGAGCTACCATATAATCTAGCAATCCCACTCCTGGGTATATATCTAGAAAAAACAAAAACTCTAATTTAAAAAGATACATGCATCCAATGTTCACAGCAGCACTATTTACAATAGCCAAGACATGGAGGCAACCCAAGTTCCTGTCAACAGACGACTGGCTTAAGAATATGTGGGGTATATATATAGTGGAATATTACTCAGTCGTAAAAAGAATGAAATATTTCCATTTTGCAGCAACATGGATGGACCCAGAGAATATTTTACTGAGTGAAGACAGACAGAAAAAGACAAATATATGGTATTACTTATATGGGAAGTCTAAAAACAATACTAAAGGATCTACATACACAACAGAAATGGATTCACAGACATAGGAAACAAACTTACGGTTACCAAAGGGGAGAGGGAGGGAAAGCAAGAGAAATAAATTAGAGGAGTATGGGATTAAAAGATACAGACTACTACAGATATTTGGTTGGTGCAATCATATTGTGGTTTTTGTACTGCTGAACCTCACTGTTTGATACTGGAATACATTCTTAATAAATGTGGTTATGTTATACATCATTTTAATGCACATTTCTCATTTTATGTTTTTTGCTAATGACTTTTTACTTGCAGCTGATTTCATATTTACAGAAATGATGTTAGACAAAAAGTAAATTCAAGTGATTTCCTTATTTGAGTGCAAAATGGGTAATAAAGAGTGGACACATCTCATAACATCAACAATGCATTTGGCCCAGGAACTGCTAATGAATGTACAGGGCAGTGGTGGTTCAAGAAGTTTTGAAAAGGAGACGAGCTCCTTGAAGATGAGTGTAGTAGCCAGCCATCAGAAGTTGACAAAGACCAATGGAGGGCATCATCGAAGCTGATCCTCTTACGACATGAGTTGTTGTTGAATAAATCAACGTTGACCATTCTTCGGTCATTTGGCATTTGAAGCAAATTGGAAAGAAGAAGAAGCTTGGTAAGTGGGTGGCCTCAGGAGATGACTGCAAATCAAAAAATCGTCATTTTGAAACGTCTTCTCTTTATTCTACACAACAGCGAATCATTTCTTGATTGGATCATGACATGTGACAAAAAGTAGAGTTTATGTGACAAGCGGTGACAATCTCAGTGGCTGGACTGATAAGCTCCAAAGCACTTCCCCAAGCCAAACGCCCGCCAAAAAGTGCCATGGTCACCGTTTGGTGGTCTGCTGCCCACCTGATCCATTACAGTTTTCTGAGTCCTGGCAAAACCATTATTTTGGTATTGAGAAGTAGGAGAAATATGCTCACCATATGAGAAGTATTCTCAGCAAACTGAGGAGATGCCTGCAGCTGGCACTGGTCAACGAAAAGGGCCCTGTTCTCCATGACAACGCCAGACCATACATCACACAATCAGTGCTTCAAAAGTTGAACTAATTCGCCTAGGAAGTTTTGCCTCATCTGCCATATCCACCTGATCTCTCTCCAACTGACTACGACTTCAAACATATTGACAACTTTTTGCAGAGAAAATGTTTCTACAACTAGCAGAAGGCAGAAAATGCTTTCCAAGAGTTTGCTGAATCCCAAAGCATGGATTTATACACTACAGGAACAAGCAAACTTCTTTCTTGGTGGCAAAAATGTGTTGATCATAATGGTTCCTATTTTGATCCATAAAGATGTGTTTGAGCCTAGTTATGATGATTGAAAATTCATGGTCCAAAACCTCAATCACTTTTGCACTAACCTAAGAAAATAGATAAGCAATTAGGATTTACTATATAGCACAGCTTGAAATAACCTATGATGGAATGTAATATAAAAAAAACAACTGAATTGCTTTGCTATACACTTGAAACTAACACACTACTATAAATCACCTATACTTCAATTAAAAAAAAAAACTCTTCCTAAGTTCAATTGCATGATTCTACCAAACCCCACTAATAAAACAATTTTTCTTAGACTAAATGCCAGAAAGAGGAACAAAGACTGGTCATTATTTTATCTTATGATTATCACATAAACTTGAGAAAATGAGAGGCTATAGATCAAAGTCCAGTGACAAACTAACATGCAGCTTTTTAAGTGTTCCTGATACATCATATCTCAAGTATTTGCCACATGAGCTGATATATGTGCAAATTTATTAACTATAGTTTTTTAAATTTCTTTTCTTCCTCCCTTTCTGCTAGTTAACAATATTAGAGAGTTCAGACATTTGTAAACAGAAACTAATGCTTCCAATCTGGGCAAATAGATGCTGTATCAACAAGCTGAAGACAACAGGGGGAACCATGGAGAGCACCTGGTTCAGTGCTGATGCTGCTGAGCTTCTAATCAAACCTAGGAACTACCCGCTCTCCAGGCATCTTGTTAAGGAAGACAGCAAGTAATCTTGTTAATTCTTTACTTAGGGTATTCTGCTATTTGCGGCCAAAAGCATCCTAAGTGATACAACCTACACCAAACACACCACAACAAAAGGAACCAGGCCTGTGACCTCTGCAGTGCTTTCCAGTTCTAACATCCTTTGAGTATGTCACTGCTCCCAAAATCACACTGATTCTGAGCTTTTACAGAGTGTTCAACACCCCCTTAATGCCTTCTCTAGAGATAAGACCCCATTGCACAGAAGTTCTGTTTCAGGTGAGGTAGTTGAAAGAATTATATTTGGGGAAGAAGAGTGTCTGTATCCCATGCACAAAGACCCTAACAATGTGAAATAATTTTATAAAATATAGATTTTGCATACAGAAGCTCTGAGGTAACATGGTGGGGACTAGGCAGTAATCAAAACAAAAATAGGAAGGAGTTGTTCAGATATGGCATGGACATGCTCCAAAGAGAAGAAGTCAAGGGGAAGTACCAGGAGAACCTTGAGAAGCCTGGGTAGGGCTAGCATGTGAAATGAAACGAAAACAGTGACAGATTTTATATTTGGGGCTCCAAAACCACTGTGGATGGTGACTGCAGCCATGAAATTAAAAGACACTTGCTTCATGGAAGAAAAGCTTTGACAAAACTAGACAGTGTATTACAAAGCAGAGACATCACCTTGCCAACTAAGGTCTGTATAGTCCAAGCTATGGTTTTTCCAGTAGTCATGTATGGATGTGAGAGTTGGACCATAAAGAAGGCTGAGTGCCAAAGAATTGATGGTTTTGAACTGTGGTGCTGGAGAAGACTCTTGACAGTCCCTTGGACAGCAAGGAAATCAAACCAGTCAATCCTAAAGGAACTCAACCCTGAACATTCACTGGAAGGACTGATGCTGAAACTTCAATTCTTTGGCTACTTGATGCAAAGAACTGACTCATTGGAAAAGAACCTGGTGTTAGGAAAGATTGAGGGCAGGAAGAGAAGGAGGTGACAGAAGATGAGATGGTTGGATGACTCAATGGACCTGAGTTTGAGCAAACTTGGGGAGACAGTGAAGGACAGGGAAGTCTGCTGTGCCTCAGTCCATGGGGCCACAAGGAGTCGACATGACAGAACAACAACAGTAAGGGCTTAGAGGGGAAGTCACTGTGCTCTGAGTTATGTGAATGACAGCAAAGATGGAGACAGTGAGAGCAAGAAATGATGCACTTCAAGTGTTAAGTGTAGATAACAAGGATGAATGGAGGAGGAAATAGAAAAATAAACATCTTTCAGTTTACAGAGATCAAGGGGGTGGTTGTTGTCATTGTTCAGCCACACAATCGTGTCCAACTCTGCAACCCCATGGACTGCAGCACGCCAGGCCTCTCTGTCCCCCACCATCTCCCGAAGTTTGCCCGAGTTCATGTCCACTGCATCCGTGATGCCATCCAGCCACCTCATCCTCTGACTCCCTCTTCTCCTTCTGTCCACAATCTTTCCCAGCATCAAGGACTTTTCCAAAGTGTCAGCTACTCACATCAGAGGACCAAAATGCTGGAGCTTCAGCATCAGTCCTTCCAGTGAATATTCAGGGTTGATCTCCCTTGAGATTGACTGATTTGATCTCCATGCAGTCCAAGGGACTCTCAGGAGTCTTCTCCAGCACCACAGTTTGAAGGCATCAATTCTTTGGCGCTCTGCTTTCTTTACGGTCTAGCTCTCACAACTGTCCATGAACACTGGGAAGACCATAGCCTTGATTTTATGGACCTCTGTCGGCAGAGTAATGTCTCTGTTTTTCAACACACTCTCTACGTCTGTCATAGCTTTCCTGCTAAGAAGCAATCGTCCTCTGAATTCATGGCTGCAGTCACCATTTGCAGTGATTTTGGAGCCCAAGAAGAGAAAATCTGTCACTCTCTCTATCTGTTCCCCTCCTATTTGCCATGAAGTAATGGGGCCAGATGCCACGATCTTAGTTTTTTTAATATTTAGTTTTAAGCCAGCTCGTGAACTCCTTTCCTTCACCCTCATCAAGAGGCCCTTTAGTTCCTCTTCCTGTCTGCCCTTAAGAGTTGGTATCATCCGCACGTCTGAGGTTGCTGATGTCTCCTCTGCCTATCTTGATTCCAGCTTGTAACTCATTTCTCATGATGTGCTCAGCATATAGGTTAAATAAACAGGGTGACAGCAGACAGCTCCTTTCTCAATCCTGAACCAGTCACTTGTTCCATACAGAGTTCTAATTGTTGCTTCTTGACCCGCATACAGGTTTTTCAGGAGACAGGTAAGATGAACTGGTATTCCCATCTCTTTAAGAGCTTTCCAGAGTTTGTTATGATCCACACAAAGCTTCAGCATAGTGGATGAAACAGAGACAGATGTTTTTCTGGAGTTCCCTTGCTTTCTCTATGATCCTGCTAAAGTTGGCAATTTGATTTCTGGTTCCTCTTTTCTAAACCCAACTTGGACATCTGGAAGTTCTTGGTTCACGTAGTGCTGAAGCCTAGCATGCAAGATTTTAAGCATGACCTTACTAGCATGGGAGATGAGTGCAATTATCCAGTGGTTAGAACATTCTTTAGCACTAACTTTCTTGGGAATTGGGATAAGACTGACCTTTTCCAGTCCTGGACCACTGCTGGATCTTCCAGATTTGCTGACATATTGAATGCAACACTTTGATAGCATCATCCTTAGGATTTTGAATAGCTCTACTGGAATTATATCGCATCCACTAGCTTTATTAACAGCAGTGCTTCCTAAAGCCCACTAGGCTACATGAATGAAAACAGAGGAGGAGACAGCAAGAATAAGAAGAGATGCCCTTCAAGTGCTAAGTGTAGATAACAAGGATGAATGGAGGAGGAAATAAAAGAATACCTTCCAGTTTACAAAGATGAAGGGGGAGAAGTTTGTAAATGTGCCCAATAAGATGAACACATGATACAGAATAAACGGTACCCCTCAAATTCTTCTTTAAATAGGAAAGTATAAAATGTAATCTTTAAAATTTTGTCTCTTAATTTAGTCAGTTTAGCTGAATAAAAACTTTATTGGGACACTGGTGGTCCAGTGATAAAAAGACTCTGCACTTTCAATGCTGGGGACATGGATTCAATCCCTATTTGAGGAACTAAGATTCCACATGCCATTGGTATGGACAAGAAATAGAAACTTTCTTTGTATTTTCATATTACTACAGGCGAACTTTAATGCCATCTAATTTCTAAACTACTAAGGGAATTTCTTTCATCTCAAAGAAAACTGTATACTCTGCAACTTTGTGTAGTCCTTTGCAGAAACACATACTACAAAAATCTTCTTATCCTATTTGTTCCCCTATTAGCAAATTCCAAATCAGAAAACAGAGCATACAGACAGTACAGTCAAGTCACTCAAAGTTTTGGGGCCAGACCACATCCTGTTCACTACCATCTGTTATTTAAAAACTGTGTGACCTTGAACCAAGTTGCCTCTCTTAACCGCCATTTCTGCATTACTGTAATGAGGATAATAATCGTACCATCTGAGAGCTGTTTCATTACAGTAGGTAATACAAACAAAATATCTCAAACAATGTGGAATCTAGAAAAACGGTATAGATGATCTTATTTTCAAAGCAGAAATAGAGACACAGATAGAGAGAACAAACTTATGGGTACCAAAGGGGAAAGGGTGGAGTTGGATGAATTGGGAGACTGGAATTGGCATACATACACTACTGACACTACGAATAAAATCAATGACTAATGAGAGCCTATGGTATAGCTCAGGGAACTCTACTCAATGTTCTGTGGTGACCTAAATGAGAGAGAAATCCAAAAAAAAAAGAGGATGTATGTAAACAATAGCTAATTCACTTTGCTGTATAACAGAAACACAACATCATAAAGAACTATACTCCAATAAAATTAATAAATAAAAAACAAAAATATCAGAAAAAATTCTAACACAGAATCTGATCATGCTATAAGGGATGGATACTTTGATAATATTTCAGACTGTGTGCTAGATACTTTGCTTGAGATGTGTGTATGTATATACACATGATTATGTACACACACATATACACACTATTTATATATACACATATATTTGTTTATACACATATACATACATACTTTACTATATACACATTATAGTATACACTAAAGGGATGAATATACACATACAATTATATTTAGATTCATCCTTCCACTATCCTGATCCAAAAGGACTTTAATTCATTCAACTGATTCATTCATTAACATATTTACTGAACACTTATCGTGTGCCAGGGAGAGCTAAGTAATGTGATGAGAAATAAGGGGACAGAGTAACAGTGGGTACTGTTTCAGAGAGAGTGACCAGAGAAAGCCACTCCACAGAAATGACATCAGCAACTTAGATGCAGTGAGGAAGGAATGTTCTGTGCAGAACACAGCAGATGCGAAGGCCCTGAGGTGAGAGCATGCCTGATGGATTCAATAAACACCAAAGAAAGTCAGGGTACTTGGGGAACAATGAGCAAGTGGCAGAGAATTGATCCGGACCAGGCAACAGAGCATCACAGGTCACAGGAAGGACTTAGCATTTCATTAGAATGTAGTGTGAAGCTGCTGGAGGGTTTTAATCAGAATGGTATTATCTGACATATTTTGAAGAGCTACTTTGGTGGCAAGGTGGAGCCTATGTTGGGTAGAGGGAGTTGAGTTAGAGAGACACAGAAAGGAGGCTATTTTAGTAATTCAGGTAAGAGGTGATAATGAGCATGTATAAGTGTGACCACGAGCTAGAAGCAGGAAAACAAAAGATAGCATTCTGGATAATTCAAAGGTAGAGCCACAAATTTTAACAAGTGGACTTGATAGGAGGCAGGAGATACAGGGAAGAACCAAGAATGATAAGCTTATAGGGCCTGAACAATTGGAAGAATTGCCCCTTGTACTCTCTGGGAAAGAGAAGCTCAACAGGCATATTCTTGTATATTTGTGTTCATGTTTCTCTTTCTATTTGCTTTCACCCATTTTATCACTCTCCTCTTGGACTTTATTCCCATCCAAAGGGCTCCCTATGCCCTGTGCAATGTTTGAGCTACATCCAACGGAAGGTCTGTTGTTTGTGGAATACATGAAAGGATGTCCCAAGTATTATGCCAATCATTTAAGCATCATGGAACCTATACCCAAAAGAATTCTAAACATGAGCTGATTTGAGATGCAGGCACAGACAACTTTTAAGAACATTATAAAGGACTGTGATTCCTCTGACCAACTGGAGTAGAGGAGGTATCAACCATGCTGCCTTCTGAATGCAGGATCATTCTGCATTCTGACTGACAGAGCTGCAAGGAGCAGGACAAGTGCTCAATTGCCAGACTGCATGAGCGTGGATCTAGTCCACTATTGCTCGGGACTGGGGGTGGGGAGCAGAGCAGTCCATGTACCGAATGCTGCAGCCTCAGGGAACTGCTGTCTGTGGTAGGCACTCAGTTGTGTCTGCCTCTTTGCAACTCCTCCATCCGTGGGATTCTCCAGGCAAGAAGCCTGGAGTGGGTTGCCATTTACTTCTCCAGAGGATCTTCCCAACCCAGGGATCAAACCCAAATCTCCTGTGGCTCCTGAACTGCAGGCAGATTCTTTACCATCTGAGCCACTGGGGAAGCCCTAGGGTAGTAGAAACTTTTTAGGACAAAAATTGGAAGGCTATATATTTTTTTGCCTTTTAAGAATCTGTACACAGCTAGTTCTGGCATTAACAATGTAACCTTGAGGTAGAAATAATCACATATGTCCACCAGCCAAAACACTACATTGTTTTTTATACGTTATCCTCTTCCAATTGTTTTCTTATAAATATCACCAGGTTCTCAAAAGAACTCTGTGCCTTAAGAATCAAATGACAATTTACATAAACACAGAATTTTAAAAGGATACAAAAAAAGATGACAGTAAGACAGAGGTAGGAGATGACATTTGTAACAGAACCACTGAAACAGAAGATCATGGTGTTCTGGGCAATCCACAAAGAATCTCAAGCCAGTTCTCTAAGCTGGCAGTAAGTGCTGGAAGGATGGCCTTCGCTGACTTTGTTGCCAGGGAGACTTCAGAAGACAGGTGCAGCTTGGGTTTCTGATTCCCTGTGACCGCCACACGATGATCCACCTCTGTCTAACCTCCAAGTGTGTCACGTAAACTAACTCGTGCCCTATTTACATGGCAGCCTTCAGTTGTATTTTTCACAGAGCCTTGGACTAAAATTAAGCTTAAGGGGCTTACATTTTAAGTTACCCCACACAATATTTTAAGGGTGTCTGGAGAAGAATTTGCCATGTTAGTAAATTACCATGTTCCAAACGCTGATCAACTCTGCATGTCTTTTTAAATGTCTAGCCTGCGTCTTTCATGCACTAACCACAGCCCATCATTTTTTAATCCATCCTCAGAAGAGAAGAGCTGTTCCAACCTCAGGTAACTCTTTATATTCAACAACTTCTTTTGGAGCCTTCTCAAGCTATAGAGAACAGCAGCCTTGCACGCTGAGGACTCGAGCAGCAGAAATGAGGCATCAGTTTTCTGATTTCAATCAAGCTCCCCACCCACATATGTGAAGCTTATGTTTCCTAAAAATAAGTAGTATCCAGAAATGACAGCTCCTGCTGTAGACATTTAGAACTTTCCTCCTTTGCTACATCTACAGTCTCGTCTCAGGGTTTCTGCCAGATGCTTAGCCATTTTTCATTCCAAGGCTAGTACAGGGCTGGATCTTATCTACCTACAACTCCTGCGCCTCATCTAGGCAAAGGTCCTTGACAACACTTCTCAGCACTATCCCATCTCCTTCCTGTTGTTGTCATTTAGTATCTAAGTCATGTCTGACTCTTTACAACCCTTTGGGCTGTAGCCTACCACACTCCTCTGCCCATGGGATTTCCCAGGCAAGAATACCAGAGTCGTCTGCCATTTCCTTCTCCTTGGCCTTACCCAAAGTCTTAATATTTTTTAATTCTTCACAACCCTCTACAGAAATCCCTAGAAAGAAACGCCTCCAAAAGACTTGTCTATTTTCTTTCAAAAATACCAAGGAATAAAGTTGTAAATACATATTTAGTATTATGGAACACATAAGTAGTACATATATTAACACAATATATATTTCATACACAAATAATATATATTATATAAATATATATCACTTTACCTTTACTGTAGTAAGAGAGAAAAAAAGCACTTGAGTAAAATGAAGAGAATATTTAGACCTCTCCTTCATATATATATATATATATATATATATATATATATATATATATATTTAATCCCTAGGGGATAAAGGGAAGTGAAAGTGAAGTCGCTCAGTAGTGTCTGACTCTTTCCGACCCCATGGACTGTAGCCCAGCAGGCTCCTCCGTCCATGGGATTTTCCAGGCAAGAATACTGGAGTGGGTTGCCATTTCCTTCTCCAGGAGATCTCCCCTAACCAGCGATTGAACCCAGGACTCCTGCATTGTAGGCAGATGCTTTACCATCTTAGCCACCAGGGAAGTCCAACGATAAGGGAAACGCTGAAAAAAGGTTTTATCATTGCTCTAGAGACACGGAAGAGAAGCTGTTGAGACTACAGGTACGGATGAGTAACTACAGGAAGATGAAAGATGGTCAGAAACTCAGACATAACAGATGGCAGCAGCAGAAAGGTAAACCGGTTTGTCAACACAAACTCTTTAGAGCTGTCCATATGTAGCGTTTTGAGTGCGCTCTGCAAACAAGCAACCTCAGAAATCTAGGATACTGAAGCCCTTGGTTTTGCTCTGTTACATTTTCCAAACTTTATTCTTCCAGGTTCTGCCCGTCTACTTTCCCACTTTTCAGGCTCACCACTAAGAACTATGACTTATGTGTATTTTCTTAAGTTCCCTGATGTCTCAGTCTAGAAGAAGTGTTTAGTCTTGGCACCCCTGGCATTTGGGGCCAGATCGATTCTTGTTTGTAGGAACCATGCTATGCACTGGAGAATGTTTAGCATTCTCCTCCCCACCCCACTCCCTACCAAGCCAACACAAACACATCTCCAGACATTAAGTTTCCCCATGGGGCATTTCCCCCAAGAATCTGGAGATCTCAAGAGCTGAAGTCAAGCTAGATGAGGTTCCCAGGGAAGCAGTCCCAGCCTGTGACCAGTATCTTCTCCAGCTATAGTCGTGGACAAAGGACAACACAGCATGAATAACAGGCTATAAGAACTAAACTTACAGTGAGAGTATGTGCTTTTGTAACCAAAGATTTGCACAAAAGGAACTCTTACACATAAATGAGGACAGCAGCTCCAAGCTTTCAAAAGTGTATGACTATACTGATTTTGAAGTTTACAACTGTACTTAGAATCAGGAACACATGCAGTTGAGCTATTGAAATTACCATTTTCATCAATCAAAAAAATGGTTTAACAACATGTGCAATTTCCTATCATTCAACCTAACCATTTCTTTCTCTAGGAACAGTGGGTCCCCACACAAACCTAAATAATGATTCTACTCTTGCTGCCCCTTCATCTCAAGGTCCTCAGCCATTATTGACTCGTACTTTTGTTTTCACCAAGCAGGGTCTCCATCTCTGATGAGGTTTTCCACCTTTCCAGACCCTGTAGAAACATGCACCGCCTCTTAGCTCTTCTAAGATAGAGGCTGAGAGACATGTCTGTTTCCCCTGTTTCTCTTCAGCTCTTTCCTCCCATTGATCTAGATCCCCAAGATAAACACAAATCATAGACCTTGGTATCAACAGAAGTCCACTTCAGAATTATCTATAGTTGACAAATGACAAAGATGACTAGCCAGCTCAGAGGCGAAAGAAAAAGCTGGAAAACGTCAAAGAACAAATGAAGAAAGACAAAGAACTGAGCTTGTTGGAAGTTAAGAACACTAGAGAACACAGGTCACTGAAGCTGAGTACGGCGTGGAGCAATTCTGTACTGTTGATGAGAGCAAGGGTTGAGATGCAGGCCGGAGGGGTATTCATTAAGCAGCAATCAACTCTGCACATGATAATTTGTACTGAAGATGACTCATCGGGCTCTGCCATTCCTACCGAGTGTTCTGAAATGGGGAGTGATGTCAGGAATCCTGACTCAAAACCAGTGTGCAGAAACGCAGGCGTCAACTTTCCAGCTCTCCGGGACAGAGCTCCCTTGGTCAAGTCACAGAAGTGGGGGGCAACCCGCACTTGGGAATGTTCCTTGGAGTCACAGGATAATGAAAGCTCCCTCAAATTCTGCTGAACCCCTCTGAAGCCCCCTTCCACCGGTGGCCTGACAGTCTCCTGCATCCTCTCCTCCTCCTCGAGACCTGATGAGTCCTCCTTCCTCCTTACAGCCACACCTCAGTCTGGGTTCTCGTGCCCTCTCTGCTCACTGTCTCTCTCTTCTTTCCATCAGATCCCCTCCTCTGTGTCTTCTAAATACAAAGTCAACATAGCCCCTCTCAGAGGGTGAAGAAACAAGAAATCCCTCTCTTGACCCTGTCTTATACTCTAGATTTCCTCAACTTGCACGTTCTCTCTCACCATTTCTTCAATCAAGCCTCTGGAATCCACTAGAATGCAGTCACAGGAGCCTCTACAAAATGACAATCGTCCCCCATCATGCTACTGCATCTGCTCTGGGGTCAGCAGTGGCTCCTAAGCTGCCAAAACCAGTGCACATCCTCTGGTCCCCATTCTACTCCATTCCATGTGCCACTGAGTAAATTTTTTTCCAAAAATTTTTGTTTTTAAAGTTATATTTGGGATTTAGGTAAACCACCCATTTCTGGTCCTTTTCCTTTTTAAATTTTTTTTAAATTAGAGGATAATCATCAACATGAATTAGCATTAGATACGCATATGTCCCCTCCTCTCATGAAGCCTCTTCCATCCTCCCTCCCCATCCCACCCCTCTAGGTTGTCACACAGCACCAGCTTTGGGTTCTCTGGATTGTACAGTAAATTCCCACTGGCTATCTATGTTACATATGGTTATATGTTTGAAAGCTGTTCTCTTATATCATCCCAGCCTTTCCTTTCCCTACTAAGTCCAAAATGTCTGTATCTCCTTTGCTGCCCTGCAAGTAGGATCGTCAGTACTGTCTTTCTAGATTCCGTATATATGCATTAACATACGATATTTGTCTTTCTCTTTCTGACTTACTCCACTGTATAACAGGCTCTAGGTTCATACACATCATTAGAACTGACTCAGATGCATTCCTTTTTTATAGCGGTTACTCAGCTGTTACTCAGCTATTTCTGGCCCTTTTCAGTTAAAAAAATTAATTAATTTATTTTAATTGGAGGCAAAATACTTCACAATATTGTGGTGGCTTTTGCTGTACACTGACATGAATCACTTATGGGTGTACATGTGTCCGCCATCCCAAAACCCCCTCCCACTGCCCTCCCCAACCCATCCCTCTTGGTTGTCCCACTACACTGGCTTTGAGTGCTCTGTTTCATGCATGGAACTAGGGCTGGCGATCTATTTCACATATGGTAATATACATGTTTCAATGCTATTCTCTCAAATCATCCCATGCTCACCCTCTCCCACAGGGTCCAAAAGTCTATCCTTTCTAACTGTGTCCCTTCTGCTGTCTGGCATATAGGGTCATCATTACCATCTTTCTAAATTCCATATAGATGCGTTAATATACTGTTTTGGTGTTTTTCTTTCTGACTTACTTCACTCTGTATAATAAGCTACAATTTCAGCCACCTCATTAGAACTGACTCAAATGTGTTCTTTTAAATAGCTGAGTAATAGTCCATTGTGTATATGTACCACAACTTCCTTATCCATTCATCTGCCGATGGACATGTAGGTTGCTTTCATGTCCTGGCTATTATAAACAGTGCTGCAATGAACATTGGGGTACACGTGTCTCTTTCAATTCTGGTTTCCTCCGTGTGTATAGCCAGCAGTGGGATTGCTGGGTTGTATAGCAGTTCTATTTCCAGTTTTTTAAGGAATCTCCACACTGTTCTCCATAGTGGGTGTGCCAGTTTGCATTCCCACCAACAGTGTAAGAGGGTTCCCTTTTCTCCACACCCTCTCCAGCATTAATTGTTTGTAGACTTTCTGATAGCAGCCATTCTGACATGTGTGAGATGGTACCTCATTGTGGTTTCTGATTTGCATTTCTCTGATAATAAGTGATGTTGAGCATATTTCATGTGTTTGTTAGCCCTCTGTATGTCTTCTTTGGAGAAATCTGTCCCTTTTCTTATCTCTGTCTTTCCTTCTCAGTCTCCATTCTTCCTCCAACCTGTTAAATGCTGGATATTCCTAAGACTACTTTTCTTTTCTCAGTCAAGACTCTCTTTTAAACACTCTCTTCCACGCCTGTACTTCTTCTAGACCTGGATAATCTGAAATGGACCAGCATGACACAAACCTACTTTGCCTCACCCAGACAATGGGGCCACCATCCACAAAGCACCTCACTTTCTAGCTCAGCATCCTCTTCGTCTTCTCTCATCTTTTGTATTTAATTACCAATCATACAGATCCTTCCGCCTACATATCTCTGAAACTGTTTTTCTGCTCTGCTTAATCATCTTATTATCTTCTACTAGGATCACTCTCACAATTACCTCCTAACTTGTTTCTCTCTCCTTTTCTCATTTGATTTTTAATCAGCTCTCAAAAGTGTATTTATAAATACAAATGTGACTGTGGTATCCTACTGATGAATAGCTTCAACCTGGGTTCCCCAATACCCTAGAGTAGCCACTGTATGTAACAAATTAACAGCTCTTGCGTGGATCTGGAACACTGTTAGTTATAAACCACCACTGGGAGAACTGAGGAAAGAAGTCACTTAAATCATGTTATCTGTTCTGTAGCTCAGATGAGTCACCCCAGTTGAGAAAGACTAACAGACTCCCCCTGCCTGACTTCCATCATGTTCTGCTACTTCTTCACACCCACCTGCCTCCAAACAGGACCCCCACACTCCTGCACATCTGTGTGCATCTGCACATGTGGTTCCCTGGCCTAACACTCTCTTCTTGCACTTGAACACTCAAGGGTTCCAACACATCCTGGGTGTTCATGTAATGCTTTATCACCTTCCTTGGACTTTGCAAAACACAGTCCTTTCCACTCTGGACACACCTTTCAAGCTCATCTCACAATACTATGTAGGTAATTCATATATCTGTAGGCTTTATGAGGATGTGAACTCTGCTTCACTAGCAAAATCCCTGAAAAAAAATGGATATGCCATAAAATTTTTTGGAGAGAATGATAGTAACTTTTCTTCTTCCATAATCCTGCAGTAGTAACTCCAATTCTTGGGGCTCTATCCACTCATTGGCAAAACCAGAAACTATGTAACATCACACTGACATTAATCACAAGAAACCCTCAAGCCACGATGTAATGATTCCTCTTCCTTAAAGGACGAGAATGAGGGGGAAAGCCATGATGACTACTGATACAATGAGCTACACTAAGATCTATAACTCCTTCCTAAAAGATAGCCAACACATGACCAAAAAACAAAAGAGAAGGACGATGAGAAACATCCATGAAGACCTTGTTAAAATTCTTTTTAAACACCATACTTACTTGCTGCTCTAAGTTCCTGGTAGAAAAAGGAACCAAATTTGTCCCTCAGTATGTAAACAAGGCAAAAAATGATTGGGTGCCTCAGACCCAACATTTATGCATCAGAGAAAGATGTATTCATAATAAGGGCTGGAACCCCCCCAACCCCATGTCACAGTTGCCTAGTTGTGCCCTTTAGAACATGACTGGTGAAACTCTTCTGCGCCTTCCACAAGCACAGTGAGTGTACCAGCTTGGAAGTTCAGGCGTCCTACCACATGAGGAGACATCTCATTTCTGGCAAAGGGCAGGAGGGGAAGGAGCAACGCCTAATGTATTGTTTGGCACAGACTAAGAAAGAATCGAGGAAATCATAGTTACTTTGATTCTCCCTGTCCAAAACATTCACTTCACTGTGATTCAAGATAAAGTGAGGTTCAACACCAAGAGGGATCTAACTTCTTATTCAACCATTCTGGGACTAAACTAGAATTGGGAGCCCCGGCAGCTCTCTTTCCTGATCACAGCACTAAGTGCTGCAAACGTCCTCAAGCCTTTTATTCTATCCACTCTTCCCAATTTCCTTGTAAACACCACATACCAACCCTTCAGAACCTGGTCTTCTGAGACATTTCTATGAAGTAGAGTCTCATCCCTCCTGCCCTGTCTATATTCAACAAGACTGAGGTTCTCAAAATCATCTCTTTGAGCTGATTCTTCTCTTACAAGAAACCTCCGAGCCATGATATAATGACTCCTCCTTTTTAAAGGAAGAAGATTATTGTTACAATAAACATCAATTTCAAGGGTCTAGCACATAAAATCCAGTCATTTTTATCTCACATTCCAGGTCCCACTGAATGAATTTCTACATCTGTGCTTTCACCTCTCTTTTTTTCTATCCCACTTTCTGCCTTCAACATCTAACTCAATTTATTCACATTTATTGCTTATTGATGGTCTTGCCCACCTTTAAGGCAAACTCTACTAGGGAAGTATTTTCATCTATTTGGTTCACCAATGTACCCCCAAGTATCCAGAACAGGACCTGGTGAACAGGAGACCTAGTCACTGATATTTATTGTTAAACTGGCGTGTACCCTGCCTTTATCTCAACTGCCCAAGTCTAGCCTTCCTTCATATCATATAGTCAGCCTTGATTTTTCTCCTCAAAATTTTATCTGGGTTCTTCCTGTACCAGGCCTGCAAAACAGAAAAAATTAGATGAAGTCTCTGAAGTTGGGCCCTTAGTTAAGCACTATTTTTATTACATCGAATATTCTTCAGAATAGGTTGGTCATATTTACCTAATAAAATTCACCATTTTGTTTTTTTAAGAGTTACTGGCCATGGAGGTATTTAACAATAACTAGGGAGTAGACTGTAATTAATTTATTGAAATTTAAATATTAAAGAATCTCTTTTGACAAATTCAGCAGATTACTTAAATTGAGAGCTCAATTTGGGCCCAGGCCACTATATGGGGTAAAATCACTTTCGTGCTTTACTTTTTTACACTCTGTTATTCTCTAGGCAACCCAGAGGAATTTCAAGTATAATATATTAGAGCTTAAATATACTTTAGGCCAATAGCTACATCCACTTGGAATAATGGAATCACACAACAGCTGGCACTAAATTTATCAATTCTAATTTCAATTAATACAACTTAAATTTTTCTTCAATGCTGTTTCATACAAAGGTACAACTGAGTAAAGAAGGGATGAAAGAAGTTGATGTCAACCCCTAACACATTAAAAAAAAATACAGTTTGAGAGTCTATTGATAACTGCACAGTTTTGCTAATTAACAATACTGATGGAGGACTTTCCCTAGTGGTCCAGGACTAAGACTCTGAACTTCCAAAGCAGGGGGCCTGGGCCTGATCCCTGGTTGGGAAACTAGATCCCACATGCTGCAACTAAGAGTTTGCATGCTGCAGCTAAAGATCCCACGTGCTGAAATTAACAGCCAGCATAGCCAAATAAATAAATATTAAAAAAAAAACAGTAACGATGGGCTTCAAGTCCACTTAGACTCTTTTGGTCTTTGCTTTAAGAAAAAGTTATGTCCACCAGGTTTTGGCTTTCTTAGAAAATCATTTTTATACAAAAATTTAAGTCCTTATGATAAAGGTCCAGTTTATCAAGTTTTTTGTAGTTAGAAATGGACATGATACAAAATTTAACATGATTGGGTAGACTGCAGTTAGCCAGGAATTCTATGCCTCAATGAAGCTCTTCAAGCTCATCCTAGGGTTTGATGAATGTAGGCAGAGTCAGGGGTGTGGAGGATTTGGGGTTAATCACTCATTTGCAGGAAATGGCAACCCACTCCAGTACTCTTGCCTAGAAAATTCCATGGATGGAGGAGCCTGGTGGGCTACAGTCCATGAGGTTGCAAAGAGTCGGACACTGACTGAGCGACTTCACTTCACTTCACTCATTTGCAATGTACATATTTACTGCATGGATTTCATTGTTCTTATCTAGCACTGTGACAACAAAAACCTGTTTTAAGAACAATAGCAAATTATTCTAGGCCCTTCAGGAAACTAATCCTACAAGGGTCCTATGTTTGTGATGAAGTTCACCTGAAGTTCAGCTAACATACAACTGTGGCTAGAACTTCCAAACCATCCCTGCATCACAATTTACCAGAGAACTTAAATAAAATTAATAATGTGATTAATAAATAATATCTTCTTTTTAAATACACTTCATTCTCTCCTACTATATTGTAGGAGACAGAGGCCATTTCACTTGCAGGAAAGGGCATTTGAGGCAGAAGAAACAGCTGGCACCAGGGTGGAGGCCAGCCCAACTCGCTCAGAAACAGTAAGAGGCCAAAGTGTCTGCAGCCCGGAGCAGGGAAAGGGGGAGGATTCGACAGACCTTGGAGGTCATTATAAAGCCTTTCCATCTGGGGATGAGTGGAGTGGAGGTTTTGAGCAGAGCAGAGCCACGGAATGACACTAAAAAGAATCCCTCAAGCTGCAGAATTACGCAGCTACTGGAGTAATCCTGGTAAGAGATGGTGGTGGCTGCGACTGGCAGAGGAGATGGTGACAAGCGGTTGGATCACTACCTGTTTGCAGACAAGCAGAGCCAGCAGGTTTTCCTGACTGACAGAACAAAGGGGAGGAGGGAAAGAAAGGAGTAGAGGAGCACCTCGACGACAAGCAATGGAATGGATGAAGCTGCTATCAACCGACTTTCAGATGACTGACATGAGATGAAAGGGATGTGAGGGGAGAATAGATAGTTCACTTTGGGAGGTTTTGAGAGAGTAAGAGTCTAGATGTTTTCAAACTCATTCATTCTGCTTCCATAACACCCAAATTAAAAGCTTAGGTTTCTCTGGTCTCTAACCTTTCCCCCTTACCCTTCAAACAGTCCCACAGCTTCTGTGGCAGAACTTCCTTGCACATCTAGCCTCTTCACTTGATCTCTTTGGCAATTTCCTTGTTCAGACCCTCATTCTCACTTGACTCACTCCAGTATCCCTATTCAGTCTCCATTCTCCCTAAATGTAAACATCTACTATGTAATCTGATATATTAACATATTCCTAAAGATTAAATCTCATAATGGAACTCCCCTGCTTAAAACTCTGCATTGGCTTCTCACTGCGTTATAAAATGAAACAGCGCTGGCCCTATCATCCTTTACTACATAGTCCCACTCTACCTCTCTTTCTTTTTCACTACACACTAAAAATGTTGTGCCTAGTCACACCTCTTCGCCTGGCAAACTCCTATTAGTCTCCCCATGGGCAGCCAAACATCGCCAGTTCAGTAAAGCCTTCCCTGACTTGCTTCTGGCAACACTGCCCATCCCTCCTCTGTGCTCTCCCAGTGTATCGGTTATACCTGTTCCACCTCACCTATAATGGCATATTATTATTGGTCTGTTTACACGTCCACCCTATGAGGACTCAACAGAAGCTGCACTGTCTTACCTGCTTTTTCACAACATCTCACTAAGCGGAAGGTTCATGGAAAAGTCTCTGGTAAACTGAGTCCCCACCCCACCCTTCAGTGCAACTATGTGTTACTCAGAGGCAGTAAAGGTACCTGTGATTCAAAATCTTTCATCCTTCAGATGAGCCACCCATCAAGATTCAGAGTAGGTCTTAGAACAGCCTCCCCCATCCCATCTGCAACATCAGGGACAAAGACATTTAGAACCACCCAGAAAAAGGGAAGTGGGTGAGGGGCCAAGACAGTTTAATGACAGAGCTGCCTTCACGGTAACTGAATTGTCAGACATCCTGTGTGCTTGAATATACTGAAGTCTTTATAACATGCCTATGAAACAACATAGCACAGCTTTCAAACAAGCATCCAATTAATTTCTTGGAATTAAAAGCTCTATTTTGGCTCTCTTATCAAATTGCAAAACCATAAGAGCAAGAAATGCAACACCTAGCAGACTATGGTCCTTAATAAACATGTGTTGAACATATCAATGGCAAATGAATCCCAATACATTTCGATCATATGAGGAATGGTTTAAAAAAGGTAGATTATAAGTAAAATTATACAGACAACAAGTGCTAAAAAATGGAAATTTGGTGATAAATATTTTTAAAATCTGGGAAACATTAACCCAATTTCACTATGATGGTACTCTATCATTTAAGTATTTGCTTATCATCTAAAGATCAAGAAAGAGGACCAAAAAGAATGAGGCCCCTAATTTTGAAAAAAATGTTTATTCATCTTAACTTCTCTCTACTCCACCCTATCTCTGAACAATTAGTTAAAATTTCCTTTGCATTCATTTTAATATAAAAAAAACACTCTCAGGTAAATTTTCTTGAACATAAGCAGTAAAGGCAACACCATATATTGAAGGTTTTCCTAATGATAATGAACCTAGAGCAATAAATGAACTTGAGTATTCATATTTTTTCCAGGAAGTACTCCTAACACTACTATGATGAACAAACCTCTCCTTGAGGAATATACTATGATATAGAACACATTTCTGAAGTACCCCTCCTTCAGCATAGCTTTTGAAAAAACTGTGATCTCATTACCTTCTTTTGCTGAATAAATCATATTTTAAGATTTCAAAATTAGTTACAAAGCACTTGTTGGAAAAAGGTTTGTAGGTCTAGGAAAACACAATTCAGCTCAGTTACACATTAATAATAAAATACTCAATTCTCTGTTAAAGCAACAGATACACTGAACAAGTTGTTTTGATTGGTTGGTTGTAACGAAACTGACATACCTGCGAGGAAAGAAAAGGCTGACAGTTCAAAGTGTTATGCATTTTCATGGGAGTAAGTCTAGAAACAGGAATAGTGAATTTTCAGCTCAAGAGAAACAGGTTAAGTCTTACAACTATGGCAATTTCTGCTTTTCCATCTCATTCCCTAATACCCTTCAATTTTATCTCTTTTCCTATGTACTATAAGAAATGAGACGGGCAGGATTAATTTGGCTTCTATATTAACAGTCCAAAAATAATTATTATACTAGAATGGGAAAGGTATTAATTTTTCTAAGAACCATCATATAATATAAAGAAAATTATTTAAACTACCATATAACATGATTTTATATAAAATATCTAAGATCTGAGATACAAGGTAAGTCTTACTGTGGTGCAGACATTGCTAATATACCATTTCTTATGCATTTCAACTCCAATGCTCTACTACCAATAACTGATTTCTGGGTTTTTTAATTAAAATTTTAACTCAAAAAATGGTATTCCCACATCAAGACAAATGCTTCCCCTTTTAACACTGTTAACAGAGGTCAGCCAAGTTTAGACATTTTTAGAAATACGTAACAAAAAACACAATGTTTGAAAATGAAATAGTTCATAATTATGAGCTAATTATGATTTTGACAAGCTCTACACACTATAACCTTCCTAATGTTATAGGGGCTTTCCGGGTGGCACTAGTGGTAAAGAACCCGTACCCCAGTGCAGGAGATGTTAAGAGACTCGGGTTTGATCCCTGAGTTGGGAAGATTTTTTGGAGCAGGACATGGTAACCCACTCCAGTATTCTTGTCCGGGAAATCCCATAGACAGAAGAGCCTGGTAGGGTATAGTCCATAGACTTGCAAAGAGTCAGACAAGACTGAAGCAACTTAGCATGCTTGCAAAGTTATACTGCATCTGGCCAACTAGTTTATTAAATGTTATGAACTCTTAACCACAACTACAAAGCTTACTGTTAGCTGTAAGGACTAAATTTTCCATGTAAAACTTTTAAGGATTCAATTATTCTGTTAATAGTTTTTTAAAATGTTTTCAACACAAACAATGAACATCAGTATCCTTAACATTACTTATTGACTGCATTTTGTTATGTGGTTCTACAAAGCCTTGTTTACCTTTCTATTAGCCCTAAATATTATTAAATCCTTCAAAATATTTCACTGTTAGTATATACAATATAAATTGAGATTCATCATGAAAATGACCTAACTTTAAAATCAATTTTACTCCAGTTCAAAAATTTTTTGTAAATATTTTAACAATCTTTCCTCAATTCAAAAATGCTTAATGCAAATCAATATATTTAGTGTCTCTCCATTTCTATTCATGTGTTCAAATATCAACCGACAATAGTACAAAATGCTAACGATGAAGAATCTAGATCCAACAATAAAGTCACTCCATATGTTTCAGTTTTACCACTGCCTACATGTCTTGTCAAACATTTCAGTGAACAACTACCATTATTTTTCTTAAAGAAGTGACAACCTTCTTTTACTAAAAGACTCTACGTTTGAAAAGCTTAATATTTAAAATGCAAAGCTTAAGTCTATACCATCAAGTCTCAACAATCTACTTTAGTAGCTGATTTTAATAAAACACAAGTTACACTTGTATTTTGATAATTAGTACTAACATCTGTCAACAGAATAAAAACAAGATCATGAAAACCATACAGTGAGAGTTTAATGGCCCAATTCTCTTATCTTCTAGTAATAAACTATCCTCTCTCCAGCAGATGCCAAAGATAAGCGGAGAGCAGCTGAGGCTGGGCTTTTTATGTATATTTAGTGCCACAGAGCATACCTGAAAGATTTCCTAGGATGATAACTGCTGGGGCTTGGAAGGGCTTATTTCTCTAATAACAATAATTTGTAGAGTCCTTTAGGGTTGGGGCTTCCCTCATAGCTCAGTTAGTAAAGAATCTGCCTGCAATGCAGGAGACCCAGGTTTGAGTCCTGGGTCAGGAAGATCCCCTGGAGAAGGAAATGTAACCCATTCCAGTATTCTTGCCTGGAGAATCCCATGGACAGAGGAGCCTGGCAAGCTAGAGTCCATGGGGTCGCAAGAGTCGGACACAACTTAGCGACTAAACCACCCTTTAGGGTTGAAGTTTACTGTTTTTAACAAACCTATTCATTTAAATGTTACATAACCCCGTGATGCCTTGGCAAAAAGGAGACTGAAGTGTAAAGAAATGAAGTTCACCTGGCCAAGATCACAGCCAGAGAGCAAAAGAGCCTGGAATTACCATAAGTCCTCTTATCACAGGGCTTCTCAGGTGGCTCAGTAGTAAAGAATCTGCCTGCCAATGCAGGAGACACCAGAGACGCAGCTTCGATCTCTGAGTCAGGGAGACCCCCTGAATAAGGAAATGGCAACCCATTACAGCATTCTAACCTGGGAAATCTCTCATGGACAGAGGAGAGCTATATAGTTCATGGGGCCACAAAGAGTCAGACACAAGTAAGCATGCACATATGCCTCTGATCACAAATCAGTTCTGTTGCACCTCCCCCCACTGCCCAAACTCCTTAATTAACAAATATGTTCAAATAAAGTCTTCCGTAGCAAATCATCAAGAGACGAAATTGATGAGAGGAGTGAGACTGGGCTAAGGATAGTCATTTGAAATTATCCCCATCCACCTTTTTGCCCCTTAGCCAGATGAGAATGGTCACAGGGGTTTTGCCCATCAAGCTAATTAGTTAGTGGACTGGCATTAGAGCTCACCCTGATTTTTCCTCCCTACAACAATCACATGGTATTTTAATTGGCTTTGTTTCCTTTGGATTATTGCTACCTGTGATACTAGAGACTCAGGCATCAAGCAAAAAACACAATACAAGGGGAAAAAAAAATCCTTTGTCTTGCAGTTAGAACCCCTGGCTTCTTCCTGTAATAGATGTGGGATTTTAGGTGAATTTCCCCACCTCCCTAGTATAAGAGAATTTACTTCACATGGGTTTGTGAAGATAATAGCAACTGATTCTGTACACATGCCAGGTATAATGCTCACCCCCTTCAGCCTTGTGTAGAGGCGGAGGAGGTTCCTTTCTTTTTCTTCACTTAAATCTTACAGGGAAAAAGAGACTGCTAATATATTAGACATCGAACAAGCAAATCAAGAATCATCTCATATTATAAAAGAAATCATATCCCTGTAGACACTTAAGTAGAAGATCAAAGAAAATTCCTTAGTACGAAAATTCTAATATGCTTTGTAAAACTTAAAGGCAATTAATTAATATCAGACTCAATGCCTAGAGAAAGTATAGATTTTTAAATGTAAAAATTCAAAACATCCTTTCCCTGTCTCACAGTTGCTATAACTGTCTCTGTTAACGCAAAACAAAAAATTAAGAACAGCAGCCTTTTATTATTAAATGGAACAAGGAAGAATTGCCCCCCACCATGGCCTAACCATACAAATTACCAGCTTTTAAAGACAAGACCACTGGCATATGAACCTCAGGCTTGGAATCAACCAAGCTGAATGCCAATTCTGGATGAATAAATAAATCCAGATAAATAAATCTAGTGAGCAGTATGCCTCAGTAGCCAGCATGGATAAATTGCCTAGACAAGTGACAGCAAATTTGTTTCATCTTAAATGTCAACTATGATTGGCAGCAGCAATCCAAAACATTGTATATGGGTGCACTCTGAGGCCAAATCAATGGCTCTGAAGAAGGAGTGCCAGAATCAATCTGCAATGTCTCCAAGGAGGGAGGAATATGCACTGAGGCTACTGACCAGCCATTTGTCATCCGTTTCCAGAATTATCTGGCCTCATGGGGGAAAAAAAAAGAAACAGCAACTAGCATGGCCACCCAGGTGGTGGTAGTGGTAAAGAACCTGCCTGCCAATGAAGGAAACATAAGATGCAGGTTCAGCCCCTGGGTTGGGAAGATCTCCTGGAGAAGGAAATGGCAACTCAGTCCAGTATTCTTGCCTAGGGAATCCCATGGACAGAGGAGCCTGGCGGGCTACGGTCCATGGGGTTACAAAGACTCAGGCCCGACTGATGTGACTTCGTACACATGCAGCTTATTGCTAGATATTAATGGCATTAGTATAGCAATGAAATCTCTGGGAATCTCAGTGGCATAAAATAAGTGTTTTTAAAATACCGGTGACAAGCTATAACCCAATTTCTTTTTCCATGGGCATGGTGGAGCCAACAATTGTGTGTTCACATCCCATTTCCTTCTCCTCTTGGAGTCATAGCTAGACTTCATTTCCTACTTTCTCTTACACTTTGGTGAGGCCATTGAAAGCTTGCCAATGGAAAATAGGTGGAAATGACGCCCAGGCATCATCACCTCAATCTTCCCTGCAATCCTTACTCCCCTTTCTGTCCTCCTTCCTCCATCAGACAGATGCACAGAATCCTGGAGGGCTCTGAAACCCTAGGTGATGAATTCGCCAAGATGGGATGAACTATCTGTAGCAAACTGTGATGTGAGCAAGAAACAAAACTTCTATCAAGCCACTAGCTCTTAGGGTTCCCCACTAAGTAGCTCGGGTTGGACCAGAAACTGTTAGCATCATGCCACATGTTCACACAGGTCAACCAGGACCTGAGCAAAGTAAATCAGCGTTTTTCCTTAAACCTGTCTAAAACTCTAGCTCTAAGAAGACAGTGCCTTTCTTTTGGTGAAGGTGTTTGTCAAAATCTATATTCTTGTAACTCACATTCAAAACAGTCATGATTAATATGAGTATGAAGCAGAAAGTAAAAATCCTTGCATCCACAAATAACATTTTTTGCATATATTCTACCAAAATAAATACCATGGGCATACACATACTTCCTTTAAAAATGAAAACCAAATTATATCTCATCACTTGTCTTTCCATGTCAACTATACTTTAAGAAACTCATTTTTAAAGGTTGTTCAGTTGCTTATTGTGGGCACACACCATCAAGTATTTAGGTCTAGTATTCCTAAAGATTGCTGCAACAAATACCCTTAAATGCACACTTCTATTTTTCCAATTATTTATCTGAGACAAATTTATAACAAATTCCTGAGTCAAAGGATTTTCAAGAGTTTTGACTAGTACTGCCAGTCTGTCCTCCGAAAAGTCTGTATCAATTTACACTCCCGCCAATTGAGTGCCCAACTTACACTCTTATTTTTCCACCTGAAAAAGTAATACTGAACTCAATTAAAGAAGCATCTTTTGCTGAATTCACAGTGTAACTGCATGAAATGATTAGTATGATCCACAAGAAGGACAAGTCAAATCTCTGTTCTACCACTCCATATATACGCACACATACATACACACACAGAACCAATCTTGACATAGTAATGGTACTACAGCACACTGTTCTTCAAAAAAAAAAATGCAATGAAGTGTAACTAAAAGTTAAATGACTCCTTTGGAATCATGATGAGACTTCTTGGGGGGAAAGAAGAACAAACAGAGAAACACAAAGCAAAGAGGCGATGCCGGTGTTAAAAACAGTGCAGCCTGTCCATCAGCACAGGCTCAAATCCCTCTTCCACGGTACCTTAAATGAGTCCACTCATACTCAGTCAAGCAGAGCCAAAATCAGAATGTTAATCTGGTCTCTTAATGAAGAGACCAGAAAAACATGAACACACTGCAACTCTATTGGGATAGGAAGACCAAAAAATAAATAAATAAATAAAACTTCATCATGCCATGGTCTAACTGAAGTGTTTAGCTAGATGACAGATCTGTAAGCTGTACAATCTGATGCTAGTTAAGTTGATAATGAGATTATACGAAGTTTTTAAAATTTCTACTAGGGAAGAATCACATCCTCTCCAGCATTTATTGCTTGTAGACTTTTGGATGGCAGCCATTCTGACTGGTGTAAAGTGGTACCTCATTGTGGTTTTGATTTGCATTTCTCTGATAATGAGTGATGTTGAGCATCTTTTCATGTGTTTGTTAGCCATTTTCATATCTTCTTTGGAGAAATGTCTGTTAAGTTCTTTGGCCCACTTTTTAATTGGGTTGTTTATTTTTCTAGAATGGAGCTGCAGGAGTTGTTTGTATATTTTTGAGATTAATTGTTTGTCTGTTGCTTCATTGGCTATTATTTTCTCCCAAGCAATAAATGCTGGAGAGGATGTGGAGAAAAGGGAACTCTCTTACACTGTTGGTGGGAATGCAAACTAGTACAGCCACTATGGAAAACAGTGTGGAGGTTCCTTAAAAAGCTGCAAATAGACCTGCCATATGACCCAGCAATCCCACTGCTGGGCATATACACCGAGGAAACCAGAATTGAAAGAGCCACGTGTACCCCAATGTTCATCGCTGCATTGTTTACAAAAGCTAGGTCATGGAAGCAACCTAGATGCCCATCAACTGACGAATGGATAAGAAAGCTGTGGTACATATACACAATGGAATATTACTCAGCATTAAAAAAAAATTCATTTGAAGCAATTCTACTCAGATGGAAGAAACTGGAGCCCATTATCCAGAGTGAAGCAAGCCAGAAGCAAAAACAACAATACAGTATATTAATGCATATATATGGAATTTAGAAAGACGGTAACGAGAACCCAACATGCGAGACAGCAAAAGGAACGCAGATGTATAGAATAGACTTGTGGACTTTGTGGATGAGGGTAAGGGTGGGATGATATGGGAGAAGGGCATTGAAGCATGTTAATTGTCATGTGTCTAATCAATCGCCAGCCCAGGATTGATGCTCGGGGCTGGTGCAGCGAGATTTCCCAGGGGGGAGAGAGGAGGGAGGGGGGTTCTGGAGGGGAAGCATATGTAAACCCATGGTGATATCATGACAATGTATGGCAAAAACAATAAAAAAAAATTTCTACTAGGGAAGAATCAATAGGTTATTTTCTGATATCTTTTTAATATTTATCTCAGGAAAAATTACAAATGACAGTGATATGAAAGCAACTGGCTTTGGAAAGAATAGGAGAAAGGAAATATTCTTCACGTGGATATTTTCTTAAGCCAAATTTTAACCACCTTTGTATTTTTTTCTTTGGTATTAACAGGCTAACAGACCAACCCAATGAAGTACGGTGCAAACATACATAGCTATACTTAATATATATGGTGATTTGGGGGGGGTTGGGAGGTTTTTATCTGGGGGGTTTTGTTTTAGATTTTTAATAGCTGGGAACCTGATTTACAAAATTCTGTTACTTCAGTCATGATAGTTAAGGAATGTGACAAATTATGTCACCATAAGAAGCAGCTCAAACTAAGAGACCTTAAAGTTTATTTTAACATGTCGTTTTCAGGAGACTTTCGGCTAAATGACACGTGTCTGTAATCTTCACAGTCTTCACTGTCACCATCGGCACAGGGACCGTTCTCTGGTGTCGACACCAGGACTCAAGAACCAAGCAAAAGCCAAGGAGAGGCAAAAGGTTAAGCAGGGGCCAGCCTGGCAGGATAAGGTCTAGAACGGTCACCAGGGGCAGCTGCATGGTAATCCCTGTGTCACAAGTGCCCAGCGTTATGTCTGCATTCATGGTGAATTTGCATTCACACTCTTAAACATGTGTGCATCTATGTTACACCTCCCACATGGCCCCGCTCAGAGAATATCATCTGGCATAGGCACAGCAATCAGAATTAGGTGAACAAAACAATGACCCATGAGGGCAACCGCTCCAGGCAGATAAATAAGACGTATTCAGTATTAACACACAGAGAGTGTGTGGTTTTCACCTCTTTTGGA
The DNA here is from genome assembly GCA_007570785.1 of Antilocapra americana. Lineage (NCBI taxonomy): Eukaryota > Metazoa > Chordata > Mammalia > Artiodactyla > Antilocapridae > Antilocapra > Antilocapra americana. Next base: position 21,730,876 of record ML662442.1, read on the forward strand.
CTCTCATCTATAAAAATGAAAAAGCTTGGATAACTTCCAATGTTCTCTGGAGCCAATAAGACCCTGCAGAACTGGCCCTACCCACAACTCAGGTCTCATCTCACAGGCTTCTCAGTTTTCTTAATGTCAGTCTTTCAGCAGCCCTTATTTAACTTCTCTCAATTCCCAAAATGTGTCTCACTCGCCCCAAGCCTCTTCCAAGATAACAGTCTGCGACAGCCCTGGTCCACCCTCACCCCGGTCAGTCACACTCATTCTTTAAAGCTGGACTTTAACATCACCTCTGCTGCAATGCACCTCCATGGAGGACTTCACCGCCCTTGTTAAAACTTCTTTTAGAACATGCAATTAGCTTTTTTCATTTTCTGTCTACCCAAGTAACCTGCAAGCTCTCTGATGCCAAGAGCTGTGTATCTTGCTCACTCTAGTATCCCACACCTTCTGGAACAATTATTGGTGGTGCTGTGTGTGTGCTCAGTAATGTCTGACTGTTTGCGAGCACATGGACTGTAGCCCACCAGTCTCCTCTGTCCATGGGATTTCCCAGGCTTGAATACTGGAGTGAGTTGCCATTTCCTTCTCCAGGGATCTTCCGGAACCAGGGACTGAACCTGTGTCTTATCATCTTCTGCCTTGGCAGGTGGATTCTTTATACAGTGCCACTTGGGAAGCCCAGAACAATTCCTGGCATTCAGTAAATACGCAAATATTTGTTAAATGAATAAATGATGGGATTGTGTTTAATAAAGATACTAAAAGCCTCATTACTAAAAGTAACTTCTAGTTTCTCCAAATAGGTTATGAAAAGCCAAATTAAATATGTGATATTCACTGTTCTCTTAACGAAGGTAAAAGAATCCAAAGCTTTCAGTTAAGCTCTCTCCTTTCCTCACTGTTTCTCCAAAACCCTCAAGCTGTTAGTGGTAATATTATATCACTATACATATAGTGAATAATAATCACTTCAATAAAAATTAACAGCATGTATAGAGCTGCTAGATCATTGAAAAAGCAAGAGAGTTCCAGAAAAACATCTATTTATGCTTTATTGACTACGCCAAAGCCTTTGACTGTGTGGATCACAATAAACTGTGGAAAATTCTTCAAGAAACTGGAGTATCAGACCATCTGACCTGTCTCTTGAGAAACCTGTATGCAGGTTAGGAAGCAATAGTTAGAACTGGACGTGGAACAACAGAGTGGTTCCAAATAGGAAAAGGAGTACGTCAAGGCTGTATATTGTCACCCTGCTTATTTAACTTATATGCAGAGTACATCATGAGAAATGCTGGGCTGGAGGAAGCACAAGCTGGAATCAAGACTGCCGGGAGAAATACCAATAACCTCAGATATGCAGATAACACCACCCTTATGGCAGAAAGTGAAGAGGAACTAAAGAGCCTCTTGATGAAAGTGAAAGAGGAGAGTGAAAATGTTGTCTTAAAGCTCAACATTCAGAAAACTAACATCATGGCATCTGATCCCATCACTTCATGTCAAATAGATAGGGAAACAGTGGAAACAGTGTCAGACTTTATTTTGGGGAGCTCCAAGATCACTGCAGATGGTGACTGCAGCCATGAAATTAAAAGACGCTACTCCTTGGAAGGAAAGTTATGACCAACCTAGACAGCATATTGAAAAGCAGAGATAGTACTTTGTCAACAAAGGTCCATCTAGTCAAGGCTATGGTTTTTCCAGTAGTCATGTATGGATGTGAGAGTTGAATGGTGAAGAAAGCTGAGCGCTGAAGAATTGATGCTTTTAAACTGTGGTGTTGGAGAAGACTCTTGACAGTCCCTTGGACTGCAAGAAGATCCAAACAGTCCATCCTAAAGGAGATCAGTCCTGGGTATTCATTGGAAGGACTGATGTGGAAGCTGAAACTCCAATACTTTGGCTACCTCATGAGAAGATGTGACTCATTGGAAAAACACCCTGATGCTGGGAAGGATTGGGGGCAGGAGTAGAAGGGGACGACAGAGGATGAGATGGCTGGATGGCATCCCTGACTCAATGGACATGGGTTTGGGTAGACTCCAGGAGTTGGTGATGGACAGGGAGGCCTGGCATGCTGCAATTCATGGGGTTGCAAAGAGTCGGACATGACTGAGCAACTGAACTGAACTGAGCTATTTCTGAAATAACATTTTTCTTCTATAACCATCCTTACCGTTAATAATGTAGGTAGTTATAAATTATAAAATGGCTAGTGAAAAACAATGCTACCCAACTGTATCCAACTCAAAACAAACCAAAGGAAATGGGTACGCACATCTACACCTACATGATGCTAGTGTAGAGTTTTCTTGATTATTAACATCCAGTCATCCACTACCTCATCAATAATGATATACACCAAGAGAAGCACTCATGTTTTAAATCCATAATCAAAAAATTTTTTGTATCAAGGCTATAATTTTAACCAAATTTAAAACCTCATTTCTGAAACCTAGCTTCACTCATTCCTTTTCAGTAGGTTTCAGAAATGAGAGTTTAAAATATATAAAGACACAGAAACAGCATGTACAAAGGCCCCCAAACAATGCAGAGTATAATGAAGCTGATGAATGTCAGAGTTGCTCTGGAATAAACTATGGAGTGTGTAAAGGAGGTGGGGGTCAGAGGATGGGGAAACAGTTGGACTGCATTTCTAGCATACAGATGATCTAGCAAGGAGGAAAACATCTGATAATTTAGATAAATATTACAGGTGTCTTCCACTCATTTGGCTGTATTCATGAAGAGGTAAAAGCAATCCCTAAGGCCAGAAATGAAAGAAGATGCAGAAAACCACATGGTAGGTAAACTGATACTTGAGAGAAGGCTAACCTGAGGCCGTGTGCTAGTCTGAGTGGCCAGAAGCTTAGATTTTAACAGCCCTTTGAAGAATAAAAGACCAGGCAGTGGGGACTAAGCAAGATGGCTAACTGGAACCAAGACCTCCTCATAGAGCTGGGACCCTCAAGTTACTTCCTTATTAAAATTAGGAGGAAAAAACAACCAAGAACACGTTCAAGCAAAGGAAAACAATTCACTCGACCTAGGTCTTTGGTAGTTGTGGTGGGGGAAAAATCCCTCTATCCAAGACCCTTGAGCCATATGTTTTAGAATTTAGGATTTTCCATATTTTCCAAAAGTAGTATGAAGCACACACCCATAAACTAAGTAACCTAGTATAATCTGGGCAACATACATACACCAGTCTTTCTGTAACTCAATATATGAACCTTCAAGGTAGGTAGTAAAATGGCTATGACTGGTCATGTTTGGTCAACAAATGATTTTCAAAAGAATTTTGTTCTCCTGTGCTTTTTGGATTTGCAAATTATGAATAAGAATTTTGGACCTGGACCTGTGTTAGATGGGAACCTCCAAGAACAGAAATTAACTTAAGGTATTCCCAGGATGGTAGTGCATGTGGGACCTTATAGAAGCAAACACAAATCCTCTCTAAATACAGTTAGGCTTTCTAGGATTCCGACAGATGAAGCCCTAGACAACATGATTTCAGAGTCCAAAATTACAAAACACATGAGAAAACAAATCATTATTGAAAGTCAGGCAAAAACAATAGCAGAAGCAGAACTTCATGTAATTGATCTGTGAAATGCAGAATATAAAATGAGTTGTGTTGAAAATGGTAAAGAAATAAAAGAGAAACTCTAATGTGAGCAAGAAATGTATATTATCTCAAGGCAAGGTAATGCTGAAAAACTAAAAATGAAAAATATAAATGAATACAATTAAAAACTAAAGATGAGTAAAAGCAGACAAGATATAGCTAAAGAGAGGATTAATGAACTGGAAGATACCTGAAAAAGAAAGCATAGTGAAGAAAGTATTAGAAACTATGAAAGGTGTATTTAGAGATATAAGGATATAATGAGAAGGTCCAGCACATACATAATCATGTTTGAAGGAGATAAGAAAGAGAATGGATGTAGGGAACAATCAAAGATAACAGAAAGGCAGGGAATTTTCCAGAACTGATGAAAGACACAAATTCTCAAATTCAGGAAACCCATCAAGTTCCAAATAGAATAAATAAAAAGAAAACTACATCTAAACAAACATACAGTACAGATGGAAGAGACAAGCAACCAGAAAAAGAGAGATTACCTGAAGGTAGGTAGAATATTAATAGATGACTGCTTAAGACCAACAATGGAAGCCAAGTGTTACCTTTAAAGAGAAAATAACTCAATCTGAAACTGTATATCCAGATAAACTATCCTTCAAAAATTGTGGGTAGAATAAAGATATTTTTTAGACAAAAACAGTTTACCACTGAAGAACCTTACTGAACGAGCTTCGAAAGGATATATTTCAAGGAAACCTAAGGAATAGTGAAGCAATGGTTAGCAAAAAATATAAAGGTGATATAGCTACATAAACACTGCCTAGATGAAATAATAATGTCTGGCTTTGGAGGTTAAAACAACAGTGGACTAAAATCCTGGACAATAATAGCATGTAAGAAGTGGATGACTAGAATTAAAACCTTCTAAATTTCTCTTTTTAGGGGAGGAATAAAAAGAGATAGTGGCCTAAGTAGACTTTAAGTACATATATTAAATTTTTAAGGACAACCACTAAAAGGACTGCAATAGTATATATTGTTTCCAAACAATAGTGGCTGCTGCTGCTGCTAAGTCGCTTCAGTCGTGTCCAACTCTGCGACCCCACAGAGGGCAGCCCACCAGGCTCCGCCGTCCAATGGGATCCTCCAGGCAAGAGCACTGGAGTGGGTTGCCATTTCCTTCTCCAATGTATGAAAGTGAAAAGTGAAAGTGAAGTCGCTCAGTCGTGTCTGACTCTTCGCGACCCCATGAACTATAGCCTCCCAGGCTCCTCCGTCGATGGGATTCTCCAGGCAAGCGTACTGGAGTGGGGTGCCATCGCCTTCTCCGAACTATAGTGGAGGGAAGTGGAATTAAGGTGAAAACCATATGACCCAGCAATCCCACTGCTGGGCATACACACTGAGGAAACCAGAATTGAAAGAGACACGTGTCCCCCAATGTTCATTGCCACATTGTTTACAATAGCCAGGACACGGAAGCAACCTAGATGCCCATCAACTGACGAATGGATAAGAAAGCTGTGGTACATATACATAATGGAATATTACTCAGCATTAAAAAAAAATTCATTTGAAGCAGTTCTACTCAAGTGGACGGAACTGGAGCCTATTATCCAGAGTGAAGTAAGCCAGAAGGAAAAACAACAATACAGTATACTAACGCATATATATGGAATTTAGAAAGATGGTAACGAGAACCCTGCATGCGAGACAGCAAAAGGAACGCAGATGGATAGAACAGACTCGTGGACTCTGTGGAAGAGGGCCAGGGTGGGATGATATGGGAGAATGGCATTGAAACATGTTAATTATCATATGTGAAATCAATCGCCAGCCCAGGGTTGATGCTCGTGGCTGGTGAACCGAGATGACCCAGGGGGAGGGAATCGGGAGGGAGGAGGGAGGGGGGTTCTGGAGGGGGAGCATATGTAAACCCATGGCGGTTTCATGTCATTGTATGGCAAAACCAACACAATAAAGTAAAGAAAATTAAAAAAACAAAACAAAAGCAATCGAAAGAAGACAGAAAACAAGCCCAGTAAAGGGAAATCAGAAAGGATCACATATCAGTTGTTACACTGTCAGCAGCAGTAAGGGTACTAGCAATAGTAACAACAGTAACTGTACTAGCAATGGTAACTAGAGCAGTGGTAGTAGTAACTGATGCTCATGGCATGTTTATGTGTCAAGTTCTGGGCTGGTATCTTAGATGCATTCCCTCTCTTATTTCCTCACTGAAATTGAGGCAGATACTAATATTAATCATTTTACAGATTAAGACTAATTACTGATCAAACCAAGTAGAAGACAGCTAAAGGAGAGGTCAGAGTTTTAAAAGAACTGATCACCCACTGTATCTGAGCGGAGGAGAAACCCTGTGGGAGTGGTCTGGGCAATCGAGTGGGCAATGTGTGACACCGACAAGGATTCTAACATTTCATGTGCGAATGAGGCCAAAGAGACAGAATATACAAAGGAGGCTAGAGCTCTGGTTTTTGTCTTTGGAATTGTGGGTGTCTGTTTCAAGAAGCTTGGTTGTGAAAGAAAAGCAAGGGGATGACAGGTTGGTTGCTGGAAAAGGTCACAGAATTCAAGGAGAGTGGTGTGTAGGAGGTTCTGTTTGTTTGTTTTCAAGGGAGATACTTGAAAATTTCATAAGAGAGCTTGAGAGAAGAGGTTTAAGATACAGATGACACAAAATAACTGATGCAGAAAGGAGGAGAGTTATACCTTAGAATAAAAGTGCTAATCCTAGGAGAAGAAACAAATGATCAGGCCCCAAGGCAAACCACACAAAGCAAAGACCTAGCTTCTAGCTTCTCTCTCCTGGTTAGCCAGGAATGGCGCATTGCAAGATCTCTTAGAAGACATTAGAGCCTTCCTAAAGATGCATAATAGAGAAATTTTATGGACAAATGGGAGAACAGGGGAGGGGGGACAGGAGGATCCTCACACACTTGGCACAAATGAAAAAAAAGCAGGCAAAAGAGCTATAGAAGGGCTGTGGGCTTCATGTTATAATTCTCTCTGGTTTGTATTTTCATTCAACTGCTCCAAGGCAGATTTCATCATTTTTTACTCATAGGTCATAATGTAATTGACACTGAGTATGCCATTCAACTATTCTCTCCTTTATGAAAAGCAGAATATAGAGAAACTTCCACATTACATAAACACCAAAGAAAAACAGATAGCCAACATGTCCCTTACAAGCAAGCAAGGTATTCCTCTGTAAAGAGAAATGAACTTACAAGCAAAGTGAAACTGGAGAATAAACATTTTTTAATGGCAAGAATTGTGGCTTTTCAAATTATTTAACTGCATTAAGATTATATGGAAGGTTCTCTCGGGAGCTGCTGGCTCAGGAGTTGAATCATCTAAAACACAACTCTGTAAGGAAAACATCCTCTGCCCTCAGGCAACACGGTTATATGTCACATTTGACCTTCTTTACCAAATATTAAAACCAAGATAAGCTCCAAAGAACACCCTATCCCAGCATCAACCAATTTGAAGAGAGGAGGTAAGATATTTAAAAGGATATTTACTTGTGAAGGGCTTCTCTCATAGCTCAGTTGGTAAAGAATTCACCTGCAATGCAGGAGATTCTGGTTCAATTCCTGGGTTGGGAAGATCCCCTAGAGATCTAAGCTAGAAGATCCCCTAGGCTATTCACTCCGGTATTCTGGCCTGGAGAATTCCATGGACTGTAGAAGGGATAGGCTACCCACTCCAGCATTCTTGGGCTTCCCATGTGGCTCAGCTGGTAAAGAATCTGCCTGCAGTGCGAGAGAACTGGGTTGAATCCCTGGGTTGGGAAGATCCCCTGGAGAAGGAAAAGGCGACCTACTCCAGTATTCTGGCCTGGAGAATCTCATGGACTGTGTAGTCCATGGGTTCCCAAAGAGCTGGACACAACTGAGCGACTTTCACTTCATTTCACTTCACCTCACTTGCTTGTGAAAAGCTAAGGGAAAGACCCATGGCAACCAAGTGCACAGATCAAATTTCAAATTAAGCCTTCAACAACCATTTACTAAACATTAAAACTGATATGGCAATGTACCAAAAATCTCGATTTTAATCTAAAATGTAGGAAGCTAATTTTGCAATTATGATATAAATGTACCTACTGAATACATAGTTTTACATATTTTTTCATATATACAATCTCTTACATCACTGAAGTAACTTCTAAAAAAATGATTTATCAGTTTTATACTGGTTCTAAGAAAGTATCTGCTAACCACACTGATCTCAAAAGAGAAAACTAAAGTGACCCAAAGATATTTAACATTATACCATAAAAAATATTTCTCTGAAAATGTGGAAGTAAAAAGATCCAGGAAAAGATCTTTATTGTTCCAGTAACAGATATAAAGCCTACTGAATTATTGGGTTGGCCAAAAAGTTCATTTGGGTTTTCCCAGATCACCTCCCTTGAGAGGTAGGAATGAACCTTTTGACCAACCCAATATTTTAAATCATTTCCAGGGCAAGCTCCCTGATATGACTTAAGACTCTTTGCCACTCTTCTGCTCCTGCTAAGCTCTCCACCTTGCAAGATCTCTTCTCCACTCCTGGGATGCTGATCATCAGCTGAGAACGTCACAGGACCACACAAATTGGACCCTTTCAGATTTAAGGTATGAATGATAACAGGCTTGAATGTCTTTCAGAAGTCTATTTCCCTCATCTTTCCCTGACTATCTAAAAAATAACACAGACTGTTCTAAACCATTTCCACACGGGCTGGGGCTTCTGTTGAAATCAAGGGGGAGGAACAAAGTATGCCTCATCTAAAAAAATTAGAGGGTTTCTTTGGACAATAACAAATAGTTAAATGAGAAGTGAACTCAAAGAAAAATACATTTACAGCGAGTTAGCACACTTCTCATATTGCAAGCTCCCCTAACATTCAGTCAGCTTTTATGCACTGCTGCACATTAATTTCACTCAGTAAGCTTAGCTTACACTTTTGATATTAGCACCATAGAAACCTCTGTAAGTTATCATAAATACAGATACGATGAGCAACTGAAAACTGATCAACTGAATCAGTATACAAATAGCACCTCTAAATGAAAATATGTTTTATATGCTACATCCTAAAGAAGCCTATGTAAAGCAAATACATTTTTTTATCTAATTGTTCATTCTGTTCACTCATAAAATTTCTTACTTATTAGAAGATATTTTATAAATGAAGTTAAAGTGGTAGGACTTTTGTGGTCATTTGCCAATATTTGCTTTGAATCAAATACCTTTTACCTGATAATTCTTATAAGAAATTCAATCTTATTTTTTTCTTATTTTGGGAAGGAAAGAATCATTTATAAATGTCAGTGTCTCTCAAACATAAGCCTTAGAACTTGAATTACTTATTAATAGAATAAGCTCATTATGAAAAACTCAAGAGGTTTAAAATGAAAAAAATAGGATTACTGATAAGCGATTTGGCTTTTCATAAGGTTTGGTTTGATGTTGATAATAATCTCTAAGATTGAAATTTTGACAACCTTAACCAGGGTATTTTAACAATACAGTATATACATAGAAATTGTTCATAAGAGCAGTTAACCAAAATTAATCTTTTCCAAGGGCTGTAAAACTTCCCAAATTCTCCCTGCAGGTGTTACTTTGGGTTAACTCTTATTTTGTTGTTGTTCTTTAACCCTGACACAGCATTTGGGTAAGCAAGCACTGGATGTTATACTGGATCCTGTTACTGTATTATTTGACCTGAGTTATCCCTTAGGCCATCAACTACAAAACAGAAAAGGAAAAACAATGGAAATGTAAAACAGTTTACATTTTGTAATGTAATGTAACCAAGTAGGTGAATGCTTGCCAAGTCCAGGATATTCTATGTGCTATCAAATAGGTACACAATGTTACCGGGAAAGGATGTACAAAAAAACTAATGTCAAAATAACACTGATTGCATGTTCAGTCCTTCAGTCCAACTCTTAGACCCCCCATGGATTGTAGCCCACCAGATAGATTCCTCTGTCCATAGGATTCTCCAGGCAAGAATACTGGAATGGGTTGGCATTTGCTTCTCCAAATGTTGATTCGGTGTTTAATTTTCATGTGCAAAGGGCAACATTATTCTAGTAGAGTGTGGAATAAAAGCTTTACATAATCTAAAAGAACCTTAAAACACAGAACCCTTAGATTATTAAGGATTCTATCCTTAATCATATCCTTTAAATTTCATATATAACTTCTGATTATGGAGAAAATTTTCTGAATATTTTTCCTCCAAGGAACATACTATTAGTGAAAACAAGGGGAAAAAATATGAGAATATATGTCCAGAGTTTCCTTATTTCTCTACCTTCTTATTATATGAAATTCTGCCTCCAGATGTTAACAAATCATTTCTCCAAAAGCATAAATCATGTATCATTAAGCATCATTTTATAGATTACCATAGTTAACAATAATTTTTGTGGCCTATCAACCCAAAGAGAAAAAATTATCTTTTAAACCAGTATTTTAAATAACATTAAGTACATATTTCATAAAGATTCTGAGCCCAATTAACCCAAGGTTTTTTTTTTTAAATCACAGAACCATAAACTCTGTTCTTACAACCTTCTAATCTGAACTCCAAACTACAAAATTACACACAAATCCAACTAGCAAAAACTTTTTTTGTTTCAATGCCTCAACTCTACATTTTGTGCTCGTTTCCTCCTAACTAGTACCTAATATTTTCATAACTAAATAATCTTAAGATTATTTCAGTGCCCATAGAGAAACTTAGCTATATGTTTGTACGTTTTAATAACTGGTGTGACTCACTTTTAAAACTGGTGTGTTACTGGAAACCTGTGAATAAATTACTAAGGTCATCTACTGTTATTGAAAGGAACATTACAAAGAATTCTGTACAAAGATGCCTTCCTACAATGCATATACATAGAACATCATTTATTTATTTGTTGAGGTTTTGCATATCATGTTTAATTAAAATAGGTCATATCAGTAACTTGATACATATCTTTCAAAATTCCACCCTAAGATTGATTTTAAATGAAGATAATTTATTTTATGCCTTATTGGAACAGTAAACTGTTAAAGAGAAATACCAATACTCCTCAGTCATTGGCTTTTGCTCATTTTTTAAAATGAAAGAATAAAAATTTTTCATGCCTATCATTAAAATTACAGTAAGTATGTGGAGTTGTGATGCTCAATTTCACACAAAGCCATGCGAACAGGATGGGTATCCCGAAGATTAGACCATTCTAGTTCATACGGTTCCTTTTCCCCCTCTCACTAGAGAATATTACTAAAAAAACCACACATGGTAGTTAAATGCAGTGGTTAAAAGCTATGAATATTAGTTACCTTCTCTGAATCTATTAAGCAAAGATAAATTAGCAACGTAAAGCTCAGTGCCTGGCACATAGTAACTGCTCAATAAATGTTTAGCTCTTATGATTACTCATCTTAATAATCTGATACAAGTTCCTCCTTCAGCTGATTTCTTTAAACATGGAATCTTTTTCCTATATTCCACATCTTCAGAATCACCTCATTCATTGACATATGTTGGCAATACTGAAAAACCTACCACCTAGAAAATTTATAAAAGACTTTCCAAGAAGGTGACTATGGAAGAGTCAGTCTTTCTCTGACTCCTGTTTAAGGAAGGTCTCAAACCTTTGATTGTTCTCTGAAAGGTATCAATATATGGATCTACCATTTTCAAACCATTTAGTAAATCCAAAACCTATAGCTTTTTCTATTATGAGGACTGGCTACACTGACACCTACCTTTCAGACATGAGTCATCCTTTCAGAGTTGGGGAAACTGATGGAAAGATGGCTAAATGATTCAGCACACTGCAGCAAAACGAGCTGGTCATGAATGTATGTGTTAGGGGTCCTGGCCCTGCTGACCTCTCTTATCCTGCACTGCATGGATAACATACAATACCACAATCATCACGTTTTGTAAAAGATTCTCTCAGGAGAAGAATAATGTTGTATCCCCCTCAGACAAGCTCCTAGAAGCAAAATTATTCATTTTTATGAAACAACAGGTTTGCAAGCCTGGAGAATCCTTACATCATCCAGCTACAAGCTTCATCAAGCTTTGTTTATACCAAGACTGGAGTCAATTCTTACAGTGCTGTCATTTCCTCAGCTGCACAAGGCAGACACTGGGGAAAGCCTGAAGCATAAGAAAATCTGAAAATGGGCAAAGGAAGCCAGATGGGAAGTGGGTACAGCTAGACCATGTCTCTCATGCCAACACTGACCTTTACCAACACAGGAGGATAGATTCTAAGCAGGTCAAAAGACTGAACAGTAACTACAGAATATATTATTACCTGTAAGGAGCCTCACTACTCAAAGCAGGTGAAAGCCTTTTTCTAAGGGTCCCTATTAGCCCTTCAATAACAAAACATTTACTACGCTAATCCAATGAAATCTTTACTTTATAAATAGATTCCAAACTAGATTAAAGCCTTTCCCATCAAATAACCAAGCTTCTTTAAAACAAAATGTGAACTGAATGTTTTCATCTAAAATTGCACCATCTCAAATGCTGGCAAAGCACTACCATTTTGTGCCCACAGCATGGCCATTCTGCCCAGCAGTTCCTGAGAACGGGACAAAGAAGTGTGCCAGGATGTGGAAAACGAAATCTCCATTATCTGTGAAGTGCAATTTCCTCATTCAGGAGCTTGACTTTATTTCAGTTTGCTGTGGTGACATACAACACACACGCACTGAACCTCAGCAGCAGCACTGAAAGATAACACTATTTTTTAAAAAAAAACTACCCCCAAATGTATTGTAGGAAACAACTAGGGTGATAGATTTGACCTTCCACGAATCCATTTTTTGTGGTTATTTTGGTTACAAGCGTGCAACCCCTAGTTTCTTCTAATGTGGAATGGAGAAGGGGGGGCGGTGTGAAAAGGGGGCTTAAATTTAAAAAAAGAGGTGAAAAGCTTCTAAACCAGAATACACAATTTCTTGGTATCTTAAAGTATGTGTGCATATACATACACACACACACACACACACACATATATATTTTTTTCTCCACTAAAACCTTGGAGGTCAGCAGGAGGAAAAAAAAAATGGCTCCAAGACAAGGTTTCAGCGCTGACCCACGGCGACACCTTGACAGTGGGAGATTCTGAGCTCAATGAGGGGCAGCCCGGCTCCGAGGTCGCCTGGCTGCAGCAGAAGCCGCCAGCTAGCCCAGGCCGCGCCGCACGCGTCCAGGGCGCCTCGGCCGTGCGCATGTCCCACTTATATAAAGAGAGGCTTACAGTCCAGGTGCTTTTTCTTGGGGCCCATCACTTCATGAGTGGTGGCTTTGCAGACCGCTCTGGCTACAGCGGAGCCTGTCACGCTGTACTGAGCCGCGGCGATCCGATCCGTGAGCGTTTGGCCCGACATCCTCTCCGGCCGCGTCTACGCCTCCTCTTCTGCGGGAAAGAGGGGGTGGGGTGGGGGGAGATGGTCCTGCTTTAAGCCGCAGACTTGACCCTTCGAGCACCCAGGCCTTGCCTCCTCCAGCCGCACGGAGGCTCTCTTCTCCGTCCCCGCCCTGGTACCCCCTGGCCGGAGCCAGCAGCGCGCTAAGCCCCGCACCGGCGACGTGGTCTGGCGGGGATTGGGGGGCAAGGCCTTGAGCGAGACAAGGTCCCCTCCAGGAACCTCAGCGCGGATCCGGCGCCAGCATCAGGACAATGTCCCCGAACGACCCTCCACTTCCCTCCCCACCCCACCCCCTCGTGCTCCGCGCCCCTCTGCCCAACAGCACTTTCCCCGCAACCTGATCTCCGGTGCCAGACCAGCCCCCGGGTGCGTGCGGGTTATTCCCTGGGCGCCGCGCCCGCCCTGCGCCCTCCTCGCGCCCTCCTCTCGCCTCCCCGCCGCAGCGTCTCCTCCGCGCAGCCCGCAGGCTTCGGAGAATGGACCGGATACCCAAGCCGCGGCCGCCTCCCTCCTCCTCCCCGCGCCGCTGCAGCAACCGGCTCGGCCCCCCTCGGTCACGGCGGAGATTATCCTAGCGTTGCGCCATGTTCCGCGTCCGCCTCCCCGGCCCTCCTCGCCGCCGTCTCCGGGGCCCCCTCCCCTCGTCCCCAAAGCCCCACCGCAGGGGCCGCCCGGGGCTCTGCGGAGGCGCCCGAGGCTCGGAGCGCCTGGCCCCTCCTGACAGCGGAGTAAGCAGGGCTGGCAGCCCCAGCGCAGCCCCCGCCCGCCCTCGAGCGCGCCGCCGAGCTGTCACCCGGCCGCTGCCCTTCCTCGCGCCCCGGGATTATCCCCTCCCGCTCTCGGCGCGGCCCGAGCGCGGGGAGAGGCCCGAGCCGGCGCCCCGGTGGTACTCACCCCGCCGCAGGATGAGCGGAGCCCGGGTCGCCGAAGGAAGTCGCGCCCGGTGGGTGTGTGCGGCCGCGCGCGGACCCGGTGCCCCGGGCGCGACGCCTGCAGCCCCGGCCCAGCCCCCGCCCTCAGCTCCGCGGCCCCCGCGCCCGCCGCCCGCGGCCCCAGGAGCCAGCCGCACCCGCCCGCCGCCGCGTCTCCCCAGCCCTCCGCGCTGCGGCCCCATCCCCGCCCCCACCTCAGCTGTGGTTGCTCCGACGAGTCAGGTGACGGCGGCGGACAAACCCGGGCGAGCTCTCCACGCAGCGCCTCGCGGCCCCCTCCCAGCTACTCACACACGCCGCCCCCCCGGGGCCGCGAGCTTCCAGGCAAGGGAGCCGCGCGCGAGCATCCCCGGCAGGCGCGGGCGGAGACGAGGGAGGCGGGGAGGCCGCCAGCCGCCCAGCCAACCACCCTCCGCGAGGCGCCCGGCAGCCCGTCTGCTCCCGGACCCGCACCCCGCACGCACTGCGCGCGCGCGCCCCGCGCACACCTGCCGGCCGTCTGCAGGATGCGCCCGGCCGGCGGGGGCGTCGGCGCAGCCGGGCTGGAGGGGTCCGCGGGTTCTGCTCCGCGCAGGCCAGGGCCGGGGCGTCGTCGCGCGCTGCCTGGAAAAACCCAGCCCTTTCTCCCCTACATCTGACTCGCCCGCCAGCCAAAGGCAGCGGAGGCTTCGATGGGCAGGGCGATTTTAAAATGTCAAATTCTGTTGGCCGACAGGGCCGTTACCTGTGTGTCCTCAACTCCTTGGAGCTCCCCCGCTTGTCTGTATTTTAGTAGGGAGCTGGCGTGGGCAGTTAATTCTCTCGTCACTTTGGTCTTAAACGCACACTGAAGTCTACTACAAGGACGCATAATTAACAAGACCATCGATTCCGTTCCAAATCATATTCAGAGTAGTTTTTTTTGATGCATAAGGAAAACTCTTCTGCACTTTTAATTTTTCCCACTTGAATATAGTCTTTGACTGTGTTAAGTGCATTTGAATTCTATACATGGATTTCTAAACAGGGATTTTTCTACGTTAATGGTTTCACGCGCTGACAGTTTCTGCGATTATTATTTACCCTAACCTAAAAAATCTTTTAAATTCTCACGGTCAAATCGAGATGAGAACTTCCCTTGTAAATTTTCTTGCCATTTTTCCTGGCTTTGTTTTATGTTTTCTTTCACTTGGTAGAGGGTTGAGTACGCAAAGACATAATTTTGTAACTGTTGGGACTGATTCTAGCATTAATTGGAAGCGTGAAGACTGAAGAAAGACAACTCAAGACTACCTTTGTCAGGTTCTAAATGCTGGTCTTCCCATACTTAGCAGTACCACACCTAGATATTTAAATAAGAAAAAAAAAAAAACTTCCATTCAAAGCTTTGTCCTCAAATTTTGTAGCAGCTTTATATGGTGGCACCAAACTGAAAGAATGTCATTCTAGTAGTAAGTGGAAAAACAAAGCGTGGTATAAGCACACGTGAAATATTATTAAGCAATAACAGGGAACAAACAACATAGACGAGTCTCGGGTGTACTATGCTACATCAAAGAAACCCAACCCCACACGATGCTTATGTTGTGATTATGTAACATTCTGGAAAAGGCAACATGATAGAGACAAAGTCTGTCAGATGCCAGGGATAGGGGAAGAGATAGACTGCAAAGGGGGCAGAAGTTAACATTTTTGGAGTGTGAAAATGCTTTGTATCATGATTGCAATAATAGTTACACAACTGTATGTATTTCTCAAAGCCTACTAGTTTGTACTCTTACAATTGGCGAGTTTATTGTTTATAAATTATACCTCAATAAATCTGATGAAAAGAACTAGAATGGCAAGATCATCAGACAGAGCAGGCTGCATAATAAGAAATATTAGGTTAAAAATGCACATTTCATGAAAAAGGAGAGGTTACAAAAAATGCAAAAATACAAAAGATTCTAAGAGATTATTATGAACAACTATATGGCAATAAAATAGATAACCTGGAAGAAATGGACAGATTCTTAGAAAAGGTCAATCTTCCAAGACTGAAGTAGGAAGAAATAGAAATGATGAACAATCCAACTATAAGCACTGAAATTGAAGCTGTGATCAAAAATCTCCCAAAAAACAAAAGCTCAGGACCAGATGGCATCACAGGAGAATTCTATCAAGCATTTAGAGAAGAGCTAATGCCTAGCTTTCTAAAACTCTTTCAAAAAATTACAGAGGAAGGCATACTTCCAAACTCATTCTACGAGGCCACCACCACCCTGATACGAAAACCAAAGGCAACACTACAGGCCAGTATAACTGATGAACATAGATGCAAAAATCTTCAACAAAATTTTAGCAAACAGAATTTAGCAACACATCAAAAAGTTTATATACTGTGATCAAGTTAGGTTTATTCCAGGGATGCAAGGATTCTTCAATATATGTGAATCAATCAATGTGATACATCATATTAACAAATTGAAAGATAACTATATGATCATTTCAATAGATGCAGAAAAAGCCTTTGACAAAATTTAGCACTGATTTATGATTAAAACTCTTCAAAAAATGGGCACAGAAGGAACCTACCTCAACATAGTAAAGGCCATATATGATTAGCCTACAGCAAACATTATTCTCAATGGTGAAAAACCAAAAGCATTCCCCCTAGTATCAGGAACAAAACAAGAGTGTCATCTTCTGCCACTATCATTCAACGGAGTTCTGGAAGTCCTAGATACAGCAATGAAAGAAGAAAAAGAAATACAAGGAATCCAGATCAGAAAAGAAGTAAAGCTCTCACTGTTTACAGATGACATGAAACTCTACATAGAAAACCCTAAACATAGTATCAGAAAATTACTATAGCTAATCAATGAATTTAGCGAAGTTGCAGAATACAAAATCAATACACAGAAATCACTTGCATTTCTATACACTAACAATGAAAAATCAGAAAGAAAAACTAAGGAATCAATTCCATTCATCATTACAACAAAAAGAATTAAATATCTAGGAATAAACTTACCTAAGAAGACAAAAGAACTGTACACAGAAAATTATGAGACACTAATGAAAGAAAGATGACATAAACAGATGGAGAGATATTCCATGTTCCTGGGTATGAAGAATCACTGTTGTGAAAATGACTATATTACCAAATGCAATCTATAGATTCAATGCAATCCCTATAAAATTCTGTACTCCAGGTGTTTCCTGACTTCCTACTTTTGCATTCCAGTCCCCTATAATGAAAAGGACATCTTTTTTGGGTATTAGTTCTAAAAGGTCTTGTAGGTCTTCATTGAACCATTCCACTTCAGCTTCTTCAGCATTACTGGTTGGGGCATAGGCTTGGATTACTGTGATACTGAATGGTTTGCCTTGGAAACGAAGAGAGATCATTCTGTCATTTTTGAGATTGCATCCAAGTACTGCACTTCGGACTCTTTTGTTGACTATGATAGCTACTCCATTTCTTCTAAGGGATTCCTGCCCACAGTAGTAGATATAATGGTCATCTGAGTTAAATTCACCCATTCTAGTCCACCTTAGTTCGCTGATTCCTAGAATGTCGATGTTCACTCTTGCCATCTCCTGTTTGACCACTTTCAATTAGCCTTGATTCATGGACGTAACATTCCAAGTTCCTATGCAATATTGCTCTTTACAGCATCAGACCTTGGTTCTAACACCAGTCACATCCACAACTGGGCATCGTTTTTGCTTTGGCTCCATCCCTTCATTCTTTCTGGAGTTATTTCTCCACTGATCTCCAATAGTATATTGGGAACGTACTGACCTGGGGAGTTCATCTTTTAGTATCCTATCCTTTTGCCTTTTCATACTGTTCATGGGGTTCTCAAGGCAAGAATACTGTAGTGGTTTGTCATTCGATGCTGGAATCAAGATTGACAGGAGAAATACCAATAACCTCAGATATGCAGACGACACCACCCTTATGGCAGAAAGTGAAGAGGAACTAAAGAGCCTCTTGATGAAAGTGAAAGAGGAGAGTGAAAAAGTTGGCTTCAAGCTCAACAATCAGAAAACTAAGATCATGACATCTGGTCCCATCACTTCATGGCAAATAGATGGGGAAACAGTGGAAACAGTGTCAAACTTTATTTTTGGGGGCTCCAAAGTCACTGTAGATGGTGATTGCAACCATGAAATTAAAAGACGCTTACTCCTTGGAAGGAAAGTTATGACCAACCTAGATAGCATATTTAAAAACAGAGACATTACTTGGCCAGCAAAATTCTGTCTAGTCAAGTCTATGGTTTTTTCCAGTAGTCATGTATCGATGTGAGAGTTGAATAGTGAAGAAAGCTGAGCACCGAAGAATTGATGCTTTTGAACTGTGGTGTTGTAGAGGACTCTTGAGAGTCCCTTGGACTGCAAGAAGATCCAATCAATCCATCCTAAAGGAGATCAGTCCTGGGTGTTCACTGGAAGGACTGATGTTGAAGCTGAAACTCTAATACTTTGGCCACCTCATGCAAAGAGTTGATTCATTGGAAAAGACGTTGATACTGGAAAAGATTGTAGGCAGGAGGAGAAGGGGATGACAGAGGATGAGATGGCTGGATGGCATAACCTACTCTATGGATATGAGTTTGGGTGGATTCCAGGAGTTGGTGATGGACAGGGAGGCCTGGTGTGCTGCAATTCATGGGGTCACAAAGCATTGGACACGACTGAGCGACTGAACTGAACTTAACTGAACTATCAAATTACCAATGACATTTTTCACAGAACTAGAACAAAAAATTTCACAATTCATATCGAAACACAAAAACCCTGAATAGCCAAAGCAGTCTTGAGAATGAAGAATGGAGCTGGAGAAATCAACCTTCCTGACTTCAGTTTATACTACAAAACTACAGTGATCCAGACAGTATGGTACTGGCACAAAAACAGAAATATAGACCAATGAAACAAGATAGAAGGCCCTGAAATAAACCCATGCATCTATGGGCATCTTATATTTGACAAAGGAGGCAAGAAGATACAATGGAGCAAAGAGAACCTCTGCAATAAATGGTGCTGGGAAAACCAGACAGCTACATGTAAAAAATGAAATTAAATCACTTCCTAACACCACACACAAAAATAAACTCAAAATGGATTAAAGACCTAAATGTAAGACCAGAAACTGTAAAACTCTTAGAGGAAAACATAGGCAGAGCCCTCGACGACATAAATCAAAGCAAAATCCTCTATGACCCACCTCCTAGAGTAACAGAAATGAAAACAAAAATAAACAAGTGGGAGCTGATTAAACTTAAAATCTTTTGCACAGCAAAGGAAACTATAAGCAAGGTGAAAAGACAACCCTCAGAATGGGAGAAAATAATAGGAAATGAAACAACTGACAAAAGATTAATTTCCAAAATATACAAGCAGCTCATACAACTCAATACCAGAAAAACAAAGAAGCCAATTAAAAAGTGGGGAAAAGACCTAAACAGACATTTTTCCAAAGAAGACATACAGATGGCTAACAAACACATGAAAAGATGCTCAACATTGCTCAATGTCAGCGGAATGCAAATCAAAGCTACAATGAGATATCACCTCACACTGGTCAGAATGGCCCTCATCAAAAAGTCTACAAACAATAAATGCTGGAGAGAGTGTGTAGAAAAGGGAACACTCTTGCACTGCTGGTGAGAATGTAAAATGATACAACCACTATGGAAGATGTTATGGAGATTCCTTGAAAAACTAGAAATAAAACCACCATAAGACCCAGCAATCCCACTCCTAGGCATATACCCTGAGGAAACCAAAATTGAAAGAGACACATATATCCCATTGTTTATTGCAGTACTATTTACAACAGCTAGAATATGGAAGCAATCTAGATGTCCATCAAGATGAATGGATAAAAAAGTTGTGATATATATACACAATGGGATATTGCTCAGCCTTAAAAAGGAACTCATTTGAGTCAGTTCTAATCAGGTGGATGAACCTAGGACCCATTATATAGAGTCAAGGGAGTCAGAAAGAGAAACATAAATACTGTATTCTAACACATATATACGAAATCTAGAAAAATGGTAATGAAGAATTTATTTACAGGGAAGCAATGGAGAAACAGACATAGAGAATAGATTTAGAGACATGGGAGGAAAGGGTGAGATGGATGGAAAGAGTAACATGGAAACTTACATTCAGTTCAGTTCAGTTTAGTTCAGTCACTCAGTCATGTCCAACTCTTTGTGACCCCATGAATTGCAGCACACCAGGCCTCCCTGTCCATCACCAACTCCCGGAGTCCACCCAAACTAATGTTCATCGAGTTGGTGATGCCATCCAGCCATCTCATCCTCTCGTCATCCCCTTATCCTCCTTCCCCCAATCCTTCTCAGCATCAGGGTCTTCTCCAATGAGTCAACTCTTCGCATGAGGTGGCCAAAGTATTGGAGTTTCAGCTTCAACATCAGTCCTTCCAATGAATACCCAGGACTGATCTCCTTTAGGATGGACTGGTTGGATCTTCTTGCAGTCCAAGGGACTGTCAAGAGTCTTCTCCAACACCACAGTTCAAAAGCATCAATTCTTCTGCACTCAGCTTTCTTCACCATTCAACTCTCACATCGATACATGACTACTGGAAAAACCATAGCCTTGACTAGATGGAACTTTGTTGGCAAAGTAATGTCTCTGCTTTTCAATATGCTGTCTAGGTTGGTCATAACTTTCCTTCCAAGGAGTAAATGTCTTTGAATTGCATTGCTGCAATCACCATCTACATAGATTTTGGAGCCCAAAATAATAAAGTCTGACACTATTTCCACTGTTTCCTCATCTATTTGCCATGAAGTGATGGGACCAGATGTCATAATCTTAGTTTTCTGATTGTTGAGCTTTAAGCCAACTTTTTTCACTCTCTTGAAACTTACATTACCATATGTAAAATAGACAGCCACAGGAATTTGCTCTATGGCTCAGGAAACTCATACAGTGGCTCTGTATCAACCTAGAGGGGTGGGATGGGGAGGGAGATGGGAGGGAGTTTTAAAAGGGAGGGGATATATGTATACCTATGGGTGATTCATATTGAGGTTTGACAGAAAACAGCAAAATTCTGTAAAGCAATTATCCTTCAATAAAAAATGAATTAGTTTTTGAAAAGCACATTTCATAAAGATAAAATTCCTCAACCCTATGTGACAATCTTTCATATTTATATATTGAAGAGCTTCAAAATGGGCTGAAGCAAAACTAATAGCATTGTAAAGAGAAATAGGTAATTCCACAATTATACTTCAGGATTTCAACACTATTCTATTGACAAGACAGGTAGAAAACCAGTAAGATTTTAGATGACTTGAAATAACCATGTCAGTCAATTCGACTTAATTGACAATTACAAAGAGCTACACTCAAATATTCTAAGTGCTCATAGAATAGTTACCACATTCTCAGCCATAAAGCTTGTCTCATAAATTTAAAAGGATTGTAATTATACAAACTGCATTCTCTTACTACTGTGGAGTTTAACTAAAAATCAACTACAGAGATATCTGGAAATCCCTGTATGTTTGGTAATTAAAACATTCTAAATAACCCATGGATCTGACTTTCCTACAGGATACTTTGAATTAAATGATAATGAAAATACTACATATCAAAATTTGTGAGATGTAGGTAAAAGCAGAAATTAGAGGGAAATTTATACATGAACATCTCTCTGTCATGGGTAGTAGCAGAAAAATATCTGAAAATCTAACTCTCGAAATGTCATGAAAATTAGTGAATCATGTCAATGGTAGAACCAGCTTTTGAATGTTATTGGTTGTTTTAGAAGAAAATCTTACTAAGCTTTGAAAATAGCAGCATATTTCCCATGGCAAAGATTAAGAAATGCCAAATCCTACATGCACCCCAGTGTTCATTGCAGCATTATTGGTAAGAACCAGGGCATGGAACCAATCTAGATGTCCATTGACAGATGAATGGATAAAGAAGATATGGTACGTGTATTTGATGGAATATTACTCAACCATAAAAAGAAACGAAATTGAGTCAGTTGTAGTGAGGTGGATGAACCTAGAGTCGGTGATACAGAATGAAGTAAGTCAGAAAGAGAAAAACAAATATTGGATATTGCCACATATATATATATATATATGGAATCTAGAAAAATGATAGAATGGACTTTTGGACAGAATGGGGAAAGGAGATGGTGGGATGAATTGAAAGGGTAACATTGACATATTTAGACTATCATGTGCAAAATAGGTAGCTAGTGGGAAGCTGCTGTGTGGTACAGGAAACTCAGCTCAGTGCTCTGTAATAACCTAGAGGAGTGGGAGGAGGGGCTGGGAGGGAGGGCCAAGAGGGCAGGGTTACATGTATGCTTATAGCTGATTCACACTGTTGTACAACAGAAACTGACACAGCATGGTAAAACCGTTATCCTCCAATTTAAAATAATAATAATAAAGAAACGCCAGGTTCTCATCTCCAGAAAAACCTAGAAATTTCAACCATGAAAGTTGAAAGAAGGAACATTGACCAAACGATATACACTGAGAGAAAGAAAAATGATTGCTCATCAAAATATTCCCTCTGCGGGCCCAAGGACATAATAAATAATATTCAACAATCTGAGGCAAGAATAAGCATTGACATTCAATATTTTTACAAATTGATAGAGTTTTTGACCTCTCTCAGTGGTAAGAAAAGAAATGGAATACAGTAAATATCCAAAACATGTTTTTAGAAAATAAGCTCAACTCAGATTTTCTGAGTCAATATATATACATGTCACCATGTAAATTTTTCTCTGCATCTCTGATTTAGTACACATCTTCATATAAGGATCAGATTTAATAAAGGAAAACCAGACCAACAATAATTACATGTAGACAGACAATGCTGGCCAGCATGTGAGGGCAAATGTCTTCAAAATACAAGAGTAGATAGAACAGGAGGACAAGAAACTAAAGCTAAATCTGATAACAACCTGCGGTGGAAGTAGAATTTATATTTTTCTCTAGAAACTTAATATCCTTCTGCAGGTAAAACTATAGGGAGATTTTATTTCAAGGATGTTTTCTGTCAAGGTACAAAAAAATCTGAGGTGCAAATATTGCTATATTGGGATATATCCACCCCTGCCCTCAAATGTGACATGTTTATCCAACCTCAAAAATAACTAGCAACAAAAAGCAAATTTTTATATCCTGAACACAATTGTATAGAGACAAAAAATTGCTTCTCTTTTATGAGATGGCAAATGAAAGAGACCATGAAAATGATGAACATCCTAAGGTAGCAAGAAAATAGTAGGTTGCACAAAATATCAGTGAGATTGAGATTCAGACAACTAAATCATCTTAGGAAGTATAACTTTTTATCCATGAAAGCATTCAAGTTATTTAAGAATGAAAGTAAATGAACAGAAAGTGTATTCCAAGACAGGACAAACATATTTATTAAGTTTTGTTCTGTGTCACCTTCAGGCTAGAAATGAATTCCATGACAATGGGCATGTTTGAAGGACTATGTACATTTTAATGCATGACAACAATTGAACAATTTAAAAATGGTCCTTCCATTTTGCTTCCCTGATTTAAATCTCACGTGGCTATTCTGGTATACATTCAGGTTACTGTTGTACAACCATCCTTGGCTTAAAAAAACAACTTCTTATTCTCTCTCACAGTCCTGTAAATGAACAGGGCTCCGCTGGGTCATTCTCCTTTGAAGTCTTTCATGCGGTTGCAATCAGATGACAGCCAGGGCTGTGGTCATCGGAAGTCCCTGCTGGGCTGCCCGAGATGGGTTATTCACTCACACGCCTGGCACGTGATGCTGGCCACTCGCTGAGAGCTCAGCTGAGGTTTCTACCAGAGTACCAACACAAGGCATCTTTATGTGGCTTGGGCTCCTCATGGGAAAGTGGTCCAGGGCAGTCGCGTTTCTTACATCTGGCTGGCTTCCAAGAGGGAACATCCCAAGAGGAGTGTTCCAAGAAACCTAGGTGGAAGCTATAAATTTTCTTGTAACCTGATTCCAAGGTCATGTAGCATCAGTTCCCTTGTGTTCTCTGGATCAAAAGCAACCTATGCAGACAGCCCAGATTTAAAGGGGAGGAGACTATTACTGGGAGGTTCATTTGAGGACCAACAACCACAGTGACACATAAAAATAAACCCTTGTGAAGAATCTGTAAGAGAAACCTATCCTCTCAGAAGTATGAGGTTAAGTGATTCACTTGACTCATTGAGAACTACCCCAAATATTAAAAAAAAAAAAAATACTTGGGCCTAAATTAAAATAACACAGTGAACCATTTTCTCTGGTTGGAATATTCTTTCTCACATACCTCCTACTCATCCTTCAAGACCCCAAGTTGAGTTGTACATGATCTATCTGCAAATCTTTCCCAAATCCTCAGTGTGAGCCCTTTCTTTTCACACATAAGGAGATTTAATACTGGAGAGTTTAAGTGACTTCCCCGCTATCACATAGGGAAATCTTGGCATAACCAATCCTAAATGCTACATGTCCAACTTCCAATCCAATGTTTTTTTCCATTTTATTCACTGCTCATTTTTTTTTTTTTTTCTGGCTGTGCTGGGTCTTCATTGTGGGTGCGAGAGATTTCTCCATTTGCTGTGCCCAGGCTTAGCTGACCCATGGCATGTGGAATCTTAGTTCCCTGACAAGAGATTGAACCCACATGCCCTGCATTGGAAGCTGGATTCTTAACCACTAGGCAACCATCTTCTGATAAAAGATACAATTAGTATTGTGATGGACTCTCATGTCAGAATATTAATAAGCTCTTTAGTCAACAAAGTCCTTTTTAGAAATTAATGGGCTGGAAAGTGTAGTAGCTGATATCTTAGGTGATGTAACTGCTTTGGTTCCCTAGCATTGGCCCTTATTAGCTGTATGATTTTAGGCAAATTCTGTAGTCTTTAAGGCTTAGTCTCCTCATCTGTAAAATGAATATGATCATAACATCCACCTCAAAAAATTGTTATTACCATCAAATGAGACAATGGTATATAAAGGCAATGGCACAGAGTATGGTGCACATTGAAAGCCCAATAAATGTGATTAATAGTACTCAGAATTGTTCATGGAGTAATGGATTTCATTATTTTATAATATATGATTGTGTTACAGTATATTTTTATTATCTTATTTTAATAATTTGGAACTAAAATTCAAATCCATACAGTTCTCTGATAAACGTACTCTTCTACTATTGCTTGTAGAGTGAGAATTTACCTAGTTCCTGAGATGTGAAACCAGATTACTTCAAATATCTTCGTAGGTCAGACTGAGCTCCCAGTAAACTAGGGTAGGAAACACATGCATACACAGTCGTTGTAGAATAATGCTGTTCCAAACAGCAGGGTTTTTTTCCCATCTTTTCCAATCTAAAGAGATGATTTCAAGGGAATTCTTGGGAGTGAGATTTTTCTCTGAGAAAACAAGAGGATTAAGCAGAAAAATTTGTCTGGAGAAGGAAGTTTCCTGAATAAACTTGTAACTCAAAAGCAAATGAGGGCTGAGCCAGTGGACTTCACCTTCCCGTGTGTCTCCCTCTAAGCTTTCTTCTTCTTATTTTGTTGTTCAGTTGCTAAGTTGTGTCCCACTCTTTGCAACCCCATGGACTGTAGCATTCCCTGTTCTTCACTATCTCCTGGAGCTTGCTCAAACTCATGTCGATTGAGTCGGTGATGCCATCCAACCATCTCATCCTCTGTCGTCCCCTTCTCCTCCTGCCTTTCATCTTTCCCAGCATCAGGGTCTTTTCCAATGAGTCAGCTCTTCACATCAGGTGGCCAAAGTACTGGAGCTTCAGCTTCAGCATCAGTCCTTCCAATGAACACTCAGGACTGATCCCCTTTAGGATGGACTGGTTGATCCATCTCCTTTAGGATGGATCTCCTTGCAGTCCAAGGGACTCTTAAGAGTCTTCTCCGGCACCACAGTTCAAAAGGATCAATTCTCTGGTGCTCAGCCTTCTTTCTGGTCCAACTCATATCCGTACATGAATGTGAAAGTGTTAGTCACTCAGTCATGTACGACTCTTTGTGTCTCCATGGACTGAGGCCCGCCAGGTTCCTCTGTCCATGGGTTTCTCCAGGCAAGAATACTGGAGTAGGTTGCCATTTCCTTCTCCAGGAGATCTTCCTGACCCAGGGACTGAACCCAGGTCTCCTGCACTGCAGGCAGATTCTTTATTCTTTGAGCCACCATGGAAGCCCCTGTCCATGACTACTGGAAAAACCCAAAGCTTTGACTATGCAGACTTTTGTCGGTAAAGTGATATCTCTGCTTTTTAATACACTGTCTAGGTTTGTCATAGCTTTCCTTCTAAGGGGCAAGTGTCTTTTAACTTCATGGCTGCAGTCACCATCCACAGTGATTTTGGAGCCCAAGAAAATAAAATCTGTCATGGTTTCCACTTTTTCCCAATCTATTTGCCGTGAAGTGATGGGACCGGATGCCATGATCTTAAGTTTTTTGAATGTTGAGTTTTAACTCAGCTTTTTCACTCTCCTCTTTCACCCTCATCAAGTTATTTTTCCTCTCTGTATTTTCAGTTGTTGTTTGTATTTGTATGCAGTTTATATTCTGAATTGCTTAGGGCAGGTGACTCAGGCTGCCCTTGATAATGGGTATTATAGAAGGCTGTACATTTGTCTTTTTCCAGCTGCTGGACCACAATGGTGCCCTAGAAGACCTGAGGTTTTCTCACCCTCTGAAATTGTGCAACTGGAACCTACACACATTGTTGGTCCATTTCAAAAGTTCTCGTGCAAAAATAATTACATATATCAGCTATAATTATATAATTATTATATCAGTCTACCACTTCTGTTTCTCCAGTAAGGAGAACATTAAAGAGAAATGGAAAGTTTAGACTATTTGATGTTCAGTATAACCTGAAGAGAATGAACTGCTCTGTTGCTGTTTAAACTAATTTTGGCTGGAACAAGTAAGGCCTTACTCTTTATAGCACATAATGCATTTAACAATATCGAATTTCATTTCTACTTGCCTCAGGTGTTTTCCTTTGTCTAAGGGCTTATGCTTCAGGCATTTGGGTGTCCTTACATAGGAGAGAGGATTGTCACACAAGCTTTAGAAAATTAGAAGTCTCTACATTTATAGTTTATTCAAATACTTATGTTAGCCTCATGTTAGGAAACTCCCAAATTAACCTCCAAATACAAAGATAATGAAACAAAATAGAACATTTCCTTTTTAAGGAAATGTTAGTTTGGACAAACGAATTTTCAATGGAGGATCCCATTTTCATGTCTAAAGAGGAAAATAGGTAAAAAAAAAAAAAGTTATGCCAAAGTGCCTGCTCTTTCCTGAAAAGAGTGGGCCATTATTGACTTGATCAGTGGATGTTTTGCCCTTAACATTTTGTCTTACTCAGCCTAAAACTGGATTGATTCTATTGTCATTGTGGATGATTTTAGATATAGTCATAAAAGCAAACTTGAAATTCTCTGGCCTCATCACTCGCGGACATGGAGGCTTGTTATGGTTCTGTATCAGATGCTCTAGAAGGGTACCATCAGAGATGTGATTTAATGACACCTGAATCAGTGTCAGTGAAGCATCTTTCATATCTGCTAGATGTGGAAAGACAGCCAATTTGTTTCCACTGTTACTCAGTTCATTCTACAGCCCCTGTCAAGTTCACTCAGGATGCTGCTGATAAGAAAGAATGAACATTGACATTACAAGAAAACCCTAAAGCTTCCACTTCATGAGCAAAGGCAATTAAATAGGAATCAAATAAGTAAGTCAATAAACTTAGTGTTTATGTAGTTTTGTTTCCTAGGGACATTGAAATATTTCTCACTAGTCAGCCACAGAATTTTGAAGATGTACATATCTCCCAGGTAACACATACTATTACTTGGCTTTTGAAGTTTTGTTGGGGGCTTTAAGCCCTAGCCTGGTGCTATCCAGAGAGGGACATTATTTGGCAGCTGCATGGTTTATCTCTGGATGCTGTTCTTTGCATGTGGAGATATTATTGATTGTCATCACCGCTCAGCCCTTATTAGGGAGCCAGAGCCCTTTCTGAACTGCATATATAAATATTGTTGATTGATTTCCAACTATACTCATTGTTGGCATGACTGCTTCTATTTGAGACCTGCCTAAGATACACTATCTTTTACTTATAAACCCTTAATGGTGATTATATTCACTTAAGTACATCATCTTTCATGCACTATAATCCCCTCAGAGCTCCAGCCTTTCCACTTACTAGGCACTGTTGTTTAGTCCATCAGTCGTGTACACTCTTTCGCCACCCCACAGACTGTAGCCCACCAGGCTCCTCTGTCCATGGTATTCTCCATGCAGTGATACTAGAGTGGGTTGCTACTTCCTCCTCTAGGGGATCTTCCCAACCCAGGAGTCGAACCTGGGTCTCCTGCATTGACAGGCAAGTTCTTTACCACTGAGCCACCAGGGAAGCCCTTACTAGGCATAACAAATAGGTCTTAAAAACCTGCCTAGTACTTTCTCTAGTCGAAATTGTCTGAGCTTCAGCTGGCCATCACAGAGGCATTTCTAAGTCCTCGTCCTCATCCACTTTCATTTCATACAGTTGTGAGTATCAGCATCATTTAATGCCAGGGGTCTGCCCACAGTCAAGGTACTCATTGCTGTGGAATCTCTGTTGCCCTCTTTTTGCTCCCTAGCTACCATCTCAAAGACTGGATGACATCTAAGATAAGTTTAAGTGTCATCTGGAAGTTTAGACCCAGACCTCTGTAGTTTGATACCTCACTGATTCTTCACTTGGCCTGCTTCATCTTGGCCTCCTTGATTCAGGAAACCAAAGCATCTATTGTTAAACAATGCCCTATGGCCTCTGGCTCCACAGAGTAGATGAAAGATCCTGTTTGTGGTTTTGACCTCACAGAAGCTCTACTGAGATCAGGTCAGTAGAGATGTGTTCACTCTATGACCAGTAAATTCCTTCCTATTTGCATGGAAACTTTAAGAAGGGTAGCAATTAGCAGGATTATCTGAGAAATAACACAAGCTACCTTCATAATCCTGTGAAATATCTTGGGCTAATGGAATGAATGGGTTTTTTTACATGTGAGAATGTTCTGACATGAGTGATGTCTATTTTTATCAATTGTGAACAAGTTTATGCAGAATAGATTATTTTAATTGTTGTCAAAACCATGTACTTGCATGCTTTCTTCAGGCTGATTGTAGGTACAAAAGTATGGAAAAATAGGATATGAACCTCAGCTCATCTCCACGGTTTGACATGTAAGTGCCTAAGCCTAAATTGCATATATTAAGGTAACATTCAACATGCCATAAAATGCTTAGTGTTCATTAGCCACGGTGAACTGAGGATCAAGCAAGCAATACCTTGGCAAGTAAGGAAGGCAAGTGAGGAAGCAGAGCCCAGTTAGCAGGTCAAGGGTAGGGTCAGGGTTCCAGTACTGGTAGGAATGATTGTAAGAGAAATTCTAGAAAAGGAATTAAAAGTTATTCTTTAATATTACCTGGCTAGTTCATACTTGGAATAGCTCTGATCCTGCAAGGATGAATAAAGGAGCCCCATTTCCAAAAATGGGGCTTCCCTGGTGGCTCAGGCAGTAAAGAATCTGTCTGCAGTGCAGGAGACCTGGGTTCGATCCCTGGGTCGGAAGATCCCCTGGAGAAGAGCATGGCAACCCACTCCAGTATTCTTGCCTGGAGAACTCCACGGACAGAGGAACCTAATGGACTACAGTCTATGGGGTCGCAGAGTCAGACATGACTGATTGACTAACTCTTCCTTTCACAAAATGGGCACAGAGGCAAGAAACAAAGCTCAGGAAGAACTCTGCCTTGTTTTAGTCAGATTATTCATTGTGCATTACAATTTCATGTGAAAGATGTCTTCAAGTGGTTTAGAAAATAGGCGTATGTAATCACATTTCTTTATAGCGCTTTACATATGAATGAAGTAACAATTATTTTGGTTGTTTGTATTTGGTTTACTAGATCTACATATGCTTAAATATAAAGATTTTCTATTATAATCTCATTGTCTTACTTTCAGCCAATGTAACTTAAAACTGGAGCTAATTGAATGTGTTTTCATATTATCCTCTATTTCTATAAGCCTTCTTATTGTTTCTACAGATAAATTTCCTGACTATGTAATTGTCCTATTTTACCTCGTAAAATCTGTGTCTCTCCTCAGTACAGATAAATTCAATGCATGAGCTAATAAATGAAGGGATGGATACCTACTGTGGTACTTAAAACAATAAATGAGTTTAATAAAAAAAATGAATGGGAAATCATGGGTAGTAATGACATTAACAGTAGAAATTATTTTTTTTCTGGAAATTATTTGTATGAAATGAGCTTGGAAACTTTTCAGATCCCTCTGATTATATGAGGTCAAATACACAGGAAAATTAAAGGGAGAATTTTCAGCACTTTTTGCAATTCAACTGGATTTTCTCCAAGGAATTCTAGACATTGTCACAAGCTATAATTTGCCAGCTGCATATTAGTCCTTCAAACACCTTCAAGTAAGGCTTCAGTCATTCTTCAAAAGTAGGTTTAAAAGGTTAATCATTGCAGTGTTGTGAAAATACTATAATTTTGTTAGCACAGCAGAACATTTTGACTGGTATGTGTACCAACATTGTGAAATACCTAAGGTGTCACGGTGACTCATGATTCCTGACCTTTCCTTTCTAGAATTTACTCAGTGTTTTGATACTTTATCAACTAAAAACATCTGTCCATAAACTTGAATAAGGAGACAATGAATTTCTGCTGCAGCAGGAATTTTCATTTTTAAGAATTAAATCACTGTATATGCTTTGCCTAGTTATGAAAGTTAGTATAAACATTGATGGGGCTTCCCAGGTGGTACTAGCAGTAAAGACCCTGCCTGCCAACAGGAGATATAAGAGACTGGGGTTCAATCCCTGGGTCAGGAAGATCCCCCGAGGGAAGCCTGGAAACCCACTCCACCATTCTTGCCTGGAGAATCCCATTGACAGAGGCTCCTGGAGGGCTACAGTCCATAGGGCCGCAAAGAGTCAGACATGACCAAAGCAACTTAGCATACATGCAAAAACAGCCATCTTGTGTTATACCTTTAAATAATAATGTGATATGCCATTGATTCAACAAATATCTGTTGAGAATCCATATGGCAGGCACTTTCTAGGAAAAAAAAGTCCTTTCCCCAGTGGAGCTTACATTTTAGCAAGAGGAGACAGAAAGTAAGCTAACAAATAAGTAAACTATCAAAATGTTAGTAAAGGAAAAGTTCTATGGAAAAGAGAAGAGTATGTAGGATCTGGAAGTTAACGTGTGAGGAGTGGTGATATGACCTAAGAAAGGATGCTCAAAGAAGATGGGACTTCCCTGGCACTAGAGTGATTAAGACTCTGCTTTCAACGCAGAATGTATGTTTGAGTCCTGGTTGGGTGGCTAAGATCCCACATGGCACATACTGAAGCAAACAAACAAACAAAAACCCTTGAAGATGAATGAGCCACTATTGTGTCCGAGACACTGATAATTCCTCTTGTAAGTTTCCCTTTGGGCAGTCCTCATATGTCTGTACATCTATACGGATGAGATCATTTCCCCATCTAACACTTCAATCACTTCTTAGGCTCCTTTAGCATAACGTGTGATCTCCTTAATTTGTTCTGTGACAGCATCTGTGATCTATTCCGGTCTCAACCTCCAGCCCTCTGCCTCTTTCTGTTGCTTACAATGGCTGAGCCATGCTGGATTTATTTCAGTTCCCTCTCTAGTACCAGTGGCTTTCCCACAAGCATTTCTCTCCTGTAGCCATTTCCCAAACTGCACTTTTATTTGACCTACTTTCCAAGCAGCTGACCGCCTCCCTCAACACCGTCCAAACTATCCCCTTGTCTTAGATTCTTACTGTATATTGTATTTGCCTTCCCAGTCCTTTTTGCAACAGTAAGTAAATAACTGTGTAATTATTTAATTTCTGTTTCCCCTTGTAGACCCTAAGCCATATGACTGGCATGTTATCTAATGTCTGCCTTGTTCATTCCTATATCCCTAGTGCCTGGCATGGGGTAGAAGGTCAGTATTTGAGGGGTTACAGGAGAGCAGCCAGAGGCTGGGGGCTCAGGGTCTGGGGGCGAGGGGGTTCACTAGTGTTTTTAGCGAAGGCTGAAGGCACTACTGCTGGGGATGGAGGCGGCGTGGGAGTCTAAATAGAAATAGGGCAAGGAGGTAGGGAGAGGAGTGACCCAGATCCTAGGAAGCCAGGAGCCAAGGGTATATGACATAGAGCAGCAGCATCAGGCCCACGTAGAAGAGGATGAAGCCACCCAGACCAGAGGGAGGCCAGAGGGGCGGGGTGGGAGCTGCCCCCCACCAGCTTCAGAGCCTCCAGGTGGCTCACAGCCCCTCGGCCCTAGCCATTTCTCTCCTCCAGAGCCTCCTAACTCATCTCCCTCTTTCTACCTTCACTCCTCTCGAAACCATCTTCTGCATGGTTGCCAAACTGATTTTTCTAGAAGAGAGCTCTGATCAGACTCTTCTATTTAAAACTCTCCACAGAATTCTCGGTACCATTAGGATTAAGTTCAAATTCTCAGCAGGGTGTATTCAAGTAGGACATTTGATACCCCAGGCCCTGCCCCTGTGTCTTCACAAACTGGGTTGGATGCCCAGTTTCCCTAGTTCCATAATATCCTACACATACTTCTTTTTTCTATTAAATTTTTTTTGGGGGGGGGCTGTGCCTCACAACAGATTAGATCTTAGTTCCCTGACCCGGGATCGAACCTGTGCCCCCTGCTGTGGAAGCATGGAATCCTAACCACTGGAGCACCAGAAAAGTCCCCACACACTCCTGCATTAGTGCTTTTTATAATTCACTGCCTTCTCATTAAAATGCTTTGTGGGGAACATTGTGTGACAAAGAGACAAGGATTTCAGTGCTTTTCCAGGGTAGCCCAACCACAGCCCTTGAAAATCCTTTCTTTTCTGAGCTGGGCTAGTGAATAGAAGAGACTGTACACCACGCTTGTCATGGAAACAGCCAAGTGTACACTTCTGCTCTCTAATTTATTTTCTTTTTTCCTCAATGAAATAAAAGATATGTACCTTTCCTTTGTATTGGGCATATTCAGCCTTGAATGATGTGCGTGTTTCCTATATGTGACCCAGGAGTCCATTTTTCTAGTCTTTTTATTATTGAGTGTTGCCTGCTTCTTAGGAGTTATCTCTATAGGAGCCAGGAAAAAAATTACAGATTATTTTGTTCAATGTAGTTCCATTACATTTCATTCCTACTGGGTAGAAAAGAAAGAAGAAAACAAACCAGTGTCCACCAACACTGTCACAGGGTCAGAAACCAAACACCTCAAACCATGCTCAGAAGAACCAAGCATCATGTGGTCCTAGTCCAAGTAAAATAAATTGTTGATTTAAATTTAGTTAAAAATCACCAGAGCTTAGAAACTAAATTTAAATGTATGCTTTTATATTACAGAAAAAAATCAAGTTTGAAAGACCAGAACCATATGAATGGGAAGATTGGGGCAGGAGAAAGGACCATTGGACCAAAGGTGATTGAATGTTTATCTAGAACATCCTCCTGCCTGGCAACAACCCATGTAAGTCATTCCACACTAGAGTAAATCTCTTCTTTCTGTGAAGACTTGAGAAATGAATTCCATAAGCTCTCTCTTTTTTTGCTGAGGTATATTTGTTGTGCAATGTTATATAAAGTCCAGGTATATGACAGTGATTTTTAAAGGTTATGTTCATTTATAGTTAGTAGAAAATATTTACTATATTCCTCATGTGGTACAG
This sequence comes from Antilocapra americana, assembly GCA_007570785.1. Classification (NCBI taxonomy): domain Eukaryota; kingdom Metazoa; phylum Chordata; class Mammalia; order Artiodactyla; family Antilocapridae; genus Antilocapra; species Antilocapra americana. The sequence goes on from ML662442.1 coordinate 21,764,695, forward strand.
TATGTCCTTGTAGCTTATTTATTTTATACATAGTATTGATATTTTATACTTCTTAATCTCCTGCCCCTATATTATCCTTCCCCACTTCTGTCTCCTCACTAGTAACCACTAGTTTGCTCTTTATATCTGTGAGTCTGTTTTTCTTTTGTTACAGTCACCAGTTTTCTGTGTTTAGATTCTACATATAAGTGATATCATACAGTATTTCTTTTTGTCTGACTTATTTCGCTTAGCATAATACCCTTCATATCCTTCCATGTTGTTGCAAATGGAAAAATTTCATTCTGTTTTTTGGCTGAGTTGTATTCCATATATGGTAGTACTCCACAATTTCTTTATCCATTGATCTGTTGATGGACATATAGGCTGCTTCCATATCTTGGCAATTGTAAATAGTGCTGCTATGAACATTGGGATATATGTATCTTTTCTTTCTTTTTTTATTTTTTTATTAGTTTTGCCATACAATGACATGATATCGCCATGGGTTTATATATGCTCCCCCTCCAGAACCCCCCTCCCTCCTCCCTCCCTCCTCCCTCCCCCCGGGAAATCTCAATGCACCAGCCCCGAGCATCAATCCTGGGCTGGCGATTGATTAGATATATGAAAATTAACATGTTTCAATGCCATTCTCCCATATCATCCCACCCTTACCCTCATCCACAGAGTCCACGAGTCGTATCTTTTCAAATTAGTGTTTCTGAGGTGTATATACATATAGGAGTGAATTGAGTATCATATGGTATGGTGGCTCAGATGGTAAAGACACTGCCTGCACTGCAGGGGACACAGTTTCAGTTCCTGGGGTGGGAAGATCCCCTGGAAAGGGCATAGTTACCTACTCTAGTATTCCTGCCTGGAGAATTCCAGGCACAGAGGAGCCTGGTGGGCTACTGTCCATGGGGTTGCAAAGAGTTGGACACAACTGAGCAACTAACACTTCATGCTAGTTCTATTTAGTTTTTTGAGAACTCTCCATACTGTTTTCCATAGTGGCTGCAGCAATTTATATTCCCACCAACAGTGTAGGAGGGTTTCCTTTTCTCCACATCCTTACCAGCATTTGTCATTTATGTTTTTTAATGATAGCCATTCTGACATGTGTGGGCGATATCACATTGTGGTTTTGATTTGCATTTCCCCGATGATTAATGATGCTGAGCATCTTTTCATGATCATAAACTCTCTTGATTGTTTATTCCACTGAGATCCACTCATAATCCCAAACTTCTGTCTCAACATGTTGTTGTTCAGTCACCCAGTTGTGTGCAGCTCTTTGTGACCCCATGGATTGCAGCACACCAGGCCTCAATATGTTAGCAGCTTTCTAATTTCCTTACTATCTTATTTTTCAGCCTACCTTTTGAATTTTGAATTTCAGTAATCTAAAATTAAAAAAAAATCTGGCTCACTTATTTCACAGTGATTTTTGTCAAGGATAAATTTTAGTTTATATTTATTTAAATGGGTTCATATTTTTAAAAAATACAATTTTTGTCCTTTTGGCAAAAGTGATGTAATATTCAGGCCTATGTAAAATATCAGATATTTGTAGATTATAAGTCATATTAAAAAATCCTTTGATAGCTAAAACAAAAGATAAAAGTTTACTTCATAATTAATAAGATTTTAATAGTTGTTTTTTCAAAATTAAAAGATTTTTCTTTCTGGCTTAAATTTTATTTTATAAACCATAATGTGAAAAATATGCTTAGTTTTAAATATTTAAATATAAAAATACTAAAAATTAATATAAAAATATTTAAATGTAAAAATAACTATGTAAAAATACTTATGTAGCTTATTTAAAAAACAACAATAGCAAAAGATGCAAAGGATATGTTTTATTTTATTCAATAAATTTTCCCAATGCTTTTCTGCTGAGATTTCCTTCCAGGAAGATGCAGCCTTTGTTATGTGGGTTTCACCTGGAGATCAGGACAAAGATATTGGATATTTATGTTTTCTGAAGACACTATACAAATTAATCCATAAGACATAAAGGAGAGGGAGAATGCTCCTAGGAAACTCTTTTACCCTTATACAATTACCAAATGCACATATTTATTTATCATATTAGGGAGCTGTCATCATAAAAGGATGGAGATAAAATAAGAAAGTAATGTTGGTGCTTTGGGTGTGGTGGTGGTTTAGTTGCTAAGTTGTGTCTCACTGTTGGGACCCCATAGACTGTAGCCCGCCTGGCTTTTCTGTCAAAGGGACTCTCCAGGCAAGAGTACAGAGTTGGCTACATTTTTCCTTTTCCAGGGGGTCTTTCAGACCCAGGGACCAAACCTATGTCTCCTGCATTGCAAGTGGACTCTTTACTGCTGAGTGACCAGGGATGATTTGGGAAGTCAGGAAAAATCTGATAAACATGATAGGCTGAAAAGCTAAATATATTTTTACTGTTTTGCCCAGGGCTGGTATTTCATTACTTATTCAGTTTGGCCATGAGTTTTGTTCTTTATGAGTTTAGTTCTTCATTCAACAAGAAGTTACTAAGTACCTGCTTTTCTTTAAACACTATTCCACCAAGGACAAACACGAAAAGTACAGAGCCCCTGCTCTAGAAGGAGGCAGTGTTGATGCGAGGGTTTCATAAGACTCACCTAGTGGTTTTGCTTCCAGGGAAATGCCTCAATCCCATCCCCTGAGACTGGGATTCAGGAAGCATGGAGCCACAGAGGAGAGGGTACAGGTATCCTCTGAACATGGGCTGGCCTGGGTCTGGGGTTTGGGTCTGAGTTTTTGCTCTAAGTTCAGACTAGCATCCTTCCATTTATTAGAAGGAATAAAGTGCATCTTGACAAGATGAAAGGAACAGACCAAGAAAGAAAGCATATAAGACAGAGAAAAAAATGATCAGGAAGTGAAAGTGAGGGGCAGAGGGAAAGGAAAATGAATGTGAAGTAACTGAGTGGGTCTCGAAAGAGAAGAGAAAGTGTACCACTGGGGTGACACACAAACACCAGGCTCTTTCCACACAGGAAGTCTCCTTATACCTGAAGAAGTGGAGTTCCAGACTTCACAGAGCAGGAAACCGTGACAGTCCCTAACTACGAGGCACCAGCGCCTGTCCCTGCTTCTAGCAGGAGGTGCATCCTTGCGTGATGAATCTCTGTAGCAGCCACCCTTGTATTCTGGGGAAGAGGGGTTCCAGCAGAGAGCACTTGAGGGACTTTAGAAAGCCTTAGAGGTTCACACATTCAGTCACGACCCACTGTTTGGGATAATTCATGTCAGGTACAGTCATGCATTTTAAAGACGTGTGGGTGCAATGGTCCAAGCCGAGGGGTCTCACAGTTGCACTCCCTCCCACCACACGCCCTGTGCCCACCAGTCTCCCTCTGCCCTGTTCTCTTCCCTCTCACCTTTCAGCCAACCTGCCCAACATGCCTCCGGGTTCTCAGTTCACCTGACTTGGTCCTCAGCTTGGACTTGAATGTCTCCTTATTTGGGCTGCTAAGAGGTCACTGATCTCTGTCCCTTGGCTCAGACTCCCATTGGTGAACAGCACTCTGACAATTTGGAGCCATACGTGAGCCTTAAGAGGATGGACTAGATGTGGTAAGGAAAGCCATAGTCTCCGGGGCCACAAGGCAAGGGCAGAACAGAGGGCTCCTGCAGACCCCTGACTGCTCCTGTCTCATCCATAATGCCCCAAGAGAAAGCTGCTTCCCTGTATGCCTCCCATACCCAACTAATAGCAGCACACCAGACTCTCCCTAGTCTGAGGGTAAGGTGGAGAAATGGAGACTGTTCCTGGTCTGCACCTGACAGATGATGCAAAGAAATAGCTCCCAGCCACTGGTGGATAATAGTGAAAGAGCCTGCCTCTGCTCTTCAAGAAGCAGGAGAAGCCAGCCTAGCCAAACAACATAAACAGGCAGTCCCGATGCTTCCTCTGGCTCAGTGGTTCTTGATCACTTTCCCCCGTTTACCTTGGCTCCAGGTCAGGGCTATACTCTCCTGGAGGTGGTAAACAAGATCATTTTCATGAAAACCACGTGGTAGGAGCCTGAGAAGTGATTCAGGCCACTTTCCTCGGAAGTGTACTACCTTTTAAAAGGATTTTGATCATTTATAAACTCCTCCGACAGCCCATCAAGAATGTAAGGCTGGCTTATTCCATCTTATTTTCTGAAGCAATTTGTTGTGTTCTTTGCAGTAGAGGGCACAATTCTCTTCATACAGATAGAAGAGGAATGTTAGCTTGGCGGAGAGGAAGGTATTGAAAGAACTCTCTAACAATAAGAGACTTACAAGAATGGAATGACAATCTCTTAGGTAAGCCACAGAGGAAAGCATCAGGAATTAGGTAGAATTGAAAGCACAATATGGAACACAAGTTTTTTTTTTTTTTTTTTTTTAGAGAAGCATTTGCTAGACACATTTTAACAGGTGAAACTGAGAAATCAAAATGGGTCATCGAATTGACCGAACATCTCAAGGTCTGTGATTTGATACCCTATAAAGACTATTTATGCATAAGCAACACACCTCTTTTCCCTAGCTTGGAGTCACATATATCTTACTGTTCTAGCCATAAACAATTGATGACTACCTCCCCAGACCACTGAAGTCTGCCATCTCTTTTCTAGGACCCCTCTCCTCACATATTCCTGGTAAGGCACTGGGAACTAACAGGATGCATTCCATAGAGACTACATTTATGGTGACTTCCCCAAACTCTCCAGGAACAATGGGAGGTAATTTTATGTAAATAAAAGTTCCATTCTAGTGAATTTCCTGGAACGAAGGGAAGTTGTTACCACACTTATCTGATATATTCAACTCTAGGAACTGAAACTTTCAGCAACCTCAACTGAAAATTCCTTTTCTAAAAATCATAATAAAAGCAATTTTTATGATTCTCTTTTAAATACCACACAGTAAGTTACAGCTACTGTCCACTGTGAATTCAGGTTAGCGTGGGGAAACAGAACACAGATGAGATACCTATATACTTTTCTTTTAAATAGAAATAACAAAAAGAGATTGACATTTCTAAGTGTTCATTCATTCATTTAAAAAATATTTGCTTATTTACTTATTTGGCTTCTTCAAGTCTTAGCTGCTGTAGTGTGGAATCTTTAGTTAACGGCATGTGAACTTCTTAGTTGTGGCATGTATGATCTAGTTCTCTGACCAGGGATTGAACCCACATCCCCTGCATTGGGTGCACAGTCTTAGCCACTGGACCTCCAAGGAAATTCCTCTAAGTGTACACTATTTTCTGTGTGTGATGACAAGTTCTAGCTCAGGCTTTCTTTCTATTTTCAGAAAAGCATTGACACACATTCATTCAAATAAAATTATGTTCTTATCCCAGACATTTGTGAAAATACAGATCTTAAGCTGTAGAGGTCCTCTGAACAATTATCTAGAAATGAAATAAATGAAACTTGAATACTGATTTGGTAACATTTTAAACATAAAAGTTTTAGAATTATACACATAGTATCTGTTTATTGTAGAAAAATTGGAATATGTGGGAAAATAGAAATAAGAAAATACCAATAATTTTACTACCCAGAGATAATCACTTGTTATTTTGGTGTCTTTCCAATTTATTTTTCTAATAATTAAAAGAACCGGGATGACCCAGAGGGATGGAATCAGGAGGGAGGTGGGAGGGGGCTTCTGGAGGGGGAACACATGTATATCCATGGCGGATTCATGTCAATGTATGGCAAAACCAACATGATAATATAAAGAAAATAAATAAATAAAATTTTTTTAAAAAAGGCAAAGGAGAAAGAGAAAGATATATCCAATTGAATGCAGAGTTCCAGAAATAGCAAAGAGAGATAAGAAAGCTTTCTTTAAAAAAAAAATAATAATAATTAAAAGAAAAATACTGTGATTGTATGATATCTTAATTTTCCTATGCTACTTGAAATGAGAATATTTTCCTATAAATCATTAACAAAGATTTGTAAATATCATTTTGATGATTGCAAAATAGTATTATTGTTGAGCTTGTAGAGACCTGCAGATTGATGTAGAAGTAGTTTTCTCAGAACCAAAGGTTCTTCTATAATCTGATCTGACTTACCATATTATTAGTAGGTGACGACCATTCAGAAACCAGTCAAAGGCGAGTAAATCATATGGTTTCCTTCCTAGCTGAAGTGGAATGTCAGGTGGAGCCCTTGGTTCTTGCCTTTTTTAGGCCAGTGAAGATTCTCATTAGTCTTGGAAGAACCTCTAATGACGGGATTGCTGAGTGGTTCAGTCATAACTACACTTGGCCAGCCCATCAATTTCACCTAGTGGACAAACCAAATGCCTTTCCTGACATTGCCAGACTCCAGCTTAGATGTTGCACGTGCAGTAAGCAAGTAGTTCAGACTCTGCTCTTATGGCATTAGCAACCTAGCTGAGATTGTTAATCAAAATTTATTTGGAAGTTTCTGTGCAGGGTTACATCTTTGAAGTGTCTCATCAATCAGTAAGCATGTGGTATAACAGAACAGATTATAAAGTGATATTCCAGTTTTTCAAAATGAAACAAATGAGGAAAAGTCTATTCAGTTATTTAGCCTGCGTGCATGGGGCAAACATTCTGTAAGCCTTTGGGTTGTGCATTTGGCTGAATTCTGCAATCAGGAAAGAGGTCACTACCTAGACTATATGTTAGTTATAGTCAAGATGACTCATGTCCCTTCTAGAACTGAAGAAGTCTAAGGATAAAACTTGCCCCTAAATGCCTGGTAAATTACCCTGAAATATAGTGTATTATTAAGGACTTAAAGTTAGTCTTGGAAGCTAGAAGATTGGACATTTGACTAAATAAATGTCATTTCCCCAACCTTGGAAAAATCTCTCATTTAGGAGCAGATGATGACCCTCAGGCAAATAACAATAAGCAAGTTTGTTAAAAGTATACTGCACACAGCATATTTTTCATAGAGCTTTTAATCAGAAGATTGTATACTAGGCATTAATTCTATATTTAGCATAATTAAATAATGGAGCTCTTATAGCTTTAAAAAAGCCATTTATTTCTGAATAAACAATTCATCCATCTTAAAAGAGGTACTCTAAATTAATTTCATAATAGCACAAAATAATGCACATTTGTTATTGTAATCTGAAGAACATGACAGTCTTCTGGCGAGTTATTCTTGAGTGAGCAATCAGGTCAGTGGCTTAACAAAGAGAAGAAACAGAGAAGGGGAAACAGAGAGAGGCCAGATGTACAGCTCAGGATGTATATTCGTATACCAACACCTGCTACTAGAAATTCCACAGGCCTCATTCCATGCATGCTGTACTAAAAGCAACCATTTTATCACATGCACATTTGAATTGTTGGTGCATTAGATAATACTCTTCTTCCATTTGCTTTCCACACTTTAAGATTCCTGAAGTGTGGAGTGTCACTAATTATGGTGCATGAACACGTGGTAATTCCGTCAGCCACAGAAAAGGGCAAATTTGCTTTATTCAGTTATTGGTATTGCCACAGGGCAAAACTGACTCATCACTACACAGGAATTTAACACTTTCCATTGCACTCATTACCCTGTATAAATAAAGACATGAATGTTTCCTAAGTATCCACAAATATCTTTTTGACTACTACTATCTCATTTTATTTCTTTGCTTGATGCCTATATTAAAATAAAACAGATCAGGACAAAAGGTAAATAATTAACATTACAATTAAACTAGCTCTTTAACTAAATATGCAAGGGTGTTAATTGCCCATTTACAAAACCTTACTAAACTGAGCTCAAATATATGTGACTACAGAAGTAGCTATATATATATATATATATTGCTTCTTTATTTTTAAGATTGGATTTTGAAGGAAAAGTTAGGATTCCACATATTAGGTACATAAAACATACAAACAAAATAGTGCTTGATAGTTGAAGCTGAAAGAGTAGGTTTTGAACCTGTTACTTTGGATGACGCGTTAGAGCAAAAGGATGCCTTTCATAGTGGGAAATAGTTGCTCAGTTAGTGTTGCCAATGAGTCATTGAAAAAGAAATCCGATACTGTATTTAAGAAATCAACACTAGTACTAGCTTTTGCATTTTATACTTTGTAGTATTCATTAGTGGGGAAGGAAACAGCAACCCACTCCAGTGTTCTTGCCTGGAGAATCCCCAGGACAGAGGAGCCTGGTGAGCTGCTGTCTAAGTCGTCGCACAGAGTCAGACATGACTGAAGCAACTTAGCAGCAGCAGCAGTATTCATTGGAACATTCATTCATTTCTTAATTACAAAATGTCTGAATGGTCTTGTTCTCTGAAATGAGAGATTACCAAAAGTCAGGACCATTTGCTCTAAAACCATAAGCCTAAAAATAGAAATGTCTATTAGACTCTTTTCAGAATGGTGAGGAGTTTAACAGTTCTAGCTCTTGGACACTAGAGAAAAGTATAAGAATTTGCCAAGGGAAAGCACTGATTTAAAAGCATGTTTGTATATGCATTCAGCTAAGAAGATGCCTGGACTTCCCTGGTGGCTCAGTGGTAAATAATCCACCTGCAGTGCAGGAGATGTGGGTTCAACCTGGGTTGGTAAGATCTGGAATAGGAGATAGCAACCCACTCCAGTGTTTTTGCCTGGAAAATCCCATGGACGGAGGAGCCTGGTGGGCTACAGTCCATAGTGTTGAAAAGAGTCAGACACAACTGAGCATACACACACACACACAAGAAAATCCCTAGAACAAGAAAAACTGTTAAGATTTTCATAAAGATTTCATTTCTATTATGCTTGCCCTGTTGCTAGAGTTAACATTGGCTAGGATGGACCTCCTTCACATGGAATCATACTAGGACTTTCATTCCAAATTTTAAGATTGCGGCTATGAAACAACTTTCATATAAATGAGACATTGAAAAATCATTTTGTAATACAAAATAACATCTGAGGCAGAAGTTGAATTTTATAAGTTATTAGAACACTGAACTGTTAGTTAAGTGTACCTAGAAATTTGTGCTTCCCCTTTTGCTTGAAATAAACTTTAAAAAGGTTAATGAAATGATGGACTAGAAGTGGTGAGGGCTTTTTGTATGAAGATAGGAGCCACCTGGGATAAAGTGGGAAGAATTCTATCTCTATAAATAATGACAATAGCTGAATTGTGAAAACAAAATGATTTTTTATGAAAGAGGCACCCATTCTATTCTGCTCAAAAAAATTTCTATTTCTTGATGGCTATAAATAAATCAGCTGCCTAGATATTAATATAATACTACTGAAAAACTATTTTATTTAAATCTAGTGATCAAGAAATATCTGATGAACCCAATAAAGTAACTTCAAATTCCACTTTCTGAAGTTTTTAATGTCTCCTCCTGAGAAAAGTTATCAGACTTAGGGGAACTTTGGGAAACTATAACATGAGAGACCTTAAGAGTAGACAGTCTTACTTCTGCAACCTGCAGGAACTACTAGGATAGAATAAAGTTCATAGCCATTTAGAGATATCCCATATCAACTTTACCTTGTGAATACGGAAGAGAAATATAATTAAGAATGTGGGCTTCCCTGGTGGCTCAGACAGTAAAGACTCTGCCTGCAATGCAGGAAACCCAGGTTCAATCCCTGGGTTGGGAAGATCTCCTGGAGAGGCAAATGGCAACCCATTCCAGAAATATAATTAAGATAAAAAAATCAAACACATACCTTATCCCTCCTTAACACAAATACTTTGTTTTATCAGGCAAATCTGTGTAAACAATCTACCTGCATTTTGGCGTGGTATTTTGCAAAGTCTCTTATAGCAATGAAATGGACAGAAGAGAGAAATGTAGACTGGATTATAGTACAGCTGTGTGGATGCTTAGGTGGTCCAGTGAGAAGGGAGACCCTGAGTGTATATGAGTGGTCATGATAGGACAACAGTAAATGGAATGAACACACAATAGACATTTTTATCAAATTTTAGATAATCAATTTGCTGGTGTGAATATATTAGAAACAGAATTCATATTCAGAAGAATGCTGAAAGCTGGATTAATGGATCAAGTTAATGAGACTGAACTCTAAAGTAACAAAAAAAATATAATATAAAGTATAATATCCCTTTCTGATCTTCAATGAAACACTTCAAGTCTTTTTTCCCCCTCACATTATTGTTTTACCTCAAGGGATAATCTTATCTAATTAGTGTTCATTTACTACCTAGAAGTCAATAACTGGAATTAAAAGAATCCCTAGGTTCATTTCCAGAGTATATGATCAAAGAATACTAAGATGGGAATTTGAGAATTACGCTTCCTGGCAAATGAAGTTTTATCACAGGTAACTCATCCACCACAAGCGCGTATCCTTGAGCCCTTGACAGATTAAATGTTTATCGCCTAAAACTAAAAACAAAACAAAAACTTTAAACGAAGAGCATGACTTTTGCCTTTAAGTCCCAGCATTTTGCAAGGTTTGGCGACTTTCTAAGCTTTGAAATATGATCAAAATGTACAGAAGACTAACAGATTCTCTTAGTGCAGTGAGGACAGCTGGAACTGCTACAGAGGGGCAGCGGCTCACGGAAATAAGCCAAGAAGTGGCAGAGGAGGCTGAGGTGATGGGTGGGTGGAGTGTGGGTAGATGGTTTGTGCTTGGCTTTGTGCTGTGCTCTGCTGTGCTTTGAGGGTGGGGGTCTGAATTCACACTCTAAGAAACTCTGGTTTCTGTGGGTATAAACAGCAATTTAAGATCATGGTACCCAAAAGGCGAGGTGGCCCTCGTCTCACAGATAACGTCTTACTGTCTGACACAGGCTTCTGTCTGATAGTTGGGAGAAGCCAGCAGAGGCATTTTCAGTGGCAGGTACAATCTGCCTTCTAGTGTGTGCAGCAAGAGAAGCTGGGCATTCTGTGGAGAAAGTCAGTTCTACAGATAAAAGAGTCTCAGTCTCAGCAGGGAGAGTGAATTACATTCCAGAGACAAAGGAAACATCATCACAATCAGGATTGCACGTGGGGCAGGGGAGGGAAGAGTCAGTGGGTGTGAGGCTTCTGGGGACCACAGCAGTGTGTCAGATGCCAGCTAGGCAAATCAGCTGAAAACAACCAACCTATTTGAGGGAGCAGGGCTCTGGATCATAATCTAGCGTCAGTCTGGATAGCTCTGGACACAAATTATTCTCAAATAGTGAGTATAACTGAAAATAAAGTAGCTAAAATAAATAGCACAACCACTGACTAGTTTTTTAATTATAGCAATATTATAAAAATAAATGTTAAAATATAATTAAGGATAGCATAAAACAGGGATTAGGAGCCTGGACTCTGAAGTCCTTAGGTTCAAATCCGGGGTCTACCCCTTACTAGCTGTGTGACTTTGGGTGAGTGAGTTAATTTCTCTGTGCTTCTAATAGCATCTGCCTCCAAGGGTTTTTTGCAAGTATTAAATGGGTTGATACTTGTCAAGCACTTAGAGCCACACCTGGAAAATCATGAATGCTATATAAGCTTTTGCGAAGTGAAAACGACCATTCAGATTGATGATAGCCATATAAAAGCCTATCTCAACATATAAATGGGCAAGGAATATAAACAATCACACAACTGATGATTCAATGATTAAGTACAGGAAAATGCTCAACATTAGCAGTAATCAATGAAACGCATCTTAGAGTAAACAAGGTACCAGTATAGCAGTGTCATCACTGCAGAAAAGATGGAACGGGTGTCTCTTTATTCCTTCACAAAACACTTAAACTTTATGTCAGGTACACTTGTAGGTACTGGTATTAGGAAAATGAAGACCTCATCCTCATCCTTCCCTTGAAAATCTCACAGTCTAGGTGAAAGACAAAGATGTAGATAGACTTCCATTATGAAACAATGTGATGAGTTGTATATCTTACTCAGGCTATTGGAATGTGCAGGTAGAGGTTATTAATTCCATCTGGAGGAAGAGGGGAAGGTTGGAAAGGTAAGGTGGAGTCAGGTTATAAAAGATGCTTGCATAGTATTGCTAGGAAATTTGGCATAAAGTATAAAAGGATAGTAACTGCTCTTCATTCTCTAATTAAGAGGCTAATGCCTAATACCTATAATGCCTGTGTGCATGCTCAGTCACTCAGTTGTGTCCAACTCTTTGAGACCCCATGGACTGTAGTCTGCAGGGCTCCTCTGTCTATAGGATTATCCCAAGCAAGAACACTGGAGTGGGTTGCCATTTCCTCCTCCAGGGGATCTTCTGGACCCAAGGATGGAAACTGCATCTCCTGCATTGGCAGACAGATTTTTTTTTTACCACTGAGCCACCTGGAAAGCCCCCAAATCTATAATATACATCCATGAATTTGAGGGAAACAAAGATATCTTTATATGCTTAGAGGGAAGTCCTTGGGACTGTCATTCGTTCAGAGCCAGGGGATGCCTAGCATATGCATCTCCTTTTTGGTTTTGGCTACATTCTTTGGCGGGCAGAACTTTCCCAACAAGGGATCAAACCCTCTGCCCCTGCTGTAAAAGTGCAGAGTCTTAACCACTGGGCTGCCAGAGAAGTCCTATCCTTCCATTTTGAAAGCAGTTTGGTAATAGTACTATAGATTCATAGAGGAGTTCATCTAACCTTATAATCCTGGGAAATAAGTAGGATTATTTATAATAATAATAATACTGGAAATGTCTAATGACATCATGGTATATTAACTTGATGGGAAATTTGCAGAAGATTTAAATAGGATGAAAAATTTGGAATTCATGTAGAAATATGGAAACATACTTATGACATAATGTAAAATGAAATAACAAAGTGGTACATACAATTGGAGTATTACTAAGCGTAAGGAAAGATATAAGGGAAAAGTTTAAATGATTGATTTGATATGCTGAGATTAGTGTATTTGTGGCTACTTATTTTTCTGATTCTATTTTTCTTTTTTCTTTTCTTTTGGCCACACTGTAAAGCCTGTGGGATCTTAGTTCCCCGACCAGGGGTGAACCCACACTCCCTGTAGTGGAAGTGCAGAGTCTTAACTGCTGGACATTCAAGAAAGTTAAATTTAGTGCAAAAGAAAACAAGGAGAATTTGTTCATACAGGTCTTAAAAGGAGACCAGCTTGGCAACTTATCAAATAAAAAGATCCAGAGATTTTAGCTATAAGTTGAAAATAAAATAACAATTTGATATCCCCCCCCACAAAAAAAAGCAAATTTCACGTTAAGGATTAAAACCATAAGAATAGAATTTATACTTAGTTTTCACTGATTAGATTGTCTGAAACTTATTCTGTTCTGGAAGCCTCATTGTAAGAGGGACATAAGCAAATTGGACTATACCCAGATAAGAAAGGGTGAGAGAATGGAATTGAAGAATGTGCCAAAACCTTAAAGCAGAAAGGGGAAGGCAATGCAGGGATAGGTAGATGTCACAGTTTTGTTCAAAAATGTTAAGCGCTGTCTCAAAAAAGACAGAATAGACTTCTTTATGTACGTCCAGGCATCCCTTTGAACAGTCACTTTCAAAGGCTTCACACTGGGCTTCCCTGGTGGCTCAGATTGTAAAGAATCTACCTACAATGCGGGAGACGGGGTTCCATCCTTGGGTCGGGGAGATCCCCTGGAGGAAGGAAAGGCTACCCACTCCAGTGTTCTTGCCTGGGGAATTCCATGGACAGAGGAGCCTGGCAGGCTGTCGTCCATGGGGTTGCAAAGAGTAGGACACAACTGAGTCACATTAGTACTATTCAGAACAAGATGATCAGCCGTGAAAGATGATAAATTCCTTGGAGTTAGATTGATTTGCTAGATGATGTATACAGTCTGATGGGGATATTACTGAGGAGGTGAGCATTTGGACTGTTATTCCAATCCTGGAAGTTAATGACACAAATTGTCCTCTGAAGAAATCCACCACTTGGCACATTTCCCTGAACATGGAAAACCTACTTGTTACTTTTTTTTTTAACTGGGCTGCTAAGGTTAGAAACAAGAAAGTGCTGAGCAAGATGTTAGAATGACAGTTGAAATAAAGTTAATATTTAAGGATGAAAAGGGTGGCTTGGAAAAAGTACTACAATCAAATCCTTTAGTAATGAAAAGTTGGATGAAAAGTAGCAGCTTGTGTTATAGGAGCTATTCCAATCACTGGTGTTTTGCAATGAGGGACAGTTTTATTAAATTTCATTCCATTAAAAATTAAATCCATTTAAATCCCCAGAAGGAATGTTGAAGGAACACTGGAGAACCTAGAGCGATAGCTATGGGCTCACATATTTTCTGGGTTTTGAGAATGAAAGATACACTTGAACTGTATTTTAAAGTGGATTCTTTTTATTCTTGAAAAGCTGGTTTCTGAACTGGGAATTATTTGTGGTTGATTATTAAAGACTTAGTCTCAAAAATATTATAGCATATTTATTGCTCTTTCTTTCAACGATTTTCACAGTATAGCATTCATTTCTTTGAAGTAATAGCATAAACAGAGTCAAAGATTCAGATTCTTATTGTAATTATTCAAGGCTTTTTGTTTTAATTGAAGGATTTGTGGCAAATTACAAGGACATAATTCAGTGAAAAGAATGTTCTAAATCTTGGTTTGTCTTCTCATGACCCTTGAAAGTGTTGCACAGTGTAATCAACAAGGAACAACCAATATTTCAGAAGTTTCTTCTTATAATAACTCATGTTAATCTATTGGATCTTAGGATTTTTGTTTTAATGTGGAATTTCAAGTATAAATGTTGATATCTATTTTTAAAATTATCAAGAAGTGTGTATAAATACTATGTTCAGTTCTTCAATTAGAGTAATGGGATGATGTTATAAACTAGTCTGATTAAAAATGCCTGATTCAAACTATTTTATCTTGTGAAAAACTGATCTTATGGCTCCAAAAGAGATGACCCATGTAGCGTACATTTCATTTCACAATAATTTGGCTTTGTCCTGCCTATTTTATGAGACTTTGTTTTGATTTACTTTTTGTTGTTGTTATTGTTGTCATCAAGAATCTTGTACATCTTGAAACTTTGATTCAGTTTGGGATCATTATTTGGAGAAAAAATATTATATATGTATACCAAATATATACATATATTATTTATTGACAGTTTAGAAATTATTCCATTCTGTAAACATTTTATGGGCAAATTTCAGAACAAATTATTTATTTTTTAAATCCATGCTGAGTGGTAGACCAAGTGACATTTCTTTTGAAGATAGGAGACATGATGTAAGTAAATTAAAATGAAAAGACTTCATTACATCTAGGCACGACATGTTATTACCCAAAACTATTTGGAAGCTCTCATTGCTAAATAAACAGTCGAATTTAAATGGATTAAATATGAGCATAACAGCATATTTATTTGTTTATGCTACACTTCCCCCCACCCCATGCCAGATAATTATCATTCAGAACAAATATTTTACAATCAACAAAATGCAACAGAGAGGAAGTAGAGCTTGACAATTACGAGAAAAAAATTCTTTTCTCCAGAGACTTATAAGCAGGTGTCTTTAATATGCACAAATACACACACACTCACACCCACACACGCCTTCCATCAGCAACAACTGCTGCTCTAGCCTAAGACTAATTCTGTTCTTGGCTTATGGCCATGCATTTCTGGCCTTGGGCCTTGACATTGTGCTTGAGAAAGGAAACAGATAATTGTGGGAAGCTAGTCCAAGAAGATGAAGACCTAAATTATCAGAATAGCCAGCAATTCTAGGGAGAACAATGGACTCATGTCCTTACAGAGACTGAAGCCCTGCTCATAGCATCCTTTCACAGAAAAAATAAATACAAGTGGCATTAACCGATGGAAGAGACCTTGTAGGGAATGAGGAGAAATATCACCTCAAGTCTGAATCTTCCTGCATCCTGCATACATTCTAGGAATCCGAAGTTAGCAATGTTGATCAAGAACGGAGTCGTATGGGGTTAACTATTACAGAGGCACTAGAATATGAACATTTAATGAGAGATAGAAAAAAAAAATCTGACCAAATGAAAAGTCACACTCTTCCTGTTCTTGGTTGGAAAGTCTAATAAGGTATCAATACTTCGCAAATTAATTTAAAATTTTAGCATGTCTAAAGAATCTCAGTGGTATGAGAAAATAAAGAATAGAGTCTTTTATTTTATGAAAAAGTACTGAAAAAGTAGACTGATAGAAATATTTACATATATAAACATTTATGAGTAACCACCAAAAAGGTATAAATTCAATCTATAGCTTCCAAATCAGCAGAGGAGGAAGAAAGGGGCTTATGAGGAATATCAATTCAAGAAGAAAAAAAAAGTAAATAAGAAGAATGAAAAAAGAAAGCCCCAAATAAGATGTACAAACCCAAATATATCAGCTGGGGCTTCACTGGTGTCTCAGAGGGTAAAGCATTTGTCTGCCTGCCTGCAATGTGGGAGACCTGGGTTCAATAGTTAAAAATAAATACCAAGAGATTAAGCTCATAAATGAAAAGAATTATCTAATTTGTTCTGAAATCCAGCAATATGCTATTTTCAATAGACACAATTTAAACAAAAGTATGTAGAAAAGTTGAAAATCAAAGGATGAAGAAAGATGCACACTATGTTGCTACTTTAATAGCAATATCAACATTACATATAGAATATGAACCAAAGTATTAATAGAGCTCAAGAGCCATGGCATAACAATACAAAGAAAAGTCCATCAAGAACACAGATCATAAACTTGTATTTAACCACATAGCCATGAAATGCATAAAAAGAAACTAAAAAATAATGAGCAAATTTGACAAGTCCACAATCAGAGTGGGTGATTTTAACACAGCTTTCCAAAATTTATGTATCAAGCAGACATAAAATTAGTCAGAATATGGAAGATATTAATGAGGTGATAACATGTTTAATTTAATGGATGTTTAGAGAGAATTCTGTACCTTCCAGACAAACCCATATTGAACCTTTACAAAAACTGACCCTTTACAAGGCAAAAAGGAATCCAGCAAATTACAAAAAAATCACTGCAACATCCATCAAATCCTCTCACCATAATAAAATATTCAGTTCAGTCACTCAGTTGTGTCTGATTCTCTGCATTCCCATGGACTGTAGCACACCAGGCTTCCCTGTCCATTACCAACTCCCGGAGTTTACCCAAACTCATGTCCATTGAGTTGGTGATGCCGTCCAACCATCTCATCCTCCGTCACTCTCTTCTCCTCCTGCCTTCAATCTTTCCCAGCATCGGGGTCTTTTGTAATGAGTCAGTTCTTTGCATCAGGTGGCCAAAATATTGGAATTTCAGCTTCAGCATCAGTCCTTCCAATGAACATTCAGGACTGATCTCCTTTAGGATGGACTGGTTGGATCTCCTTGCAGCCCAAGGGACTCTCAAGTCTTCTCCAACACCACAGTTCAAAAGCATCAGTTCTTTGGCACTCAGCTTTCATTATAGTCTTTCACATCCATACATGACTACTGGAAAAACTATCCCGTTGACTAGACAGAACTTTGTTGGCAGAGTAATGTCTCTGCTTTTTAATATGCTGTCTAGGTCGATCATAGCTTTCCTTTCAAGGAGCAAGCGTCTTTTTATTTCATGGCTGCAGTCACCATCTGCAGTGATTTTGGAGCCCCACAAAATAAAGTCTCTGACTGTTTAAACTGCTTCCCAATCTATTTGCCATGAAGTGATGGGATCAAATGCCATAATCTTAGTTTTCTGAATGTTGAGTTTTAGGCCAACTTTTTCACGCTCCTCTTTCACTTTCATCAAGAGGCTCTTTAGTTCTTCTTCACTTTCTGCCATAAGGGTAGTGTCATCTGCATATATGAGGTTATTGATATTTCTCCTGGCAATCATGATTCCAGCTTGTGCTTCTTCCAGCCCAGCATTTTTCATGATGTGCTCTGCATATAAGTTAAATAAGCAGGGTGACAATAATCAGCCTTGATATACTCCCTTCCCGATTTGGAGCCAGTCTGTTGTTCCATGTCCCGTTCTAAATGTTGCTTCTTGACCTGCATACAGATTTCTCACGAGGCAGGTCAGGTGGTCTGGTATTCCCATCTCATTAAGAATTTTTCACAGTTGGTATAGAATTTTAGAAATTAATAATTAAAAAGCTAAGATGTTGAAAATATAGGAAAATGTATAGAAACAGAAAAGCAGCAGGAAAAATGTTGTCAGTCATGTATGTGAACCTACTGTAAAGTCACAACAATATAAGGAATATTTACCACTTAAGAATATATAGCTCAGATCTGATGACAGCACAATATTTGTTATATGGTATATAAATTATATACGTCATGTTTATATAAGTTAATGTGTGTGTGTGTGTGTGTGTGTGTGTGTGTGATATAACAATTGAGTAAAAAAGAAAAAGATTCAGTAAATTGTATTGAAGCAAGTGGTTCATAATTTGGAAAAATTCCTTTATATTCTCATCTTATACTAACACCAAAATCAATCCCAGATGGACTAAACAGTTGAATCTAAAAGTCAAGATAGAAGATCACTAGAGAATAATAGAAATAAATGTTCTGTCTCTGAGCAGGAGAATATTTTCTAAGCCTAGAAGCAAACAAAAAATATAGTAAAGATCAATTTGGCTATATAAAATTTTGCTTAAAAAAATCTCTAAAAAAGTTTATAACATAGATTCAAATAAAGACAATAGCTATAACTATCACATACAAACCATATGAGAAAAATGCCATGAGATAGATAAATGAGCACTGACAAAATGAATTATTTGCTGAAGAAAACAATATAAATATAAAATTTTCTATTCACACAATGAAATATGCTCTTCCCTAATACCTTAGGTATTTGT
This sequence comes from Antilocapra americana, assembly GCA_007570785.1. Taxonomy (NCBI): domain Eukaryota; kingdom Metazoa; phylum Chordata; class Mammalia; order Artiodactyla; family Antilocapridae; genus Antilocapra; species Antilocapra americana. Next base: position 21,783,451 of record ML662442.1, read on the forward strand.
GAGGTTCTGATGAGGTGGTCAGTCTTGTAAAGAATTGGTACTCAGTTTGGCAGTCTGTATCAAGGTTTTGGTAATGTTTCTATGCCAAAGTATGAACAAAATTTTATTCATGATGTTGTCACCTCTTTACTTGAAAAGCAAAAATTGCCAATAATTTAAAGTGTTAAATAATGAAGGAATAGTTAAGTAAGTTATGGTGTTCAAAGATATGATGCAATAGAGTATAATTATATGAGGTTCTTATTATATTCCAGGTTATAACATAATAATATGCTTTGCCTTAATTTAAAATAAATCATCATACTAACCTATAAATATAGTATCGTTTTAACTACATTAAAAAGTTGGAAGAAAATATATAAATATGCTAATTGTATTTTTCTCAAGCTGGAACTGTGGGTAATTTCTAGTCTTTGAAATATTCTCCTGTATTCTCCGGGTAGAGCATATATCATCTTTAATTAAAAAGATAACCCTGTATGCGAGACAGCAAAAGAGATGCAGATGTATAGAACAATCTTTCGGATTCTATGGGAGAAGGCAAGGGTGGGATGATATGGGAAAATGGCATTGAAACATGTAAATTATCATATGTGAAATCAATCACCAGCCCAGGTTTGATGCTAGACACAGGGTGCTCAGGGCTGGTGCACCGGGATGACCCAGAGGGATGGAATCGGGAGGGATGTGGGAGGGGGTTCTGGAAGGGGAACACATGTATACCCATGGTGGATTCATGTCAATGTATGGCAAAACCAACATGATAAGGTAAAGAAAATAAATAAATATTAAAAAAAATAGGGATCTGCACGTGGCTAGAGGTGAAATACTGTAATAGGCCAGGTAGAAACATCAAGGATGGAAGGAGTAGCAACTTTCAGAATCTTAGAAACTACTAAAAAGTTTGCCTAATGATAAAGAACTGCCTTTTAGCATTTGTGTGACCTAGATCAGGCAAAACCAAAACAAAGCAACAAGCAAACAAATAAACACAAATAATATTTTAATTCTACTTAATGCAAATATTTACTGACTAGTCTTTATGATGGTGCTTTGAAATATTAATGAACTGCAGTGTTACACTCTGAATTGTCATATAATTAGATTTCTCATTCTATTGTTAATAAATCTTTTATTAGGGGGTAAAACTGTTCTCTTATCAGTGTGTACATTTTGATGTTATTGCTTCTCCAGGATCAATGAATTGATTGATCTACAAATCTTTTTTTAAAATTTATATTCATTTAATTATTTTTCACCTCACAGAGTCTTTGTTGCTGCCCACGGGCTTTTGCTAGTCACAGTGAGCAGAGGACTACTCTCTAGTTACAGGGTGCAGGCTTCTCATTGCGGTGGCTTCTCTTGTTGCAAAACATGGGCTCCAGGGTGCACAGGCTCAACAGTTGCATCGAGTGGGTTCAGTAGTTGTGTGGCATGGCTTAGTTACCCCTGGGCATGTGGGATCGTCCCCAACCAGGGATTAAACACCATATTCCCTGCATTGGCAGGGTGAGTTCTTCACCACTGGACCACCAGAGAAGCCAGATCTGCAAATCTTTTCTGCCATATTTTGTTTAGATACTTAGCTTCCCCCAGGCTCAACTTTCTGATACACATAGGGAAGAATATTCTAGTGCTTCTCAGGTTTAACTGTGTATATGAATGACTTGAGGATCTTGTCAAACCTCCGCCGACTCTGGTTCTGTAGGAGGAGAGCATGGCCTGATAATCTGCATTTCTATCTGACATTTATTTTTAGTGCGGGCATCTAGAGAACTCAGAGGTGCCCAGCAGCTTCAGAGACCTGTGGGCTCATCCACTACTATTAAGATGATTCCTACAGAGGTGGGGTCAGTTATGTGGCAAGGGGCCATCTCTCCACTGACACTTTAATCAACCTGAGTCCTTTGGCTGGAGGACAGAGGTAGGAAAAGACAATTGCCAGATGGTGACCATCAGTGTGGAAAAGATGGCTGAATAGTGGAGGAGGAGGAAGGGGAATTACATGCTGGCAGGAGTCTCTTTGCTGACTGAGTTCTATTTTATTGACATTGCATCCTTCTCCTGACTTCTCACCGGAACTAATTACATACGCCCGTCAGGCGGATGCGTGACACAGCTTCAACCCCATGAAATTGTAAAATTACATTTAATAGTCCCACTCCTCCAGGGCCTGGGGGCTGTTTTACCTACTGGGCTCAAGCCAGGCAATGAAAGTGACAGAAAAAGAGGCTTCCAGCACCCTCGCCTTTGAAGGAGCTTATACTCTGGTTGGGGCTACTCTGGGGGCTCAGATGGTAAGAATCTGCCAGCCATGCGGGAGACCAAGGATTGATCCCTGCTTTGGGAAGGTCTCTTGAAGAAGGAAAGAGCAACCCACTCCAGTATTCTTGCCTGGAGAAATCCATGGACAGAGGAACCTGGTGAGCTGCAGTCTATGGGGTGGCAGAGTCAGATGCAATTGAATGACTAACACGCACATTCATACTCTGGTTGAGGAGGGGAAAAAAAGAAAGAGGGAGAAGAAACAATAGGAGAATAGGAGAAGAATCTGGATACTTACTCTGAAGGACTGAGGACAAAATGTTAACCTTGCTTTGTTTGAAGAAAGTTTTGAGTTCAGTTCAGTCACTCAGTTGTGTCCGACTCTTTGCGACCCCATGGACTGCAGCACGCCAGGCCTCCCTGTCCATCGCCAACTCCCGGAGTGTACTCAAACTCATGTCCATTGAGTTGGTGATGCCATCCAGACATCTCATCCTCTGTCGTCCCCTTCTCCTCCTGCCTTCAATCTTTTCCAGCATCAATGTCTTCCAAGGAGTCAGTTCATCGCATCAGGTGGCCAAAGTATTGGAGTTTCAGCTTTAGCATCAGTCCTTCCAATGAATATTCAGGACTGATTTCCTTTAGGATGGACTATTTGGATCTCCTTGCAGTCCAAGGGACCCTCAAGAGTCTTTTCCAACATCATAGTTCAAAAGCATCATTTCTTTGGCACTCAATCTGACAATAAGATGGATCCTCTCTTTTTACATCATTGATAGACTCAAACCATAGTATCTGGATTATTGATCAATGACACAAGCTCCAAATTTATAATACTAAACTAATTTTTGTTTTTACTTTAAGAGATATATTCAAGGAACAAACCTCCAGTTATTAAATAAATAAGCTATGGGGGTATTATATACAGCATGGCGACCATAGTTGATAATACTGTATTGCATATTGAAGATGCTAAGAAAGAAAGTCTTAAAAAATCTCATTCCAAGACATAAACATTTCTGTAACTATGTCTGGTAATGGATGTTAACTAGACTTATTGTGATGATCATTTAAGAATATACACATATATTGAATCATCATGTCGTACACCTGAAACTAATAAAGTGTTGTATGTCAATTATATCTCAATTTAAAAAATCACACAAAATAAATATACTTGATATAATTCTTATTGGCAGCCACAGAAAAAAAAGAATTTGATATGATAGTTGGTAAGTCAAGCAGGGCTTCCCTGGTGGTTCAAATGGTAAAGAATCTGCCTGCAATGCAGAGACTTCGGTTTGATCCTTGGGTCAGGAAGATCCCTAGGAGAAGGAAATGGCAACCCACTCCAGTATTCTTGCTTGGGAAATCCCATGGACAGAAGGGCTTGGCAGACTACAGGCCATGAGATCACAAAGAGTCGGACACGACTGAATGACTAAACCATCTCAAAGCAATCAAAAACGATGGACTAGAACTTCCCTGGCAGCTCAGTGGTTATGACTCTGTGCTTCTATTGCAGCTGGTATGAGTTTGATCCCTGGTCAGAAAACACATGCTGCATAATGCAGCGAAAAAATTAAAAATAAGACAAACTCAGATTTATTCTTAAACTGCCCAATCTGTGCCAGCTCCTCCTTTACCCATGTTTTGATTGTTGCATCCAGAGAAGCCAACCTGAGACAATACCAACAATGGTCCAAGAACACAGACAGGCAAGGGACTTTCCTGGTGGTCCAGCAGGGCAGGGAACACAGGTTTGAGCCCTGCTCAGGGAACTAAGATCTCACATGCCAACTACTGAGCCTGCGTGTGCCAACTACTGAGCCTGCGTGCCCCAACAGAAGACCCCAAGTGCCAAACCTAAGGACTGATGCAACCAAATAAATAAATAAATATTAAAAAAAAAGAACAAAGGCATATGACAGGGCTTTGGAGATGGATCACTCGCTGCCCAGATCTACTGGCGGTGGGTGGAACAGAGAACCCTTGGTTCTAGCTGTGAGTTAAAATGGTTGACTGGTTCAAAGGAACTCACTAGCAGGTGTGACTTTTCAGTTACACCTTTTGAGAAGTAAATATTAAGAAAATGACATTGGATGGCTATTATACCACTGATATATTTGATGATAAAAAAAAAGCTACAGGTTAAGAACTAGTTTTCACATCAATAGAAAAGTGAGTTGAGATTCAGATAGACTAGTAAGGAGACACATTTCTAGACTCACAGAGCCTTTTGTACAGGTGACAACACTCTGGAAGACAAAACAAAAAAGGAGGAAGGAGAACAAGTAGGAGTTGAGAAGGGAATAAAGATTTCAGGGGGAAAAAAAATGAGGAATTATCTCCAGTAATACAGCTTGTTTCTGGGTGGTCAGTCTCCTTACTAGTCTTTCATTCCTACCTTCCTTGTGGTTTTCCAGTGGCTGTCTGAATCTACATTTGTGAATTTCATCCATGACTATTCAAATCCTTTCATACATAAATGTGTCATTTGACTTCTTTCATTCAGCTATCTGCTATTGCTAATAATGAGGTGTGCAAAGGGATAATATATCTCTTTCATTTATACTGGCAATACTCTTGAATTTTATTAATCTACATACATTCAATGCTGCTCATTCCAAAAGCAGAGAATATGAGCCTTTTTCTGCTTTTATCATTTTGTCATGTAGAATTAAGGCACCAAATGAACATAATAGTATTTTTTAATGGACCAAAATTGTTTCTCAATTCCCCTGAAAGACTTTGAAATTCTTCTTTTCCTAAGCCTCTTTAGAATCTTTCTAAATGATTTTTAAAATGAACAGTGCATGCCTACTCAGTTGCTTTAGTCATGTCCAACTCTTTGAGAACCTATGGTCTGTAGCCCGCCAGGTTCCTCTGTCCATGGGGATTCTCCAGGCAAGAAGACTGAAGTGGGTTGCATGCCCTCCTCCAGGGGATCTTCCCAACCCAGTGATCAAACCACTGTCTGTTATGTCTCCTTTGTTAGCAGGTGGGTTCTTTACTACTAGCGCCACCTGGGAAGCCCAAATTGAACAGAAAGAGATACAAACCTCCAGTCATATAATAAATAAGTCACAAGGATGAAATATACATCCTAAGCAATATGGTTAATAATATTGTAATAATTTTGTATGGAGACAGTTACTAAACTTACTATGGTGGTTATTTCATAATAAACACAAATGTCAAATCATTACATGGTACACCTACAACTAATTTGATATTGTACATCAGCTATATTTCAACTTTTAAAAAAATGAACAGAAACTTATAGCCAAAAAAAAAAGAAGCTGAATACTGGTATCAGAGCATTAGCTTAACTAGTATCATGTAGGGATATTAAATGACACCTAAGAGAAATATATAGTGCTTCTTTCAGGTTTATGGATTCTCTTATGTGCTTGCCATTTCAAAGCAACAAAAATTAATAGACAGCCAATAAGGACCTATTGTATGCCACAGGGAACTATATTCAATATTTGGTAACAACAGATGAAGGAAAAGCATCTGAAAAAGAATATATATATATATATTCAGTTACATTTATATATATATATATATAACTGAATCAGTATGCTGTCTAAAACTAACACAATATTACAAATCAATCATGCTTCAATAAAAATAAAATCAAATAAAATAACAGATATTATCTAAGAAGGTTTTCATGGGAAAGTCAGAAATGTTCACTCCTGGATGAAATCAGTCTCTCAGGGAGCCCATGGAAAGAATCTACATTGAGTGGATTTGTTGGGGACAGTAAAAACAACTTTAGATCTGGGTTCCACGAGTTGCACATAGAATCAAATTCTGGTGGGGTCCATTTTCTCCAGTGGAGGAGGCAGTATTGCTCACACACATTTAAATAAAGCAAAGATGGGAATCAAGAAAAACTGGTCAAATCACATCACTTTCTGGGACCTCAATTAGCTCCTCATACATAAGTAGTTCTCAAACCTAGATGCATGCTAGAATGATTCAGGAGTTTTTAAAAATCGTAGATTAGGTTTCCCTTTCTTTGAGCTTTGTAAGATGGAAGAATACAGAATGTACTTTTGTGTCAGCTGCTTAAGTTCAGCACTATTTCTGTGAAATTATCCTTGTCATTGTACATGCCAGTGGTTCACCCTTCATCACTGCAGTAAAGCATGCCATAGTATAAACATGTCATAAGTTATTCATCCATTATCTGTTGATAGAATTTGGGTTGTTTCTAGTTGAGGGCTATTATATGTAATAGTGCTATAATGATTCTGATCTGAATCTTAGAATATACGTATATTCTCATTCCTTTGGGGTAGATACACAGAGATAGAGTGGCTGAGTCATGGGGGTTTTGCATGTTTCATTTTACTAAATACAATTTTCCGAAAGAGTTGTTCCAAGCAGCAGTAGAGGAGAGTTCCAACTGTCTCCCACCCTACCTGACCTAGGATGTCATTAAAACACTTTTTTACTCATTCTGGCAGCTGTGTCACCATATTTCGTTGTGGCTTTAACTTTCACTTTCCTATTGGCTATTGATTTTGAGTACTTTTTTCAAATTCTTATTGGACATCTAAGTGTCTTTTTTAAATATAGAATTGTTCACATAGTCTTAGTTTTTGTTTTATATTTGATTTATTTTTGGCCACACCACAGGGCTTGTGGGATCTTAGCTCCCTGACCAGGGATTGAACCCAGGCCCTCAGCAGCAGAAGCACAGAGTTCTAACCACTGCATCACCAGGGAATTCTCTGTTTTGTACCCTTTTATTAATCATTTAAAAAAAATTCCAGTATGGAATTTTAGTACAGTGTGTTAGCTTTCAGGTGTACAGCAAACTGATTCATATACTTTGCTGTATAGGAATAGCATATGCATATACCATTGGAAAAAGAATGGCATTTTTCCATTATTAGGTATCCTCTTTCATAAAGTGCCTGTTCGATTTTTAAAAATTAGCTTATTTTCCTTTTTGTTACTGAACTATAGTAGTTCTTTATATATTTTGGATACAAGTCCTGTGTTCAACAGGTGTATTGAAAAACTCTTTTACCTTTCTGTGAACTGTCATTTCCTTTTCTTTGTTGTCTTTCTATAAAGAGAATTTCTTATTTTGTAAGAGAACTTTTTTAATTTAATGAAGTCTAATTTATCATTGTTCTTCTTTCTGATTAGTGATATTTTGTGTCCTGTTGAGGAAATCTTTGCTTGTCTACTCCATGCCATTAAATATTCCATGTTTTCTCCTTCCAGATGTATTATTTTTACATGTAAATCTATAATCCATTTGAAATTAGTGTGAGTTAAGGGTCAAGATTAAATTTTCTCCATATGGATATCTAGCCCCTTATTTGAAAGATTTCTTAAATTTATGTGATAAGATAGATTGGGTTAAAATTTACTCTTCTTAAGATGTCCTTGTCAGGTTTTATTATCTGGGTTATCCTGGCATCACAAACAAGTTGGGAAATGTTTCCTGTTTCTCTACACTCTTACAAAGTTTGGGTAAGATTAGTAGTATTTCTTCCTTAAATGTGAGAAGAATTCACCAGTGAAGCCATCTGGACATTTCACAAATCAAAGTCTTCCTAGGTTACCATTATAGCTGTCTAGTCATTGTCTAGTTATTCTCTAGCCTGCCTATGCCCACGTAAGTTTTTTTTTTTTTTTTGCTCAGTTATAAAGCCATTTTAAAGCATGAAAGAAGAACTGAATATATTTACAGAAGATTTGCAGCAGGTATTCACATTAATACTCAAGAAGGAAGTTTTAGCTCTAGTTGAAAACGCTAGAAATCACATGTCATTTTTCCAGAAAACACATTTAAGTAGATGAAACAGGAAAAAAAATTAGTGTGTAGGTGTGATAAGTGCTCTTTCCCTTTTGTACAAAACAAAATTGGAGAGCTGTGTCTGTGATCTGAGGATGTATTTGCTTATTTGTTAGATTTCTAAAAATGTGCCTTCACTAACAGGCTCCTGGGTGTTGGTAAAAATAAGCATTGTAATTAAATGAAATGGCATGGCTGTTGAACTATGAGAGTTTTGTTTCAGATAGAGAGGACTATTAGTCCTGTTTAGGGAAGGAGTAGGGGATAAATAAGTAGATTGTCCAGGTTTGTAAAAATAAAAAAGTATCATCAGTACATGCTATAGGAAGAAAGGGAAAAATCACTGTCTCCTTTAACTTAGGAATGTATTAAATGACTTGAAAGGCATTTAATTCTACAGCAGGTGAGAATTTCTACAGACAGATTCTGTCTCTCCCTCCTTCTCCCTCCTTTCTTTCCTTTTCTCTCTTTTTCTCTGAGAGCTTTGACCTTCTATACTTACACATTTCAGCCGCTTTGACCTCACTGACTCCTATCTCTTCTATCAATACAGCGTAAGTGCCTGGTACAAAATAAAATTCCCATCTTCCAACAAAATCAAAGGAAGATTAGGTGGTAAAAGAATTCAAATGGGCAGAGAGTTAAACCGATGAATTCAATTTGTAGAGGTGCTTTGATGGTGGTTCCTGTATGGTTGAGGGGAAAGCACAAACCAGATGCAGGATTTGGAGAGGGGGCTCCCAAAGGACCCTTCCTAGGAGGTGGAAAAACATCATTGAAAAAATTGGAAGAAAACTCGGAAACATTCAGAGAAGGCTTTTAGAATGGAAGAAGTGGCCAAATCATGGGCAATATTGACTTTCTGACTCAGGGATATGTAATTGCTGTAGTGATAATTTTATAAGCAAATTAAGTTACAGTTCAAGTGGGTTCAAGCAATGAAGGAAGTGTGACTTGGAAACAGGGCTGAACCTGTAGCTCAAAGAGAAGGGATTTCACATTCTCACTAACCAAAGAAGCTGGGAAAAGTAGCTCTGGTTTGCAAGGAAGGTAGTCCTACAAGTAAGTTAGGAGAGGGCTTCCAAAACTATACTGCAGTACCATCACATGTGTCAATTTACGTCAAAAGGAATGTAGTACTACAGATTCATGCAGCTGTCACCCACCGGCCTCATGGGGAGTAAACTGACTTTATATTTTCTCTAGCTCACTGAACAATGGGGTGGGGGTGAGGGAAGCATGATGGGAGAGCCGGAAGGGGCAGGGGGGTGGGGCTCATGGTCCAAGGGGCGTGGTCTCTTCAGGAAAAACATCCGGTCTTCTGGTCTTCTGGAAGTTGGAGGCCGAAGCGACGGAAGTGAAACTGTAGGAAGCCATTTTGTAACTGTCCTGACTACCTGATATTGCCGTGACACAGAAGCCAAGACTGAGATTGTTTACCAAGCACACAGGGGAGTCCAGTGTGATTGGCTGCAAGAATTCCACATGGAATTTCATGTCAATGTTCTGACCTCTAGGGTAAGATTTGCAACTCTGCCTTCTTGGTAGCCTGTGAATTGTTTCAGCCCAAACAGAAGACCCCTGACCCTGATATCACCCTCTGGAATTTTCTGTCAGATACTGTGTTTCCCAGCCACGAGCAACCACATAAAATTGCTCCCAAAGGCACTTCAGTGGAATCTTGAAGCTTTTCATCAGCCCCTTAGATGAAAGGTACCCTGCCCTGCCCTGCCAGCCAGTCTCTGTGAAGCTGGTGTGTTCTGCCATTGATTTTCCTCCTGGGCCTTCCTCATTGGATGACCTGAATTCACACACAGCTTTGCTTCCTTTCCAGAAATAAACCAGATATACTTTGCTCAGATTTTTGAAGTGTAATGCTTTAGGAGACAGAGGGCTATAGCTTGATCCAAGTGTTGCATGTGCCCTTGAGGCCATCCTAGGACAGAACTCAAAGAAAGACCCATGCCACAGCTAAGACCTGATGCAGCCACATAAATCAGTATTTAAAACAAACAAACAAACACCAAAGACCCAACTCTCTCTCTCTTTCTCTCTCTCTCTCTCTTTCTTTCTCTCTCTCTCCCCCTCTCTCCCCCTACCCCCGTTCCCCCGTCCATACTAGAGACAAGAAGTCTATTGGCAGGGATTCATGGCTAACTAGCAAGTCATTCTTGGAGAATACAGTAATCAGTTTTCCTGGAGTAGAGTCAGGGGGAGGTGAGACTGCTAATGATTCTAAGGGAGCTACTGGATGGTAATTATTTATCAGCCCTGGATGGTAATTGTATTTATCGCAGATTGAGGAGATTATGCAGGTGAGACAGTTCAGAGGGGCCTCCAAAGGAAATAGTCCCAAATTATTTGTCCCTACCCTTGCTGCTGATTATAGATAGTAAAATATGGAAACCTATATCAACTCTTCTCTGGTTTCTAAAGCGTGAGATCCAGTAAAAGTCTGGGCTCACACCGAGTTCATTAAAGCTCTGCTGACGTTCATTTTTTTGCTCATTCCAGTGCACTCACAAACTCCTACCCTGATCTTTTGCTCTCTGATCACTCTCTACTCTCTGACCACAGCAGGAAATGAGTAAACATTGACTGGACAGATGAGTGAGGAATTTCTGGTCGATATCAGACAAGGAAGGTAAGGAGAGCAGAGCAGTCAAAGAAGGAAAATAGAATGTGGAAGAATGGATCAGAGGCAGAGAGATCTAACGGCAAAAGGGATTGAATCATCAAGTTGCTGTTATCGTGTTAGTTGGTCAGTCGTGTCTGACTCTTTGCAACCTCGTGGACTGAAGCCTGCCAGGCATCATCTTGCCTGAGGAACCTCCTTGGAATCCCTATCTGCTGGGGTGCCCTTTCTGAGCCCTTCTTTAGCATGGTTTACTGTAGCTGTTGTGACAACACCTGCCAGCAGTTGCAAGCTTGCTTTTCTCTCTTCACAGACATGTAACTTCTCAAAAAGCAGAGACTCAGACTTTCAAACCCTGTTGCCTGAAATAATAATGGGCACATCCTGAGTATTCAGCAACTACTTGGAAAAAAAAGAGAAAGAGAGAGAGGAAGTTAAAAGAAGGGTATACTAGAGAATTGAGCGTTGCAAGCCTGGCTCAAAGCCCCTCTGCACCATGTGATACTATTCCTCAGCCCCAGTGGATTAGAACTGTCAGTGGTATAGCTTTTAAAGAGGGGCTGAGCTAGTCAGATTCATTTCTTGGGGTTTCAGAGTTGGAGAAGGAGAAGCTGAGTGAATTAGGAAAGGAAACTGGAGCTAAAGGCATAATGTAGAGTCAAAACACAGGCATAGTGGAAGCAGAAATTAATAGTGATGAGAAGTCAGTTAATAGAGAGGCCCAAGTAGAACAGATGCACAAAGAAACACAGGTGTCATGAGAAAGAAGACATACAACCAGAGAAAGAGAGAGATGGACAAACAGACTTCTGTGGTTCCTGTTACTTCCAGGGTCTTCTGTATTTTAACATTAAATTCTTATGGGAATGAATCTGAATTCTGTTCCATATAAGTAAAAGGGTCTAAACTGAAACAGAGGGAGAGGAGAGAAGAGGTGTGATGGTGTGATCTTTAATAAGAAATATATATTTGGTCTTCACCCCATTTTTGGCACAGAGTTCCTAAAATCCTTGAAATTTCCTAAGAGATGAGAACTACAAAGAAGTCTTTTGTTGTGTTAATGAGGTGCCTTCTGAACTGCACCTAAGGATGGGGCTGGTTGCCAGTAGACCAAACCCGGTGAAAAGAGATTAGAACTTCAGTCACACACCCCTGACCTCTAGGGGAGAGGACAGGGACTGCAGGTTGAATCAATCAACAATAGTCAGTGATTTAATCAGTCATGCATATGTAATGAAGCCTCCGTAAAAGCCCAGAGGAAGAGATTTGAGAGTGCCAGGTTGGTGAACACTTGTAGATTTAGGGAAAGATCCATGCCTGGAGAAAGCATGGAGTCTCTGTGCCCTTTCCCCATACGTTGCCCTCTTCATCTGGCACTACAACCCATTGAATCACTTCATCTGGCTCTTCCTGCATTGTTTCCTTTTAATAATAAACTGGTAATCTAGTAGGTAAAACACTTCTCTGAGTTCTCTGAGCCACTCTAGCAAATTGATTGAAGGAGGGGTCGTTAAGACCTCTGATCCATAGCTGGTTGGTCAGAAGCACAGGGTGACAACCTGGACTGAAAGATGCAGCAGTTTTGAGGCACCTTAACTGAGCCTTGTGGGACCTGATGCTGTTCCCAGGTAGAAAGTGTCAGAATTGGGTGACATTGCAGGACACCCTATAATCGCATCAGAGAATTGCCTTTTGGTATGGGAAAGACTCCTGCACAGTGAACTTAGTGATGAGAACTATAGGAGGGAAAGAAAAGAAAAGAGCAAATAAGATTTGTTTAGACTAATGACTTTCCTCTGCCCTAGACTTCTCTGCTTGCTTCAGGATTGACTTCATGCCAGACAGAAACAAAGAAACCCCTTCCCCATCCACTAGCCCAGACCCTGGGGGCTCTGATCCCCAAAATCTTCCTCTGTGGGCTCACCCTGGTCACTGCTCTCTTGCATTGTCATTGTGAATCATATACAAATGAGCAGAGGTCTGAGGAATACTGAATCCCTGGTGCTAACATGAAGAAATAATTAAGGAAGTTAAAAATATTAAGTAGTTTGCTGGACTTCAGATGTAATTCATTAAAAGCCAAACTTCAATAGCAAAAAATAAGTGCAATCAAGAACTATTTTTAACTTTAGAAAATTGATTACTAGTTGTTTTTAAAATAGGCAAAAATTAAACATAAATGCTTTCAGAGAAAATTTGTAAAATAATAAATGAAAGACACAAAGTGGTTTTTTTTCTAATGCTGTATCTAAACAATTGTTTTACTGTTGCAAAACTGGCATGACGACTTAATGTCATCATGCCAAGAAATAGAACTCTTACTTTACTGCTTTCCGGATTTATCAAAAAGGATATCTTGAAAATATGTCTTACAAGGACTTTCAAAATATTTTCAGATGCTAGTTGATAGACAAGAATTTATATTATGTTAGACTCCAAACACTGATAGAAGGAAGTAAAATTATTTGCTTATACTGGAATAATGGCTAATAGTTTAATAATTTTTTAGGAAGTAAGAATTTATGATACAATAGTAGATGCTGGCACAAACTTATTAGCTATGTAACAGCTGCCATGGAGAGGTTATCTTGGAGGGAAAGTCCCCAGGGCATGTTTGTATGCAGAGGACCAAAATTTCCAAGAAGGAAGATTCACATTTAATTCTTGAATTATTTCCTTATTAAAAAGAAGTTGGGAAACTGCTAATTAGAATGATGGGTGTACCATGCAAAATCTAACATATTTACTTTTTCAGCTCTGTTGAGGTATAACTGACAAGTAAAATGATAAGATACTTAGAGTATTCACCCTGGTGATTTGACATACATACCCATTGTGAAAGGACTTCCACCATCCAGTTAACTAACACTTTATCACCTCACATATTTATCTCTTCGTTTCTATTGGAGGGGTAAGAGCATTTATGTTTTACTTTCTTAGCAAATTTCAGTTATATAATACAGTGTTATCAACAATAGTCAGCACATTTTGTATTAGATGCTCAGAACTTATTCATTTTATACCTTAAAGTTTATGCTATTTTACTGACCTCTTCTGATTTCTCCCACCCTGCCAGTCCCCAGCAACAAATTTCTACTTTCTGTTTCCATCAGTTTGACTTAAAAAAAAAAAAAAAGATTCCACAAATAGGCGATGCCATGCAGTATCTGTCTTTCTCTAACTAGCCTATTTCACTTACTATAAGGCCTTCACAGCCCATCCGTGTTGAGCCAAATGGCAAGATTTCCTTCTTTCTCATGGCTGAATGTGTGTGTGTGTGTGTGTGTGTGTGTGTAAGATGTGATATATATATGATGCTTTATATATATATATAATATATAATGTTTTATATATTATTATATATAATGTTTATATCTATATAGAGAGATATAGATATTGATGGTGAAGATGGCTTGGAGGATAGCATGTAAAGATTTCAACAACTTAATTTCCTCTAACCAAAGCTGATCTGAATATTACTCCTGCTGAATGCTCAACCACAAATAAAGCAGACATTTCCAAGCCCCCAACAGGGGGCTCCCTTACAGTATCACCAGCCTTCCTGGTAGCAAGTGAATTGCAGTACCTTCCTTCCATCATAGAAGTTTATATTCATTGAAAATAGAATCATATTCTGTTAAGTACATTTGTTTTCCCCGATTAAAATCTTCTACCAATACCATCTTTGTAGATTTGCTGAATGCCCTAATGTTATATTTCACACTGCATTGTTTCTGATCAAGGTGTTTGTTTTACCAGTAAATATCCAAGAAATTCACTGCCTTCATCAGAAGTAACAAACCATGAAACAGCTTATATCCTGTTTAAATCTTACCTTATACAGTTAAGGTGATATCCAAGGCAGCATATTATATAATATGAATCAAATTTAATAAGTGGTGATTTTTCTCCAATTGGAATTCTCAGCCTGTGAACCAAATGACAGAGAATGGAAGTGATTTAACTTTTCACTTAACCACTTAACTTCTCCTCTAATGGGCCACACATACACTGTCTCTTCTCATGCTTTCAATTTTATACTCTGCTGATTTGAATGTCTTAATTCTTTTAGAAACTCTGCTGAACCAAAAGAAGGACTGCTATGCAGTCATTTGGACCCTTATATTTCTTAATCATCAAAAAAATATAAGCATATTATTGTATTTCCTAAGTGACTGATATTCATTATCCAGGAGAGCTAGGACTGCTCCTATAAGCAAGGAATGAGGAGAAATGTGTCTGTTTTCTGGGCAACTATCTTGGTACCTTGTTAGTACTTTTATAATTAGTGACAATAATTAATAGGAGAGTTCTGCAGACCAATATGGGAAGGACTACTACAGTATAAACAGTTCAAGTATGCAGGGTTGAGTTATTCCTCTAGTTAAACAACCAAGACCAGAACTTTGAATAAGTATGGGAAAAAAAATGTTTAACTTTCCCATGACCAGTTACAATAATGGCAATAATGAGCATATTTTTCCTTGCTTGATTATTTATATATCTGTGTATTTTAACTGGTTTCACTCCTATTCCCTCTTCTATTATTTTGTATAAGTTTGACCTGAAAGACTAACGGTTGTGTTATAGAATGTCAAAGTGAAAGTGAAAGTCACTCAGTCATGTCCAATTCTTTGCAACCTCGTGGACTATACAGTCCATGGAATTCTCCAGGTTGGAATACAGGAGTGGGTAGCCTTTCCCGTCTCCAGGTGATCTTCCCAATCCAGGAATCGAACCATGGTCTCCTGCATTGCAGGCAGATTCTTTACCAGCTGAGCTACCAGGGAAGCCCAGAATGGCAAAGGGAAAATGATCTAACTGGAAGGCGAATGATGGTTAACCAGAGATGAGTACAGAGACTGAATGATGAAACTTGGATTCTCCACTTTCTGGAAAGTGAAAGAACCTATATTTTTTTGTAAGAGGGTGGGTGTCATCATGTTTGTTTGTGATGTTGTTTCTATGGGTGTTTTGAAGGATAGGAGGATGCTCACATATGCTGAGCTGACAAGTGTGTGGACTCTTCAGATATGTTGCATGTTGTCAATTCATCATCATCTTTATCCTTTAGAGGATGGGAAGTACATCTCCTTGATTTACTTGTGAGGAGAGTTCTGGGTTTGACCATCTTAAGAAGTACACATGGAGTTTTTGTAATGTGGAAGAGAAGGAAAAGCCCTTATTCTTCTCTGACAATTGTGGCCAAGACGCTTGGGAAGTTTGCAGAGTAGGTCTGCATCAGACTCTGGGAATTCGCTGATGAAAAACCTATTTCAATATCGAAGGTACCTTAGGTCATGAAAGTGAAAGTGAAAGTCGCTCAGCCATGTCCAACTCTTTGCGACCCCATGGACTATACAGTCCATGGAGTTCTCTAGGCCAGAATACTGGAGTGGGTAGCCTTTCCCTCCTCCATGACATCTTCCCAACCCAGGGATCAAACCCAGGTCTCCTGCATTGCAGGTGGATTCTTTACCAACTGAGCTATCAGGGAAAACTGCCTTAGGTCATAGGTGACATTTTTATATTTGTAGCCTCCTGAGCAACTGACCTTGAGGTTGTGCTTCATGGTCTAGGATTCCTGAATAATGCCCCTCCCCACCCGAAGATGTCCATATCCTAATTCATAAAATGTGTGAATATATTACCTTATATGATACAGAAATTAAGGTTGCAGATGGAATTAAGGCTACAGACCTTCAGATGGGTGGACTATACTGAATTATCCTGGTGGGTCAAGTCTAACCACATGAGCCTTGAAAATCAGAGAACCTTTCCTGGCTGGACTAGAGAGAGATGTGAGGATGAAATGGAGAAAGAGCCTTTGGTCCTTGCCCCTGGCCACCACGTCCTTTGCCTGCCTTTTGCCTGTGGAAAATTTTAATCAAAGGATAAGTTTAATCAGAGAACTGAGGAATACAGAAACAAAGGAAAACAGTCGAAGAAGACTAAATAATAGCAATGTAGTCATTGAGCATAATCAGGGACCCTTAGTTCTTGCTCAAGGGCTGATAGATAATATTCTGAGACATGTCCTGTGAGCCATCTTATAAATACCAAAACACCAGGCAGAGAAGTTAACTACATGATGAGCAGACTGTACCCAGGAAGGAGCCACCACAATTCCGACAATTGGCTGTAAAGAAATGGGGACAAAGGGACCCTGGAACTGAAGATTAACTGAACCTAAAACAACTAAGATGACACTGGTCACACCACTGATGACCAGTTGGAAGATGACTGTTAGAGGTGACTGTGCTGTTTCTACATGTAACCCCCTCCCATCTGTCTATAAAAGCTCTCACCCCCTGCATGTCAGGGTGCGGAGGGCTTCGGCCTTCAGACAGATGTCCGCCACCCACCCTGCTTAGTTGGCGGCATCTGAAATAAAGCCAACTTCCCTTTCCACCAAGCTGGGCTGTTCATTGGCTTTCGAGCAGTGAATAATGGGACCCCAAACACTTTCGGTAACAAGGACAGAAGAAGGATCAGAGATGTACCATGAAAAGGGCTCTGCCTGCCATTTCTGGACTTGAAAATGTTAGACATAACTATTAAAGGAATGATATTGAAATGGCTAGCTATTCTAAGTCTTGTACAAATAGTTTGCGCTTGTAAGTCAAATCACATGACTATGAAAACAGCTAATGAAGCCTGACAAGTGAGTCATTTCCTAACAACTGAAATATCATGGGAAACATTGCCTTTAGTGACATTATTTTCCAACATGATAAAAATATATAATTCTGAACAAAAGTATTCACATTCTTCCCTTTGAAACACAAGGTCATTATACTTTTTTGGAAAATTAAGCACATATTTAAAGTACAGGGACACATGTATACCCATGGCAGATTCATGTCAATGTATGGCAAAACCAACATGATAATGTAAAGAAAATAAATAAATAATTCAAAAAAAGAAAAGAAAAAACAAAAAGGTACAGGGGGCTACCTTCATGGTCCAGTGGAAGCCTGGTCCAAGAATCAGCCTTATGATGCAAGAGACACCAGTTTGATCCCTGGTCCAGAAAAATTCCACATGCCAGAGGACAACTAAACCATGTGCCACAACAACTGAGCCCCTGGTTTAGAGCCCGGGAACCACGACTACTGAGCCCATGTGCGGCAACCACTGAAGCCTCAGAACCTAGAACCTGTGCTCCACAACAAGAGAACCACTGCAGTGAGAAGCCTGCACACAGCAATGAAGGGTAGCCCCCACCTGCTGCAGCTAGGAAAAGCCCACGTGCAGCAAGGAAGATCCACCACAACCAAAAATAAAATAAATAAGTAAATCTTAAAAAAATAAAGTACAGAAATATTTTATGTATGTAGACAATTACTCTCTAAATTCAGGAAGCATGAAAAAGAAATCCAAAGAAATATAAAATAAAAATGTATTTTAATATGTCAGTGTTGAAGCAAATCACATCACTTATTTAAGTAAAATCCTCTAAACATGACAGCTGTAAATGCAGACCTATACACACACACACACACACACACACGTTTTTACTAGAAGTAAAAATGCCATCAATGACTTTTCTGTCAGTGAATTATTTTTTCGAACGTTACAGAAACTCATCATTCAACACAATATTGTAACAACCTTCTCTTAATTACCCATAGTGGCATTTATAGAAAACTAAATGAACATTTAATGTACAACAGATCATTTCTATTTAATGGGATTAAGAATGAGGCTCATCCACTGTGGAAAACAGTATGAAGATTCCTCAGGACACTAAAAATAAAATCTCCATGTAACTCAGCTATCCTGTTTTGGGCATATATCCAGACAAAGCAATAATTCAAAAAGATGCATGCACTCATATATTCATAGCAGCACTTTTCACAATATTCAAGACTTGGAAACAACCTAAATGTCCCTCAGTAGATGACTAGATAAAGAAGATTTGATACATATATACAATGGAATGCTACTCAGTCATAAAAAGAAATGAAATAATGCCATTTGCAGCAACATGAATGCAAATAGAGATTATCTTACCAACTTAAGTAAGTCAGAAAAAAACTAATGTCATATGATATCACTTACATGTGGGATCAAAATATCACCCAAATGAACCCAGCTATGAAACAGGAACAGTCCCAGACATAGAGAACAGACTGGTGGTTGCCCAAGGGGAGGGATTTGGGGATAGATTGAGCTGGAGGTTGGAGTTAACAGATGTAAGCTTTTATATGTAGAATGGATAAACAACAAGGTCCTACTGTATAGTACAGAGAACTATATTCACTATCCTATGATAAAGAACATATAATGGAAAAGAACATATAAAAAGAATGTACATATATATATATATAACTGAATCACGTTGTACGGAAGTAATTAACACAATATTGTAAATCAATTACACTTCAATTTTAAGAAAGAACTAGACTCAGAAATTGCTTATTTTCAACTGCCTGAGCACTTAGCTGAGTATGGATGTAATATCATTTTTCTCTGTGCACGATTTCCCTCTATATCTCTGGAAGTCTTTCACCCTTCCTTCCACACTATGTGGTCTTCCCTGGTGGCTCAGATGGTAAAGAATTTGCCTGCAATGCAGGAGACCAGGTGTGATCTCCAGGTCGGAAAGATCCCCTGGAGGAAGAAATGGCAACTCAATCCAGTATTCTTGCCTGGAAAATCCCATGGACAGGGGAACCTGTTGGGCTATAGCCCATGGGGTTGCAAAGAGTAAGACATGACTGAGTGACTAATACTTTCACTTCCTAATATTACCTGACATTAGGAGACATTCTGATTTCCTTTTGCAAAATTATTTTATGCACAGTCTCATCTTCTGTTAACACAATCCTTCAAATTGTCATAAGCTTTCTTTTCATTTTTGGCGTATCTTATTAATTATATATTGTACACTTTTGAGGTGATGGAACTTTCCAAAATTTTAGTATGACCTCCCCAAATAGAGATCTGTTGTATATGAGTTGTTAATCCTTGAGTTTAAGGGTTTTTTTCTAATATTATTAATCTTATATGATCAAAGTTTTCTAGTAAATCATCAAGAATTTCTTGACGACTAACAACTGGTGAGGCATTCCACTGAGTGCTTTCATTTTCTTTTAACATTCTCCGAGTGTTAGACTCGAACAATATCGCTACAGTCTCCTCAAAAGAACTTTGTGAACGATCTTCACATTGTGAACACTCGACTGAAAACTTCAGCACTTTTGTTGTATGATGCTCCAGGTGGGGCTAGTGGTAAAGAGCCCGCTTGCCATTGCAGAAGATGTAAGAGACATGGGTTCAGTTCCTGGGTTGGGAAGATCCCCTGGAGGAGGGCATGGCAACCCACTCCAGTATTCTTGCTTGGAAAATCTCATGGACAGAGGAGCCTGGCTGGCTACAGTCCATGGGCCACAAAGAGTCAGACATGACTGAAGTGACTTAGCATGCAGGCATGCAGCCTAGGAGAGGCCTTATTTTCTTTAGTTTTACTTATTTAGGCAAAATATCATTTTACAGTTATTCAGACCATCTCTTCAATCTCATACTTTTCAGTGTTTGTGGCATATAGATAGATTTATTCGTCACAGTCCATATTTCATCTTCTTACAGTATCCTGCCAAACTTTTTAAAGAATTGCACACCATTAAATTTGCCCTTTCTGGTGGATTTTGGATTTTGATCTATGGATTTTGAGAAACGCATTGAGTCATGTCCCCAGCACATTTCCTGATGGCTCAAGGGGTAAAGAATCTGCCTGCAGTGCAGGAGACACAGGAGATTTGGGTTGATCCCTGGGTCAGGAAGATTCCCTGGAGGGGGAAATGGCAACCCATTCCAGTATTCTTGCCTGGGAAATCCCATGGACAGAGGAGCCTGGCGGGCTACGGTCTATAAGGTTGCGAAGAGTCAGACATGACTGAGCATGCACGCATATGTCCCCAGCTCCATAGTATCATATATAGCAATTCTTTCACAGAAGTATTACCCTTTCTTACTACCCATTGGTTACCTTTTCTTCAGACCCAGTTACTGGCAATGACAGATGTGGCTTTCATCCCATATTTTTGTCTTTTCCATAATGTCATATGAAGAGAATCACACACCATGTAACTCTTGCCTTTTTATTCGTTTAACAAAATGCACTTGACTTCTTTTTGTTGTTTCTTGAATCAAGAATTTGTTCCTTTTTATTGTTGACTAGAGTTCCATTTTGATGAACTATACACTTTAGTCTATTTGTTCACCTGTTTAACAACTTCTGGAGGATTGTTTTCCATTTTTAGTTTATTTTAGGGCTTCCCTGGTGGCTCAGATGGTAAAGAATCTGCCTGTAATGCAGGAGACCCAAGTTTGACTCCTGGGTTGGGAAGAGCAACTACTGAAATTATTATTGATGTACAGGTTTTTTATTTTTCTAAGTAAGGTTAATTTTCAAATCACTTGGAGAAATATCTAGATAAAAAAATCACTTGGGTCATGTGTAAGGCTATGTTTAACTTTATAAGAAACAAACTATTTTCCAACAAAGCGCTACTATTTTGCATATCCATTAGCAATAAATGAGACTTTCTATTGCTACCCATTTTGGCCAGCCAGCATTTATATTGTCAGTTTTTCCCCTTTGATATTAGCTTTTGAAATAGATGTGCTTTGGTATTTCATTGTGGTTTTAACTCACATTTTCCTAATAACAAATTGTACTGAGAACCTTTTCACAGACTCTTAACAGTGTCTCTTGCTGAGCAAGAATTTTAGTTTTGGTAAATCTCTATCTACCTATATATCTACATATATGTGCTTTGTTTTGTTTTTAGATTGTGCTTTTGGCTTTGCATCTGAAACATCAGTAAAATCAAAGTCATGGAGATGTTTTCCTGTATTTTTGTCTGAAAGTCTTAGTTTTGCAGTTTACATGTATGTCAGAAATCCATTTTTTTTGGTTTTTATTTATTTATTTTTTTATTATTGTTTTTGCCATACATTGTCATGATATCACCATGGGTTTACATATGCTTCCCCTCCGGGTCCCCCCTCCCACCTCCCTACCCCCCGGGAAATCTCGCTGCACCAGTCCCGAGCATCAATCCTGGGCTGGCGATTGATTAGACACATGACAATTAACATGCTTCAATGCCCTTCTCCCATATCATCCCACCCTTACCCTCATCCACAAAGTCCACAAGTCTATTCTATACATCTGCGTTCCTTTTGTTGTCTCCCATGTTGGGTTCTCATTACTGTCTTTCTAAATTCCATATATATGCGTTAATATACTGTATTGTTGTTTTTGCTTCTGGCTTGCTTCACTCTGGATAATGGGCTCCAGTTTCGTCCATCTGAGTAGAATTGCTTCAAATGAATTTTTTTTTTAATGTTGAGTAATATTCCATTGTGTATATATACCACAGCTTTCTTATCCATTCATCAGTTGATGGGCATCTAGGTTGCTTCCATGTCCTGGCTATTGTAAACAATGCAGCGATGAACATTGGGGTGCACGTGGCTCTTTCAATTCTGGTTTCCTCGGTGTATATGCCCAGCAGTGGGATTGCCGGGTCATATGGCAGGTCTATTTGCAGCTTTTTAAGGAACCTCCACACTGTTTTCCATAGTGGCTGTACTAGTTTGCATTCCCACCAACAGTGTAAGAGGGTTCCCTTTTCTCCACATCCTCTCCAGCATTTATTGCTTGTAGACTTTTGGATGGCAGCCATTCTGACTGGTGTAAAGTGGTACCTCATTGTAGTTTTGATTTGCATTTCTCTGATAATGAGTGATGTTGAGCATCTTTTCATGTGTTTGTTAGCCATTTTTATATCTTCTTTGGAGAAATGTCTGTTAAGTTCTTTGGCCCACTTTTTAATTGGGTTGTTTATTTTTCTAGAATGGAGCTGCAGGAGTTGTTTGTAAATTTTTGAGATTAATTGTTTGTCTGTTGCTTCATTGGCTATTATTTTCTCCCATTCTGAAGGCTGTCTTTTCACCTTGCTTATAGTTTCCTTTGTTGTGCAAAAGCTTTTAATTTTAATTAGGTCCCATTTGTTTATTCGTGTTTTTATTTCCAATATTCTGGGAGGTGGGTCATGGAGTATCCCGCTTTGGATTATAGCAGAGAGTGTTTTGCCTATGTTATCCTCTAGGAGTTTTATAGTTTCTGGTCTTATGCTTAGATCTTTAATCCATTTTGAGTTTATCTTTGTGTATGGTGTTAGAAAGTGATCTAGTTTCATTCTTTTACAAGTGGCTGTCCAGTTTTCCCAGCACCACTTGTTAAAGAGGTTGTCTTTTCTCCATTGTATATTCTTGGCTCCTTTGTCAAAGATAAGGTGTCCCTAGATGCGTGGATTTATCTCTGGGCTTTCTATTCTGTTCCATTGATCTATGTTTCTGTCTTTGTGCCAGTACCATACTGTCTTAATGACTGTGGATTTGTAGTATAGCCTAAAGTCAGGTAGGTTGATTCCTCCAGTTCCATTCTTCTTTCTCAAGATTGCTTTGGCTATACGAGGTTTTTTGTATTTCCATACAAATTGAGAAATTATTTGTTCTAATTCTTTGAAGAAGACCTCTGGTAGCTTGATAGGAATTGCATTGAATCTATAGATTGCTTTAGG
>ML662442.1:21811776-21821836 GCA_007570785.1 Antilocapra americana
AAGAAAAAAAACCCAATATATATATATATATAAAAGTTTTAAAAATTTAAAAGATGTTCCTAGTACAGTTATAATGAAGGCTTTCTCTGGTGCTGGTGCATTCGGTGAAGGGAAGGGTCTGTAGATTTTCAGATGATTCCCTGGTCCGGCTTCTCCTTTTCACAGACTTATAGACTCCTTTCTATGCAGTTATCGCCACCTGCAGGGCTTTAATTTGCTTCTCCTGTCTGTTTCAAAGCTGTTAGTTCTGCTAGCGTCTTCTGTCTGCTGGTCTTTTAAGTGTCTATTCAGCACTTTGGAGTTTGCCCTGCTCCTGGTGAGAGGGCTTCCCCCGCCCCCTCTGCTCAGGCTCTCTGTAGTCCGCCCAGCACAGTTGGGGAGTGGGGCTTCTCCCCTCCCCCGGCCCAGCCGCTTGGTTTTCTCGGCCCAGCCGCTTGGTTTTCTCAGCGTGCAGCTAAGCAGGCCTTCTTGGTTAGGCTTGTCCTTCTCACAGTCTACAGTCTGCTTTCTATGCAGTCTGTTCTACCGGCAGGGATTTAATTTTGGAGTTTGCCCTGCTCCTGGTGAGAGGGCTTCCCCCGCCCCTTCTGCTCAGGCTCTCTGTCGTCCGCCCAGCAGTTGGGGAGTGGGGCTTCTCCTCTCCCCCGGCCCAGCCGCTCTGTTTTCTCAGCGTGCAGCTAAGCAGGCCTTCTTGGTTAGGCTTGTCCTTCTCACAGTCCTACAGTCTCTTTTCTATGCAGTCTGATCTACCGGCAGAGATTTAATTTTGGAGTTTGCCCGGCTCCTGGTGAGAGGGCTTCCCCGCCCCCTCTGCTCAGGCTCTCTGTCGTCAGCCCAGCACAGTTGGGGAGTGGGGCTTCTCCTCTCCCCCAGCCCGGCCGCTCTGTTTTCTCGGCGTGCAGCTGAGCACTCCTTCTAAGGTGTATACAGCACCGATCTGTCCAGAATCCCCAGAAGTCTTGGTTAGCCTCCCCGGGGCTGGGTTATGCCCACTGCTCTCAGGCGGGGGTTGGGCCGGTCCGCAGCCCGCAGCTGCCCAGCCTCTCTGTTGACTCCTCACCGCCCTGTGTTTTGTGCACGGACCTGGGGGGGGAGAGGGAGCTTTTCCTGGAAGGTTAGGTCCCTCAAGCTGCTCCGTTCCCTGAGCCCGCGGCCCGCCCCTCCCTGAGCAGGAGCAGTCTGCTTCGGCTGTGCTGCCGCGCTCGGCTGTTCCTTGTAGCCAGAGACGAACCTTGCAGGGCTTAGCTATTAATCTGCTTCTGCTCTCAGCTATATTGCTCTCCAAGATCCACTGCAGATCTGCCAGAGAGAATGCTCCCTGGTATTCAGAAACCTTTCTCCTCTTTTTTTTTTTTTTCCTCTTTATTCCAGACTCCCCTTCTGGGACGGAACCCGTCCCCAGCTCTTTGTCTCTCCCTCTACTTTTTTTTCTTTTCTTTCTTTTGTCCTACCTCCTCACTTCGGCACTGGGTCGCCTCTCCAGATGCCCGATGTCCTCTGCCAGCATTCAGTTCCTGTTTTTTGGAGTTTGCTCAGCCTTTAAAAGTTCTTTTGGTATATTTATTGGGGAGAGAGTGTTCTCCCCGTCCTATTCCTCCGCCATCTTAGTTTCGCCCCCCAGAAATCCATTTTGAGCTAATTTTTTTTTTTTTTGAGATCCCAGAAATAGATACAAACTGTGAGGCATATGCTAGGATTTATATTTTTGCATATGGATATCTATTTATCATAAGTAACATTTCTTAAAAATACACCAATTCAATTGCCTTTGCACCTTTGTCAAAAATCAGTGTTTCTGTGGGTCTATTTCTGGGCTCTCTGTTCTATTCCACTGACCTGTGCTTTAATTTGCACTATACTGTCTTCATCACTCTAACTTTATAATGTCTTGAAATCCACTAATCCTCCAACTTCATTCTTTTTGTTTTTTGGCTTGACTTCGACAATTTGCGTTCTTTTGCCTTTCCATATCAATCTTGTGATCGTTTCATCCATGTTTACAAAAAGTTTCCTTGGATGTAAATGTGGGCTGCATTTAATCTATATTTCAAGTTTAGGAGATTTTACATTTTGGCTAATATTGAAACTTAGGCTCAATGAGCATATAGCTTATTATCAGGGACATTTGGATTCAAACCTTTGGCGGTTGCTTTAAGATTTATAGCATACCTAATCAACTTACCCCAGTCAACTTTCAAGTGACTTCTATACTATGTCATGTATAGTATAAGTGTTCATGCATGCTAAGTCACTTCAGTCGTGTCCGACTCTTTGCGACCCTATTGACCGTGGCCTGTCAGGCTCTTCTGTCCATGGGATTCTCCAGGCAAGGATATTGGAGTGGTTGCCCTCCTCTAGGGGATCTTTCTGACCCAGGGGTTGAAGCCATATCTCTTGTCTCCTGCATTGACAGGCGGGTTCTTTACCACTAGTGCCACCTGGGAAGCCCATAGTACAGGCATTTTAATATATTTCCATGTTCCCCTTTGAGGAATAGTATATTACCTTGTAGATAAGTTATGAACCTCGCAGTACATTGTCACCATTTTTGCTCAAATAGCCAGTTATCTTTTCAGAGCTTTACATTTTAAAGAAAAAAAGTCACATATGTTTATCCATGCAGCTGCCATTTATTGTGTTCTCTCCTTTCTGCAGACCCATGTTTCCATCAGATTGTTGTTTCTTCTGCATAAGCATCCTTAAACATTTTCAGCACTGTGGATCTGCAGGTAATCAATTCGTTCAGCTTGGGTATGCCTGAAGTATTCTTTATTTCTTTTAAAAATATTTTTTTTTACTAGATGTGTAATTCTAGGTTATTATTTATTTATTTACTTAAAGGTGTTGCACTGTCTTCTTACTTGCATTTTGTATGTGTATGTGTGTGAGGAGAAATCAGCTTATATTTGCATTTTTTTACATAATATATTTTTTAACTTCTTGGATATTAAGATTTTATCTTAATCATTGGTTTTGAATAACTTAATTATGATATACCTTGGTGTAGTTTTCTTTATGGCTATTATATACTGAGCTCATTCATCTTGTTTGATGTATGGGTTATATTTTCGATCAAATTTGGAAAATTTTCAGCCATTATTGCTTAAAAGAGTTTTATCTTGCCCCTTCTTCTGGGACTACAATTACATATATTTTATGGCAATTACAGTTAACCCACAGCTCACTAATGTCTTATTTATTTTTTAAATTATTTTTTCTTTGTTTCTTATAGGTACTTTTGTTGTTATTGTTATGTCTTCAAGTTTACTAATCTTCTTTCAGCACTGTCTAATTGGTTGTTAATATGACCAATTGTTTATCTAATTGGTTGTATGTTTGTCATCTCATACATGGTAGTTTTTATCTCTAGGATTTTGATTTGAGTCTTTTTTATTTTTTTTTCTATGTTTCATGTCACAGTGTGATGTCATAGAAAGATACTTGGGCTTTGTCTTTGATTTCTGAAATAGAGATATTAAAAGCCTTGGAACTTCTTAAGTGAAAGGGTGATAGGATTCTCTTTCATTCTAATGCAATGTTTCTTGGAGACCTCCATAGCTTTAGAATGGGGATGATTACCAGAAAGACCCAGCTTTGATTTGAAACAGAATTTTCATTTCAGTCCTCAACTTCCAAGGATGGCAGATTGAATTAACTACTAATGGCCAGTAATTTCATCAATGAGTTTATGCACTGAAATCCCCTCAAAAAGTCCTAAATGATGAGTTCCCAGATTGGTAAATATATAGAAGTGCTGGGAAGGGCATGTGTGCAGAAAGGACATGGAAGCTTTACTCCCTCTACCCCTTTTATCTTTCCTTTTTTGCTTCCTGAGTTTTATTCTTTATAACAAACCTATGTGAAGTGGAGTTGCTTAGTTGTTTCCGACTCTGTGACCCCATGGACTGTAGCCTCCCAGGTTCCTCTGTCCATGGGATTTTCCAGGCAAGAATACTGGAGTGGGTTGCCATTTCCTTCTCCAGGAGATCTTCCTGACCCAGGGATCAAACCCAGGTCTCCCACATTGTAGGCAGATGCTTTACCGTCTGAGCCACCACAGAAGCTCTCAAACCTATAATGGTACGTAAAGTCCCTTCCTAAATTCTGCAAGCCATCGTAACAAATTGTTGAGCCTGAAAGGAGGAGACTGTGGAAACACCAACTCTGTAGCCAAGTCAAACAGAAGAATGAGTAACCTAAGAACCTGATCTTGTGACTGGTGTCTGACATAAGGCTGGTTTTGTGGGGCTGAACTCTTAAACTAGTGGAGTCTGAAGCTAACTCTGGGTAGTTAGTGTCAAAATTGAATTACATTATAGAACACCCAGTTGAAAAATTGATTGGTATGAGGAAAGAAACATATTTGGTATCAGAACTGTTGTGAATAAAGACAGCTCACATAGCCAATAAATCATTGTCAAATACAATGTCATGAAGTTTTACCAAATGTTTTCTTCTAAGAGTTTTATTTTAAGCTCTTACTTTTAGACCTTTGCTCCATTTTGAGTTAATTGTGTAAGGACCCACCTTCATTCTTTTGCATGTGGGTATCCAATTTTCCATGTGCCAAGGTTCGGAAAGACTGTCCTTTTCCCACTGAATAATCCTGGAAACCTTGCTGAAGATCAGTTCAGTTCAGTCACTCAGTCGCATCCAACTCTTTGCAACCCCATGGACTGCAGCCCGCCAGGCTTCCCTGTCCATCACCAACTCCCAGAGCTTGAGTCGGTGATGTTGAAGATCATTTGACCATAAATGTAAGGGTTTATTTTGGGGTTCCTTATTTTGTTCCATTGGTCTGTATGTCTTTTATATTCGTGTCATACTGTTTTGATTATTATAGCTTTATAATAAGGCTTGAAATCAGGAACCGTAAGACCTCTAACTTTGTCCTTCTTTTTCAAGATTGTTTTGGATATTCAAGGTCCCTTGAAATTCCAAGTAAGTTTTAGAATAGATTTTTCTGTTTTTGCACTAAACACCATTGGGATTCTATAGATCACTTTGGGTAGTACTGACATCATAACAACAGTAAGTCTTCCAATCCATGAATACAGGTGTTTTTCCATTTTTTTGTCTCCTCTATTTCAGCCACATTTTGTAGTTTTCAGTATACAAGTCTTTCACTTCTTTAAGTTTATTTAAGGTGGTGCTAGTGGTAAAGAACCTGCCTGCCAATGTAGGAGATGTAAGAGACATGGGTTCAGTCTCTGGATTGAGAAGATCCCCTGGAAAAGGGAACGGCTACCCACTCCAATATCCTTATTCTTGCCTGGTGAATTCCATGGACAGAGGAGCCTAGAAGGCTACAGTCCTTGGGTCTCAAAGAGTCAGACACACCTGAGCAATTAAGACATACACACATACACAACATCCACTAACAACTTCTCCTCAAAAGTTCCAATTTGATTCTCCTCTCAAAGAACCTCTTTCTTCTGTTTCCTCATATTCATTACCTGTCCTTTTGGGTAGCTGTGGAGCTTTATTTTACAACTTCTATACCCAAATAACTGATTTTCTACCCTCCACTCTCAACCTCCCTTAAAAATGCATGCACATAATCTTATCTGACCCATTTCAGTGCTTTCAATAATTTGTCAAATGTAGAGACTTATCTTTGACTAATAAGCCAGTGTGGTAATTTCTACCATTTTCTACATAATTTCAATATGATTATGAAAAAATAATTGGGGGTTAGGAATTCTGGGGAGCCAGTTGAATGGGAGCTGAGGAAGCTAGTTTGTTTTCTTTCCACCAATGACAAGGCACTCTTAATAACTTTACCCCTAAGAGAGGATATCCCATTCTGAAAAACATTTCACTCTAGGTGATAAGGCAGAAGGGAGGAAACATTACACCATAGGAGAGGAAACAACTGTTTGATAAAGCACGTAATATAAACCATTTCTGGGAACCGTCATTCCTCCTTCCTCATCAAATTTAGGAATGGTGCATAAACCACTTTCTCTAATATTTCACCAAAAGAATCTCTTGGACTTGAAAACAAACAGTTCCTACTTCTAACCTTCCATCATTGTATAGTATCTAGAGCAAGAAACTTCAAATATTTTAAAAGCAAACTTCTTATTGACATGTAATACACACACAGAGAGGTACATAACTCTCTTCAAACCTTTCTGATCTCTCTCCAGTTAGTTAAAAAAAGTATATGCTCCTAATATGTTTTTTTCCATATATCTGTAGCACTGTGGTAATATTATGTACGTTAAAAACATAGAAGAAAAATAGATCTTAGAAGTTCTCATCACAAGAAAAAATCTGTAACTGTATGTCAGTGGTGGATGTTAACTAGACTTACTGTGGTTATCATTTCACAGTATATACATATATTAAATCGTTCTGTTGTATCATTAGCTGTATACAACCTACAGCTAATATAATGCTCTATGTCAACCATACTTCAATAAAAAAGTAGGAGATAAAAAGAATGAGAAAAAATAAAGAGAAATTACTTTGTATACCTCAAAGGACCAGCCTTGCACACTAGTTGGAAATCACACTTGTGCAAAGAGTGGGAGCATGCCGTCTTAACACCCAGATCAAGCAGAGGCTCTCCAGCAGGCTTGATAACTTCTGATCTCAGTTGTATGGCACCAGCTTAATCTCCAAATGTACACTGGACAGACATCCAGATGGTCCTAAACATTTAGGACTATGGCCACAGCATCTGTGATATTCAAGAACTGATTCCCCAGTAGCATCTGTTTATTCACAATGGCAGTCATCTGGGATCAGGAATTTGAAGAAGGAATGTACAAGCATGTTCTCTTTCTCCTTTGTGATAATTTAAAATTAAAATTATTTCAACCTGTCTCTTGAGAAACCTGTGTGCAGGTCAAGAAGCAACAGTTAGAACTGGACATGGAACAACAGACTGGTTCCAAATAAGAAAAGGAGTACCCCAAGGCTGTATATTGTCACCCTGTTTATTTAACTTATATGCAGAGTACATCATGAGAAATGCTGGGCTGGAAGAAGCACAAGCTGGAATCAAGATTGCCAGGAGAAATATAAACAACCTCAGATATGAAGAAGACATCACCCTTATGGCAGAAAGTGAAGAGGAACTAAAAAGCCTCTTGAAGAAAGTGAAAGGAGAGTGAAAATATTGGCTTAAAGCCCAACATTCAGAAAACTAAGATCATGGCACCTGATCCCATCAATTCATGGCAAATAGATGGGGAAACAGTGTCAGACTTCATTTTTGGGGGGCTCCAAAATCACTGCAGATGGTGATTGCAGCCATGAACTTAAAAGACACTTACTTCTTGGAAGGAAAGTTATGACCAACCTAAATAGCATATTAAAAAGCAGAGACATTACTTTGCCAACAAGCATCCATCTAGTCAAGGCTATGGTTTTACCAGTAGTCATGTATGGATGTGAGAGTTGGACAGTGAGGAAAGCTGAGCTCTGAAAAATTGATGCTTTTGAACTGCAGTGTTGGAGAAGACTCTTGAGAGTCCTTTGGACAGCAAGAAGATCCAACCAGCCCATTCTAAAAGAGATCAGTCCTGGGAGATCATTGGAAGGACTGATGTTGAAGCTGAAACTCCAATACTTTGGCCACCTCATGCAAAGAGTTGACTCATTGGAGAAGACCCTAATGCTGGGAAGGATTGGGGGCAGGAGGAGAAGGGGACGACAGAGGATGAGATGGCTGGATGGCATCACCGACTTGATGAACATGAGTTTAGGTAAGCTCCGGGAGTTGGTGATGGACAGGGAGGCCTGGCGTGCTGGGATTCATGGAATTGCAAAGAGTGGGACACGACCGAGCAACTGAACTGAACTGAACTGAACTGCAGAAAACACTAAGGATTGGCTTTCAGTTCATAATAAAGTTTAACATATTTTCTTTCTTTTCAAAGGAAAATAGAAATAGATTCTCCCTTTTAAATATGTTTCTAAGACTTACATTTAAACTAAAATAACTTGTTTAGCTGACTGTGGATTCAACAATGGATTAGCTCTAGTTTTAACTGTCCAGCCGATGAATTAGGTGACCCTTAGATAAGTTTATTCATATGTAAATGAAGGCACTAAACTGGATAAGCCTAAAGCAAGAGAGTTCCAGAAAAATATCTACTGCTGCTTTGTTGACTACACCAAGGCCTTTGACTGTGTGGATCACAACAAACTGGAAAATTCTTCAAGAGATGGGAATACCAAACCACCTGACCTGCCTCCTGAGAAATCTGTATGCAGGTCAAGAAGCAACAGTTAAAACTGGACATGGAAAAACAGACTGCCTCCAAATCGGGAAACGAGAATGTCAAGGCTGTATATTGTCACTCTGCTTATTTAACTTACATGCAGAGTACATTCATGCAAAATGCTGGGCTGGATGAAGCACAAGCTGGAATCAAGACTGTTGGGAGAAATATCAATAACCTCAGATATGCAGATGACACCACCCTTATGGCAGAAAGTGAAGAAGAACTAAAGGGCTTCTTGATGAAAGTGAAAGAGGAGCGTGAAAAAGTTGGCTCAAAGCTCAACATTCAGAAAACTAAGATCATGGCATCTGGTCCCATCACTTCATGGCAAATAGATGGGGAAACAATAGAAACAGTGGCTGATTTTATTTTTGGGGCTCCAAAATCACTGCAGATGGTGCCTGCAGCCTTGAAATTAAAAGATGCTTGCTCCTTGGAAGAAAAGCTATGACTAATTTAGACAGCATATTAAAAAGCAGAGACATAACTTTGCTGACAAAGGTCCGTCTAGTCAAAGCTATGGTTTTTCCGGTAGTCATGTATGGATGTGAGAGTTGGACTATAAAGAAAGTTGAGCACAGAAGAATTGATGCTTTTGAACTGTGGTGTTGGAGAAGACTCTTGAGAGTCCTTTGGACTGCAAGAAGATCAAACCAGTCAATCCTGAGGAAAATCAGTCCTGAATATTCATTGGAAGGACTGATGCTGAAGCTGAAACTTTGGCCAGCTGATGGGAAGAACTGACTCATTTGAAAAGACACTGATGCTGGGAAAGACTCAAGGCGGGAGGGGAAGGAGACGACAGAGGATGAAATGGTTGGATGGCATCACCGACTGGATGCACATGAGTTTGAGCAAGTTCTGGGAGTTGGTGATGGACAGGGAAGTCTGGCAGGCTGCAGTCCATGGGATTACAGAGTCAGAGGTAACTGACTGAACTGACTGAACCCGAGGAAAACATTCTCAGAGTACTGTGTGTGACTATCACCACCTTGTGGATATTTATATAATAACATATGACAAGGGATGCTGTGTGGCCAGATGTCAGCCTCCACAATAATAAAATGATTTAAGTTCTTCAAAAGAAAATGAAAATGAAAATTTTTAATTATTCTGGCCCCTTTATCTTAACAATTGATAGACTGATATCCCCAGGGTGCTCTAGAAACAGCCAAAGATATCCTTACTGAATCCCTCATCACTATTTTATTTGGGAAAGAAGGAAAACATTACAAAGAGAACAGAACTCTGTCTCATGAAGTTTAGGAAGAAGAATTTCAAGCTGCTAGAGCCAAAAGCATTCTGGAAATCGTGCACTCCACTGGCATTATCTTCAAAGTGAGCATAACGGGGAGGTGGGGTGGCGGATGGAGGGTGGGGAGGGTCGGCATTTCTGTTGGATGTGAATGGTGGGCCCTTGGAGTTGTTCCAGGAGGCTAGACTGGCTGAAGCAGGCAACTGGCCTGGCTGAAACTAATTGAAGACTGAGGCCTTGAAGCCAAGAGGAATAAACTAACTGAAGACTTAGGTATTTCAGCAGTCGTATGAATTAGCTCCATAGTACTGTTACAGCACAGCCAAATTTTACCCTTCAAAAATCATCCTGAGAGCTTATCTTGGCCATTCCCTGGACCTCAGCCCACCTTTGTCACAGTGTAATTTTATTTACTATCACTTTGTGCCCTCTCTACAATTTCCCAATCCTGGGCTTCATGTGTGGCCAAAGCATAATTATCTTACTGTGAATACACTTTCTCCTTTAAGCACTGAAACTTAAGGAAGCTTTAAAGTTGTAGTTTTTTGGGGGGAGGTGGGGTGGT
>ML662442.1:21821846-21878088 GCA_007570785.1 Antilocapra americana
TAGTTTTTTGGGGGGAGGTGGGGTGGTTTGTAGGAGGTAGCTGTCTTGATGTGAACTGCTGATGACCTTTCCTGTGTTCACCATAACTACAGATAATAAAAAACGTTTTCATTCTTCCTGTAAAAAGAACGGGCTTCCCTCACAGCTCAGTTAGGAAAGAATCCGACCTCAATGTGGGAGACCTGGGTTCGATCCCTGGGTTGGCAAGATCTGCTGGAGAAGGGAAAGGCAACTCACACCAGTATTCTGGCCTAGAGAATTCCAGGGACTGTATAGTCCATGTGGTCCCACAAAGTCGGACAAAGGATGGCACAAACCTTCACTGTGCACCTCATTTATTATTACTGTAGCTTGGTTTGCTGTTATTTCCTCCACTTTACAGAGAAGGGAATGAATTCAGAGATCATAAAACCATTAAGCACCAAACGCAAGATTTGAATCCAACTCTTCTGATGCCCCAGTGATATTAACTAAGAAGCTCAAGTGCCAAACACAGCCCCTACTCCCATCCATCACACCTTTACTTCTGAGTGGGAACCAAAGGGAAATCAAGAAAATAAATGTCAGATGGCAAGAATAAGCAAAAGAATCTTAGCAAGCAAGGATTCTCAAAGGAATTAAGAATTGCATGCTTTCTCAAGCATCAAAGAACTATTTAGAACACTTAGTAGGGGCTTAAACATATGTGTTCAATGAATATTTCAATGAAAAGGTGTTTAAAAAGCTTTACAATATCATCCCACAGATTATTCATATACAAAAGGAAAAAAAATGTAGTTTTAAATGAAAAGATCTGACGGTCACCATCTTAAGTGATCATCTTAGTGATCACCAGCAGTGGAGCAGCCTGACATTGTGCAGCCCTACTGATGTACTAAGAGATGCCCTACACAGTTAGAAAGAGTAATCTAAATCCACTAAGAAAACAACCAGAAAAAATTCAAGATTAGGACATTATACACTGACTTGCATATTTGAAAATGTTCAGTGTCCATGAAGAAAAAAAAAGGCAGAAAAGATTATTTCTGATTAAATGAAAAGAGGAGACACATAACTAAATAAACTTAGATCTTGGTTGAGGAGAAAAGTTTTCAAAGACATATTGGGATGATTGGGGCAAATATTGCATACAAATCTATCATATTAGATATTACTGAGCTTTTCATTTCAGATTGGCAAAGGCACACCTAAGGATGTAGAAATACCCGTATTCCTAGGAGATGAATACTTACATATTCAGGGATGGAGTATCATATTGTCTTAACTAACTTTCAGCAAAGCAAATAAAGTACTTGTGGTAAAATTTGAAAGTTGGTGGGTCTGGGGGAGGTTATGCTATTGTCCTATCCCTTCAACTTTTCTACATGTTTAAAATTTTTCAAAGTCAATTTTTTTTTAAATTCCTGAAGTTCATCAAGACCATTAGCATAAATCCAACTCTTCTATGATCATGACTTGTGAAAATACCAAGTTTTAACCTATCAGTCAATTAATAAATGTTTATTATCCTCCTACTCATATACTAATAACCACTGTACTAGATTCTGTGAACGATTGTAGTTAAAAAAATAAACATGGTTCCTGTTTTCATGGAACCCACATAGCATACAAGAAAAGTTTTGGTTTCCTCAAATATTCATTGCTCATATTTTCCAGACTCCTTGGAAATAGTTTTTCCCTTTTTATTTGCAATGCATCCAGGAGTCATATATCAGTTATGTATCTTGAGTGTATCTTTTCTTAGTTTATGCTTGTCCGTTCACTCTTTTAATGATGTCTTCTTAAAGTGGAAATTTTTCAGTGTAAATCAATTTCTCAATTTTTTCCCCTTTGCTACTTAATTCTTTCTGTTTTTCTTTTAAAGCTACCCATTGATCTTCAATTGTTTGGTATTTTGTTGTATGTTTCTTTGTTTAGAGTCCTATTTATTAATAGTTAGTCATTAACTGCAGTGTTTCTTTTCTCAGCTCCACAAAGACTCTTCTCATCATGTCACCCTTAGAGCAATACCTTTCAAAACCATCTATTGTCTTGAGTGGAAAAAGGTCCTCATATATCATACTTACCATATGTCTTCCCTTCTTGTTAGTGAACTTAGGCTGCCATAACCAAATACTATAGACTGTGTGGCTTTCATCACAGAAATTTATCTTCTCACACTTCTGGAGGCTGTAAGCTCAAAATTAGGGTGCCAGCGTGGTCAACCTCTGGTGAGGGCCTTCCTTCTGGCTTGCAGATGGCTGCCTTCTTCCATCATGCCATCTGTGTCCACATACAGAGAAGACAGAGAGAAAGAAAATCTGCTCTCTGGTCCCTCTTCCTCTGTGAACTTCAACATGTAAATTTTCAGTCTGTCATACCTTTTTTCTTAAATTCTGATCTCATAGTTTCTCAAAATGGTCCACTCTGATGTCATAGGACATGTTTTTAATATTTCATTCAGTTTTTAGAGTTGTTCTCTCCAAGAAAGAATTGAGCTTGCCATTTAAGTTTTGAAATTAGATGAACTCAAGAGAAACCTTCATCATCTGTTGTTTGTTTGTCCCTTGGCCTTGGGCCCTGTTGCATCCTACTCAAGAAGGTGATTTGAATACTATGGCAAATTTCTAGCCCATTTCTTATTTCCTTTGAATTAAAACAATTATAGAAACATGTACACAATAAACACAAGTCAATTATGTATGTTGGTGAACAATTTTCAGAAATCGCTCTTAGATAACCTTCTATTCATTTTACTGGCTTATAGTACCTAGTCCCTGAACTGTGTTTGTGGAAAACAAGTGACATTAGACATTTGTGGCATAGAAAGTAGGTATAGGAAAATACAATGAGGAATCAAAAAGAGTAAATCTAGTGGAAGTAAGAGAGGGGTTAGTTAAGATGTTATAATTTTTAAAAATTGTGATTCAAAGTTTTGTTGTCTCTGTTGCTATATAAGAGATTCTTTAGCCAGGCACAACGTAGAAGATAGTGTGAGGATTAATTACATTACTGTAGGTTTGGTTCAATCAGCTATTAATAGGTAGCATAAAATCCCTAAGGAACACCTGGGAGAAAGGACGCATTTAGACTTTATTTGAATGTAAAATGAAATATATTGTAACTCTAGCTGCTAATTTTGTGTCCTTCCTTTAGATCATTCTATTCTTCTAAAACTGAATGAGACTTCTCCATGAATTTTCTACTGGCCATGGAATTTTGTGAGGCAGTATTATATTGCCCATACTTTGAAAGTTCATCAGGATTCCTAGTGGGTTTCCCACATAGGGTACTCACGCATCAGGATAGGAATGTTTTCACAAGCTCAGCTTAAGGGAAAAAGCTCTTCTGACTACAGTAAAACTCATTTTGGGAATAAATATAATAAGGTTTGATTATGAGTTATACTATACATGAAGCCTAAATGAACCAGTTGTACAAGAACTAAATATATTTAATGATTCATTCAATAGGAATGATTGAGAACCTACTATATCATAGATATATTGAATGTAACTATGACAGTTACTAAAAACTATCCTTCCAGGACCTCACACATCATCTAGCTACTGCAATAGTGACAGTTCTAAAATAAACACTTTTATATGTTTCTTCTTAAAATTCTTATTGTTACCCTAATAATGTTCTGGGGTTTGGATTACAATCCAAAACTGTGAATCCATGACAATCAGACCTTTCATTATTGTGATATAGTTCTCCCTTGTGTAAGGTGTGGTCATCCACCAAGACAGAGACTAAAATAAGAAACAGAGATGGTTAGGGTGGAAGTAGGAAGACAGGGTGCAGGGAAATAGAGTTATATAACATCATTGAGTGTCAATTAAATAATGGATGTTAGGTTTCATGTCTTCACACATCAGTTTATTGTTCTTAAAAACAGTATGATGATGACAGTGTTTACATTTTTTTGAGTGAAAAGATCCACTGAAAATAAATAACATGTCCAAAAGCATATACCATTTAAGTAGCTGAAGCAAAATTAAGCTAGGTGGTGTCCTACTTCAACTTTTGTGGGTCTTATTTTTCTTCACTATCCAGTATTACCTGCGTTGAAAATACAAAAGTATTGATGAACTAATGAATCTATACACTTATACTGGCATTTTAGAATTAGAATGATGTAGACTGCAATTCCAGTCCATCTTGCATGTATTAACCCTAAGGATCAGGGAGGCTCACTTGGCAAATATCACTTAGTTTAGTAACAGCTGGACAATAACCAAGTCTCTCCTCCCAGGAAAAGTTCACTCTAGAAACAGAACTTTGTCAACAAGAGTAAGAGGGGGGTTATATGGGCCTCAAAACTTGTATTTGTGATAAAGTAATGACACATAGTAGTTATATATAATTTATTCCATAAAATATTGTGACTATTACATTGTGTGAGAATTTTTTAATACATTTCATTTTCAAATAAGGGCAATACCTCTTCATTTGTGTTGTCAGACTGTCCAAAACAGTGCATTTTCTGTTGTCCTTTGACACAGATAATTGTCTGACAGAGCTGCTAATATATTACAAATACTATAATTAGAAATTTTACTTTACTTTGTATATTTTTACATTTCTAAGTTGTTCATAGTTTTATTAACTGAAAACATAACTGCTCTTATTTTCACAGGAGGTTTAATTGTAACAATATGGAAAAGGCTCATGATTTCAGAATTTGCTCAGGCCATGGTATAACCAAAAGTTATGTATGTGGGGGGGTCTGGCTGCTCACCACCCAAAAGCCAATAAACAAGCCAGGTTGGTAGAAAGCAAAGTTTGCTTCATTTCAGATGTCAGCAACTTTGGGAAAGGGGAGAGGGTGGTGGACATCTGTCCAAAGGCTGACTCCACTGCCCCCAATAAGCAGGGGGTGAGAGGTTTTGTAGACAGAGTGAGGAGGCTGGGTTACATGCAGAAACAGCATAGCCATCTCTAACAGTCATCTTCAGATTGGTCATCAGTGGTCTGACCAGAGTCATCTAGATTGTTTCAGGTAAAACTAATCTTCAGTTCCAGGGTCCATTTGTTCCCATTTCTTTGTGGTCAGTTCTTGGATTTGTGGCGGCTCCTGTCCTGGGTACAGTCTGATCCTCATGCAGTTAACTTCTCCACCTGCTGTTTTGGTATCTATGAGACAGCTCACAGGATATGGCTCAGAATATTATCTGTAGCCCTTGAGAAGGAACTAAAAGCCCTCGGCCATGCTTAAAGACTACATTGTTATTATTTAGTCTCCTTTGACTGTTTTCCTTTGTTTCAGCATTTTTCATTTCTCTGATTAAACTTTTTCTTTGGCTCAAGTTTTCCACAGGCAAAAGGTAGGCAGAGGGCATGGTAGGGTGGCAAGGACCATATATATGGTCCTGTTCCATTTCAGTGACATGATTCATCATTAAAAGACTACTGTTAATGCCAAGTCCATAGCAGTCTAAATTTCTCCTGTTACATGTCAATCAATTTAATTCCATGAATAAGGGCAAGCGTTATAATGAAAAATTTATGATTCTTATTATTCCTGCTTCATCTCTGTATTTTCAAAGCTACCAGCCAATAATTCCCCCTGCCATCCTCCCCTCAGAATTTAGTTACATACCTGGTGGAAGCCTTATTAATCCCAAAGAATGTCTGAGTACACATGAATATGTCAATATCTGTTTTGAAGGCAAGTTACACTATTGATGTTTAAGGTTTTCATATTTATTCCAATGCTCACTCATAGATTTGCCAAGTAAGCAGGACAAATTCTCCTCTAAGAGATTATTCTTCAAAATACAACTTTGGGCATTGAAGAGAGTTTTTAAGTAATTTATATTCAAGGACTGAATTCAAAGTACCTTGCCATATGAGCACAATTATCAATCCATGCAGTGAAGGAGGCTGCTTTCTCAGTGTCTGAGCACTTGGAGGGATCGTTTCATCATCAAGTAGAAAATTTCTGAGCTACTCTAGACTAAACCAAACTATAATTTTCCTTTTAACTATAATTTATGTTTCTAATTGAAGCCCCCAAATAATAAAGCTCATGTTAAAAATGAATAAAAAGTATCTGAAACCATGTTTAAACCTCTGCTAACAGTACAAACCAAACTAATTAAGTAGGCTAATTATCTTCTGGTGGTTCTTTTTAGGTAGTTAGAATAGGAAAAAGGAGTCCCAAATGGTGGTGCCTTAAAGACAAAGAAAGGGAAAAGTCTGCAAAAATCGAACAAAAGAAAACCCACAGATCCCAATGAGAACTTCAGGGGAAACAAACACACCCACTTCTTGGCTAACCCAATTTGCATGGAGCAGGCCCGGTGGGAAGGAGACAAATGAATAAAAGGAGGAAGCCCAGACGAATTGAGGCCTCTTCTTTTCGGTTAGCCTGCCTTCCTCCCTCCAGGATGTATTTTCCTTTGCTTGCTAAATAAAACTGATGCTGCTGCTGCTAAGTCACCTCAGTCTTGTCCAACTCTGTGCGACCCCATAGACGGCAGCCCACCAGGCTCCTCCTTCCCTGGGATTCTCCAGGCTAGAACAACGGAGTGGGTTGCCATTTCCTCTCCAATACACGAAGGTGAAAAGCGAAAGTAAAGTCTCTCAGTTGTGTCCGACTCTTAGCGACCCCATGGACTGCAGCCTACCAGGCTCCTCTGTCCATGGGATTTTCCAGGCAACAGTACTGGAGTGGGGTGCCAGAGCTGTAACCTAAGGCCTGATTGTAAGGCCTCCTCAGACAACCATTTTGCCTTTTTGCCTTTCTTTTTCTTGGGGATGATCTTGATCACTGCCTCCTTTATCTCCGTCCATACTTCTTCAGGCATTCTGTGAGATCTAATCCCTTGAATCTATTTGTCACTTCCACTGTATAATCGTAAAGGATTTGATTTAGGTCATACTTGAATGGTCTAGTGGTCTTTCCCTACTTTCTTCAATTTAAGTCTGAATTTGGCAATAAGGAGTTCATGATCTGAGCCACAGTCAGCTCCCAGACTTGTTTTCGCTGACTGTAGAGAGCTTCTCCATCTTTGGCTGCAAAGAATAAAATCAATCTGATTTCGGTATAGACCCTGATGAGTCCATGTATAGAGTCTTCTATTGAGTTGTTGGAAGAGGGTGTTTTCTATGACCAATGAGTTCTCTTGGCAAAACTCTGTTAGCCTTTGCCCTGCTTCATTCTATACTCCAAGGCCAAATTTGCCTGTTAGTCCAGGTATCTCTTGACTTCCTACTTTTGCATTCCAGTCCCCTATAATGAAAAGGACCTCTTTTGGGGGTGTTTGTTCTAGAAGGTCTTGTAGGTCTTCGTAGAACCATTCAACTTCGATTTCTTCAGCATTACTGGTCGGGGCATAGACTTCAATTACTGTGATATTGAATGGTTTGCCTTGGAAATGAACAGAGATCATTCTGTCATTTTTGAAATTGCATCCAAGTACTGTATTTCAGACTTTTTTGTTGACTATGACGGCTACTCTATTTCTTCTAAGAGATTCTTGGCCACAGTAGTAGCTATAATGGTCATCTAAGTTAAATTCACACATTCCAGGCTTTTTTAGTTCGTTGATTCCTGTAAGTTATGCCCCACTAGGAAGATGTCCATTCTAACTTTCCTGGGATAGCTTTCGGAGCTTTTTCTTTTTCTTGGAGCCACTGCTCTTGCTGGCAGCTGCCTCTTCAGGTCCACTGCTGAGTGGCTCCTCCTTGGAAGACAATTTCCGTTTTTTCTTGGGGACCCTCTTGTTTTCTGACTCGTCAGGGTCAGTAACTGGTTCCTCTTTGGGAAAAGATTTCTTCCTCTTGGGAAGGCTTCCAGTACCAGCTGTCTCTTCAAGATCACTACTAACTAGCTCTTCCTTGGAAAAAGATTTCTTTTTCTTGGGTTTGGAAAAAGAGACAGATGGGTCTTCCATTCCATTCTCCTGAAGAGCCTCCTGGGGCTTTTGCTTTTTCTTCTTTTTGGGTCTTTCACTTGTCTCCTCACACTCTTCCAGGGCACTGCTATTTTCTGAAGAAGCCAGGGCGACTGCAGCCAGCCTTTTCTTTTCCTTCTTCAAGCGTTTCTTCTCCTGTTTCTCGAGCTTCCTAGTAATCTCGGCAGCCGCTTCCTCTGCCTGAACCATTGCCTCCTTCATGACATCCAGATTCTTTCGGGGAATCTCTCCAGTCTCATAGAAGGACAGCTGCTCCTCAACTTGTTCTCGAAGTTTCTCCCCAAAAACACTGGTGGGCACCTCAGAGAAGCAATCGATTCGTGAGGCAATACTGCATTTGTTTGCCAGGTATCAGGAGATGCGACCTTTGTTCTTGGCAGCTGCTCTGCCAATGAAGGTAGAGTGGAAAATGAGTCCATATTTTTGGGTGTTACCCCTTGTCTTCAAGGCTCTGGAAACTTGGTCCCTTTGCTGGGCCCAGGGAATCACTCAGACACCAGGTAGTTCGTTGATTCCTAAAATGTCGATGTTCAGTCTTGCCACCTCCTGTTTGACCACTTCCAATTTGCCTTGATTCATGGAGCTAACATTCCAGATTCCCATGCAATATTGCTGTTTACAGCATTGGACTTTACTTCCATCACCAGTCACATCCACAACTGGCTGTTGTTTTTGCTTTGGCTCCGTCTCTTCATTCTTTCTGGAGTTATTTCTCCACTGATCTCCAGTAGCATATTGGGCACCTACTGACCCGAGGAGTTCATCTTTGATGGGAAAGACTAGCGATCTCTTCAAGAAAATTAGAGATACCAAGGGAATATTTCATGCAAAGATGGGCACAATAAAGGACAGAAATGGTATGGACCTAACAGAAGCAGAAGATATTAAGAAGAGGTGGCAAGAATACACAGAAGAGCTGTACAAAAAAGATCTTAATGACCCAGATAATCACGAAGGTATGATTACTCACCTAGAGCCAGACATCCTGGAATGTGAACTCAAATGGGCCTTAGGAAGCATCACTATGAACAAAGCTAGTGGAGGTAACAGAATTTCAGTTGAGCTATTTCAAATCCTAAAAGATGATGCTGTGAAAGTGCTGCACTCAATATGCCAGCAAATTCAGAAAGTGTAGCAGTGGACTGGGAAAAGTCAGTTTACATTCTAATACCAAAGAAAGGAAATGCTCAGACTATTGCACAATTGCACTCATCGCACATGCTAGCAAAGTAATGTTCAAAATTCTCCAATCAGGCTTCAACAGTATATGAACTGTGAACTTCCAGATGTTCAAGCTGGATTTAGAAAAGACAGAGGAACCAGAGGTCAAATTGCCAACATCCACTGGATCATCAAAAAAGCAAGAGAGTTCCAGAAAAACATCTATTTCTTCTTTATTGACTATGCCAAAGCCTTTGACTGTGTGGATCACAACAAACTGTGGAAAATTCTTCAAGAGATGGGACTACCAGACCACCAGATCTGCCTGCTGAGAAATCTGTATGTAGGTCAAAAGCAAAACAGAACTGGACATGGAACAACAGCCTGGTTCCAGATAGGAAAAGAAGTACGTCAAGGCTGTATATTGTCACCCTGCTTATTTAAATTATATGCAAAGTACATCATGAGGAATGTGGGCTTTATGAAGCACCAGCTGGAATCAAGATTGCCAGGAGAAATATCAGTAACCTCAGATATGCAGATGACACCACCCTTAAGGCAGAAAGTGAAGAATTAAAGAGCCTATTGATGAAAGCAAAAGAGGAGAGTGAACAAATTGGCTTAAAACTCAGCATTCAGAAAACTAAGATCATGGCATCTGATTCCATCACTTCATGGCAAATAGATGGGGAAACAATGGAAACAGTCAGAGACTTTACTTTTGGGGGCTCCAAAATCACTGCCGATGGTGACTGCAGCCATGAAATAAAAAGACGCTTGCTCCTTGGAAGGAAAACTATGATCGACCTAGATAGCATAAAAAAGCAGAGACATTACTTTGCTGACAAAGGTCTGTCTAGTCAAAGCTATG
This sequence comes from Antilocapra americana, assembly GCA_007570785.1. Classification (NCBI taxonomy): domain Eukaryota; kingdom Metazoa; phylum Chordata; class Mammalia; order Artiodactyla; family Antilocapridae; genus Antilocapra; species Antilocapra americana. The sequence goes on from ML662442.1 coordinate 21,831,783, forward strand.
GTTTTTCCAGTGGTCATGTATGGATGTGAGAGTTGGACTATAAAGAAAGCTGAGTGCTGAAGAATTGATGCTTTTGAACTGCGGTGTTGGAGAAGACCCTTGAGAGTCCCTTGGACTGCAAGGAAATTCAACCAGTCCATCCTAAAGGAAATCAGTCCTGAATATTCATTGGAAGGACTGATGCTGAAGCTGAAACTCCAATATTTTGGCCACCTGATGTGAAGAACTGACTGATTTGAAAAGACCCTGATGCTGGGAAAGATGGAAGGTAGGAGAAGATTGAAGAAAGATTGAAGATTGAAGAAGGATTGAAGAAGGGGATAAAAGAGGATGAGATTGTTGAATGGCATCACTGACTCAATGGACATGAGTCTGAGTAAACTCCGGGAGTTGATGATGGACAGGGAGTCCTGGCTTGCTGCAGTCCATGGGGTCACAAAGAGTTGGGTATAACTGAGCGACTGAACTGAATTGAACTGTAACCTAGCTGTAACACTGGTATGCCATTTCAAATATTTGCTACAGTGAGGCAGAACTGAGGAAATTACACATGCCCTCAACAGTTCTGGCCACTCGTAATCCTTTTTTCCTATATTGCATCACTTTTTAATTTTCCCCCAAATCCCAGTATTCTTTAAGTATCTTTCAACCAAAATTGTCCCTTATGAAAATAAATGACATTTTTAATATTGTCTGTGTTTGCTAGAGGAAGGTCTTTTTAAGCAAGATTCATTGTTTGAAAGTCAAAAACAGATTGGTCAATGTCTACATACAAGTGAAACATTTTTACATTAGAAAAGTATAATTAATAAGTGAAGTCAAGTGATAATGACGTATCAAACCACAAAAATACCCAAATCGCCAAAACAATCTTGAAATAGAAGAAAAAGCTGGAATGATCACAGTTTCTGGCTTTAAACTATGTTATAAATCTATGGTATCTTCCCAGGTGGCACAGTGGTTAAAGAGTCTTCCTGCCAATGCAGGAAACTCAGAGACAAAGGATTGATCCCTGGGTCAGGAAGATGCCCTGGACTAGGAAATGGCAACCCACTCCAATATTCTTGCCTGGAGAATTCCATGGACATAGGAACCCAATGGGCTATAGTCCATGGGGTTGCAGAGTCAGACACGACTGAACAACTGCCCACATGCACACACACAAATCTATAGTGACCAAAACAGTATGGTACTGACATACAAAGAGGCACATAGATCAATACAAAGAAATTGAGAGTCCAGAAGTAACCCCAAATATATACTGTCAATTAATTTACAACAAAGGACGTCAGAATACAAGTGGGGAAAAGACAGTCTCTTTAGTAAATGTTACTGGGAAAACTGAAGACACACCTGCCAAAAACCTGAGACTGGACAGCTATCTTCTAGTGCTCAGTCATGTCTAACTCTTTGTGGCCCCGTGGACAGTGGCCCACCAGGCTCCCCTGTCCGTGGACTTTTCCAAGCAAGAATACTGGAGTGAGTCGCCACTTCCTACTCTGGGATATCTTCCTGACCCAGGGATAGAACCCATGCCTCTCGTGCCTCCTACATTAGCACAGGGGTTCCTTACCAATAGTGTTACCTGGGAAGCCTGAAACAACATCTTGCATCATACATAAAATTCAACTCAAAATTGATAAAAGACTTGAGCTTAAGACCTGAAACTACAAAAGTCCTAGAGCAAAACACAGATGGCCAGCTCTTTGACACTGAATTAGGCACTGAAAGCAATGGCCACAAAAGCAAATTTAAAAAGTGGGACCTAAAAAATTTCATAACAAAGGAAACCATCATGGTTAGAGTTCTCCAGTCTTAAACGGAATAGCAATCTGCATATGTATAGAATGAAACTCTACAAAGCCAAAGGAAAAACAGTTACTGGGAGTGCTTAAGCCTTCAAATTCCCTAAATTCATGAAGGCCAGCATCGTTCAAGTTCCCTCCAAACTTATGGAAGAGATCTTGTTGAATAAGAGCATTCAGTTGACACACCATAAATATCAGCTTTTAAAAGTAAAGATAAGTAGTCCCAAGTAAAGGTGACTCTAGAGTTGCTCCCAGAAAGACTCTTATTATTAAAAATAATTGACATATATTATGTTAGTCTCAAGTGTGTTACAGAGTGATTTGACATTATATACCTTATGAAATGATCACCGCAATAAGTCTAGTAAATATTTCTCCCCATACAAAGTTATTAAAATATTATTGACCATATTTCTTACATTGTATATTACATCCTCATGGATTATTTATTTTATAAACTGGAGGTTTGTATCTCTAACCCTCTTTGCCTATTAACCCCCCTGGCAATCTGTTTGTTCTCGTTATCTATTAGTCTGTTGAAAACAGTATGTTGTTGTTTAGTCATTAAGTTGTGTCCAACTCTTTTGAGACCACATGGGTTGTAGTCTGCCATGCTTTTCTGTCCATGAGATTTCCCAGGCAAGAATACTAGAGTGGATTACCATTTCCTTCTCCAGGGGACCTTCCCAACCCAGGGATCAAATCCACATATCCAGTGTCTCCTGCATTAGCAGGTGGATTCTTTACCACTGAGCCACCAGCGAAGCCCTGAAAACAGTATAGGATTTTCTCAAAAAATGAAAAGTGGAACTGCCATGTGACTCAGCAGTTTCACTTCTGGGTATTACCCAAAGAAAATAAAAGCAATCAAAAAGGAGATTGGCACCTTAGTGTTTATTTCCACATTGTTTACAACAGCCAAGATATGAAAGAAACTTTAGTGCCTAGAATAAACACTCACAAATGCACATACATAGGAGTATTGCTCAGTTGTGGGAAAAAAAATGAAATATTGCTATTTGCAACAACACGGATGGACTAGAGGACAGAATGTTGAGTGAAACAAGTCAGACAGAGAAGGACAAATACTGTATGATCTCACTTTTATATGAATTCTAAAAACAAAAGAAACGAATGAATAAAACAAAATGAAAGCACACTCATATAAGTACAGAGAACAGAGTGGAGATTGTGAGTGGTTGTGTGAATAGATGTCAACTACAAATTGGCACCTGCCTTTGGCACTTGCCACCTGCCTCTGTAAGAATTAAATCATGTGCTGCTGCAGCTGCTGATTTTCAACACCCCCCCAAAAGAAGTTCAGGGTGGAGAGCAGAAATGAGGCACTCTGTGCTCATGGTTAGATATTTACCAGAGTTGATGTATGAGCCCAGTTCTCATTTCTCCTCATATTTAGAAAAGCCCTAAAATTCTTCATAATGATTGCTGGTTCTCATGACTAGCAGAAACCTTCTGAGAAAAATGTCTGATTGCATGTACTCTCGATAAAAACAGCTAAGCGCTGAAGAATTGATGCTTTTGAACTGTGGTGTTGGAGAAGACTCTTGAGAGTCCCTTGGACTGCAAGGTGAGCCAACCAGTCCATCCTAAAGGAGATCGGTCCTGAATATTCATTGGAAGGACTTATGCTGAAGCTGAAGCTCCAACACTTTGGCCACCGATGCAAAGAACTGACTGATTTGAAAAGACTCTGATGCTGGGAAAGACTGAGGGCAGGAGGAGAAGGGGATGACAGAAGATGAGATGGTTGGATGGCATCACTGACTGGATGGACATGAGTTGAGCAAGCTCTGGAAGTTGGTGATGGACAGGGAAGCCAGGCATGCTGCAGTCCATGGGATCGCAAAGAGTCGGACATGACTGAGTGAGTGAACTGAACTGAACTGAACTCTCCCTTCCCCAAAATCATATCTACTGACCTTCCCCTCTATCTCTTTGAAGCAGTTTCTCAGCGCTATCTGAGGTGCTGTCTCCTGGGCTAAATTCCTCATTTTGCCCCAAATAAAACTTAACTCGCAATTCTGACATTGTGCATTTTTTTAAGTCAACACAGGTAAAGAGAATTAAAGAGGTTCAGATTTTCCATTATGAGATAAATAAATCAAAGAAATGTAATACACAGCATAAGGACTATAGCCAATAATATTGTAATAACTTTGTATGTAAACTCATGGTTACTAGAGTTATGTGACCATTTCTTAATATATTTAAATGGTGAATCAGTAGGCTGTATATCTACAACTACTATAATATTGTACATCAACTATGATTCATTAAAAAGAAAAAAGAAATTCAAAAAGAATATCAAAACTGTACCTGTAAAATTCACAAATATTTAGAGACTAAAGAAACAAATAATTCGCAAATAACAGAATATATGACAAAGAACATTTTTTTAATTTGCTGAATAAAAATAAAAATTTGACAGTCCAAAATCAGTGGAAGGCTGCTAAAGCAGCACTTCAAGGGAAATTTATATTTTTAATAGTTAATTGGAAAAAGAACTGGGGTCAAAAGTCAATGTTAAGAATTAAGAAAGTCATGTTAAGAATCAAGATGATAAAACTAAACTCAAGGTACAATGAGAGGAAGAAACTAATGAGTGGAAATCAAGGAAATAGAAAAGAAGAATAATGGATCAACAAAACCATGATCAAGTCCTTTAAAAATGTGAGTAAAGTTGATATAGCTAGACAAAGAAGACATTACTTATCAGTATCAGAATTTTATGAAGGAACATCACTATGTATCCTATAGACATGAAAAAAATAATAAGGAAATATTATGAGCAAAATGATGCTAATAAATTTGACAATCTAAATAAAATGTATTCACGGCAAGACACCATTTACCAAAACTGAGTGGAGCAGATTTCCCAGGTGGCACAATGGTAAAGAATTCACCTGCCAAAGCAGGAGACACAAGAGGTGAAAGTTTGAGCCCTGGGTCAGGAAAATCACATGGAAGAGGAAACGGCAATCCACTCCAGTATTCTTACCTGGAAAATTCCATGGACAGAGGAGTCTAGCGGGCTACAGTCCATGGGGTCGCAAAGAGTCAGACAGGACTGAGCATGTATGCACATAAACAATACAGAAAAATCAATAACCATTATTTATTAAACACTTTGAATGCTTGATGTATAACTGCTTGTAATTATAACTTCCCTCAAACAGGATAGATGGTTTAACTGGTTGCCTTCATCCTTCCAGGCCGCTATAACAAAAATATCATAGACTGAATGACTTAAACAACAAGCATTTATTTCTCAATTGGAGGCTGGGAAATTCAGGATCAAGGTGCTGAGATTCAGTGTCTAGTGAGAACCAGCTGCCTGACTCACAGAAGGCCATATTCTGTCTGTGTCCACACACAGCAAAAGGAGGGAGGAGTAACAAGAGAGTTCTCTAGGGTCTCTTTTATAAGGGCACTAATCCTATTCATGAGGATTCTACTCTAATCGTCTAGACATCTCATACTTCTATTATCACTACACTTTCTATTATCATTACATTGGAGGTTAGGATTTCAACATGAATTTGGGGGACACAAACTTCCAGTCCATAACAGTTCACACTTGGTCCCCCAAGTTCATGTCCTTCTTGCATAAAATATGTATTCATTCCATCCCAACAGTCCCAAAGGTTTTAACTCATTTCAACATCAATTCTAAAGTCTAAGTCCAAAGTCTCATCTAAATCTTCTATGGATGAGACGCAAGGTATGATTCATCCTGAGGCAACTTCTCTAACTATGAACCTGTGAAACCAAAGAAGGTGGGTATCTTCTAAGATAAGGCAACCATAAAATAGACATTCCCATTACAAAAGGGAGAAATAGAAAAAAGAAAGCAGTAACTGGTCCTAAGTAAGTCCAAAGCCTAAAACCTAAAATGGCAAGCAACATGAAATCTTAAGCCTTTTTGATTTGATTCTTTGTCCTCTACATTTTCTGGAGGGTCAGCATTACCCCAACAGCTTAGTCTGGGGGTCCTTGCAGCAGCTCTCTGCTTATTGATCACTTATTGCAAATAGAGAAATTTTTTGGATTTATTGGACAGGGCTGGTGATGGGAGTTCATCTTGTAGGGTATTTTTTAATCTGTGTAAGTATGAAACAGCATAAAACAGGGGAGCCCCCAAAGTAAAATCACTGTCTTTGAGAACAGTGTATTTGCACACATTTTTCAGAATACATCTGTTAATCTGAATTTGAATTGTTCATTAGTGCACCAGAATGAGACAATTCGGGTGCAGTGTCTGAAGATTTCTTGCCCTCCAGAAATAAATTCTATCTCCATCTGTTTCTTACTTATATCCTCAAAATCATTAAATAAGTTTAGGATTGGGAAAGATTTACAGCTCAAATGAATCGGCTTTGACAGTTATATTCTTTGTGCTAACACATTCACAGTAAGAGAAGTGCAAATTAAATACATGCTGGCCCACAATTTCTCTATTCTGAAATTAGAAAAACTAATTCATGAAACATAAAGTCTTTATTACCAGTAGCAGGGCGAAATAGTACAAGACTCACAGAAGAATCTGGCCATGTTTAACAAAATAACGTACATTCTTACTTTTAAAAAGCCTTTTTATTTTGCTACAATTATAAATTCATCAGTTCACTTCAGTTCAGTCGCTCAGCCGTGTCCCACTCTTTGCGACCCCAGGGACTGCAGCACACCAGGCTTCCCTGTCCATCACCAACTCCCAGAGCTTACTCAAACTCATGTCCATCGTGTCGGTGATGCCATCTAACCGTCTCATCCTCTGTTGTCCCCTTCTCCTCCTATCTTCAATCTTTCCCAGCATCAGGGGCTTTTCCAATGAGTCGATTCTTCACATCAGGTGGCCAAAGTATTGGTGTTTCAGCTTCAGCATCAGTGCTTCCAATGAGTATTCAGGACTGATTTCCTTTAGGATTGACTGGTTGGATCTCCTTGCAGTCCAAAGGACTCTCAAGAGTCTTCTCCAACACCACAGTTCAAAAGCATCAATTCTTCCACACTCAGCTTTCTTTATAGTCCAACTCTCACATCCATACATGACCCCTGGAAAAACCATGGCTTTGACTGTTTATAGGGAAGTGCAAAAAATATACAGGGAAGTTGCAGGCAACCATCACCTAAATTCCCTCAATGTTAAGATTTTACATTATCAAAACCAGGATATTCACATTGCTTTAATCCATTTAGCTTGTTCAGATTTTATCAGTTCCAGCTGTACCCATTTGTGTATCTGTATGTGTATGCATCTCTGCAAATTTATCACATGTGTAGCTTTGTGTAATTACTACCATTATTAATTTAATATACTTAACTGTACCATCATCACAAGACTTGGTTGTCATTCTACCTCTTTACACTGCTTCCCTGGTGGCTCAGTGGTGAAGAATCCACCTGCCAATGCAAGAGACCCAGGTTCAATCCCTGGGTCAGGAAGATCCCCTGGAGAAGGAAATGGCAACTCACTCCAGTATTCTTCTCTAGGAAATTCCATGGACAGAGGAGCCTGGCAGGTTACAGTCCTTGGGTCATGAAAGAGTTGGACACAACTCTGTGACTAAACAACAAGCATTCTTTGACATGGATGTACAAGTTTGTTTATTCATTTATCCACTAATGCCATTTGGGTTCCTGGCTATTATAGTTTTGGGCTACTACAAATAAGGCTCCAATAAATATCTGTATACAAATTTTCTGCCTGGAAATAAGTTATCTTTTAGTTCAATTGCTTAGTTATATGGTAAGTCCATTTTTAGTGTTAAAAGGAAACACCAACCCTTACCCTCATCCACAAAGTCCACAAGTCTATTTTATACATCTGCGTTCCTTTTGTTGTCTCCCATGTTGGGTTCTCATTACTGTCTTTCTAAATTCCATATATATGTGTTAATATACTGTATTGTTGTTTTTGCTTCTGGCTTACTTCGCTCTGGATAATGGGCTCCAGTTTCGTCCATCTGAGTAGAATTGCTTCAAATGAATTTTTTTTTAATGCTGAGTAATATTCCATTGTGTATATATACCACAGCTTTCTTATCCATTCGTCAGTTGATGTCTTTTGCCCATTTTTAAAATTAAAAAATTATTTAAGTTGAAGTATAGTTGATTTACAGTGTTATGCTAATTACTGCCATAAAGCAAAGTGATTCAATTATGCAAGTATATATGTTCTTTTATACACACACACACACACACACACACACACACACACATAATGACACACAACCACTCCTAGAAAAGTTTTCTGCTCGGTCCCAGTATCGAGCAAATAGCTAGGTAGAATGCTGAATTGGATACTCTAATTAAAGAATTTCATTTTTATTCAAGAACTCAATAAATGGGATCCTTTTTTTTTTAAGTAGCTGATTTTACTCCATATTTAACTAAGTTGAACTCTATGGCATAACTAGAGAAAATTTTAATAGGCTTAAAAATTATAAAAGTGGCCAAAAAAGTATTTCACCAAGAGTATAAAAATGAAAGTGTTAGTCACTCAGTCGTGTCCAACTCTTTGCGACTCTATGGACTGTAGCCCGCCAGGCTCCACTGTCCTTGGAATTCTCCAGGCAGGAATACTGGAGTGGGTGGCCATGCCCTTCTCCAGGGGATCTTCCCAACCAAGTCTCCTGCATTGCAGGAAGATTCTTTACCATCTGAGTCACCAGGAAAGCCCCGGCCAACAGTCTCAAAGATAAGATAAAGACTAAGTCCAAGAGGAACTCAGGAAAGAGTGACAAACCTAGGCTGAGACGAACACATTATTGACCGGAGCATATTCCTATGTCTTTTGTCACCCAAACTTTACTGACCAGAGATAGCAACACATCTTTTAGTGAGTGATAAAATTAACATCACTGTGTGAAGTTAGAGCTTAAAACTAATCAAGGTTCATTATACAACTTATGACTGTTGTTTTCACTTACATTTTGCTCCATTAGGTTTTCATTCTAACCTCATGTATGTTATAAAATTTTCTAAAATGACGCTCTGTGAAGTGGTGAGTGAAGAATGTTTTGGTGAATTTTATGCAGATACTTTCTCTGACTGTCCAAGCAACATATTTACTAGTGTCTCAGAAGATGATAATTCTTCAGAATATAGTTTTGATTCAGACAATGTGAATAGTGAAAGTGAAGTCACTTAGTTGTGTCTGACTCTGCGACCCCGTGGACTGTAGCCTGCCAGGCTCCCCCATCCATGGGATTTTCCAGGCAAGGATACTGGAGTGGGTTGCCATTTCCTTCTCCAGGGGATCTTCCCAACCCAGGGATTGAACCCGGGTCTCCCGCACTGCAAGCAGACTCCTTACCGTCTGAGCCACCAGGGAAGCCCATGTGAATATTAGACCAACAAAAAGACAAAAACCTTAGTGATTGATTCTGATGTGGAAAGTGAAAATGAAACTCACCGGTGTGGGAGAATGCTCCTTTGCTTCTGTAGAAGAGTGGATTGAAGACAACATTTCACAAAAATTGGAAGACTTGACAGTATATCAGGTATAATTGTTGAGCATAATAACCTGCAAACTGTTAGTGAAATAACAGAATTAATTTTTGGTGAGCCAAAATAAAAATCGCTGACCACAGGCTTCAGTTTCTGCAAAAATCTCCCAGTTGATAATTAACATAAGAAGAAAGCAGGACCAAAGAGGGTGAAGAAGGCATTGCCAGAATAATATTACAGATATGGCAATGACAGCAGGTTTTATCAGGAACAAGACTACCATGTTGGTGGGAGAATTGGAATGTGAAAAAAGTAGCAGGTAGTAAATTTGGGAAGATCAGTTAGGGCCTCTTTAAGAAATGTCTTTAAATTCAGACTGAGGAATGTTAAGGCTCTTAAGGTACATGTTTTAGTTTAACAACAAGGACATAATGCTTGCACAGTACTTAGGCCTTCTGAATGTTTGTTTTTTGCTTGTTTAGCAGAGTCTTTTATTTTTTTTTTCCTTATTTATTTTTTTACTTTACATTATTGCACTGGTTTTGCCATCCATTGACATGACTCCACCATGGGTGTACATGTGTCTTTTAAATAGCTGTATTAATATACAAGCATACAATAAGCTGCACATTTAAAAATATATTCACTGATAAGTTTGAGAAGTTTAATATATGTGTAGAGATTTGAACCCATCATCATAGATAATGACCATATGTGCTACTCTAAAAAAACTTCTTTTCCCCTTTGTATTCTCATCTTCAAGAACTTTCCAACCCCTTATGTCTACTCTCGATCTGTCCCGTGTGCCAGTAATTCCTCACCTAACCCCGCTCCCCAACTTCACAGGCACCATTGATCTGCTTTCTGTCACTGCAGATTAGACAACATTACCTAGAGTTTTCATTCTAACAGTTGTGTACTCTTTTTCTATCTGGTTTGTTTAAGTTGTCACAAACATGCCCTCCTCCAGGGGATCTTCCCCACCCAGGGATCGAACCCACGTTTCTTATGTCTCCTGCATTGGCAGATGGGCTCTTTACACTAGAGCCCCCTGGGCAGGTTCTCTACCATCTAAGCCACCTGGGAGCCATAAATTAATATGGCATAATATAACTGGAAAATAGGGTGAGTCCATGACATAAATTTTAGCTTGAGTAGTAAAAGATGTAGCATTAATTTTGTTGTTGAAAAGATGGGTACCAGAAAACAGGTTTTGGTCAAGGTTATTGAGAATGATGTAGTTCCTGCCACTGAAGCCAAGAAAAGTGTTCTTCAGAGGAAAAAGCAACAGGAGGTGAGCACAGTTCGGCTATGAAGAAGGAAGCACTTTTTGTAAACTTATTAATATTTTTTCACTAATATTGATTCATGACCGTTTGTCATTTTGACAGTAGATCAGTAGGTTATTGTATGTAGAGTTGTGAGGAGTGCGAATTTTAGACCAGTATGACCAGTTTGGTCAAACCAGAGCTTTCTCTTTTTAACAAACAACTGTTAAAATTTACAGCCTTGTATTTCCTTTTCTGAGGCCAATTGTTGGGCTTCTCTAGCCATTGTTTTCTATGTTATCATTTCGGAAACTATCCCTTTAGCCGTGACAGAGGTTTGGATGCTAATAGTACCTTTAAGGGCAGCATTCCTTGTGGAAATATTGACAGGGTGATTTTCTTTAGCTAACAGAGTAAAGTTTAGAATGCCTTGGAATCTTAATAATAAAGATTAATAATAAATAATAAAGTTGCAGGTAAAAGTATCGCAATTCAATAATTACTGAACATAAGGGTCATATTTAATTTTATTTCCACAGGATGCAATTCCTTTTTAAAACCTCATCATTGAGAATCAGGAGGACATTGGAAAGGCTGTTGGGAAGGCTGAAAGCACATGAAACATTTAAATTTATAATAATCTATTTCCAATGTCCTGGATAATTTCTATTATTTTGCAATAATAGAAACTGGGAGGGTTTTTGTTTTATTTAGGAGCCTTCATTTCCTGGAGCTGAAGATTAAGAATTTTGAAAGTCTTCCTTTTTAGGTGATTCATCCAGAGTATGAGAGAACTGATTTGCCAGATAAATTCACTCCAGAGTAGACCTAGTTTCCTACTTCATCTTGGTCCTTTTTCACTATAAAGGAAAGGTCCCAGTTCAACCCATTAATAAACATAGCATTCAAAACTACCCAGGTGGAATCAACGTCTAAAGGAAGGCCAGAATTTTCTTTAAAATCAGCCTGAAGTTGGATGTAATAGTCATGAACAGGTTCATCAGAATTTTGTGTGCAAGTCTGAATTTTGTTCCAACCAACAAGTTTGGGGGAAATTCTAGAAATTTCTTGATGAAGACACCTAGATTGCTCGAATCTGAGCATGTAATGTTAGTGCGCTGATCTCCCAATTGCCATTCTAGAGATCTTTCAAGATTTCCCTATTAGCAGGTTTTATGCAATGCTGAGCCTGGCGTTTACCAACAAGCACATGAACTAGCTAATATAAGTCAGAGAAACCAGTTGGGTAAGTTTGAAAGACAATATTAAATTCCTTAGCAAATGTGTGAGGATCTTTGGTTACTTTGGGAAAATTTTTGACAAAGACTTGCAGTTCAAACTTAGTCCAGGGAATATAAGAAATTAAAGGTTTGCTCCCTGGATCCTCAGAAGGCTTAATTTTAAAGAGACAGACCCTGACAAATTCAAAGGAAAAGCGACTGCGGAGAGTTTCAGAGAAAGGGGGAAGTTGGGTGAGAGAGTTAGCATGGAGAAATTGATGGTATAGAGGGGATGTGGGTGGTATAGAAGGAAGGTGGTGATGGCATCAGAGCTGGAGTCTGACTAGGGGGAGATGGGGAAAGAGACAAGCTGGTACTGAAAGAGGAACCAAGGGAGAAGAGCATGAGGCTTTGGGAGACATTTTATTTCTTTTAAATTGTTTATCTCAGTTAATCTTAAAATCTTCATTAGTGGAGAGACAATTTTAGACTCTCAATAGTATTGGGAAGCCATAACATACCAACTGAAGTAAGCATTTCACTCAGTTCTGAAAAAAATTTTTTAAATTTACTTGGCTTCATCCAGTCTTAGTTGCGGCGCGCATGAGGGAGCTTTCATTGAGGTGCAGGCTTAGTTGCCTTGTGGCATGTAGGACCTTAGTTCCCCAAAGAGGAATCAAACCCAAGTACCCTTCACTGGAAGGTGGATTCCAACCACTGAACCACCAGGAAAGTCCCTGGAAATATTTAAGCAATTGTAGTGCAATTTGGTTTTAAGAAAATTGTTAAAAGAGATTTCAAAAATTCCCCACAATGGTCAATGATATTTTTAATTGTCATTGGTCAGGTTGATCCATTTGGTTATAAATGTTCAAGAGGAGAGCCATTGTTTTTAAATACAAAATTGGCCAGAGTTCTGGGGAGAGGGGACACTCTCAGAATACTTAGGTAACTGTGGTACTATTTGTTGGATGTTTTTGTTTAGAGTGAAAGTGAGGTGGGAGGTAGATGGGCGCCGGGCCTGAGCAGTTGGGGTTTGTCAAGTGAAGTAAATTAGAGTTTTATCTTCCCTAGACAAGCCAAGGACAAAGTTAATGGCAGAAGTTGAGCTCTGCTGGAATAGGTAAGATGATCACAACTATTACTCTTGAGGTCAAGAAAACCTCTCGGACTGCACATGCGCAGGACTGCACATGCGCAGGAAGGCTCCTCAAGGGTCGCAAAGGGAAGGGGAGCTTTCCCATAGTAGCTGTTGTCAAACCTCCCATAAGCCTCTGCACTGGACTCCATCTTGGCAAAAATATGCACACACATATCAGATAGGGCCCTAAGTCAGGTCAGATGTGAGAAAGAAGCAATATACTTGGTCAGAGGAGAACAAACACCCAGAGGAACTACCCCTTTTAAATTGATTTAATTTCCTCTTTATGGAGCTCCTCATCATTAGGAAAGGCACCCACTCCCTTTCTCTCCAGGTGAGTATTCCCATTTTTCTTCTGTCTAGATAAACTGTTTCTCTACTTCCCCACATGTTGTACTATGTGTCTCATAATAAAGTTTCTACCTGTTGTTGCCCCCTTGAAACAGTCTTGCTTTCAAACAAGGGCAAGAGCCACGTTAACTTTGCCCCTAGCCCCTAGTCCTTGATGGTCTAGGGCTAGGTTTCCTTGTTTTCCTCCAGACTACACAGGTTCAATTCCTGGGCAGGGCACAAAAATCCAGCTTCAAGACCAGTTACTATTGTCCCACCAAGATCAATAGATCAATTTTCAAACGACTTGAAAAGCTTGCAGCTCAATTCAAGCATCTTGCAAGCCTAATGCCAGCCAATGCTAAACAAACAAGCAAAATAGCTTGGTCTCAGAAGAGCCAGGCCAAAACCTTCTTCAGACAATTAGTACCTTCCAAAGGAATAAGTCAAAGGCTAAAAAACCTATACAGTTTCAATGACACAGCCTCCATCCCCCCAAAATGCATTTTAGCCAGCTTCAGTTGAAACAGTCTAATCCCAGAATCAGACCAAAGTGCCAAACAAATGCGTATAGAACAAGGACTTAACCAGAAAGACAAAACTTAAAATAAATTCCAAATAAAACCTGTGAACTGTGTGTGACTTAACAGCAGCAGTACCAACAGGAATGTATCTGGTATATCTACAGCTTTAAATGAGACTAGTAAATCCAACCCTTGATCCTTTCTCTTTAGACAAATTAGCTGATCGATCCCACACAAAGGATGGTCTGTGGTCATGAATCTGAGGATCATCTGTGGACAGTTGGTGGGCTGGTGAGTTTAATGTAACAGTCAAACCTCCAATTTGATGACCTTTCCTCAAAGAATCAATTCAATATAGATTGTGAATTGTAGAAGCAAATAAAGAAATGAGAACTACTGCTTTTATAAGCATAAAAGAAATCTCTTTGACCCAAATAGTGTGAATGTTTTGACATGATATTTTAAAAAGGTATTTTTAAAATTAGTAATTTATCCAATTTTGAAATTATCAGTTATAGAAAACTAGTAAACTCAAACCTTGCTTTAAATACATAAAACAGAAGAATTTGTAATACATTATCAAGTAAAACTTTGTTAAAAAGAAAAAACCTCTAGATATATACTAAAATATTTCCAAGATATATTGGATCTTCAAATTTAGAATACAAACTCATAAAAGTATAGCGTTCTACAAACATTACCAAATTTTTTCTTTTTCGTTTATTGTGCTTTAGAATTTGATTAGTATTTTAAAATGCTGCAGTTGTTATCTATGGTTTAAAATAGTAAATTTACAGCATAAATCCATTCTGCCTTATGAGAGGTTTTAAAGAGAAGCATATCTAGTTGCATATGAGACCAAGGGAAATTTCTGACAAAGCTTTACCATGTTTCTAGATCTGTGGGTTTACTTATATGTTAACAATACTAATAATAGCTTTTCACTTATATAAACCTTAATTATTATCTCTCTGCAACAATGTTCCTTGCTGCAGTTGATACTAGCATAATGGGACTATCATAAGAACAATGTCACCTCTCTGCCACCATCAAAGGATCAGATCAACTTTTGTTACAGTGTTTCTAGCTGTTATTCATCCTTTCCAGAAACAATGAAAAAATGCAATAAATTTTACCAGTTTGAGTATTTTTTAGTGTTTTAAGACTTTTAAAGAATAGTTAGGTAAATTTTGAATAATGCTGAATCTAGTATTTTTTAATGCCTTGAACAGTATGCTCCTAAGGGATAAATTATAATATAAAAATATTTATTGTGATGGCAACAATATTAATATGAGTAAATTATTGCATGACATGATATCTCATTAGCACCCACATTAATAATCTAATATTAAGACCATCCTATTCATTCTTTCACACCAAATAAATCATATACAAAGCCTATAGAAATTATGGCTTCATAGTACATGTTCATCTTATTTTTAGGTCAACTGAGCAATAGCAATCTAGTAGCTCTGATGACCTTTTGAAGTACCTACAGACTGCACATATCTCATCCTTGAGGGTTGCAAGTGAAAATTTTCACAATAAGTTAAAATGGATATAGAGCTTTTTTTTTTTAATCTTACACTATCTTTCCATCTTACACTATATTTTTCACTGAAATCTTTTTCAATTTACTATATATCAACCTTTGGGAAGTATTATAATAAAGAGAAAACTGATAAGAAAAAATTTACTGGATAAAATTCAGAAGTATTTTATAAGTAGAAAGACTGCTAGATCAGGTGACATAGATAATATAGATATAAAATTATTCACTACAAATTAAAATTTCTTTTTCAATAAGAAGAGAAAATGGAATGTAACTTGTTACAACTACTATAGAAAAACATCATAGCGATTCCTCAAAAAATTAAAAATAGAACTGCTATACGATCCAGCAATTCTACTTCTGTGTATTTATCTGAAAAAAAAATAAAAAGACTAATTTGAAAAAATATATACTCCCCCGTGTTCATTGCAACATTATTTACAATAACCCGTTATGCTAGTACTGGCCAGTAGAAATCCTTTTTAACAATATATCCATCTTTAAAACTATTTATCTACTTTCATTTGGCTGAGCTGCATCTTCATTGTGCCATACAGGATGTTTAGTTGCGGCATGTGGGATCTAATTCCCTGACTAGGAATCAAACCCAGGTCCCCTGCATTGGAAGTGCAGAATCTTAGCCACTGGACCACCAGGGAAATCCCTATCCATTTATTTTTGAACACTTTATTGCTTTCTGAAGTTACAGGATATTTTAAGTTCATTTTCCTTTACCTGCTTCAACCCTAGAATCAGCCATTTCTCAAAGGCATCCTTTTCCATTTATTGGAAAATGATGTTTTGCACCAACACAATATACTAACACATATATGTGGAATTTAGAAAGATGCGAGACAGCAAAAGAGACACAGATGTAAAGAACAGTCTTTTGGACTCTGTGGGAGAAGGCAAGGGTGGGATGATTTGAGAGGGTAGCACTGAAATGTGTATATTATCACATGTGTAGCGGATCGCCAGTCCACGTTCGATGCATGAGACAGGGCACTCAGGGCTGGTGCACTGGGATGACCCTGAGGGATGGGATGGGGAGGGAGGTGGGAGGGGGTTTCCAGCTGGGGAACACATGTGCACCCGTGGCTGATTCACGTCGATGTTTGGCAAAAACCACTACAATATTGTAAAGTAATTAGCCTCCAATTAAAATAAATTAATTAATTTTAGAAAAAAGAAAATGATGTTTTGATGTCTGAGGATATGAGTGGTTGCTGTTACGTTCATCACTTTGGGGATGTCCAAGCTCACAGACCCTCTGCATATACACATATGCCTACTTTTTCTTCATTTATAGTAGCAACCATTGGTTTCCCAGAAATAAGACTGTCTTACCAGACTGTCTATGGAAAACCTTGTAATTTGGCTCATTTTATACTGAAAAATTTCAAAATCATTGTCAACACCAGTACTATGAAGCTGGTTTCTTGAGTAGTAACTGAAATGATCCTTTAAATATGTGCTGTTTTCTTGCTGGTCTCATAAAATACATAAATGTGTGAATATAAACATATTTCCTATTTGATACTTTTTAAAAGATTACATTAAGCAAAATAAAACTTCCTCAGTCATCCTACAGAAGAACCCATCATGTGGCCTAGGAACGCTGTCAGCCGCGTCAGCAAACAAAGGGTGTAGCGGTCGCAGTCACTCCTGATGGTGAGCCCTGAAATGGAAACAAGGACTGTCTCCCCCCAACTCCGCCTGCGCCTAGCAGTCGCCAGAGTGCAGCCACCTCCAACAGTGCAGCTTGAGGAAACTCAGGATGAGAAAAGGCAGGATACTGTCCCAGAGAGCTGAGGTGCATATCCGAGGACTGATTTCAGTGAGCCCAGACTCTTGCATCTTCCCATGCAAATAAAAAAGAGCTAAATTCCTAAAATTGAGGTATCTGGTTTTCTTTCATCAACAGTCATCTTTGGACATTCCAACTACCTGTGCTTTGCTGTGAGAACACCCATATATCCTGACTTCCCCCTTGTCTCCCCAGAACAGTTTTCTCAGCATTATCTGAGATGCTGTTTCCTAGGTTTGAAGTCCTAAGAATGCCTGCCAAATAAAACATTGCTCTCAGCTTTTAGATTATGCATTTTTCAGTTGACAGTCGCTAGATGGTACTGTCCATGTGTGTATGCTCAGTCACTTCAGTCGTGTCTGACTGTGCGACCCCATGGACTGTAGCCCGACAGCCTCCTCTGTCCATGGGATTCTCCAGGCAAGAATTCTGGAGTGGGTTGCCATACCCTCCTCCAGGAAATCTTCCTGACCCAGGGATCAAACCTGCATCTCCTGCATTGCAGGCAGATTCTTTACAGCTGAGCCACCAAGGAAGCCCAGAGATGGCACTGTACAACCTACTAAACATATATTTCTTTATATATAAATAAATATTTCCTTTTTGTACTGTTCTCTGTTATCTACCCTCCTCACCTACCTGACAGCTTTTCTTGGTCTGCCTTTGCTTGCGGAGACAGAGTCAAAGCCTGTGTTCCTGCAGCACTAAAATTTATGGAGTTTTCTCTTTTTATTGGGAGCTATTTTTTCTTTTTAGTACTGTCTGTCTTCAGGCAATATTGAGGGTTTGGTTTTGTGTAGACATTTCATAAATGGATAGTTATTTCACATCTTTTGGGGTAGAAGATTCTGGCAGAGTGTTTACTGCACTGCCTCTGTTAGGAAATGCTCTGTGTGCTTTTGGATTCAGTCAAAACTTAAGTCATGGTCTGGGCTCATCAAAGATGTTCTACTGCTCCAACAATGCAGCGCATGTCACTGATCTTTGAGCACAGTTATTGCAGCAATTGCAATTTTTGTGGATACCTACTACACATTGGGAAGAGCCCTAGTCACTTTGTGTTTTTATTAATTTCTGAAAATAACTCTGCAAGTAGGTTTTATAATCTTGTTTTAACAATAACTAAACTGAGGCATGGAGGAAATCAGGAAAATTGCCCAAGTTCACCCTGGAAAACAATAGAGCTGAGATTTAAATTACCTCTTTACTCCAATGCTGATATTATTCAAACCAATTTATCAAACTTCTTTTTCCAACAGTTAATGGGTAGATTTAGTCTATGGGTGAGTCCTGGTGATAGGAACAGAATAAAGAAACAAAGGGGGCTTCCCAGGTGGCACTCGTGGTAAAGAACCTGCCTGTCAATGTAGGAGACGTAAGATACACAGGTTTGATCTCTGGATAGGGAAGATCCCCTGGGGGAGGACATGGCAGTGCCACTCCAGTATTCTTGCCTGGAGGATCCCATGACTGACGAGCCTGGTGAGCTACAGTCCATAGGGTGGCAAAGAGTCGGACATGACTGAAGCGACTGGGCGCACACACATGCACAAAGGAATGAAGTAAGTAATTAAATACTGAATCACACTAGAGGATTCTAATTTTAGAAAAAGTGTGGGAGACCCCGTTAAGTTAATGAGCACTCAAGACAGCAGGTTTGCTTAGACACAGAGCTGGCTTAAGCAACAAAACCATTCAATGGCTTCATGAGACAGGCCCCAAAAGACTCAAACAATGGTGGCCTGAGACCCATATCCTGCCCAGTGAGCTCTATAAGTTAATGAGTTCTAGGACATGCTCCTTTGTATGCACTAAAAAAAAATACAAGAAAAAGGTGGCATTATACTAAAACCAGAGATGATTTACCATTTTTAGCATATGTTACTGATCGTGGTGGCCTCAGCCTGCAGGGGCTTGAAATGGGGCTTCAGTTTCCCACTGGAGACTGAGTTGAGTGGTGGTAAAGAGAGTGCTGATTCCTAACCCTAAAATGGTGGTCAGTGACAAGGCCCTGGCTCTTCTGCTTTGCAGAAAAAGAATTTCCACGAAGATGGAATGTAGTGAAATAAGTAAAGTATTGTTTCAGTTCAGTTCAGTTCCGTCACTCATTAGTGTCCAACTCATTGCAACCCCATAGACTGCAGCACACCAGGCCTCCCTGTCCATCACCAACTCCTGGAGTCTACCCAAACCCACATCCATTGAATCGGTGATGCCATCCAGCCATCTCATCCTCTGTCGTCCCCTTCTCCTCCTGCCTCCAATCCTTCCCAGCATCAGGGTCTTTTCCAATGAGTCAACTCTTCGCATGAGGTCACCAAAGTATTGGAGTTTCAGCTTCAACATCAGTCCTTCCAATGAACACCCAGGACTGATCTCCTTTAGGATGGACTGGTTGATCTCCTTGCAGTCCAAAGGACTCTCAAAAGTCTTCTCCAGCACCACAGTTCAAAAGCATCAATTCTTTGGCAATCAGCTTTCTTCACCATCCAACTCTCACATCCATACATGATTACTGGAAAAACCATAGCTTTGACTAGACAGACCTTTGTTGACAAAGTAATGTCTCTGCTTTTTAATATACTATCTAGGTTGATCATAACTTTCCTTTCAAGGAGTAAGAGTCTTTTAATTTCATGGCTGCAATCACCATCTACAGTGATTTTGGAGCCCCCAAAATAAAGGCTGCCAATGTTTCCACTGTTTCCCATCTATCTGCTATGAAGTATGGGACCAGATGCCATGATCCTAGTTTTCTGAATGCTGAGCTTTAAGCCAACTTTTTCACTCTCCTCTTTCACTTTCAAGGAGCTTTTTAGTTTCTCTTCACTTTCTGCCATAAGGGTGGTGTCATCCGCATATATGAGGTTATTGATATTTCTCCCAGCAATCTTGATTCCAGCTTGTGCTTCTTCCAGCCCAGCATTTCTCATGATGTACTCTGCATATAAGTTAAATAAGCAGGGTGACAATATACAGCCTTCATGTACTCCTTTCCCTGGAACCAGTCTGTTGTTCCATGTTCTAACCGTTCTAACTGTTGCTTCCTGACCTGCATACCGATTTCTCAAGGGACAGGTCAGGTGGTCTGGTATTCCCATCTCTTTCAGAATTTTCCACAGTTTGTTGTGATCCACACAGTCGAAGGCTTTGGCATAGTCAATAAAACAGAAATAGATGTTTTTCTGGAACTCTCTTGCTTTTTTGATGATCCAGCGGATGTTCACAATTTGATCTCTGGTTCTTCTACCTTTTCTAAATCCAGCTTGAACATCTGAAAGTTCACAGTTCATGTATTGTTGAAGCCTGGCCTGGAGAATTTTGAGCATTACTTTACTAGTGTGTGAAATGAGTGCAATTGTGTGGTAGTTTGAGCATTCTTTGGCATTGCCTTTCTTAGGGATTGGAATGAAAACTGACCTTTTCCAGTCTAGTGGCCACTTCTGAGTTTTCCAAATTTGCTGGCATATTGAGTGTAGCACTTTCATAGCATAATCTTTCAGGATTTGAAACAGCTCAACTAGAATTCCATCACCTCTACTAGCTTTGTTCGTAGTGATGCTTCCTAAGGCCCACTTGGCTTCACATTCTAGGATGTCTTGTTTTCGGTGAGTGATTGCACTATTGTGATCATCTGGGTCGTGAAGATCTTTTTTGTGCAGTTCTTCTGTGTATTCTTGCCACCTCTTCTTGATATCTTTTGCTTCTGTCAGGTCCATATTATTTCTGTTCTTTATCGAGCCCATCTTTGCATGAAATGTTCCCTAATTTTCTTAACGAGAGTATTTGTTAGGAAGAAATAAAGAGCACAGTACTCAGAGACAGACTCAGAGAGTAGTGCCCTCATGGCTGTTTGAATCACTTTCATGGGGCATTTCTTCCTGGTTTCCTTAGACCAGTCACTCCGCTTGTCCGGTTCTAGGTCTGTCTTTGGTTTATCTGAGGATCCTTTCATGTGTGCATGCTCATCTCTTGGCCAATATGGATTCTAGTGAAGAGACCTATGGGTAGGTTGACATCACTTATGATAAGATGACACCCTTTCCCTTTTTGACCTCCAAGGAGCCTTTCTGCTCGTGTGTATGTTGGGAAGGTCTCCTTGACTTCGAGAATGAGGAATGTGTGGTCTTTTATCTCTTATCTGTGCAAGGCCCAGCCTCTTCCATCATCCTGCTTTTATGGAGTTTCTGCTATTACGCAGTTTCTGTCCACAAGGGAGAAACTCCTCAGCCTGGGGCCCATCTGTCTTCTACCTCATAGCCATCTTTTGCTAATTTCCACTGCACCATGACAGTCCTGGCTTGACCACATAGGGATAAGAAAACTCCCCCAAGGAAGGTGATCCTCTCCTCCTCCCCACTTTTGCTTTGATTATAAAATCATAGCCCATTAAATTCTTGGGGAGCAGCAACCCCTTGCCCATATGCTTGCAGGTCTCACAAGTTTCCTATTCTAATAAACCGCTTCTTATCTATCATTTTGCTTCTTGCTGAATTCTTCGGCACTGAGACATAAAGAATCTGAGCTCCTTGGAGCCCCTCAAAACCAACCTACATTGTTTCTTCACTCTGTCTCTATCATTGGAAAACATTTTTTTTAAATGACATGTTCATGATTTTTTTCATATATTTTTTAAAGGTTTTTTGTTGTTGTTGACAGGCACACACAGTTTTATTTATTTACTTAATTCATTCATTTGTTTTTGACTGTACAGGGTCTTCGTTGCTGCAAGTGGGCTTTTTCTAGTTGCAGTGCATGGGCTTCTCATTGTGGTTTCTCTTGTTGCAGAGCACAGACTTTACACGCACAGCTTCAGAAGTTGCAACTTGCTGGCTCTAGGGCATGCGGGCTTCAGTAGTTGCAGCACAGGGACTCCACAGCATGTGCTCGGTAGCTGTGGCACACTGACTCAGTTGCTCCACAGCATGGGAAATCTTCCTGGACTAGGGATCAAACCCGTGTCCCCTGTATTGGCAAGCGGAATCCTATCCACTGCGCCACAAGGGAAGTCCTAGAAAACTTTTAATGAAAGCTTCATGCTCTAAAAGTCACCACGACCTCAGAGAGCAATCTTGACAACTTTGATCCTTAAGGATTTATTATCAAGTGTGGACCAAAGGAAGGGAAAATTACCTAATTTCTGTAAACTTGTCACTAGTGAAAACACACACACACAACCTAACAAATTAATTCTATATTCTATTTGTCAGTTCTGTTTTATGAGTTTTAAAACTTTGTCAGTTTTTCAGTTTAAAATGTTCTGGACTTTGGTTATAAATCAGCAAGTCATATTGGTCTAAATTTTATGAAATTGGGTTACATAGGATAACAACAGAAGAGTCATCCAAGTTTATAGTCTGTTTATTTATTTCTCAGTGGTTTATGATAGTGTAATACAGCCTTCTTTAGATCTTGAACATTTTAAATATTAATAAATGCAGAAGTCAAGAATTATTAATTGAGCAAAATAATCATAGCATTAATTTGAATTTGAAAATGAGAATGCATGGACAAAGTCCTAACACATGAGCATAAGTCAAAAACACCAGAAACAAGAAAACTGTATGACTGTGACAGTGTTAAATTTTGAAATTACTGTTGCTCAGCAAATTAGAATTGGTCATTTTGATTCGTTAATCATCCCAGAAATGCTGAATTAAAGATTGCAAGAATTGCTTCAAAAAACTCTAGGAGTTGCGTCTGTGCAGCCTGTGTCTTCATTAAAATTTTCCATATAGTTAAAGATAGTGAACCTGGAAAGGATATAAAATAATTACATGTAAATTTAAATGTATATATTTGTTAAAATGTTTATTTTAAATAAAATTCTATGTATTTTGGATACAAATATATTTGTATATTCCATGATAGCTATACACATAAATCTTTAAGTTTAAGATTAATTGACCAGATTCTCATACAAAAACCAATAAGAAATATAAGCAATTAACCAGAAAACTGGAAAAAGAACACATATTCGAAAAATTGTAAATTCATATAAGAGTGAAGTAGCACTTTCTACATTACACACAAATTTTAGAAATTGTTATATGATAGTAGGTTGGAGAAAAAAGGAAACTCAATTCATTTATAACAAAAATGTAAACTCCTGAAAAAAATTTTAACACCATTTAACAATATATAACCTACCAACTTGAATACATTTCCTTTGTACATATTTTTTGGTAAAATAACAAATTATGGCAAGAAATGCATACGTAAAGTACCATTTTTATATTATTTCCATGAGCTTATAACAGAAAATAATGGCCACAGTTATGATGTATTCATTAACACTACATATAATTTAAACTGAATGGTTTGGATCCATCTGTCCTGATACTGAAAAAGCTCCTTGTAGATTTTCCAGTAAAAAGTATGTGCAGAGCAGTGAGCATGATTTCATTTGTACTAGCAGCATGGGTTTTATTTATTCAATTATTTGCACTGTTTTAAGTATATTTCAAATTCTATAAATTTGTACCAAGGACTGATTTTTTAAAATTGGGTGATGGACTGAGCATTCAGTTGAGTATAATCTTTCCCTTTCTTCCTTGTCTTTCACTTCTCTTCTTTCCTCAGCTCTCTGTAGTCTCCTCAGACAACCACTTCACCTTCTTGCATTTCTTTTTCTTTGGTATGATTTTGGTGACTGCTTCCTGTACAATGTTACAAACCTCAGTCCATAGTTCTTCAGGCACTTTGTCTATCAGATTTAATCCCTTGAATCTATTTGTCACCCCATCTGTATAAGCATAAGGGATTTGATTTAGGTCATACCTGAATGGCCTAGTGGTTTTCCCTACTTTCTTCAATTTCAGGCTGAATTTTGCAATAAGGAGCTCATGATCTGAGCCACAGGCAGCTCTAGGTCTTATTTTTGCTGACTGTATAGAGCTTCTCCATCTTTGACTGCAAAGTACATAATCAGTCCGATTTTGGTATTGATCATCTGGTGATGTCCATGAATAAAGTCATCTCTTGGTTCTTTGGAAAAAGGTGTTTGCTATGATCAGCATTTTCTCTTGACAGAACTCTGTTAACCTTTGTTCTGCTTCATTTTGTACTCCAAGGCCAAACTTGCCTGTTACTCCAGTATAACAGATACTCCAATTATCTCTTGACTTTGTACTTTTGCATTTCCAATCTCCAATGACGAAAAGGACATCCTTCTTTTTTGTTATGTTTTAGTCCTAGAAGGTCTTGTAGGTCTTCATAAAATCAATCAACTTCAGCTTCATGGGCATCAGTGGTTGGGACACAGATTTGTATTACTGTGATGGTGAATGGTTTGCTTAGGAAATGAACTGAAAGCATCGTGTCATTTTTGAGGTTGGACCTGAATACTGCATTTCCAACTCTATGGTTGACCATGAGGGCTACTCCTTTTCTTCTAAAGGATTCTTACCCACAGTAGTATATATATTGGTCGTCTGAATTAAATTCACCTGTTCACATCCAATTTAGTTCACTGATTCCTAAGATATCAATGTTCACTCTTGCCATCTCCTGTTGACCTCATCCAATTCACCTTAATTGATGGACCTAACATTCCAGGTTCCTATGCAATATTGTTCTTTACAGTATCAGACTTTACTTTCACCACCAGACACATCCACAACTGAACATCATTTCTGCTCTGGCCCAACTACTTCATACTTTCTGGAGCTATTAGTAATTGCCCTCCACTCTTTCCCAGTAGCATACTGGACCTCTTCCTAC
The DNA here is from genome assembly GCA_007570785.1 of Antilocapra americana. Lineage (NCBI taxonomy): Eukaryota > Metazoa > Chordata > Mammalia > Artiodactyla > Antilocapridae > Antilocapra > Antilocapra americana. The sequence continues at coordinate 21,856,628 of ML662442.1, forward strand.
CTGGGGGACTCATCTTCCAGTGTCATATGTTTTTGCTTTTTCATGCTATTCATAGGGCTCTTGTGGCAAGAATATTTGAGTAGGTTGCCGTTTCTTCCTCCAGTGGACGATGTTTTATCAGAATTCTTCACTATGACCCATCTGTCTTGGGTGAGCCTGCCTGACATAAACTCATAGCTTCACTGAGTTATACAAGTCCCTTTACCATGGCAAGGCTGTGATCCATGAAGGGGAGAATGTGTGTAGTCAAGGATTAAAAGCTGATGCCATTGCAGATGGACAGGTGGTTGAGAATTTTTTTAAACTACATAATAATTCTTAGAATTGATGACATTCTTCATCAGTGAAATAAGACCTAATTGGAAGTCTGAAAAGTCTGGTTTTACTTATTTATTCAGTAAATTTAACTCAGATTCCTTGTGAAGAGCATCATAAAGTATTTCTGCAGACTAAAAGTCACTTAAATGATATTTTGAGAGGATTTTTGTGAATGGAAATATTTGTCTCTATTTAGTTAATTTAAATGCTCATTTTTGAATATCACTATTTGTATTTTACTAATGCTTTTTTAACATACCTGTTTTCCCTATTCTCTGCTTATTTGGAGATCCCAAGGCCTTTGGTGCTGTTACTGAATTCTGACTGTCAGTGGGAATGTGGAGAGTGATTACCCATGACAACAGTGGATAAATAATAGTAAATACCTTGTTATGTGATATCTAAACAATTATGCTATCAAGGTTCCTTTTTTTAATCAGTAGCTTTCCATATTTAATCTCTAATTTTTTTCTTATGAAAGCAACTCAAAACCACATATTAAATCCAAAGCTAAATTTTGGTAAAATTGAATCTTGTCAAAATATTGCAGAATAGGCCTTCCCAGCTTTCAAGGACTTCAATTCTTAACTCAGTTCTTTGCCCTTTAATCTTAGCAGGAAAGAGCCAGTTTATATGATCCAGGCCTAGAATACAATTAGGCTATGTGATAATTTGACAGAGATGGCTAGGCAGAACCTAAAACGTATATATCTCCTTTCATGGAGTAGATTTGTCACACAAAACTGTTCTTAGGCAACAATTTAATTCTTAGCCCCGCCTTGCATCCAAATATGGGATAATGTGACTAGGTCATACCAGTAGAGTATGAGATGAAGTGAAGGAAGTGTCAAGACTTTCTTCAACACAGTATCTTTCTGTTGGTGAGATGTGAATCATGTAGAGGCTGGGGGTTGGAGGAGCTAGAGATGAAAGCATCTTCAGTCAGCCTTGTGTGAAGGAAAGCTGCCACTTACTGAGAACATTGCCCTGGAACCATTATTGGAGTAAGCAAGAAGAGACTTCAGCCCCTAAAATGTTTGGGTTTGTTATTCTACCTAATGGAAATGAGATTTTAGAAACATATAGTTTAACGTTTACTTTGCTTTTATATCTTTTAAATCTTTCAGATTCATTTTTTTGTTGTTGTTGTTTTAAAAATACTAATATTTGGGGACTTCCGTGGCAGTCCAGTGGTTAAGACTTCACTTTCCAATGAATGGAATGTGAGTTTGATCCCCAGTCAGGGAGGTAGGATCCCACTTGCCTCGTGGCCAAAAAGCCAAAACATAAACTAGAAGCAATATTGTAACACATTTAATAAAGACTTTAAAAATGGTCTGCTCAAAATTTTTTAAAAAGCTTTACTTTTTTTTTTAGTTTTTAAAAATGCTAATATCTTAAATATGTTTTAATATTTTAAAAAATTAAAAAATTAAGATTTTTAAAGCTTTAATATCTTTTAAAGCTTTTAATATCTTAATTATGTTTTAAGTTTGGTACACTGCATAAGTTCATGTATGGAAAACTGGGATGATGTAGTAATTCAAACTTTCAACTACAGATTTCTTTTTTTCACTCTGCTAAGAAACTCAGCAATTGAGGGGCTGAGGCAGAATTCTTCTGTCATGACTAGTAAGGCTGGTGGAGGGAACTCACATAAGTTAGTTTGCTAGTTTTCTCATGGTAGGTTTTTCTTTTTTTTCTAAATTTAAGAGTGTTATTAAGCCTTTAAAAAAATACTATAACCACCACAACAGAAAGAATATATCAGGGTTTGTAGATGAAAAAAGTACACGAGATAGTCTGGTAGCTTTATGGGTCAATAAGGACCTGTATGGTTAGGGCCCCGTAAGATGGCTGCTCTCTTTCTGTCTGAGCCCTGCTTGCCCCGCTACACACTGTCTTACCCTTGCTTTACATGCATGATTGCCTCCCCTTCCTAAGCTGAAAGTTTAAACAGTAACTACATGCATGATCAGTCCAACCCTCAGTTAATGACTGTTCTAGTCCTCCTACCAGAATGGCTCTGGTTTCTTTAAGAGTATGTGTTACAACAACATGTATCTCTGATAATCATTATTTCTTCCTTTCTCTATTCAACACGATATTGATTAAAGGTATTGTTTATAAGCCTTTACCTGTTGCACTATCCACTTCATGAAGAAGACTTAGACCAAGCAGGACTATGTTCTGAAGGTCAGTAAAGTTGCTGATAAAGGGAGCTCTGTCCCCATCCACAAGCACTCGTGGTGGCAGGACCTTCTGGAACTCAGATACTGTACTAAAGATCGTGGGAAACCTGGCTGCAGCTAGATAGTCCACAGTCACGCACCAATCTTTCCCAAAACCTGCTTCTGATTTAGAATAATATTCTAACCTAAAAGACAAGCAGAAACATGTACAATTATCATTTGTCACTCAGAACGGCACCCTCGTCATTTTCTTAAAAAGATCACCTTCTGTCAACAAACTAAGATTGTAATTTTTAGTTTTAGAATGCGATGGCTTGAGTGCCTGCCTTGGATGATATAGGTAACTAATCCCCAAAGGTTAAATATAATATTTAATAAGAAGACTGGTATTTGGAAATAAAAAGGTATAGAAAAGACAAAAACTTATTTGCCATATTAAGTAGAGGTAACTTGGGATCCATGCTTACCTGTCTTCACAAATTTTGTAAGCATCTTTCAAGGTTGAGGTGTGTGCCTCCCACAAGTACTTCAACAAGTCCTCGAAGCTACTAGAAGGTGTCTGCAAATGCTACAGTAGAGGGAAGAAATGAATTCATGTTTGCGCAACTAGAACAATCCTGTCATTTCACTTTGTCCACATTTCCATTTTAACAATAGTCTCCATCCCAGGAGAATTTTGTTTCTATGGATTAATTTGCACAAGCCATTGGTGACAAACAATCTGTAAAGACTATAATGATTAGGAGTAGATTAGGAGCAGATTAGGAGTAATACTACATGTATCTATAAGAGCTAAACTGCACTTTTCCCCCCAAAGTCAGTATCTTTTTTAATATATTTTTTTATTGAAGGATAATCGCCTTACTGAATTTTGTTGTTTTCTGTCAAACCCCAAGAGAACTTTATTTTTTGTTTATCAGCTGTTTTTCTGCTGCCCTAGTTGAAATTACCACAGAAGTTTAAGAAAAGGTGGAAATAACAAGAATATATAACTTAATCAAATCTTTAAAAATGAACTAATAGTCTATAGAACTAGTAAATATGTCTTTTTGCATTGATTTTGGTCCATGACTATGCTTAACCAATGTATTTTAGTTTGGTCATTGAATATATGGTTTTGATTGCCAGGTAATAGTTTAGTTACACCTATTTGTGACACTTATCAAATCATTTGAAAGAAGTTAACTAACTACTCTAAAATCAATCCCATAATCATATTTCTCCCAAGTGTTATTGCTCACTTGATCTGAAGGTTCAATTTACCAGAATAATCTTTTCATTCAGTGTGTGTTCTTGCATTTATGTATGGCTTGTTTTGAGTAAGATGAGTGGATAGATTTGCTGTTAATGCTGTATTGGTTTGGAGGATGTAAATGACATGTAATACCTTGATATCATGAAATGAAAATGAAAGAAAGTGAAAATGGTAGTCGCTCAGTCGTGTCCAACTCTTTGCAGCGCCATAGATTGTAGCCCGCCAGGCTCCTCTGTCCATGGGATTCTCCAGGCACGAATACTGGAGTGGGTAGCCATTCCCTTCTCCAGGGGATCTTCCTGACCCAGGGACTGAACCCATGTCTCCTGCACGGCAGGAAGATTCTTTACTGTGAGCCACAAGGGAAGCCCGTAAAGTAATGATATTAATATAACTTGCATAAAAACTTATATTTTTATACCATATAATACACACAAAAACCTAAACAAAACATTACACATATATGTGGAATCTAGAAAAATGGTACTGATGAACCTATTTACAGGCAGGAATAGAGGTGCAGATGTAGAGAATGGACTTGTGAACACAGCAGAGGATGGAGAAAGGGGGATAAATTGAGAGAACAGCACTGACATTAGTCACTATCAGATGTAAAAAGACATAGTTAGTGGGAAACTGCTGTATAGCACAAGGAGCTCAACCCAGTGCTCTGTCATGATCCAGAAGAGCGGAATGGAGTGGGGGCAACTCAAGAGGAAGAGGGTCTATGCATAGCACGTGCATGTACGTGAGTGCTCAGTCGTGACCTACTCTTTGTGATACCATGGACTGTAGCCTGCCAGGCTATGATAGAGGCTCCTCTGTCCACTGAATTCCCCAGGCAATAATACTGGAGTGGGTTGCCATTTCCTTCTCCAGGGGATCTTCCCAACCCAGGGAATGAACCATGTCTCCTGTGTCTCCTGCATTGCAGGCAGATTCTTTACTCTCTGAGCCACCAGGGAAGCCTGTGTGTGTATATATACATAAGCCCGTATATATATATACATATATATAAGCACACGTGTATATATATGCATATAGCTGATTCACAACAGTACATCAAGCAGAAACTAGCAGAACATTGTAAAGCAACTACATTCCAATCAAAAAAGAGAAATTCTCTTACCACCTCCTGAGAGATTAAATAATAAAAGTTGAAAAAGTCACCTTGTAAAGAGCATTCCACTTCCTCATTGTTGAAGGAAAGGAGGACTGACAACTAGAAACGTTAAGACAAAACTTTGTCTGGTCCTTGGGTGGCGGCAAAAGCAGCACTTGATCAGATGATATCCCCATTATGCCAGAATCAACTGCAGCAAGGAAGGGCAGTGCACAGAAGAAGTAATTCATATCTGTCAAAGAAGATACCTATTATTACCACAAGTGCCGACAAATATGATAGAGGATATTTTTAAGTAATCTATAAGCCATTAAGCAAAAAGTCACAGGTCCAGAAACATATGGAAAAAAGTCACCAGAAAATATTGAAAATCTCCCGAAGGATCATATATGTAACTCTATCGCGTTTCTGTTAATAAGCCTACAATTAGAAACGAATATGGGCTAAAATAGCTGAGTGCTGCTGCTGCTGCTGCTCAGTGACGTTGACTCTCCGTGACCCCGCGGGCTGTAGCCCACCAGGCTCCTCTGTCCATGGGATTTCCCAGGCAAGAATCCTGGAGTGGGTTGCCATTTCCTTCTCCAGAGGCTCTTCCCAACCCAGGGATCAAACCCATGTCTCCTGCTGTGTCTTGCACTGCAGGCACATTCTTTACCCACTGAGCCATCAGGGAAGCAAATAGTTGTCTATAACATTTTAAAACACAAAAAGTAATTGTAATGAATTTGGTATCATTCATTGTTTCAAAACATTATGTAAAAATGGAAGAAAGATATCTACTTGTGCGTAGAATGATACACCTCTGAGGTTTTACCATGAAATGTGACTCTCTTCTAAATTATCTTAATATGCTTATAGTGCTGATATTTTGTATTTTATGTTTAATGTACAACCATGACATTGTGAAGTGGTGGTCTCACATTAAGCCTTTGAAGCAAAAATGTTGTCTGAGTGTTGGCAACAAATCTTTGAATAATTAACACTGAACTGAGATTTTTAAATTGTTCTCTAAATAGAACCTATTCCAGGAAATTTAGACATACTGATACAGTTGACTATAAAACGTGTTGTACTGATTACCATTGGTGATGCAGGACACTTTTCATCCCAGACATGCATTTTGAATGCAGTCCTCCACCCCAGTGTAGCAGGCTGATATTCCAAACTACAGAGTCCATGTGAAAAAAAAGAAGCCAACATTCTAGATCTGTGGCCAGGACAATTTCTGAGTCTTTGAGAAGACTCAATTAGTATCATACAAGAAAAATAAGTAAAGATGTATATTATGTGTGTCATGCTAAGAAAGTGAAATTAAATGTGACCTTGTTTCTAATTAGTGGGAAATATCTCAAAGAAATTGTGTGTAAATTAATTTCACCACTAACACGCAAGATAAAATTAAAGAATTAGAAAATACCTTCTGATTAGTTGACTATTAGATATCTGATAGAAGCCTTAGATTACTAATTGATAGAATGATCTGTGATACATTAATCTCTGACATTTTTACAAGTTTCCAAGTTAAATACATTTGGTCTGTGCAAAATGAAAGGAAAAGAGGTATTATTTTCTTGTTCTCTGCTTTTTCATCCTTCCTGGTCCTGGAGACTTCTCTGATTAAAGGGATCTCCTATCTAACCACCAGTGCTGGCCATTCAAAAGCCATTGTCCTTTGTAGTTCCTTGTTTCAGTCCCTGGATAAAATATGTCCCAAGGAATCGTTATTGAAATTGTGACCATTAAATCCTAGAATGTGACATAAAGGCCATGAGGTACATGATGAAGTAGATTCATTTTTACAGAGAAATAGTGCTGCTTTTGTTTTTTGTCTGTCCCTAAGATTTGAAGTTGAATATTTTCTTTGGGGGAAGTTTATTAATCTGTTTTGCTATTAAATGAGCATACCAGCCCACCAACTGTCCACAGAGATGCACAAATGATCTCCAGATTCATAGCCACAGTCCGTCTTACTGGTGGGATCAACCAGTCTGCCTAGAAGAGAGAAGATGCACAGATTACTTACTATGCACATTTTGAAACTTGTTATAATCATCCCTTGCCTAATGCATTTTGTTCGTTTGCAAAGAAGCACAAACATTTATCTTCTCATGACTTGTGTTTATCTTCTTATCACTCTTTACCTTCATTTCCCATCTCAGGACCAATTTTTTCCTTCATCTAACATCACAATGATATTCCACTTTTGAATTATCTGTCTCAAATATTATTTGCTTTTGTATTTATTCTTCTTCCTAACCTGATTATTATTAAGCAATGATTGTTAAAGAACTTGCTAATGCTATTCACCTACATGAATATTAGAATTCACCTACATGAATATATGAATTTTCCCAGTTGTCCCTCAGACTGCAAAGGCACGCACACACGCACACACACACACACACTGCACCCAATCACTTACACTTGTGCCATGCTATTGTTCTTTACCTTAATTTTCCATACTATTGAAATAAGAGTCGCATTTCTGCTGGTGGACCTAGGCAATGATATTTTTGAAAATTAGGTAGTTGTTTTCAGTGTGCAGCCACTCCTGAGAACCGCTGTTTTTGTTCATACTTTTATTCCCTAGTAGATTTCATTTCTTTTCTTCCCCAATGAAATTCTGTTCACATTCCAAATTTCAGTTCAGATACATTTTTTTTCTGATTACTCCATCTGATTCCACCGTGTCCCTTTATTTTGCACTTTAACTTTTAACCAAGAGTTGTTATTTATTGCTCATTGTTTCATTTCTGATATCTTTTCTGGTTTAATTGTGTTATAAAGTCTTGGATGGCAAGGACACTGTCTGAAATACTCCCACCCCACAGCTGCTTTTAGAAAATGCTGGAGACATATAAGTCCATCATTAGGTAAGTTTAGTCAGACTTGATCATAATATGTAAGTGTAATGAAAGAATAAGAAAAACATTAATCTACCAGCCCATTCAGCCTCCATCTACTGCTGGCACCTAGGTTCCTGAGACTGGCGTGCCTCCCATGGTGCTAATGATTTCTCCTAGATCTCCATCTTTCAGACTCTGAGAAAAGTCGAATGAAGAGCTGGTTTGAGTCTCAAGACATCACCATCACTGGACAAAGGTGGGTTTACAGCCACTTCAGTAGCTCCTGCATGTGACTCCTCCTTAGATCTCAGATAAACTATAATCTCCCTATATATATATATTTTTTCATCAGAACAGAATAAATTTCCTTATCGGTAGTGTTATAGTATGGAGTGAAAGAGACACCACTCTCTTTCCTAAGACTGTCAGCCAAATATCTTATAATTTATGAATCTTTGGCCCAAACATATCTGCTAACTAAACACTAGAATGTACCTTATTTTTGAAAAGAATTGATCTTTTGCAGAGAAACATCCTCATGAAAAAGATCCCTTTCTTGCCTCTCTCTGTCTCCATGTATAGGTAATCATAGTTAGAACTTCAAGAAATTCAAAGTAATTTGACATCATCTTCTGTTTTTAATGCATATCTTCTTGACTGTTTTGTTCAACACAGTGCTTAGAATAGAATCTGGCACCTCGTAGGAGTTCCAGTAGAATGCCCAATATGTTGGCAATGAAGTCTTTTTGTGTTTGGCAACTATGCTATATGCCCCACTGCAGTTTCAAATCAAAACAGGCAATCCAGAAAGATTTATGGAGGAGAAGAAGTAGAAAACTAATGGTTATGAGGGAAAAAGAGGAAAAAGAAAGAAATCAATTTTCAAAAATTGGTTTATACAGAGTTCCATTTTCCAATGACCACGTGGTTAGATTGGAAAATCATTTGGGTAAAAACAAATCATTCTTACCTGTTGCATATTGCCAGCCATGCTGCAAAGGTAATCCCCATAAAACATTTTGTTCATTATCTGGTGCGAATTTTTCAAAATAACTGGCTGTCTTGTTCAGGAGGATTTTATACATGCCCATTCTCTTAGGGTAGACCCAGGGATCAATAATGTACTTTCCATTCTCCACACCGTAGTCACTGAACTGACCAGGACTGTCATTCCACAGTGGGGGATACTGATCTGAGAGACTGGAAACTTCTGCCGAAGAAACAAAAATGCAACCAACTAGCACACAGGCCCAGGGAGCAAGGAGAGACAGCATCCTGGAGCTGGGGGTTGAGATTATGGCAGGGCTTTTATTGAAAAGTGCAGGAAGAAGTCATGGTATTTGCTCATATCAGAGCATATCACCTCTGTTCTTTCCCTTGCAATGGTAGGAAAGTCTTACCAAGGAAAACAGGCTGCTTCCTCAGATAGACAGAACAAACTAATGGACACCAGAAGAGAGAGGGGAGAAGAGCGGGGGGCATTAGATTTGCATGAAATAATCAGCAAGATTACAAGCACAATTTATAAATACACAAACAAATATGGGCTTCCCCTGTGTATTAATGGTAAAGAATATGCCTGCAGTGCAAGAGCCCCAGCAGATGTGGGTTCAATCCCTGGGTTGGCTTAGGTCTCTAGCCTTGCATTCTTGCCCTTTCCCCATGTTTACACAGTTTCTAATCTTACCTTCTCCTGGTGTCCTAAGAACAACAGTTTGTTGCCATACTATTCCCATATGTGGAGATTAGGGCTTCTCATAAAGGAACAGGAAATGCTGTTCCCTAAAGGAACAGGAAAGAAGGGGCCAGAAGGAGTTTTGGCTCCCTCCTCCAGTAACCCTACTGCCCACGTCCTGCTTGCGTCATGGAAGAAATTTTCTTAAGACTCTCTGTGGTCTTATCTGTAGAATCAATATTAAATAATATTATTTCTTGCTGATGTGCATGGCAGGTGAATGGAAAGAGGAACCTGAAACGTGGCTCCCAGGTATTTGGCTTGGCCTGAGACACATGTGGGTACACGAGGTCACATCCATCCAGTCAAGGAGGAAAGGTTTAACTCCTTGAGACTCATCCTAGGAATTGCAGCCACCTCCCCCTTTCCTCTTGAACTTGTCTTTCTCCAGCTTCAGTGTCTTTTGCCTTGAGATAACTACAATAACTCAGAATTCAATGCAGCTCATCTTTGCATAAAGGTGGATTCATACTTTTATTGTCATTATACTGTATGTTGTCACACTGCTTATTGAACTTATATGCTGAGTACATCATGCAAAATGCCAGGTGGGATGAAACATAAGCTGGAATCAAGATTGCCTGGAGAAATATCAATAACCTCAGACATGCAGATGACATGGCCCTTATAGCAGAAAGTGAAGAAGAACTAAAAAGCCTCTTGATGAAAGTGAAAGAGGAGAGTGGAAAAGTTGGCTTAAAGCTCAACATTCAGAAAATTAAGATCATGGCATCTGGTCCCATCATTTCAGGGCAAATAGATGGGGAAACAATGGAAACAGTAACAGACAATATATTTTCTTGGGCTCCAAAATCGCTGCAGATGGTGACTGCAGCCATGAAATTAAAAGATGCTTGCTCCTTGGGAGAAAAGCTATGACCAACTTAGCATATTAAAAGCAGAGACATGACTTTGCCAACAAAGTCATGACAGACAAAGGTCCATCTAGTCAAAGCTATGGTTTTTCCAGCAGTCATGTATGGATATAAGAGTTGGACTATGAAGAAAACTGAGCACCAAATTGATGTTTTTGAAATGTGGTGTTGGAGATGTTGAGAGTCCTTTGGACTACAAGGATATCCAACAAATCAATCCTAAAGGAAATCAGTCCTGAATATTCATTGGAATGATTGATGTTGAAGCTGAAACTCCAATACTTTGGCCAACTAACGCGAAGAACTGACTCATTAGTAAAGTCCCCGATGCTGGGAAAGATTGAAGGTGGGAGAAGGGGACAATAAAGGCTGAGATGGTTGGATGGTTTCACCAACACAATGGACATGAGTTTGAGTAAGCATTGGGAGTTAGTGATGGACAGGGAAGCCTGGTGTGCTGCAGTCCATGGGGTCACAAAGAGTCGGAAACAACTGAGCAACGGAACTGAACTGAATACTTTTATTAACCCTTTCTGATATGTTGCCCTCTGTCTATCAGATCTGGTCCCTTAAATTTATTTCTCACTTTTACTGTATAATAATAAGGGATTTGATTTAGGTCATACCTGAATGGTCTAGTGGTTTTCCCTACTTTCTTCAATTTAAGTCTGAATTTGGCAATAAGGAGTTCATGATCTGGGCCACAGTCAGCTCCCAGTCTTGTTTTTGCTGACTCTATAGAGCTTCCCCATCTTTGGCTGCAAAGAATATAATCAATCTGATTTCAGTATCGACCATCTGGTGATGTCCATGTGTAGAGTATTCTCTTGTGTTGTTGGAAGAGTGTGCTTGCTATGACCAATGTGTTCTATTAGCCTTTGCTCTGCTTCATCTGCACTCTGAGGCCAAATTTGCCTGTTACTCCAGGTGTTTCCTGACTTCCTACTTTCGCATTCCAGTCCCCTATAATGAAAAGGACATCTTTTTTGGGTGCTAGTTCTAAAAGTTCTTGTAGGTCTTCATAGAACCATTCAACTTCAGCTTCTTCAGCATTACTGGTTGGGGCATAGGCTTGCATTACCATGATATTGAATGGTTTGCCTTGGAAACGAACAGAGATCATTCTGTCATTTTTGAGATTGCATCCAAGTGCTGCATTTCAGACTCTTTCATTGACCATGATGGCTACTCCATTTCTTCTAAGGGATTCCTGCCCTCAGTAGTAGATATAATGGTCATCTGAGTCAAATACACCCATTCCAGTCCATCTTAGTTTGCTGATTCCTAGAATGTTGACATTCACTCTTGCCATCTCCTGTTTGACCACTTCCAATTTGCCTTGATTCATGGACCTAACATTCCAGGTTCCTATGCAATATTGCTGTTTACAGCATCGGACCTTACTTCTATCACCAGTCCCATCCACACCTGGGTATTGTTTTTGCTTTGGCTCCATCCTTTCATTCTTTCTGGAGTTATTTCTCCACTGATCTTCAGTAGCATATTGGGCACCTACTGACCTGGGGAGTTCATCTTTCAATGTCCTATCATTTTGCCTTTTCATACTGTTAATGGGGTTCTCAAGGCAAGAATACTGAAGTGGTTTGCCATTCCCCTCTCCAGTGGATCACATTCTGTCAGACCTCTCCACCATGACCCGTCTGTCTTGGGTGGCCCCACACAGCATGGTTTAGTTTCATTGAGTTAGACAAGGCTGTGGTCCATGTGATCAGATTGGCTAGTTTTCTGTGATTATGGTTTCAGTGTGTCTGCCCTCTGATGCCCTCTCACAAAACCTACCATCTTACTTGGGTTTCTCTTACCTTGGACGTGAGGTGTCCCTTCACGGCTGCTCCAGCAAAGTGCAGCCACTGCTCCTTACCTTGGACAAGGAGTATATCCTCACCGTCGCCCTTCCTGAGCTTGAATGTGGAGTAACTCCTCTCAGCCCTCCTGCACCCGTGTGCAGCTGCTGCTCCTTGGACGTGGGGTAGCTCCTCTCAGCCAAACTTCTGAGTGGTCGGTCGCAGCTGCCACACTTCTATGGACAGAGGTTCATTACATTGTACAGGATACAGGGATCAAGACCCTTCCCATGGAAAAGAAATGCAAAAAAGCAAAATAGCTGTCGGAGGAGGCCTTACAAATAGCTGTGAAAAGAAGAGAAGTGAAAAGGAAAGATATTCCCATTTGAATGCAGAGTTCCAAAGAATAGCAAGGAGAGATAAGAAAGCCTTCCTCAGTGATCAATGCAAAGAAATAGAGGAAAACAACAGAATGGGAAAAACTAGAGATCTCTTCAAGAAAATTAGAGATAACAAGGGAAAATTTCATACAAAGATGGGCTTGATAAAGGACAGAAATGGTATGGACCTAACAGAAGCAGAAGATATTAAGCAGAGGTGGCAAGAATACACAGAAGAACTGTACAAAAAAGATCTTCATGACCCAGATAATCACGATGGTGTGATCACTCACCTAGAGCCAGCCATCCTGGAATGTGAACTCAAGGGGGCCTTAGGAAGCATCACTACGAACAAAGCTAGTGGAGGTGATGGAATTCCAGTTGAGTTATTTCAAATCCTAAAAGATGATGCTGTGAAAGTGCTGCACTCAATATGCTAGCAAATTTGGAAAACTCAGCAGTTGCCACAGGACCGGAAAAGGTCAGTTTTCATTCCAATCTCTAAGAAAGGCAATGCCAAAGAATGCTCAAACTACCGCACAACTGCACTCATCTCACACGCTAGTAAAGTAATGTTCAAAATCCCCCAAGCCAGGCTTCAGCAATATGTGAACCGTGAACTTCCAGATGTTTAAGTTGGTTTTAGAAAAAGCAGAGGAACCAGAGATCAAATTGCCAACATCCGCTAGATCATCAAAAAAAGCAAGAGAGTTCCAGAAAAACATCGATTTCTGCTTCATTGACTATGCCAAAGACTTTGACTGTGCGGATCACTACAAACTGTGGAAAATTCTGAAAGAGATGGGAATACCATACCATCTGATCTGTCTCTTGAGAAACCTATATGCAAGTCAGGAAGTAACAGTTAGAACTTGTCATGGAACAACAGACTGCTTCCAAATAGGAAAAGGAGTAATTCAAGACTGTAAATTGTCATCCTGCTTATTTAAATTGTATGCAGAGTACATCATGAGAAATGCTTGGCTGGAAGAAGCACAGATCAAGAGTGCCGGGAGAAATATCAATAACCTCAGATATGCAGACGACACCACCCTTATGGCAGAAAGTGAAGAGGAACTAAAAAGCCTCTTGATGAAAGTTAAAGAGAAGAGTGAAAAAGTTGGCTTAAAGCTCAACATTCAGAAAACTAAGATCATGGCATCTGGTCCCATCACTTCATGGCAAATAGATTGGGGAAACAGTAGAAACAGTGTCAGACTTTATTTTTGGGTGCTCCAAAATCACTGCAGATGGTGATTGCAGGCATGAAATTCAAAGATGCTTACTCCTTGGAAGGAAAGCTATGACCAACCTAGATAGCGTATTGAAAAGCAGAAACATTGCTTGGCCAACAGAGGTCTGTCTAGTCAAGGCTATGGTTTTTCCAGTAGTCATGTATGGATGTGAGAGTTGGATGGTGAAGAAAGCTGAGTGCCAAAGAATTGATGCTTTTGAACTGTGGTGTTGGAGAAGACTCTTGAGAGTCCCTTGGACTGCAAGGAGATCCAACCAGTCCATCCTAAAGGAGATCAGCCCTGGGTGTTCATCGGAAGGACTGATGTTGAAGCTGAAACTCCAGTGCTTTGGCCACCTCATGCAAAGAGTTGACTCATTGGAAAAGACCCTCATGCTGGGAAGGATTGGGGGCAGGAAGAGAAGGGGACGACAGAGGATGAGATGGCTGGATGGCATCACCGACTTGATGGACATGGGTTTGGGTGGACTCCGGGAGTTGGTGATGGAAAGGGAGGCCTGGCATGCTGTGATTTATGGGGTCGCAAAGAGTCAGACATGAGTGACTGAACTGAACTGAAGTGATATGTTGCCATTTCTAAGTTGCCAGGTCATTGAATTGATTTATTTGTGTACGATGATGCTCAGACTGTCCTTTCTTTACTATCCAAGAAGCAAAATTTTTTCCTAGGGCTTCACCTCCTTTGTTGATCACAATCTGCAGCTAGAGACATGCAACTCTGTCAGAAAAATGGGGTTTGGAGTGGGGGTGGGGAGGTGGGAATTGTATCAAATATTCTCAAGCACAAATCCTTTCAGTCAAAATACTTAAAGCTAGACTCACCTTACTTCTGCTACTCTGAATCTTCTTGGAGGTTTTTCCACTGTGTCCTCTGATCCATTTTAAATAATTGACAAATATAATCCTTACACCCTTCACAGACCTTCCCTCTATTTCCATCGCTTTATCTTTCCTTGAAGACTTGTTTTCCATGGAGAATAGTCCTGGGCATCCTTGTTCACTTACAGTTCATAAACTACAAGGCATACTCATCAAGATGGAAACTATGCCACTGAACTCTCTATTCACACTTTCCTAAAACATCATCATTTCTATTTACTTTCACTTCTAATGGTGATTCTTTTGGTGATTTCTAGATTCTTATGAATAATTCTTCCTTATCTAAATTGTCTCTTTAAAAATCAACGACTGGAAACCATAATTGAAAAGACACATGTACCCCAATGTTCACTGTAGCACTATTCACAATAGTTAGGACAGGGAAGAAACCTAGATGTCCATTCACAGATGATCAGATAAAGTAGCTGTGGGACATATATACAATAGAATATTATTCAGCATTTGAGTCGGTTCTAATGAGGTGGATGAACCCAGAGCCTATTTTACAGAGTGACGTAAGTCAGAGAAAACAAATACTGTATATCAGTGCATGCATGTGGAATATAGAAAGATGGCACCAATGACTTTATTCTCAGGGCAACAATGGGGTTCTCTGGTGGCTCAGACAGTAAAGAATCTGCCTGAAGAGCAGGAGACTGGGTTCAATCTCTGGGTTGGGAAGATCCCCTGGAGAACAGAATGGCAACCAACTCCAATATTGTTGCCTGGGGAACCCCTTAGACAGATGGGCCTGGCTAACTACCGTCCATGGGGACACAAATAGAGAAGACAGAGCAACTGAGCACATGAACACAAGTTCCCCAGTAACATAGACTCAAAAGTTCCAACCATAAACATCTCAAGCCCTGTGTTGCCCTAAATCAGTGGTTCACAACTAGTAATTAGCCTACTGGGGGACATTTGGCAATGTCTGGAAACATTTGGTTGTCACACCTGGAAAAGAGCATGCTCCTGACATCTAGTGGGCAGAGGCCAGACATGCTGCTATGAATCCCCAACCGTAAAGAATTACAAGGCTGGAAATGTCAATTAGTGTTAAGGTTAGAAACCCTGATGTAGATGAGGGAAAGCCACCACATTCACAACTGCAAGCCTTGTTGTTCCCATGCAGGATAATTGAGAAGAGGTTCGTCCTGTGGCTCAAACATGCCGAACACCATCCGGAATGTCATCTCAGGAAACGTGCCCAAGATTGTGATGTCATTTCTTCTAAGGAAAGCTATCATTTGGGATTGGTTAATAAAATTCCCTGGCTTCCCTGGTGGCTCAGATGGTAAAGAATCCACCTGCAATGCAGGAGACCTGGATTTGATCCTTGGGTTGGGAAGATACCTTGGAGAAGGGAATAGAATTCTCCAGTATTCTTACCTGGAGAATCCCATAGACAGAGGAGCCTGGCAGACTATGGTCCATGGGTCACACAGAATTGGACACAACTGAGCAACTCGTGCACGCCCATGCGTGCGTGCACACACACACACACACACACACACACACACACACACACACAAATCCTCTGAAAGGAAAGATGGGTGTTTATTTGAACTTTTAAACACCAAGGGGCGATGAATTATAAGGTTTACATAAGGGAAAAATAGAACACATATTTGGGCTTGGATTTAACTTCCTAGCAATCTTGAATTGACAGGTACCATACCAGCCTCATTCCGCACCACACACACCCCCCGTACCCAGGAGCCAGTGGCCTCTGATAGTAAGATATAAATAAATAGGGATGAGATGAGTGAGAGTTTTAAACTTTAGAACAGGAAAAAGGATGAAAGAAATCATCATCTAAAACACTCAGTTTATTGTCCTAAGAAACTGAGGTCCAGTCCAGAGACATCAATTTGCCGCAAATCATGTATTGCGTTAGGAACAGAAACAGGCCTTGTATTGATGCACCATTCTGAATGGAAGTAATGGAGCCACAGATGTAGAGAATGGACTTGTGGATACAGCAGGGGAAGGAGAGGGTGCGACAAGTTGAGAGAGTAGCATTTTCATATACCCTACCACGTGAGAGATTGACAGCTAGTGGGAGGCTGCTCTACCACACAGGGAGCCCAACCTGGTGCTCTGTGAAAGCCTAGAGGGGTGGGATGGGAGCAGGGAAGGAGGCGCAACAGGAAGGGGATATATATGCTTATGACTGCCTCACATTGCTGGGGCAGAAACCAACACACCAGTGTAAAGCAATTATCCTCCAATTTAAAAAAAAAAAGAAAGGAAATAGGTCTAGAACTCAGATATGACAGTTCTTCCATCTGGCACCTTCATTTGCAAGAGATGCGCCGCACCTTTAAAAGGCTGCAGCAATGGACCAGTCCAGAGAGCAGCCTGGACACGGTTCTGGCCGCAGAGAAGATGAAAGCGGTTCTGTGGCGAGCCTTCCCACCAGCCAGCTGTCTTACCGATGAGCCAGTCTACCAGCAGGGGGCGCACAGCGACCTTTTGGAAAAAAATTAATCAGCCTAAATTACCAAGAAGAAAACCCTTGCTATCCACAGTCCCTGTCACTGAAGACAACTTGCTTTCAAAGGGTGTAGGACTCTGAGATGTTAACTTACCTCAGTTTGACAGTTATCGAAGAGGGAGATGACGTTTGCAAACTTTTTTTTTTAGTTATGTATCAGCTTCAGTATGACTGAAAGCATAGGAATTAGTGTAAATATCTAGACCAGTGAGGACAGAGCGCTGTCAAACCAAATATTCAGTTCCTGAAAAAAATAACACAAGCCCTTGATCCCATGGCATCTTTAATAGAGTCACAATAATGAGTTAATATGCGATTACACCTGAGAGAAAACAAAGACGCCTTGGCTAGATTTAGAGTTGGTTTGGCAGATCAACTAGTGAAGTAGACTGTCAGAGATCTAGTTGAGTCAAATAAAGAAACTGAAGAGATTCCAAGCATGGAGTGCAGACAGAGAGAACAGATTTGATTTGGGACCAAAGTGATGTTTTCCACTGAAGAAATGAAATGAGGATGTAAATTGTCTGAAGAGGTCTGGGTTGACTATGGAGACGAGCTGCAGTGTATAGACTGCAGGCAGCGTTAAAATTCATTTTGAATTATTAACTAAGTTTAAATGCATATAAACAACTGAGAAATCCCTTTGTTGCAAGAAACTAGCTTTTTATATTTATATATTTATTAGTCTTAGTTGTGGCATGCAGAATCCATTTTTCTGTTGTTGAGCCAGGAAAGCTTAGCTGCCCTTAGCCATGTGGAATCTTAGTTCCCTGACCAGGAATCAAACCCATGTCCTCTACATTGGAAGGCGTATTCTTTAACCACTAGACCAATAGGGAAGTCCAGAAATTAAGTTTTTAAATCAAGTATTAGAGGGGTTTTTTCTCTTTTGTATTTTATTGAAGTATCATAGATTTATAATGTGTTGATTTCTCCTGCAAACCAATTCAGTTATACACATATATTCTTTCATATTCTTTCCATTATGGTTTATCGCAGGATATTGAATATAGTTTCCTGTGCTATACAGCAGGACCTTGCTGCCCCTCTAGTCTGTATATAATACTTTGTTTCTGCTAACCCTAGACTCCCAATCCTACCCTCCCCAACCCCTCTCCCCTTTGGCAACCAGAGTCTGTTCTCTATGTCTGTGAGTCTGTTTCTGTTTTGTACATGTGTTCATTTGTGCTATGTATATATATATATATATATATATATTCTGGCGGTGTTGGGTCTTGGTTGCTGTGAAGACTTCTCTGTAGCTGAGGTGAGGAGGGGCTCCTCTCTAGCTGCGGTGCACGAGCTTCTCGCTCTGGTGGCTTCTCTTGTTGCAGAGGCTCTGGGGTGCACGGGCTTCAGTGGCTGTGGTTCTGGATTCCAGAGCACAGGCTCTATAGTTGTGGTGCACAGGCTTAGCTGCTCCATGGCCTGTGGGATCTTCCCAGATCAGGGATCAAAAAAACCCCTTGTCTCCTGCACTGGCAGATGGATTCCTTACAACTGAGCAACCAGGGAAACCCTATGTTATATTTTAGATTCCACATGTTAGTAATATCATATGGCATTCTTCTTGTTCTGACTTATTTTGCTTAGTATGGTAATCTCTTGATGATAGCTTATGGTAAAGGATATGGGATTCCTGATCTCTGAAAATTTAGCTCCAGGAATGGGGACCAGGCTCGATCACTCAAGAGCTACTGTGTGGCAGAAGTTTTATTACAGTGGAAAAAGACAGAGAAAGCTTCTGACTTAGACATCAGAAAGGGGACAGAGAGTACACCCCTTGCTAGTCTTAGCAAGGGAGCTATATACTTTTTTGCACCAGGAAGCTATATACTTTTTCAGTTGGTTAGGCCAATAGGCCAATGTAAAAAGCCCACTCTGAAGAGTTAAGTACCCAATGTTTCTTTTCTTCCTGGTGATACTTTTAGGAATTTTTGCTTTCAGCTTGAATTAATATGCTAATTTCTTTAAAATTTTTCGCATCCTATTTGGTATTTTCTGGTCTTTATTTTGCAGTTTGTATTTTTATGCTTGCCATTAATTTTGGAAAATTCTGCATCATTAATCCTGCAAATATTTATTTGCCCATTCTCTTTTTTCTTTTCTATTTTCCTCTATCTTTTGTTCATTTCAGTTTTGATCATTTCTATTCACCTATTTTCAAGTTCACCAATTTTTTTGGCCTCTGCAGAGTATAGTAATAAGTATTTTGATGTGCCTGTCATAGACATTCTTCATCTGTTAGCATTTTCATTTCTTATTTATTATGGTCTCTATACCTTCACTGAAATTGTATGTTGACTATCTTTTCCATTAG
Source organism: Antilocapra americana (assembly GCA_007570785.1). Taxonomy (NCBI): domain Eukaryota; kingdom Metazoa; phylum Chordata; class Mammalia; order Artiodactyla; family Antilocapridae; genus Antilocapra; species Antilocapra americana. The sequence goes on from ML662442.1 coordinate 21,876,108, forward strand.
GTGCCTTAATGTCAGGTGAGTGTAGATGTCATGCGAGGGTATGTTCCTCGGTCCTTGTCTCGTCACAACAAAGATTTGGAGTGACGGACATTGAAGCCCTCGGCGGGCCACAGCTCTCAGGTCTGGACAGACCGTGTTATAGCTCTTAAATAAATTAGCGTTACAGCTCAGTGTTACAGCTCTATTTTATTTAGAAGATGATAGCCGGAGAATTCATCCGTGAGGCGTGAGGGCATGCAAGGCCATGAAGAGAACACCGCAGCCCGTGGGAGTGAAAGGGAGAGTCGATCTTTGAGGCGCAGGAGAGAGAGAGTGAGCGCTTTGGCTCCCATTTTATATGTTTATTTCTGCCCCCTGGGCCTGTCCTATGCAAATTGAGCTTAGACAGGAGTGCTGCTCTATCTGCAGTTCTCACTCAGGTCCTCGGACCTTCCTTGTTCTATTTTCCCGGGCTTTTCCCTTCCTTGTCTTCTAGCCACCGCCATTTTGGACTCCTGTTTCCTATTCTAACTACCTAACACTTAACATATTAATCTACATATCTGAAGCTGGTACTAATTTCTTTGCAGTTTGGGAGTACATCCATTTCCTTGACTTTATATGCTTCAAGAAGTTTTTTGAACATGACACATACCAAAAGGAAAAATAAATGTGAGTCTGTTTTTGTACCAAGACATGTTACATTGAATTCTGAGCTCTAGGAACTTAGGTCACCTCTGTGTAAGAAAACACGGAAGCTGGAAAAAGACAAGTAGTCTTTGAGATGCACAGTTAAGTCATTTTTTGCTTGGACTTGGCAACATCTTCCTGTGTTAAAACTTGAGTAGTGAGGATTGTGTTCATCTGGTTGAGCAGACTGTGATATCTGCTTTATGGCTTTATCACACTCAGTGAACCAGAGATATCAAGTTCCACTAACAATATCTTCTGTTTTATATTGGGGGCTAGTTTGCTAGTGGATTTTTTAACGTATCTGCCCCAACTTTAGCTTTAGATTTTCCCTTTCTGCTCTGCTATGCTCCTAGGAGGGGTCTGCCTCCTTAGTTTTTCCAGAGTATTTCACACTTTTCTTTCCTTGATACTTGTTGGTCTGCTGGAGGATATCCTTTTCTGATCAATCCTCCAAGTTAGGAAGGCATCAATCAGGGATGGGCTGGTACCAGTGCCGGTTACCCTCCTCTTGTTCTAGTTTTGGGCCTATGAACTGAAAGTATCTCCTGCCACAGAATAAACAAGAAATGCCACAGCCCTCAGTGATTTCTGACGTCCAAATGTGAATGAGGGCTCCCCAAACTGTGATCCAACAGATGCTGCCACCTCCCAGGATGATTGCTGAGGAGCTGGGGGAATGCAGGAAGCAAGGTGAACAAGCTATCACCAGATAGCTGAGGTGCATTTGAAAGCAAAGAATTCAGTGAGCCCAGAGGCTTGCATCTTCCCATACATACAATGCTAAATTCCTTAACTTGATACCTAACCTTTGATGCTCAGACCACCTGCTCCCTTTGTTGCAAACTTGCATATAGCCTGACTTCCCCTCCAGCCTCCCTGGAGCAGTTTTCCCAGAGCTACTGAGATACTGTCTCCTGGGCTCAGAGTGCTCAACATTTCCACCAAAGAAAATAACTCTACTTGCAGGTTGTGACTGTATTTTTCAGTCTATAGCCCTCTTGCCTTGCATACTTGCCCTTTCTCCATGTTTACCCAGTTTCTAACCTGACCTCCCAGTGTCCTAAGAACAACAGTTGTTGCCATGCTACTTCCATGTGCAAAGACTAGGGCTTTTCATAAAGGAACAGGAAAGAAGGGGCCAGGAGGAGTTTTGGCTCCCTCCACCAGTAACATTACTGCCCACAACCTGCTTGCGCCATGGAAGAAATTTTCCTAAGACTCTCTGTGGTCTTATCTGTAAAAACCAATATTAAACAATATTATTTCTTACTGACGGGCATGGCAGGTGAATGGAAAGAGGAACCTGAAA
>ML662442.1:21878098-21979755 GCA_007570785.1 Antilocapra americana
CCAGAGCTACTGAGATACTGTCTCCTGGGCTCAGAGTGCTCAACATTCCCACCAAAGAAAATAACTCTCTACTTGCAGGTTGTGACTGTTTTTTTCAGTTGATAGCCCTCTTGCCTTGCATACTTGCCCTTTCCCCAAGTTTACACAGTTTCTAATTTATCTTCTCCCAGTGTCCTAAGAATATCAGTTTGTTACCATACTATTCCCATATGCAGAGATTAGGCCTTTTCATAAAGGAACAAGAAATGCTGTTTCCTAAAGGAACAGGAAAGAAGAGGCCAGAAGGAGTTTTGACTCCCTCCTCCAGTAACCCTACTGCCCACACCCTGCTTGTGTCAGGGAAGAAATTTTCTCAAGACTCTCTGTGGTCTTCTCTGTAAGAAACAATATTATGTTTGCTGACATGCATGGCAGGTGAATGGAAAGCAGAACCTCAAAGGTGGCTCCCAGGTATTTGGCTTGGCCTGAGATACATGTGGGTACTATCCCCAAGGCCACAGTCATCCAGTCAGGGAGGAAAGGTTTAACTCTTTAAGACTCATCTTTGGAATGGCAGCCACCTCCCCCTCTCCACTTTTTCCAGCTTCAGTGTCTTTTGCCTTGAGATAACTACAATAACTCAGAATTCAGTGCGACTCATCTTTGCATAAAGGTGGATTTGTTGTAAGAAGGGGGAGACCCCCCCCCACAGGGCCCCAAGAGCGGGCTCTTGTCTAACACTGGGAAAAGAATTGTCCAAGGAGACATGTGCTGACAAAGCAAGAGATTTTATTGGGAAGGACACCCGGGTGGAGAGCAGTAGGGTAAGGGAACCCAGGAGAACAGCTTTGCCGCAGTCTCAGGTTTTATGGTGATGGGATTAGTTTTCAGGTGGTCTTTGGCCAATCATTCTAATTCAGAGTCTTTCCTGGTGGCACAAGCACCGTTCAGCCAAGATGGATGCTAGCAGGAGGGATTCTGGGAAGTGGACGGACACGCAGTGTTTCCTTTCAACCTTTCCCTAACTCTTCCAGTTGGTGGTGGCTTATTAGTTCCGTATTCCTTACCAGGATCTCCTGTCATAACACAACTCATGCGAATGGTTAGTATGGTGCCTGGCCAGGGTAGGCAGTTTCAATCAGTGTGCTTCCCCTAACAACTCCCCCCTGAGAGACTTCATACTCAAGATAACTTCTTGGAAATTGAGGTGGAGGTCTCTTCTGTAACATTTTCCTGCTGTGCATGGGCGTAGTCCTGCCTAGCAGAGCAGAAGTATCTCTCTACCCAATCTAAGTTGGGGCATTCCACATCTGAAACCAGCTTCCACCCTTGTAGCAACATCAGTTTAGCTTGGAACTGCTGGAGTCTGCTGAAAATAAACTGTGTAAGGAACTGGAGTATACAGGGGCCAAATAGGAGGCCTAATAAGAAAGTTATAGCTGGACTCTTGAATGGTAGGAGCCAAGGAGGGAAAGAAGGAGAACTCCATACACCTGTTGAACTCAAATCTTGGATCTTTGTGGCCTGTTCCAAAAGCCCCTTGATACCTTCTTGGACCTGCCCAGACTGGTTATAATAAAAACAGCATTCTTCCTTTAGATAGAAACAGGTGCCCCCTTGTCCTGCAGTCAGTAAATCTAGGGCTCGATGATTTTGTAGGACAGTTGTGGCTAGGGAGTCTAACTGGGTTTGTAGGCGTTGGAGGGTCCTCGCCATGTTTTCTATGGATACAGCTGTTTTGGTAGAAAGCTGTTGAAATTTATGTAAAGAAGTTTCCCCCATGGCAGCTACAGTCAAACCAGCGGTCAGTCCTAATGTCAGGAAAACAGGGGTAAGTATTATCACATGATGTATCCTCTGGTTGGTATACACTGGTAAAGGCAAGGAGGTATTACTCCAGACAGATATGTGGGGCGTGACATACCCTAGGGAGCATGTTCCTGACCAAAAAGGTGTTAGGGATAAATAAGCTTTATCCCCACATATGAAATAGACACCATGACTGGGTTTAAGCTGGGCAGCAAAATGGGTTTGCCAGAGAGAAACAGGATTTCCATCTGCCTTACAGCTGGAACACGGCATAATGGAACAGGGGCAGTCTTTTAGTAGCTGGGAGGAGACCGTCACTCCACTTGCTGCAAAACCAGCAGCAGTGAGGGCATTTAGAAAGGGATGTAAGTGTTGTGAGGCATCCTGGGTTTTGTCCTCAAGGTAGAGAGTATTTCATTTAGGCTCCCACCATAGGGTTAGGTTTTCAAGGGTGGGTATCCCTACAAGGGAATAACAGGGGTCAGAGTTGCCTGCCCGATTTAGAAGCCAGAATGAACAGGTGTGGTTCTTTGGTTGTCTAGAACAGAACATGGATTTTGGAGACTGGTTAATAGCATCCAAGGAGAGCCTCATGTTCGGGGATAGGTATAGTGTGTCAGTTCTGCCAGAACCTCTAGTTCCCAGACTTTGGGCTAAATCATAACACCTTAGTGAAATTTCTAGGTCCTGGTTGTTTCCATCAGTTTCAACAGTGAAGGTCACCCCACATCATGAGTTGTCTAGATTTTTCACTGACACCCCTGTTAGGGAGTCACTTTTTAGACAGATAGGGAAGGTCACTTGGGGAATGTTAGTCAAGAGAGAAAATAAGGGCTCAGGTGGGATTGTAGATCAAGGGGGTAAATATAGACAGTTGTTGCAGATACCAAGGCATGAAGTTTTTTCCCCCTTTTCCCCTAAAGGCCATACCATGACCAGATGGGGTGCGCTGGGTAACAGCAAGTAGCTGGGCTGGGAGGGTGGGCCATTGATACCCTGGGATAGGTTGGACATACCCCCAACTTCTACCACTAATGTAGATCCAGCAAGGGCTGGTTAGGTTGAGTGGAGAATCACTGTGGTTTGCAAACATATATGCCTCATTTAGGGAGAGATTAATAGCCATACAGGGAGACATAATTAGGAAGAGGAAGAACATCATATGATCTGTTTTACTTATCTGAGGGAGATTTGATGGGGTTTTGCCTGAACAAGAGCCTGAGATCTTCAACAGGTTCACAGGAATAGTTGTCCTCTGGTTTTGGAGTCTCAGTCCCCGTCTCACCCTCCTGTAGGCCATAGGGATTTACTCTAGAATTATGGACCCAGGCAGATAGACCCTTCACATTTACAGCAGCTGAAGTTACTAGGACAGCCTCTCGGACAGCTGGCTTGAACTCCCTTTTCCTTGCCAGGTCTTTACTAATACTTGGTTCCCCAGCTCTACCTGGGGATTTTTCAAGTCTTCCTGTGGTCTAGGGAGGATCTGTTCTCCATGTTGTTGGAGTTCTTGATGAAACTTTCCCAGGTCAATTATATATTTTAAGAGTGTATTGACATCCTCATCAGAAAACAAATCAGAAATTTAGAATGGGACGTCCATATATCATTTCATAAGGGCTTAATAATAGTGGCCATTTGGGGGCTGTCCATACCCTCATGAGGGCTATGGGTAGCATATGGATCCACTTATTATGTGTTTCTTGACATAGCTTGGCCAGAGCCCTTTTAAGAGTCTGGTTGGCTCTCTCTACCTTTCCCGAAGCTTGAGGCCTCCAGCATGAGTGGAGGCGTCATTTTATTCTTAAGCATGCAGCCAGGTTCTGGGATATTGTGGCTATAAATGAGGGCCCATTGTCTCTCTGAAGTGATTGAGGCAGCCCAAACCTAGGCTCTATCTCCTTCAGCAGAGCTTTACAGCCTTCTGTGGCTCTCTCTGTCTTAGTAGAGAATGCTTCAATCTATCTTGTGAACGTGTCAATAAAGACTAGCAAATAAGAAAACCCTTGTGTCTTTGGCATGGCTGTAAAATCCACCTGCCAGTCCTCACCTGGGTATGATCTCCAATGCTGGATAGGTTTAATTAGAGGAGGTGGCAAGGGTCTAGTTTTTGGATTATTTCTTAGACAGGTCTCACAATTCTGTGTGATCTGTCTAACAACCTTAGCCAACTGGGGATGGTAGAGAATAGGCTTGAGCAAGATTTCCAGATTATCTCTTTCAAAATGGGTACTTTTATGTAAGGAGTTAGTAGTTTTCCAAACCTGAGAGTCAGGGAGTATTATTTGGGCCTGATCAGTTTGAAACCACCCATGTGACCCAGTCTCCCAGCCCTGCTCAGTATATCGGGAATGTTCCTCTGGGGTACAATCTGGAGTCAAGGTTTCCTTGGGCAAGAGGGGGCAGATAGCAGTGACAGGGGTAGCTTCCCTAGCAATTCGTTTTGCCTCCTGATCAGCTTTTCTATTTCTCTGGGCCTCCTCTTCTTGCCCCTTTTGGTGACCCTTAGAGTGGACGACAGCTAATTTTGCAGGAAGTTTGACTGCCTCCAGGAGCCTGAGAATGAGCTCTCTGTGTTTAATAGGAGAGCTTTGACCACTGAGCATCCCTCTTTCTTTCCAAACTGCTGTATGGGTGTGCAGGATGAGGAAAGCATACTTCAGAGTCCGTATACACATTAATCCTCTTTCCTTCCCCTAATTTCAAAGTTCTTTTCAGGGCAAAAAGTTCAGATTTCTGGGCTGAGGTGTCTGGGGGAAGAGACCCACTTTCCTTAGTTTCTTCTAGGCTCACTACTGCATATCCTGCTTTCCTCTCTCCTTTTTCTACAAAACTACTGCCATCTGTGTGCCAGCTTTCCTCTGGGTCAGATAAAGGTATCTCTGATAGGTCTGGGTGAGAAGAGTATAACTTATCTATGACTTGCATGCATTGGTGATCCAAAGGGGAAGGAGGGGGATCTGGCAGTAAGGTGGCTGGGTTTAAGGTCTGACAGACCCTCAACTTTATTTCTGGAGTGTCAAGGAGGAGGGCTTGGTATTGGGTGATCCTTCCCCCTGTCATCCATCTATCCCCTTTAGTTTCCAAGACTGCTTGCCCCTGGTGAGGCGTATACACTGTGGTGGGCTGACCCAGGGTCAGCTTAGATGCCTCCTTGACCAGTGGCCTCTACTGCCCGGAGGCAAGTGGGTCACTCTCTGGCCACCTCATCTAGTTGTTTTGAGAGGTAAGCCATGGGTTGTAATACAGGCCCCATCATTTGCCCTAACATCCCAGGAGCAGTTCCTATCCTTTCAGAAACATAAAGCCTAGAAGGCCTTTCCAGGTTTGGGAGGCCTAAAGCTGGGGCTATAGTGATAGACGTTTTTAGGGCATTAAAGGCAACATTGCAGGTCTCATCCCATAGGGGTCGGGCCAGATTGCCATAATTAGGAATCCAGATCCTGCAAAACCCAGTCATTCCGAAAAATCCCCTAAGCTGTTTTTTTGTTTGGGGGTATGGGATATTTAAGATGAGGGATTTCCTCTGGGGGTTGAGCATTCTTTTTCCTTCCATAATTATAAATCCAAGGTATTTTACTTGGGTTAAGCTAATCTGAGCTTTCCTGGGGGATACTTGATAACCCTTTTCATACAGGAAATTTAGAGTTTTAATAGTATCATTTGAGAGCTGGTAAAATCTGGACTAGCTATAAGCAAGTCATCCACATACTGTATTAGATTACTATTTGTTAAAGTTAATTCCCTTAGTTCTCTCCCCAAGGAAGTCCCGAAAATATGAGGGCTGTCCCTAAACCCTGGTAGTCGAGTCCAGCAGACTTGTATGGCCTCCCTTGTTTTCAGGTCCTGCCACTCAAGGGCAAAGAGTTTTTGGGATTCAGGATGGAGAGGAATGCAAAAGAAGGCATCTTAAGATCCAAGACTGAGAAGTACTTAGCATTTCCTGGGACTTGGGATAGGAGGGTATGCGGATTTGGGACTATGGGGTGGATGGGAACCACAGCTTCATTAACAGCTCTTAGATCCTGGATGAATCGATAAGATCTATCTGGTTTTTTAACAGGCAAGGTTGGAGTATTGTAGGGAGACTCACAGGTGATTAGAATTTCAATATCTTGGTATTTGTTAACTAATGGTCTAAGACCCTCAAGAGCTTCTGGTTTTAAGAGATATTGTCTTTTTCAGGGGTAGGGAGCATTTGGCCTCAGAAGAATCTTTACCAGTGGAACATTTATGGCTAGATCAGGGCTGGAGACATTCCACACCTGGGGATTGACCTCATCAAAGAAAGGCAAAGACTCCTCTTTTTCTACATCTGACTGTAACTATTCAGACATTAGGCAAAGGAAATTATCGACTTCTAGCTTTCCCTAAGTCACTCTGGTCTCCAGTATGGGAGTAGGGCAACCAGGGATGTATAAGAAGGGGTGGGTTCCTTGCCAGTTGCCCACCTTACAATGGAGGGGCTTAGTAAAATTTCGGCTTTGGGGTTTTCCATCTATCCCCACCACCATTTTAGTCTGGGAGTCTAAAGGTCCTAATCAGAAAGGAAGAACAGAGAAGGCAGCCCCCATGTCTAAAAGAAAGTTCACATCCTTGCCTTCTATTTGTAGAGTCACCCAAGGGTCCAGAGGATTGATCTGAATCTCACCATCCACTGGGCACCATCAGTCCCGGTCGCCTAGGACTAGCACAGAGGGAGCAGGTGTAGGGGTCTCCATACGCCTTCCCTTAGGGCGATATGGGCACTCCCTTCTCCAACGCCATCCTCTTTGCAGTAGGCACACTGGGTGCGTCTCAGCGGTGGTGGATTTTTAAGATCCTTTTTTCTTCCTTGTTCTCCCTGGGACTCTCGAATAGTGGCAAGATGAATCAAGGCCAGGATTTTAGCCTGTTGTTAGGCCAAGGCCTGGGTCTGCCTCTCTGTTGTCTTTTCAGGCTTCCTTTTGTTCCTTTTTTGCTTCTTCCTCCCAGTCCCTGTTCAAAAACACCCTATTTGTCTCCTCCACCAAATCGGAAACTGGGGTCTCTGGTCCTTTTCCTAGTTTTTATACTTTTCTCTTTATGTCTGGAGCTGCCCGGGTTATGAAGGAATGGGCCAACAGGACTCTTCCTTCCATACTTTTTAGGTCTGTCTCGGTAAAGTTTTTAAAGGCTTCTGTGAGTCTGCCCAAAAAACAGTCTGGGTTTTTATTTTCTTCTTGTGTAACCTCTTTTATCTTATTATAATTAACAACTTTTTCGACACCCTGGGTCATTCTCTGTAGTAGGCAAGCAGTGAGGTGTCTAAAGGATTTTTTTCCTGCCCTTCTATTAAGATCCCAGTCTGTCTCTGTAGAGGGGATTGCCTCTTTGGCAGGGGCCAGATCGACATCTACCCGCTGTCTTTCACTAGCCACTTTTCTAGCCTGATCTAGGATTCGAGCTTTTTCTTCATCATTACAACACCAGGTAAGGATGACCATTATATCCCTCCAGGTGAGGGAGAAGTTAAGGCTAAGACGCTCAAATTCATCCCTAAATTTCTGGGGGTTCTCAGAATATGAACCCAATTGTTCCTCGCATTGGGTAATGTCTTGCATCGAGAACAGAACATGAACGTGAGAACATAAACGTGCATAGTTCCTCCATCCCCATCGGGTACCTCTCTTAGGGGGCAGATTTTGTCTGAGGATGACCTTTCCTTCTGTGGAGGACAAAGCTTACTTCCTGACCCTAACCCCATGGGGGAGGGGACATATGGAGAAGGAGCCGAGCAGATTGTGAGTGACTTTCCTTCAGATCCCGTGACTTCCCGGCCTAGCCTCCTGACTTCTGGGTCCAGGCTCCTGACTTCCAGGTGTGTCTGACCCTTCTTTCCCCGTGACCTCTCTGCTGAAGCAGAGGAGGTCAAGAGAAGGTCAAGGGGATCTTCTGTTTCAGACCTTGTTAATAGGATTTTGAAAGAGCATTTATCAAAGTCCTCAGGCTTTTCTTTTCTCTTTTTTTCGGAATCCTGGTATAGGGCCATAAAGGCCTGGACATAGGGAACCTCTTTGTATTTACCCTTGCATTTGCAGTATAGACTGAGCTGTAAAATGGTGTTGTATCCAAGTGATCCTGATTGGGGCTATTTTTCCCCTCCTCCCAGGGAGTAAGTAGGCCAGTATTTGGTAAGTTTTTTTTTTTTAGCCCTTCCAGTTGATATCTCTCCCAGTGAGCCAAAAGACAACCCAGTGGGGTGTCTAAAGGAAAGCTAGGCTTATTTGCCATTTTAGCGATGGGATAGTTTATATCTCATTCCCAGGGGACCAGTACTGGGGTGGATGCCCTTATATCTAACTCTAGAAAGATTGAAAGCTCTCTCCTGGTCCCAAATTGTCTGATCGTATATGCACCAAAGGAAATGTTCAGTATTAAGCACAATCAACAGGCCTGTAGGACTGGTCCCGAAAGGTGAATTAACCCCTAAGGATATGTCTAGGGTGTTAATTTTTACCCAAGACCAGATGCGACTATACTGAACCCCATCAATCACTTCCACGTGGAAGCACTCAGCCAAAAGTTCAATTAAATGGCTGAATTTATAGAAACAGGGCACCTGATGGAGGGCTTCTAATGCCCAATTGTCTCTTCAAGAACAGAAAGCACAATTGATGGGGAGCAGAGAGCGTAACCTCTCAGAAAATCTCTTGCAAAGACCCAGAACTTCAGGTCCAAGTATCAACAGAGTAAATGGAAATAACTTGAGTCTTCAAAGAGCGGAGGCCAGGTTGAGAGAGAAGGAGTGGGAAGAGACAAAAGGCCTAAGAGTGGGGGAGAGAAAGAGAATAAAAGGGGGTGGCCTTACAGACGTCTCCTGCCACCTGTAGATACCCAGGTGTTATGGGACTTTTCCCTGGGACTCCAGAGAAGGGAGGACTGGAACTCGGCCCTACCAGAACCAAAATTCAAGTTCTCTGCCAAGAGGAAGTGATCAGTCTCCAATCCTCAGCTCAGGCTGAGGCCCTTTGACCAGATTCCTGTGTCCAGGACCGGGAGACAGGAAAAAATAGGATAGAATAGGTTGAAAGAAGGGGTGAAATAAAAGGGGTCAACAAAATCTCTTGTTCCTTACCCGGTTGGGGCACCCTGGCCAGTTGTCTGCATCAGGAAGAGACCAGGGACAAACGAGTCCCAGTTACAGCCGCTGGATCAGATCCGTTGGCAGGCGAGCTGGTCCCGGAGCACCCTGAGTGGTCTGGATGTCAACCCCAGTAAAAATGGGGGTCCTTTCGTGGTTGCCAGTTGTTGGAGGAAGGGGGAGGCCCCCCACAGGGCCCCAAGAGCGGGTTCTTGTCTAACACTCGGAAAAGAATTGTCCGAGGAGACATGTGCTGACAAAGCAAGAGATTTTATTGGGAAGGGCACCCAGGTGGAGAGCAGGAGGGTAAGGGTAGCCAGGAGAACAGCTCTGCCACGTGGCTCACAGTTTCAGGTTTTATGGTGATGGGATTAGTTTCTGGGTGGTCTTTGGCCAATCATTCTAATTCAGAGTCTTTCCTGGTGGTACACGCATCGTTCAGCCAAGATGGATGCTAGCAAGAGGGATTCTGGGAAGTGGATGGACACGCAGTGTCTCCTGTCCACATTTCCCGAACTCTTCTGGTTGGTGGTGACTTATTAGTTCCGTATTCCTTACCAGGATCTCCCGTCGTAAAACAACTCATGTGAATGATTATGATGCCTGGCCAGGGTGGGTGGTTTCAATCAGTGTGCTTCCCCTAACAGATTCATAGTTTTATTGTCATTATATGTATATTGTCACCCTGCTTATTTAACTTGTATGCAGAGCACATCATGCAAAATGCCAGGGTGGATGAAACATAAAATGGAATCAAGATTTCCCAGAGAAATATCAATAACCTTAGACATGCAGATGACACCACCCTTGTGGCAGAAAGCAAAGAAGAACTAAAGAGCCTCTTGATGAAAGTGAAAGAGGAGAGTGAAAAAGTTGGCTTAAAACTTAGCATTCAGAAAACTAAGATCATGGCATCCGGTCCCATCTGTTCATGGCAAATAGATAGGGAAACGATGGAAACAGTGACAGACAATATATTTTCTTGGGCTCCAAAATCGCTGCAGATGATGACTGAAGCCATGAAATTAAAAGATGCTTGCTCCTTGGAAGAAAAGCTATGATCGACTTAGACAGCATATTAAAAAGCAGAGACATGACTTCGCCAACAAAGGTCCATCTAGTCAAAGCTATGGTTTTTCCAGTAGTCATGTATGGATATAAGAGTTGGACTATGAAGAAAGCTGAGCACCGAAGAATTGATGCTTTTGAACTGTGGTGTTGGAGAAGACTCTTGGGAGTCCCTTGGATTGCATGGAGATCCAACCAGCCCATCCTAAAGGAAATCAGTTCTGAATATTCATTTGAAGAACTGATGTTGAAGCTGAAACTCCAGTACTTTGGCCACCTGATGCGAAGAACTGACTCATTTGAAAAGACCCTGATGCTGGGAAAGATTGAAGGCTGGAGGAGAAGGGGACAAACAGAGGATGAGATGATTGGATGGCATCACTGACTCAATGGGCATGAGTTTGAGTAAACTCTGGGAGTTGGTGATGGACAGGGAGGCCTGGTATGCTGCAGTCCATGTGGTCATACCGATTCGGACATGACTGAGCAAATGAACTGAACTGAACTGACACAACAAGCTGGAGTAACAGGTCTGTTTTTACCTAAGAGAAGGATAGAATTGCTGTGGTTAGGCATTCTGGAGACAAACTCACTCAGAAGGACAATGCAGATGGTGGAGTGCAGTTTATTGCACTGGCGGGCCCAAGGCAGAGTCTCCTCTCAGCCAAGGACCCCAACCAGTTTTTGTCAAAAGCTTATATACCCTAAGTGTACGTGCCCAAACCCACCTCCCCAAATTCCCTGAAGCTAGTCTGAACAAAGAAAAAGAAAGACACAACCAAAGTTAACCTGTGATTCATATGCCTTAAGCCTAGGTAGTTAACAGTGGACAATTATCAATACCCCAATTGTGGGCACACCCCAAAAAAACATAATAGAATTTATGATTCTATTCAGTTACACAGATGATTTGGATATTCTTTTAGGCGATGGAGAGTCTAGGTGTGAGCCCTGGGCCTCTTCCTTCTGGGGGGTCTGGTTTTCCAGTTGGTGTGTCACTTTCATAGATAATGGGCATATAACTCAAAGTCCACAGTCCGGCCCAAGATGGAGTCCTGCTTTTAAGAGAAGCCTTCTGCTTCCTCCTTCAGAATATTTCCACATATCAGGAAATCTAGTTGCCTGAAGGGAAGAAAATATCACCTTCAGGTGTGCTGTTTTTTCAGGATTTCTTTTCTTTTCCCCTTGTGTAACAAATACAAACACACTAGAATCTTCTGAAAGGAAAGATGGGTGTCTATTTTAATGTTTAACCACCAGGGGGCTATAAATTATAACGTCTACAGAAGAGGAAAAGAAAACATTTTGGGGCTAGGATTTAGTTTTCTAGCAATCTTGAGTTGACAGGTAAGATATCTGCCTCATTTCCCCTCCCAGGAGCCAGTGGATCATGATAGTAAGATATAAATATAAATACTTGAGATGAATGAGTTTTAAATTTTAGAACAGGAAGAAACATGGAAAAAAATCATATAATCCAAAACACTCATTTTATTGTCCTAAGAAACTGAGGTCCAGTCCAGAGACATTGATTTGCCCCAAATCACATATTGCATCAAGAATAGAAATAGGCCTTTCTGCAGGGGAGGAATGGAGACACAGATGTGCGTCAAGGTGTGCGTCAAGTCAAATACCAAGATTTGAATGACCTCATCAAATAACTGGAGGGTCATAAATACTAGCCTGATTTCAGTGTAATAGAGCATGGTATAGTGAATTCTCTAAAGATATGTAAAATTTCTTCTTACACATCTAGCGCTCCAGGGACAAATTTATTGATTATTTGCACCATGAAATATCATTTCTGTATTAAGTTTATATTTAAAAAATGATCAAACGATGCTGAATTAAATATAATCTTAAAATAGTCAAGAGGTCAGTGTTTTTGTGTAAGCTTTCCTTTTCCTAGAAATTTTACTGTAGTATGTAGAAATAATAAATGCTAGAATCACCCTGTTGTAAGTTTCACATTTATAAAAGAAAGCAGCATGACTGCATTGTATCAAAATAGTTGGTGGCACCAGAGTGGTCCCAAAGAGTCAGACACGATGTGGTCGCTGAACAAGACAATATGGAATAGGTTATAAAGCGCCATCTCGTGGTCACCTGGAGAATTTGGCATTCAGGACCAAGCTGTCCAACCAGCTCTGTTCCCTGCGTGTGGCTCCCTTTCCTATCCTCGCAGCAAGCTGTAGAGCAACGCCTATTCCGTCCTTTCAGGATACGCAAGTTCATCTCAAGAAAGGCCCCTGGGACTTATATACATATATACCTTTTACTTAATTCATAGTAGCAACTATTTGTTTCCCAGAAACAAGACTACCTCCAGCAAACCTTGAAGTCTGGCTCATTTTATATTGCATTTGAGAATAAATGCCTATCTTCCACAAGAGGATTTACTCAAGGTTTTTTTTTTCAATTCAAAGTTATTGTCAAATCAGCACTAAGAAACTGGTCTAGTAAATATTAGTTGAAATGACCCTTTAGATGTGCACTGTTTTATGACTGGGCCCATAAAATACACAGATTTCTGAATGTAAATCTATGTTTCTGGCTTATAATACCTTATTAAAAATAGACAAAACTTCTTCAGTTATTCATATCACAGTGAAATGTGAATAAAATTAAATTCTCTATATAACCACTAGATGGTACTATATAACCTATTGAATATCCTCTTGTGACCACACCCCCCCACCCCTCCATGGACTGCTGCACTCCAGGCCTCCCCGTCCATCACCATCTCCCAGAGTTTGCCCAAGTTCATTTCCACTGACTCAGTGATGCCATCCAATCATCTCATCCTCTGTTGCCCTCTTCTGCCTTCAGTCTTTCCCAGCATCAGGGTCTTTTCCAATGAGTGGGCTCTTTGCATCAGGTGGCCGAAGTATTGGAGCTTCAGCTTCAGCATCAGTCTTTGCAATGGAGTATTCAGGGTTGATGTCCTTTAGGATTGACTGGCTTAATCGCCTTGCTGTTCAAGGGACTCTCAAGCGTCTTCTCCAACACTGCTTTCGAATATCATCTACCATCTTGCTTTTACTGCCCTGTTTCAGGCGCCTTCCAGATGGCTTTTTAATGATTGCGGGTCCAATTTGAATTAATATTTATTACTGACTTCTATAGATAGTGATCAAATAGTATTGCTATTAGTTGAATGATCTGGGACAAGTCAGTTAGCCTCCTTGTGCCTCAGTTTCCTCATCTATGAAATGAGCAGAAGACTCCTTGCTCGTGTAGGACCTCACGACATGGCCTCTTGGCCTTGGCAGAATGCACCAAGGATGAACCTATGACCTAAAAGCAGTGACTCTGAATCCTTCTCTGGGATTTTTTTCAAAACAGAATTGGAAAAGCCAGCCAGGGCCTCCCTGAAGTGGGAGGATCACAATGTGGGATACGGGTACTGGGGAAGCAGGGCAGGAACTGGCCTGGAGTAGGAAAAGCTGACACTGAAAACCAGAGATACAGAGACAAGAGGTCAAGAGAGTCTTGCAGTGTTCATGTCCCAAGGGTTGATCAGTCCATTTGTTTTCTCACATTTGGCAACAGGATGTCCCTCCAGTAAATACTCTTTTTTGCCCCAGCCAGTTTGACTTGGGTTATCATCACTTTAACCAAAAGAATTCTTACTAATCCAGGGACTCACTCATTCTGTTCATTCAAAAAATATAGCCAAGCAATTTAAGTCTTTACCCCATAACCCATTCAAGTCTAACTCCCTTCGTATTTAATGATACCAAAAGAGGAAAAAGCACAAAGACAGTAAAAGGCAAAATAAGGGGAAACAGTCTCAAGCTTGTGACTCATTAAAAGTAAGTTGAACCTTGAAAGAAGTGCCTCCCCAAGAAATGCCAAGCACTTTATAAATTGTTGTTACTTCTTACAGCCATTACTTAAGTCTGGATGGCTCAGCCTTCCTAAACATTCTATAGCTGGGCAATTAATTATTTTTTGGATGCTAAGTGAGTGGCAACTTTATTCTGGTCCTGATTCTACTCTTAATGGGATAAGCCTATATTTCCCAGTACTTATATTCTCAGAAACTCAAGACTAAAGGAAACAGTAGAAGATACTACAGTCCTAGTGCAGAATCTCAAGGCAATAAACCAGTGCAGATCTTGACCTCTCTTTCTCTCCCCCTCTCCCTTTCTTTCTGCTCTCTCTGTCTCAGTAGAAACATGTAAGATCTTGAGTTCCATTATACCATGTCCTGCCTGTGAAAGCATAATCCTAAGATGAGAATTCTGCTGGGGGATAGGGACATAGAGAATCTGGCGACCCATCTATTATTTCATTGCTCTTTTAGACCCAGCAGGAACATACTCTAAATTAACCTGGAGCAGTAGAGAATCGCTCCTCTCCTGATTAGTATGCAGGTCAAATACAGCTGTCTGATGTGTGGAGGAGCAGTATAAAACATAAAAAGTAAAAACATGCTTTATAGTCTTTTAGGACTATAAAAAATTCATTTTCATTCATCTTCTACATCATTGCAATAAAGAGCATTATGGGAACAGGATGATTTTTTTTTTAAAATCTCAATAAATCATTACTCTTCCCCCATATTAGCAGTGTCATCTCTTCCAAACCTTCCCACCTTCTTTCTTGTTGAAAGTGGCCCAACAGTTTCCAGCTCTCTAAGATCACAGTATTATTTAGAATATCTGTGAAATGCCACTTCTCTTCACCCACGGTAGTTAATTCAGCCAATTCACATTTGTCCCTTTGGAATTCATTACTTTTCCTCCATTTCTGTAACTAATTTTCCTAATGAAAACAGCCAACTCATTTGAAAAGTCCCTGGTGCTGGGAAAGACAGAAGGCAGCAGAAGAGGGCATCAGAGGATGAGATGGTTGGATGGCATCTCCGATGCAATGAACATGAAACTTGAGCAAACTTCAGGAGATGGTGAAGGACAGGGAGGCCTGGCATGCTGCAGTCCATGGGGTTGCAAAGAATCGGACATGACTAGGCTACTGAACAAAAACATAACTATTTTCCTAAACCAAATTCCAATGATCTCAGATTGGATTAGACAAATCTTTATTTTACTCTGTTTCTCTTCCTTGGATTTATCCTCTCTGACCATGGGCAACCTCTCTCTATTTCCTTCTTCAAGTATCCATAGTGTGTCTATGTTGCTTTTTCTATCAAAGTGAAACTCTTTGTTTTGACATCTGAAGTGTTCATGGATACCTATTTACTTACATGTTAATTTTTTTAAAACTATTCAAACAAGTGAAAACATTTTTGAGTGCTTATGAAGGTCTTCTGTCCTGGGTCCTAGAGCTAGAGAAGCGAAAAAAAAAAAAAGCTCTACCGTCTTGGAGATTCTAGAGTGGGGAAGCAGACAGGAAAAATTCAATCAATGTAGAGTATGTTAAGTGGAGATAAGTGCTAAGAAGGCACAAAAAAGTATGGTACGGAGGGTAGAAATTGTTGACTGGGCACAAGCTTGTATAAAGAAATCAAACTATTGGGACAGTCGAAGAAGGTGAGATTTGAAAAAAGATGAGAGGAAGTATGGAGGTCCAAATGGCAACCTTAGGGTAGAGTTCTTAGCAGAAGGGAAACAATGCTTCAAAAATCCTGAGTTCCGAGTGTGCATGCAGCATTTGAGGAAAAAGCAAGACCAGAGCGTAAAGGTAGAACAAGGTGGAAAGAGTAAGGGAGCCTCCGGGAACCATATACGAGCTAGGGGCTTTGCCCTGGGAGAGCTGGCAAGCTGGTTTAAGGGCTGAGCAGAAGAGCAACGTGTTCTGACTTGACACTATCACTCTGTTCACCATGCGGACTTTACTACATAGGAGAGAGAGGAAGAGTAGACGCAGGGCGATCCTCTCAGCGAAGCGGTCATTTTCCTCTGGACCGTGTGTTAGTCTCTCGGTTGTGTCTGACTCTCTGCGATGCTACGGGCTGTAGTCCGCCAGGCTCCTCCGTCCATGGGATTCTCCAGGCAAGAATACTGGAGTGGGTGGCCATTCCCTTCTCCAGGGGATCTTCCCAACCCAGGGATGCAACCCGAGTCTCCTGCACTGCAGATGGATTCTTTACCATCTGAGCCACCAGGGAAGACCTTGGACTGTGGTAGTTAGTAGCAGTGAAAGTAGTGAGAAATGAGTCTATTTGGAAATTATTTTGTGTTCACAGCTGATAAGACTACCTGAATGCTTAAGGAGGTGTGTAGGGAGAAAGAAAGGAGTGAAGAATTTTGAATTAATTAACCAGAAAGTTGAAGTTATTTTTAAGTGGTATTGGAAAACTATTGAAGATACCCAAGTACTCGTTAACAGAAAGATTCTACATCTTTCACTTCAAACTCTTCTTGACCCCATGGACCATAGTCCATCAGGCTCCTCTGTCCATGGGATTTTCCAGGCAAGAATACTGGAGTGGATTGCCATTCCCTTCTCCAGGGGATCTCCGACCCAGGGATCAAACCCAGGTCTCCTGTGTCTGCTTTGCAGGCGAATTCTTTACCCACTGAGCCACTGAGGAAGCCTTTCCTTGCCTTAGGCTATAGCTTTCATTTCCTTTGCTTAAATCCCTCTTGTCTTTCCCAATATCCCCATTCAATTGAGAATATTTATGAACTACTTATAATTTGCAAAACCCCTTTCTAAAAACTGGGAAGGATATAAAATAAGAAAGATATGGCCCCACATATCCCAAACAATCTATATGAGAAGAATGTTACATGCATTTGTGACAATAAAGCAATATAATTCAAATATGCATATTTTTATGGCTAGATAATCATTTGTGAGCAAGGAATAGTGAATAGGTACAGAAACAGTGGAAATGCAACTGTGAACAAGACATGGCCCCTGTTCTTTATATGCTGAAAGTTCAATGAAAGTTCAATTAAAAAAAAAAAAAGGAAAGAACGACACAGAATTAAGGCAGAAATAGATCACTGTCAACCAGAGGGATTCAACAAATGGGTCAAACCTGTAATGTTTTTCAAGGCCAGCTTGAAGTTTATCCTTCCATGAGGTTTTCCCTAACTAAATTACCCTCTGGTAAGTTTCCTTAACACCTACATAAAATCAGCACTTGGATTTTTGCTTAAGTTTATATTTTCTCAAAAGTAGCCATTAGTTATACTATAGAACATGAACATGAGAGCAGGAACTTCATCTTATTTAGTTTCCTTTAAACTTTATTAACACTAAATACTGTAAAAAAATTAGAAAATATACAAGTTATTCATACTATAAAAAATCTTATATTACTGTAAAATGCTTTTGGAAAAGGAGTGTGGAAGGGCAGGAGAGTCTTCCCAAAAGTTCAGAAAACTTCCTTTTATGTATATATATGTTATATGTTACATATATATACATTATGTGTGTGTATACATTATATGTGTGTGTGTGTGTGTGTGTGTGTGTGTGTGTGTGTGTGTGTGTGTTTATTGCATCCCAAATAGGAATACATTACATGTTGAAAGAATTAGTCAAATGCTTGTTCCCTAATTTTAGTTCGGAGACTTTACATCAGGCAACTGTACTATTCCCAAACATTCTGTACAATTGCTGTCAATCATGATAGGTGATTTTCCTTTTATCAGGCATTTCATGTTACTTTAATTTCCTTTTTAATATTTCTGATTTAAAGCACTATCACTTTGTGATAAAGATTAAAATAAACAATGTATGGAAATACTACCAAGTTTGAAACATTCTGTAAAGGTAGCTTGTTTTTCTAAACTTCGAAAATCTGCAGTTATGCTGGTTTTGTCCATTCTCGGAAAGATGATTTTGGTCAAAATGGGGAATTTCACATAGAATGGCTGACTCCAGTTTGTTGTTTGCTAACCTTTTTTTCACATTTCAGAGGTATATGTTAATGTGATGTGTGTGTGTTCTTTAAACAAAATACTCTTTATGTTGTCTCAGATCCTCAGTGACATTCATAGTATGAAGTTTTTGCCATTTAAAAGGGCTGAAGTTGATAAAACACAGTGAAAGAAGTCCCTGCACAATGCTATTTTTACTTTGTCAGGCACTCTGTAGTGTCTTCAGCAAGATTTAAAATTGTCATAGTAATGTAAATAGGCATATCATTTTTTCTTAGAATTTTTTATGTGGAAGAAAAAGGAAAAAGCAAAAAAAAAAAAAAAAAAAGAGCCAAGGAAAAAATCATTAAAGTGAAGGAACTTCATTCACACACATAGCCTAGATCAAAATCCATAAAATGTAGTGATTATAATGGATGGTTTCAGGGAATGTTTTTTCACTTGTATAACAATTTTATATTCTTCATTTCTAAAAGAAATTCAAAAGGCTTTCATATTCTTCATTTCTATAAAAAATTAAAAGAGTGAATGAAAAACAATATTTACAATATCATTCAGCTACATGGTAGAGACAAAAATCAACTAATTATACTTTTCATATATAGCAACAAATAATTGAAAATATAGTTGAGAGATATGCTGCTTAAAATTGAAACAATATTTTGGAATACCTGAAAATAAGGCCAAAACACAAGTGCAAGATTATAACCACAACACAAAAGAAACATTATTAAAGAACATATAAAATAATTCAAATCAATAGATAGATTACATTTCCAGGCAAAAATACTCTAATATTACAAAGATATGAATTTTCCCAAGTAGATGTATAAAGTTAGATATTTACTGCAGGATTTCCAGAAAGCTTGATAAGCTAAAGTTCACATGAGAGGAAAAATGGACTTAAGAAACAGAAAAGATTTAAATGAATAAAAGGGGACATGCCCTATCAGATGTCAATGTGGTCTATGAATTTTTTATAATTAAAGTAGCATATGTCAGCACAGGAATAGATCAATGAAAAGAGTGGGTAATGCAGAAAAGATGCCATTGTTATTGGAATATGGAATACTATAAAAAAGCTGTATGATAATTAAGAGCATGTACTCTGGAGCTAGCATGGCTTGGTTCAAGTCTGAGTCTGACACTAAATTGTCACTTTGGGAAAATTATTTACTCTCACTGAATTTTGACAACCTAATGTATAAAATGGAGATAATTACAGTATCTACCTATTTTGAGGATTAAATTTTTTTTGAGGATTAAATTTTTAAATAATATAAATATTTGAAAAGTTGGGCTGGCTTCCTAGGTGGCTGAGTGGGTAAAGAAGCCACCTACAATTCAGGAGACACCAAAGATGAGGGTCTGATCCTTGGGTCAGGAAGATTCCCTGGAGAAGGGAATGGCAACTCACGCCAGTATTCTTGCCTGAAGAATTCCAGAGACAGAGGAGCCTGGTGGGCTACAGTCCATAGGGTCACAAAGAGTCAGACACAACTGAAGCAACTGAGCCTGCATCCTCATCAGCAATCAAAAGCTATTATTTATAATTATCATCATCTCAGTAAGACAAAGAACAACTACCACTATTAATTTTAAGTCAGTGGAGAAAGGATAACTGGTCACTTACTGAAACCAGACTTAAATGACTATAGCACATCGTTCACAAAAATAATTTCCAAATTTATTCAAAGTAGCTAATTGTTAAATTTCTAAAAATCATATTTGAATTAAAACTATGCATGAAAACATATTATAACTTTGTGATGGGAAGACCTTTCTAAGCCAAAGTCTAAGAGCTATAAATATAATTACTGAAAAATGTATATGTGCTTTCCACAGGAAAGCAGGAGCTCATACGGCATTGTTCTGGATTCCCATCATAAATTAAAGGGAAACTTTCACAATGTCCAAAGTCCTGGATGTCCTGCAAATGAAGGAGAAGGATTTCCTCAAATTCCTTGCCACAGGAACCCACTTAGGTGGCCCCAACTTTGACTTTCAGATGGAATGGTATGTCTGCCAAATGAAAACTCATGGCATTTACATCATAAGTATGAAGAGAACCTGGGAGAAGCTTCTGTGGGCAGTGTGTCATTGGTGCCACTGAAAACCCAACTGATGTCAGAGTCACATTCTCCAGGAATACTGGCTACTCAACTGTGCTGGAGTCCTTTGGTGCCACTGGAGCCACTCCTATTGCTGGCTGCTTTACTTCTGGAAACTTCACTAACCAGATCCAGTTAGCCTTCCGGGGGCCAAGACTTCTGGTGGTTCCTGATCCCAGGGCTGACCACTGGCCTCTTACAGAAGCCTCTTACGTTAACCTGTTTACCGTTGCTCTTTGTAATACACACTCTCCTCTGAGCTGTGTGGACATCACCGGTCTGTGCAACAACAGGGAGCTCACTCAGTGGAAGTTCTGCAGATCGTGGCACCATCTCCTGTGAACACCCACTGAAGCACCCTCTCTGCTTCTACAAAAATCTTGAAGAGACTGACAAAGAAAAGCAGGAGGCAGCTGAGAAGGCTGTGACAAGGGAGGAATTTCCAGGTGACTGGACCGCGCTAGCTCCAAAGTTCACTGCTTCCTAAACTGAGGTGATGGACGGTCTGAAGGTGTGCAGGCGCTTTCGGTGTCCGTTCAGCTGTTCCCCACTCAAGCCTGTCGATGAAGACTGGTCTGCAGCTCCCACAGCTCAGACCACTGAACAGGTAGGAACAACTGCGGAGTGGTCTTAAGTTCTTCTTCCACAAACTCGAAATGGAAACAGGTTGACAGAAAATAAAATTTCTTTTAAAAAAATGAAAGAAGAAAAATATATCCACATATTAATTAAGAATTTTGTGCAAAACACCATAAAATCAGAGGGCAAAGACAGTCTGGAGAAAATATTTACAAAGCGAATATAGAAAAAGCTGTCCTAAGGTTGCTCAGTGAAGTATGGGTTACTCTATCCTAAATTACTATAGGATACCTGCTATACTCACATTAGGGTGATTTAATTAGTGATGAGGGAGGATTTAGGGTAGGCAGATAAAAAATTCTTAAAGCACTGATATATAAAAATTGACAGTTATGAGCTGTTAAACTAGTAAGATTAGGGAACGTTTAATAACTTAATTAAATTTATGCATATGGAATGTATATAGAATCTTAAATGTATATAGAATGTATGTAATAACTACTAGACTTGTTAAAAATCTTCACTAAGATTATGATTGAAAATGGAATGGTATTAAAATCAGATGCTTGATAATATTTTGGCTGTAATATGTGGCTAGACATTGAATTATCAAGAGTTAATATTCGTGAACATTTACAGAAGTAGTACAACAGAAGTTTGGTATGCAACACGCAATTGCAAACTTACACAACAGTAAAAAACAAGAGTATATAACAAAATGCCTGCAGTAGAGTAGCAATTTCTGCCATTCACAAGCAGCAGCCTTATCCAGTGTATGAATTAACCATCGGTTTTTGGTCCAAATGTTATTATAACATGTGTTCACTTGGTCCAGGAAATTGTAGAACAGACCTTATTGAGATGGCTGAAGTTAGGCTAAACCAAAGTATAATGTGGTTTGTAACCTGCTTAGAGATTAAAAAGATAAATCATGATGTTTACAACCCAAAGAGTCTATGATTCATAAACTATTATCTAAAATGTAATTCAGATAACAAATGTTTTTTTATAGCATATGTATGTCAGTAGTGGTCAAGACAATGGCACATATACAAGCTAAATTATTCTCCAAAAATACAGGATGGATCTGAAAACATTAGCTTTCCTCTGTCACTAGCAAATAAAATAGCAAGCCAGATAAATTTCCAATTCAAAAGTTCTTTTAATGGCACATTTACATGAGTAAAGAAGCATCTTAAACACTGCTTGTACTTGATCTTTATTATTAGCTTTAAACCCTGAATTGCATAATACTCTATTATAAAATGACATGTTTAAGCACATTGGCTGTTTGATTTAAGATGCATGATAATCAGTTCTTGATTTTTATTAGACGTTTTTAAACTTACTAATTGTATTGAAATAAATAATATCGACTAATGAAAAACTGAAATATAGATACCTGAACAGAGTACAAATTCTTAAAGAAGCAGGATGAGGTAGATTTTGTGTCCACAGACTATGTTTATAATATCATTATTTGATTTGTAAAGATTAATCTGAAAAATATTTTTATCCATTTTAAATTAATCTATTTCTTAAGGAAATCAAGCAAATTCCAACTAAATTGTGATTACATTTTACTTTGCTGTTTTGCCTTTATTTTTGGTATGTTAGTCAAAGTCTGAACTATTTATGGTAGATGTCATAGACATCCCATTTCCACCTTCCAAAGGTATTTAAAGGATTATATGGAAATCATCCCATTTCTCATCAATATGCTTGAACCTACCCAAACAGTAACTATTTCTTGATTTTTCTTTGCATACCCAGCACCTTGGACAGTGCTGAGCATAAAACAGGCATTGATCTATTTTGGAGCAGTTGAACACATGAATGATTTTGTCCTGATGCTATGTTTGTCTTATATATTGCTGGAGATACTAATCACCGGGGCTTGAGCATCTTTATGTTTCACTGTAATGATACTGTTTGTATGCAAACCACTCCTAAAATGTGTTTTTTTTTCATTTTTAATGCAAGGTGTTACACTTGGAAAATAAGATCAGTTACACTAAAACTCATGTCAATATAAAAATTATTATTTCCAGATATTGATCCTCTTTTACATGCAAAACCAGAATATTAACGTTAGAGAAATTTAAAATAAAAATACTCTTTGTAAAGCAGCGCTTATTTTCATTCTCATCTTCAAGTTCACCAAGGGATTCTTAAAGAAGGAGAACTTCCTACTTCCCTCCACCCACTTCACCCCACCAAAACAAACAAACAAAAAAATTGGAAGGAAAAAGAGAATTTTCCAGTCTTATTTTTAAATACTGTTACTGTGGAGCAGTATGGATTACTGTGCATCGTCAAGGCATACATTCAGAAGTCCCTCCCCCCTCCTTTAAACTCGTATCTTACAGTAAATACACTCTTTATGGTTCTTGTTACCCACATGCACTACTATGAAGATTATGGACCACGGTAATTGCTCCTTGTGTTCACAGTGGACACTGGAACTTAATAGTGGAGACAAGAAAATGGAGCGAAGGCAAACCCGTCTGTAAGGGATCGCTGCAAACCGGTTTTTATACGGTTTGTACTAAAGGAGTCGAGGCGTGACAAGAACCCTTTGTCTGCGGGACCACGGCTCTGGCGACCATTATCTCCTCGTGGAGACGACGTCTGAAGACTCCGCCCGGGCTGGGGGTGGGGAGGGTTGCACCGCGTGGAGAGCTCAGCCGAGAATTAAAGTGAGCGAACAAAGAGACCTCCCAGCTGCCGCCCGCCAGCGCCGCGCAGCTGCAGCGAGAGACGCCGATCACACCCGGAAGGCTCTTGGAATACGCCTCCCCGAGACCAGAGCTCAAGTAAATAATTGATGGCTATTGATCCGGCCCGGAACAAAGCTCTGCGGAAAACCAGCGCATCCGATCCCGAGCGGCTTTGGAAGCTTCCGCCGACGAAGGGATATGCGAGCGCAGCGGGACCTGTGAGCGCCGCTCCGGGTCTTCCATCTCGGGCGTGGCTCCGGCCCTTTTTTGTCTGCTGGCCACCCGGCCCTCCGCGTCGGCCCCCGCCTTCTTCTCTTCCCTTTTGAAAAGAGCCTCTCTTAGGTTACTTCTGCCCTGTCCTTCCCTTGCAATCCCTCCTCCTCCCCTGCCCAGGCCTGTGAGGTCAGCTCATGAATATCAGTGCACTTCCCGGGGAGCGTCTGGCACGGCGTGGTACCTAGCGGGTTCGCCGGCTCCGAGCAGCAGCGCCAGCCCAACCGTGGACGCCGAAGGAGTCGTTCGCTCTCTGGGCCGCCGAGTCTCCGTGTTCACGCCATTGTTTGGAGAAAGCGAGTGGGTGTGGAACTGGTGCGAACCGGCCCGGAGTGAAAGTGCTCAGCCAGACGGTCGCGTATACAATACAGCGAAGTGAAACTTTCCTCGTCTCCTGAAGACACAAGAATAAAGCCTGAAGTCCCCGGAAGATCAGAAGGAAAGAGCTGTCGATTGACTTCAAAAAGCATCGCCTCTGCTAAGAAGTGAGCAGTTCTGGATTTTCTAAACGGATGGGGATGAGATATGGGGTGGGTGGGTCAGTGAACAGATAAAGCTTGAGAGGACAAGTGTTGGTCTAGGCCGTTGCTGGGGTGCTTGCTTGGCGATTTTCGTAAGGGAAGCCTCCAAGGGAGACAGCATCTTGTCACTTTGTGAGAAACACGTGACAGCAGCCAGATACCTTTGATTGTGGGAGTCGAGTTCCTGGAACTCGAGCTTCCTAACCGGGTTTAGAACTATATGGGGGTGAATTAAGCGTTCTCTGGTGGCTTTCAGCTTCAGAGTGGTTGTGACTAATTCAAAATAAAAATAAGGTTGCGTTGGCAGTATAATTTATCTGGGTGATCCACCTTAGTGTGACCTGCCAAATAACTAGACCAGGTATTCAGATATTCTGGGAGCACGTTGCTCTGGGAGAAGAGGTAGAAAATAAGTTGATGGACGACTCTTCCTTCACACTCCCACCATCTCTTCTTTGTTCACTATTATTTTCCAAACTGAGTTGGAAGGAGATTCCTGAAAGAGAATGGGAGATGGAGGAGCCTTCCCAGTAATATTTCTTTATAAATTGAGGTTATTACTACACATTGACTAAGTTATGGTACTTAGACAATATCAAGAATAATGTTAGTACAGTAACTAGGAAGTATCTTCTCTCATAATAGGAGGTTGTTTGTTTTTTTAAAAGCAGAACTTTCTGCCTAGTCATTCCCTTTTCAGTGCTTTAGAGAGAAATTATATTTCTAAGGAAAAGGCACCTAACTGAATAGCTGAGTAAGCTGGATCAGTAGGGAGAAGAACCTAGGAGGCAATGGTTTTGAGTTGCTATTTTCCAGATTTTAAAAGCCAGTAATGGATTTATCTTGAAAGAAAAAAAATACACAATAGGAGTTAATCGTACTACAGTGAGGATGCACCAGGCTTCTTGGGTGTAGGGTCATTCTGTCTTAATTTGACTTCGTGGAAAGGACTAGGTACTTTAAAAGTATAACTTTGCCTGTTAGGTGCCATCTGAGAAGATGCTTAATAATGAAAATGCTTTCTATCTAGCAATTACCCTTAAAACTAAAACGATTCACAAAAGCAATGAAATTTGGATAGGTGTAGAAAAGTTACCATTTGTAATTTAAGAAATTTTGCACATTCACAATAAATTATTCCAAAAGTATTTTTAATTTATTTCTCAAAGCTAAAAAATAAATACAAGGGAAAAAAATCCCTTTAGGGTTGCTAATGATGAAAGCATATAGATGATTTTAATGCTGTATTTTCTTGAAACTGAATTTGATTTGAAGCGTTTTATTATTCCTGTTTTCTTTCAGTTCTAGTCTAAAGGAAGGAAAATCGGTGCATTTCTCTAATTGAAAGCAACAATAAGGGTTAGATCGGTTTGAGAAGAGTATCATTTATCCATAACAAATTTTCTCTGGTAAAAGCCTTTTCATCTAATTGACATTTGAGAATATTAATTAAAACGTTCTCCACAAAACTAGGATTTGAAATGCAGATATGATAGTGAAGAAACCAAAGTTGAAAAATCAGGGTATTGACAATTCTAGCATATGGACGTCTTTACCTTCTGAAGCTTCTTCTTGACCTTATCTTCTTTTAAAAAAAAGAAAGAAAGAAAGAAAGAAGAAGAAACAAAAAAAACTTCCTTTCATCAATTCCTTTCGACTCCATGCTTGCCATAACCTGCTACTGTGAGAATGTTAGGTTCAGCAGCTTTCAGATCTTCGTTTTACCGCGGTAGAGTGAGGTGGTGATAGCGCCTCCCCGGGCGAAATGAGAATTGACAGTTCTGCGTCCTATTTCTAAAGTCAAGGCTTCTATAAAGCGCCTTCCAAATCTCATTTTCTAGGGCTTCTCCTGTTGAGGGAAATCAGCCTTTGCTCTGTAACAACGCAGACATGCTGTGTGCTTTCCTTCTTTTGTTTCCGTCTCAGATTAGAAAGGAAGGTTGGTGGCAGTGAAGAGGGAAGCGAATGATCTGGTGACGGACTATTGTAAATCACGTCCCTTAGATTCTTCCTAGACCGCCATGAGTCAGCCACCAACGGGGGGCGCTGCCCCTGTCACGGCCGCGGCTCCTGCCGCCACCGGTGCCACCGAGGCTCGCTCGCACCCGGAGGGCAGCAGCAGAAAGCAGCAGCGTGCTCAGTCACCCGCTAGACTGAGGGACAATTCGGTCCGACAGGCAACTGCGACCACCCGAGCCCCAGTAGGGGCTGGCACTAAACTCAATTCTAGTCGACAGCAGCAGCTGCAGCAGCAGCAGGGCAACAAGACCGGGAGCCGCGCAGCGCCTCCGGCCAGCGCCCGGGGCAGCGGAGGCGGGGCGGAGAAGGCCGCGCCCCCGGCGCCCAAGGGGGCTGCCTCGGGAGCTGTCCAGCCTGTGGCTGGTGCTGAAGCAGCCCCAGTGGCGACCGTGGCCCCGGTGGGTGTCAGGAGGCCTGGCCTGTCGGAGGAAACGCCCCGGGAGCTAGAACCTGCGTCCTCTAAATTCGGGGAACCCCCTCCGCTAGGAGAAGGAGGAGGAGGAGGTGGGGAAGGAGGAGGAGCCGGCAGTGGCTCCGGGGAAAGGGAGGGGGGCGCTCCGCAGCCGCCGCCGCCGCCCAGGGGCTGGCGAGGGAAAAGCGTCCGCGCTCAGCAGAGGGGCGGCAGCGGCGGGGAGGGGGCCTCCCCTTCGCCATCCTCCTCCTCTTCTGCGGGCAAAACCCCAGGCCCCGGCAGCAGAAATTCCGGGCTTGGCGTGGTGGGGGGTGGCGGCGGTGCTGGAGGGAGCTACTGGAAGGAAGGATGTCTGCAGTCTGAGCTCATCCAATTCCATCTGAAGAAAGAGCGGGCAGCGGCGGCGGCCGCGGCTCAGATGCACGCTAAGAACGGCGGCGGCAGCAGCAGCGGCCACCGCAGCTCTCCGGTCACCGGCGGCCCTGCCGTTTGTGAGCCCCTGGCGGTCCCTCCCGCCTCCCCAATGGCGGCGGCGGCAGAGGGCCCCCAACAGAGCGCAGAGGGCAGCGCGAGCGGCGGGGGCATGCAGGCGGCGGCGCCCCCTTCGTCGCAGCCGCACCCGCAGCAGCTCCAGGAGCAGGAAGAAATGCAGGAGGAGATGGAGAAGCTGAGGGAGGAGAACGAGGCTCTCAAGGTGAGATGGGGTCGGGGGGCGGGGGGGCCGGCTGGGGGAGGGGAGGCGTGGGCCTCGGAGGACTAGGGCGTGTCCTGGCGAAATGAGAGGCGGCTCACCCTCTCTCACTTAAAGAAGGGGGGAAGGCGGACAGGAAATGAGAGGAGGGGGTTCCCAGGCCCCTTCCGGATCTCAGAGGGCTGGAGATCAGTAGCGTCAGGTTTTTATTGGGCTCCAAATCCGGGCCTTCGTTTCTTTGGTTATTATGGTTTGTCTCACTTTTTCATGGAGAGCGCTCAAGTTAGGAGAGCGAGGGAAGGCCAAGGGCCCATTTCCTTAATTTCTCGTCGTTCGTTCATCTCCGTGTCATTCCTGTCCCATGGCGAGGGGCCGCTAAAGCTGAGGATTTGGAGTTGGAATGGGGTGTACGTGCTGTGTGCCCGAGGGGTGGGGTGGGGTGGTGGGGCGAGGCCCGTTTTGACCCGCGGACTGTCCCCGCCTCAGAACGAGATCGATGAGCTGAGGACCGAGATGGACGAAATGAGGGACACTTTCTTCGAGGAGGACGCCTGTCAACTGCAGGAAATGCGCCACGAGTTGGAGAGAGCCAACAAAAACTGCCGGATCCTGCAGTACCGCCTCCGCAAAGCCGAGCGCAAGCGGCTCCGCTACGCGCAGACCGGCGAGATCGACGGGGAGCTGCTGCGCAGCCTGGAGCAAGACCTCAAGGTCTGCGGCGGGCGCGGGGGACGGGCCGGGGGCGGGGACGCGGATCCAGGGGCTCTTTGCGTCCAAAGGCCTTCAGTGGGCAGAGGCCAAGAGCTTTAGGGACGCGGGAGTTTTCGCAGCGCCTATGACAGCAATTGAAGGTCCCAGAAGGGGAGGAGGAGGAACAGACAGGTGGGTCTGAGAGTCTTGTGTGTACAGAAGGTCTTTCCGAGGTCGAGCTCAGGGAACTCTCCTGGGAAGGAACGGTGACTCTTACCGAGGGGGAGGAGGGTGCCTCCCTCCCCAGCGGAACATGGGTGTGGCAGAGCGCCGGCTCCGGCCTAGATCTGGCTTCCAGAGAGCCTCCTCCAAATGCAGGCCGAGTAGATGGATTCAGGCACTCAGGAGCAGCGCGGTGAAGACTCCTCTGGGGAGAATAGGAGAATAGGAACAGCTCCCGGGAAGATACTAGAGTTGAGATTTCTCTATGAAAGCTGTCCCGCCACTCCCGCCCCCCTCCTCCCGCCTTCCAGAAGTCCTTCTTTACTGTACTTAACCACTTCAACCACTCCCAGAGAGGAACGCCGACTCGTGTGTGGTTCCTTTAGGAAAAGAAATGGGAGAGTGAGCTAAATGAAAGAACCTTGTTCTTAGTGAAGTAGCTCCTTCAGAATCTCCGCCAGTGGAGAAATGTCATCTTGGAAACGCCAGTTTTGGGCAGGTGCCCTCTGTTCATTGGGTTTGACTGTAGGCAGATTCACAGACAGTGCAAATCAGATGTTATCTTGATTGTCTTGGACAACAAATGAAATGCAATTTCAGTTGTATTAATTTCATCAAAATATAAAAACTGAGTGTAATTTTTTTTAAAGTTATGGTAAAGCATCTTATGCAAGTTGTATTATTTCTTTTTCCTTTTTCTGACGTTTGTGGAATGTTGGTCGTGCACCAGGCATTGTGGCAAACCTGTTACATATTTTATTATTTCACTTAGTTCTCAAGGAAAGAAAAAACTGTAAGGTAGAGATTATTAATAACATCATTTCACAGGTGTCAAGATGACCCCTTTACAGA
The DNA here is from genome assembly GCA_007570785.1 of Antilocapra americana. Classification (NCBI taxonomy): domain Eukaryota; kingdom Metazoa; phylum Chordata; class Mammalia; order Artiodactyla; family Antilocapridae; genus Antilocapra; species Antilocapra americana. Next base: position 21,906,949 of record ML662442.1, read on the forward strand.
AGTTAAGCACCCAGCCCCTAACCCTGGAACTTGGCTAGTAAGTGGTCAGCCTGGCTCCCTACCTAGTCCAGATTCTCTGTCTGTTGTCCTAAGCCACTGAACCAAACTACTTCACTTTTGTTCCAAACCCTAAAATTTCTGAGGTAATCTTAAAACAGGAGGCAAAAATGCACACACTAATTTTTTTAACTTAATCTCAAAGATTAAAATGTTTCATAAAACTAAGCACCTAGAATGATAGGGTCAAAATTCAAGCCCCAGACTAGTTGGGAAAATTTTATTTTCAAGTGTTTTAAAATAAGTGATAATGGGGGCATCCAGAATTAGAGGAGATTTGTGAAATTTCTCTACACATGATAAAACACGACTGAACATTTATAACCATGATATCATGTACTCGTTAAGGGAACAGAGTGTAGAACCAGACTACCTAGCTGCTTGTTAGCTCTGCTACCTTGAGCATATTACTTAACCTTGATGAGCCTCAGTTTTCAATAGAAATACTACTCAAACCTATTTTGTGGGATTGTTGTGGTGGTTAAATGGTTTATATGTGTGAATGGCTTATATGTAAAGCATCTGGAAGGATGCCCAGAATATGGTAGATACTATATACGTATTGGCTCTAATACTTTTAATGTAACTAGCCCATTTATTGTATTGTCTTTAATTATATTTTACTGGTGAAAAACACTTTAATTTAGGTTGCAAAGGATGTATCTGTGAGACTTCACCATGAATTGGAAAATGTGGAAGAAAAGCGAACAACAACAGAAGATGAAAATGAGAAACTGAGGCAACAGCTCATAGAAGTTGAGATAGCAAAGCAAGCATTGCAGAATGAACTGGAAAAAATGAAGGAGGTTAGTAATTGATTATCTCATGGCATGCTGTGTATATTTAGCTCTTCATAGACAGTACCAAAGACTAATATGACTGTTAAAGTAATTCCATTTTTATGATTGTAGGACAGTTTGCTGTTCTCACCCAAAATAGTAACAGATACAAGCTTTCATATTAATAAATAAGTAGCAAAGAAATAATTCGGACCTCTGCCCTGCTTCTGACTTGATATATATGAGCTGTGACTGATGCTTTGTGTGTGTTATTTAAATGGATGTTAGTGAAATAAATTACACGGCTATGCCAAACACAAAGAGTATCACAAGTATGAAGGATTAAACCTTCAGTTGGTCGAGGGGAAGTGCTAATCCTGTGAGATTACTGCTGAGTTCACAGAGCCATCATGGCCATTCAATCTGATCTAATTGTTGCTTGACGCCTCATTATAGCAAAGCCCTCAAATAGACTAACGCTTAGCAATCACCAGCACCAGCCCTTAAGATCTTCTCTGGTGGTTTAGTTGCTAAGTTGTGTCTGACTCTTGCAACCCCATGAACTGCAGCCTGCTAGGCAACTCTGTCCATGGGATTCTCCAGGCAAGAATACCAGAGTGGGTTGCCATTCCCTAATTTTATCACAGCATAGTTCTATTTAAGATTTTCTTTCTTTTCAATTGAAATGTATTTGCTTGTAAGTTTAATACATTCATCTTAGTCCTACTCGTTCCAGTAGAAGAGTCAGCATTCTCTTTCACATCAGCTACTAGAAGATTCCTAGCAAGTTTCCCCTGAATCTTCTCTAAGAACAAAATCAGTAATAAGAAAATGACTAGAGAGTAGAAGAAACAAAAAAGATGTATCAAGAAATAATTAACTTTGTGATAAGTAACGGTTTGAAATAAAATAGTTTTCTTCCTTGAAAACTGCCTGAAAATGTACTGTGCAACTTGTGAAAGCATTATTGAAAATTAGCAGACACACAGGTGGTTCTCTGAACATGTAAATGAAAATCCTGATCTTTCCATAGACTAACTGAGATATTGCACTTTCCATTGCTGTGCTTATCTCGAAATAGTACAAAAATGTAACTACACCCAGGTAAGTGTGTTAGTCACTCGGTCACGTCTGGATCTTTGTGAACCTGTGGACTGTGGCCTGCCAGGCTCCTCTGTCTATTGAATTCTCCAGACAGGAATGCTGGAGTGGGTGGTCATTCCCTTCTCTAGGTGATCTTTCCAACCCAGTGATCAAACCGGGGTCTCCCTCATTGCAGGCAGATTCTTTACCATCTGAGCCACCAGGGAAGCCCCAAGGGACCCAGAGTGAAGGAAAAACTGACATTCTTTTAACAATGTACAGCTCATTTCCTAGATGTTTACAGTGAAATTCCTTTGGAATGTGCACGGTGTATAGTATCTTCCCAATAAAACTTCTCATTCAACTTTTACTAGGATTTCTTTTAGAAACAGAAGATGGGTGGCAAAGATTAATTAGAACCTCCTTTCCAAATAAAACCAAGACTTTAAGAAAAGCCCAAGTCTGTTTTGGGGTTAAAACCCATAAATGTTTCCTGTTCTGATATCATTCAAAGTGAGTTTTTTTGGTGAGTGAACAGCTTCCATGAGGCAACCATTTTCCACACAGATCTCCAGCTCCCAGTCTCCTTAGCAGTGACCTCAACTTGACTCCAAATTTAACTGTACATGTCTAACCTCAAGGGCAGCTTCTCCAGCAAAACCCAGGTTGTCCTTATTTTGGTTTCTAAAGCAATGTGTGTATTGTAACTGGTTCATGATGATGGTGATTATTATATTAATAAAGCTATTGTTCCCTGGGGAAAATAAAACGTAGCAATGAAAATATCAGTAGTCAAGAATATGTGGCAGGAATATGTAGAAAACTGATGCAGTGGGATTAACTATTTTATGGTCAAAGTTTCTACTTATTTTACATTATCATGTAAACATTTTTAACATGACAGATTAGAGCAAAATCATTGTACTGATACGTGATTTTTAGCTAATATCTGAAAGTGGCTGTGTGCTAGAGAAACTGGGAGCCACAGGGCTGTCTTCACCAATAACTAATTGGGTGACTTTAAAAGTTCTCCAACTTCTACTTGCCTCAGTGTATTCAGTTGTAAAATGTTACTTTCAGTGATTTCAGTGATTCTCATCACCTTCTGCAGCTATCATGCCTTTTATTGTAAAATCTGGGACACTGCCATTTAAGATTTTCTTTTCTAAATTTGAGAGATCAACTATTAACATAGGTATAAAGATGGTTCTTCGGTGTTTGATTTCCTTAATTTTTTTTATTAAAGAGGTAGCTGTTGTTTCCTGGGGTTGCCATAATAGAATACTACAGAGTGGGTTAAATATAGAAATTTATTTTCTCACAGTTCTGGAGGCTAAAGGTCCAAAATCAAGGTGTTGGCAGGGCTGGTTTCTTCCAAGGGCTGTGAAGGAAGGATCTATTCCAGGCCTCTCTCCTTGGCTCATAAATGTGGATCTTCATGAAGACATGGCATTCACTTTGTCTGTGATCAAATTTCCCCTTGTTATAAGACACTGGTTAAAAGAGATTAGGACCCACTGCAATGACTTTTTTGAGGCTTGATTGTCTCAGTAAAGACCCTCTCCAAATAAGGTCCCATTCTGAGATACTTGCTTGGGGTAGGATTTCAACATGTAAAATGGGGCAAGGGGTACAATCCAATCCATAAGAGTAGCTATTAAATACCTTCTTAGGGACAAGCAAAAAGAGAGCTCATTGTCACATACATAAGGCTCCATCCCTTATTCAGACCTCACTTGCATTCTTCCCATTCTTTGTCTAGGCAATTAAAATATTTAAGTCAAAACAAACTTCACTAATTACAAGGGGTGAAAAAGAAATGCCTTGTGATTTGGTATTATATGAATGTTTTTCAAGTGAATATCTGAAAGGGTTTAATAATGGCATAAGAGCTTTCTGATTTTCATCCTGTGTCTGGGAAAGGGGAAGATTCCTGTAAATTGACTGGCCATTAGCCAGAGAGATGGTACCTTTCCTGTCTTAAAAGTAAAAAATAATCTTACTGCCAACAACAGAAAAATGACAGAAACCTGGGGATATCCTCATTGTAAAAATGCATTTCATTGATTCTGTTTGTCATACTTTTTTCTTATAACCATTTCCTCCTTCAGGGTTCTAACTCTGAGTTGGGAAAATACTCTTGCTGCATTAGGCAGTATGGGTGTATATTCATGCCAAAAAGGAAATTTTCTCATGCACCTTGGAGGAATAAAAGCCAAACCCTACCTGGGTTCTATCCCTGGGTTGGGAAGATCCCCTGGAGAAGAGAATGGCAACCCACACTGGTATTCTTGCCTGGAGAATCCCATGGAGCCTTGAGGGTTTACAGTCCATGAGGTCACAAAAAGTTGGGCACAATGGAGCACTTTCATCAGGACATCAGCTTTTAAAGTAATCTTTTATTTTTAAAATGGGCTCTAAAATAGCATTCAGTTTGGGAATTTGAGTGGTGGTAGGGGGGAAAAATGGAAATAGAGAGGAAGGGAGAGAAAGCAGAAAAATATCTGAAGGATTCTAAATATTGTTCTAAAGAGAAAATGTAAAATATTCTGGCAGGGAGGTTTTGTAGTCATGAAGGTCAGTTGAGGTTGACCTTCATAATGTTCAGAAAAGTATCAAAAATAGAAAAAGTAATTTTAAAATATGTTTAGAAATCAGAAATGTTTCATTAAAATAAGATTTTTGTAATGGTGATTTTGTTAGCTTCTAAAAACATAAATATAAAAACTGAGGTGCAGTCATAACTGGTTTACTTTGTGTGGTAGACGTCATGAGTTTGGAGCTGACTTGTCCCCCATCTGGTTGCAACAACTTCGGTTGCTTTTTGGGTGTAAAACATTGTTCAAGCCCTTGGTGAGTGTTAACCACACAGTTGTTATCCCTTTGTGGTGTCCTACCAGTGGAGAAAATAGAACCAGGCCAAACTTTCCATGATGAAGAAAATGTACTAGTTATGGAGTAAAATCATAAAATGTCAAACAGTATATACTAGAGAGAAGCAATCTTCCAACCTGCAGTTTGGTTTCTTGGATGGAGTCATATAGATGTTGAATAGCACAGCTGGGACCAATAGGCCATCTGCCAGAGTTTGCAAACCCTTTACTGAGAGTTTAACTGGCTTCGAGGGTGTTGACCAATTCCTCTCGGGGTTGGTGGCTGTACAAGGTCCCATGCACCTGCTCACATCCATCTGCTTGTCTTCTCCCCCTGAGAGCACAGAGTAGGCACCAGGGGATAAGAAGAGTTGAGTAGAGGTAGGATGGAGGTAATTAGCTGATTCTACTGCTACTCGTTGCCTGTATTGAAACAGCTGATGTTCTGCCAACTGCAAACAAGAGGGACCTCTCAGGATGCTGGCTTGAAATCTTAATGTCATTCTCATCACAGTTATAAAACACTGATTGCAACTGGCAATGTGCTTTCTTGCAGCGGAAAAGTGCCTTTACCTTTATGTAACTTAGTAAAACTGATTTTCTGTCTTTGAGCATCACAATCAGCGAGGTAGAGGTTTTTGTAAAAGTTATTTTATGGAAACGACAACCAACTTTTGGAATTCCAGGTTGGGTTACTGCACCTGTAGCAGAAAGGGAGAATATAGAGGGGTCAGGGACTTCCCTGGTGGCCCAGTGGTTGAGATTCCATGTTTCTGATGCAGGGGGTACTGTTGGTCAGGGAAGTAAGATCCCACATGTTGGGCATTATGGCCAAAAAAAAGAATATAGAGGAGGCTCTTTACGGTATGGAGATGGCTCTGTGAGGGGTGAGTCTCTGCTACAGTTACGTGAAGGTCACTGCCCTCCATGAAGTCTTACTTTTGTAGCGGCTGCTGCTGCTACATCGCTTTGGTCGTGTTCGACCCCATAGACAGCAGCCCACCAGGCTCCCCCGTCCCTGGGATTCTCCAGGCAAGAACACTGGAGTGGGTTGCCATTTCCTTCTCCAATGCATGAAAGTGAAAAGTGAGAGTGAAGTCACTCAGTCCTCTCCGACTCTTAGCGACCCCATGGACTGCAGCCTACCAGGCTCCACCATCCCTGGGATTCTCCAGGCAAGTTGCCATTTCCTTCTCCAATGCATGAAAGTGAAAAGTGAGAGTGAAGTCACTCAGTCCTCTCCGACTCTTAGCGACCCCATGGACTGCAGCCCACCAGGCTCCCCCGTCCCTGGGATTCTCCAGGCAAGAACACTGGAGTGGGTTGCCATTGCCTTCTCCAGTGCATGAAAGTGAAAAGTGAAAGTGAAGTCGCTCAGTCGTGTCCGACTCTTAGCGACCCCATGGACTGCATGCAGCATACCAGGCTCCTCCATCCATGGGATTTTCCAGGCAAGAGTACCGGAGTGGGGTGCGATTGCTTTCTCCATGCTTCTGTAGAAACCACTTTTATTTTCAAAGCTTTGAAAGCCCTGTGCTCTTCAGAATGAAGGAGTCTTCTCATGCCACCTCTAAAGTCTGGCACTTGGAGAAGCATTGGTGATAGATATTTGAGAAATGAACGAGCCAACAGAAAGTCTTTAAAGATGAAAAAGGAGAAAAAGAGTAAATGAGATGATTATGATGATGAGAACTGTTTATTAGGTCTTTTTAATTTCAGAATCTGTACTCTTTGTATTGTCTCATCCCCAATCCCAACCCCAAAATCTGAAAAGAAATTAATTTTCTTAACTTTTTCTGGCCATTGCTCTAGGGAGCTCTTAACTGGGCCTACCGCAGTAGCACCATCTATTTTGGGACTTTTATCTTCTGTGCAGTTGGTTAATATATCCTATCTACTGCCATGAACTTTTATTCTAGAACACAACAATAATTAGTACTATAAATTTCAACAGTAGTGTCTTTTTAAAATTTTTATAGGGTTCATAGAGATTATAGCTGTTTACTCAGACTCTCTGTACAGACAGAACACTTTAATAAACAAATGCTTTTCCTGCATGTTTACAGCTACCTACTTATTTTCTTATATAAGATAAAGAGCTGATGGTAACCATGCTTGGTTTTGATTGGGCATATTTAAGTTATAAGGTGCAAAAAGAAATTCTGAGTGGTAAATTAGCAAAGAAATAGCCCTAAAGACGTTTAAGTGGTGGAATTTCTTTGGCATACAGTTATTTTCCCCTAGTCCTGATGGTTAACTTATGATCTGAAAAACTGAATAGTAGTCATTGGTCTTTATGCTGAAATTACCATAAATATTTTGAAATGCATCAATTAAATACTGTGACTATAGTCACATCTTCTTAGAGGCCTTAGTTTGTTGAGTAACATAGGCAGGAATAAAAGAAACTAAAGTAAAGCCAGCATAATATGGCACCTAAGCATAGGAAAGCTTGTCTTCAAGGTTACCAATCATTGGATTCATAAAGATGTATTAATTTATGAGTTATAAGCTTTGTTGTATTTTTAAAAAATGAAATCACACATGCAGTTATATGCACTTTGAAGTGATGCCCAAGGCTCATTTGGGTAAATGGCCCTTTTCTTTTACCCACATGCCAAGCTCTCAGTAAAAGCAAAGTGGTTCACAGATCAGAACATGCCTATTGGTGAAACATACTGATTTTTTATTATAAATTTCAAATTTATGTTTTTCTCCATGTCAGCAGTACACACTGTATATAATGGATTACTTAATATAATGGACCAGAGAGATTCCTTTCTTGGCTGGAATTTCGAACTTTATATTCTTGAAAAAGTAAGGCACTGAACAGATGATGAATTCTTACAATAATGGACTAAGCCTCTGCCCGTTGAGTACGCATGCAGTTCCCAAGGCTTCGTAGGAATTGTTCAATAAATGTATGTTGAAATGGGTGTTCTGTTTGCTGATAAACCATATCTGTGGGGACTAAGTCTCTACCCTGGACTCTGGCAGTTTAACAGAGGCTCTAGGGGCTTCCCTCCTAGCTCAGTTGGTAAGGAATCTGCCTGCAATGCAGGAGACCCTGGTTCAGTTCCCAGATTGGGAAGATCTGCTGGAGAAGGGACAGGCTACCCACCCCAGTATTCTTGGGCTTCCCTTGTGGCTTAGCTGGTAAAGAATCCGCCTGCAATGTGGGAGACCTGGGTTCAATCCCTGGGTTGGGAAGATCCCCTGGAGAAGGGAAAGGCTACGCACTCCAATATTCTGGCCTGGAGAATTCCATGGACTGTATAGTCCATGGGGTCTTAAAGAGTCAGACATGCCTGAGCGACTTTCACTTTCACTGGTAGAGTGGCCTGAGCAGCTGACCTGTGTTTCAGTGCATTCATGGAAGCATGTTACTTACATAGTTATTGAAGAGTCGCTTGCTTCCCTGGCTTCTGTATCTAACCTACCTTAAAAAAGGATTTGAATGGTTCTCAGTCAATTGAGCAACACTGTTGTTGTTAAAGCTCAGGGCTGCTCATTGAAATAAAGAGTTTAAAAATTTGGTCACAGCAGAATTCTGGGACCGTGAAGGAAAACTTAATCCACGGATATGCACTATTAATCTAAGTTCAGTAGCAATCAAGGCAGGGAGAGAAATATTGGAAGAAATTCTCACCTGGCTGTGATCAGATATAAAGGTAACGCCAGGCTTCGTGTGAGGTCTCTAGAGCAACCATGAAGAAAATCAATTATAAACAGACTTTATATGTTGATGGATGGCAGCCAATGAATGGAGGAGCCTTTGTTACAATTGTCAGTTCTCATCTATACAATCAATAAATCAGGAATTTAAATTTTGCTGAAAATAAAGTTAAGACATTTTGTCATTAGCTGTGAATTTTAGGGTGATTTATTAAAAAAAATCTCATATGTCATGGAGTCTAGAAACTGGCTATGCCTCATCTCTCATTCCCTATAATGTTGAACAATAATTTGAAAGGTGTAGGTCTTAGTTTCTTTACTCATAAACGTAGAAATTAAACTGAATCCTGTCAAGAAAAGTATCATTTTCTCCTCGATAAAGTTATCCATCTCTGTGTTCCCTGAAAGTTCTATTTGTAGTCAGGATGCCGTTTCATTTCACTCCTGTTATTTTATTACTGTACTTATTTTTTTTCATTTATACAATCAACAATATTTACTGAATAGTAATTTAGCACCTGCTGTAATGTGGCCCTGGGTTCTATCCCTGGGTCGGGAAGATTTCCTGGAGGAGGGCATGACAACCCGCTCCAGCATTCTTGCCTGGAGAATCCCCATGGACAGAGGAGCCTGGCAGGCTACAGTCTATGGGGTTACAAAGAGTCAGACACGATTGAGAGATTAAGCACAGCACAGCACATAATGTGGCCATATGGATGCCCCTGGAGAAGGAAATGGCAACCTACTCCAGTATTCTTGCCTGGAGAATGCCATGGACAGGCTCCCCTATAGTCCGTGGGGTTGCAAAGAGTTTGACATGACTGAGCAACTAACACACTACACTCTTTAGATGCCACAGAGGCTACAGAGATGCAGATATCAGAATGTTGCATTAAACTGAGATTGTGCACTCACTGAGGGCTCTGCCGAAGGGTTTTTAACCATAGAGACCTACAGTGCTCTCTCTGGCTGTTGCTACTATTCAGCATCTAAGGAGCTGGTTTACTGTGGAAATCAGAACTGAAGACGCCATGTGAGGGCTGAGAACAAGTGAAGCTTTCTGAATAATCAGTTGTTCAGTCACTCAGTCGTGTCTGACTCTTTGCGACCCCCCTGAACAGCAGCACATCAGGCTTTCCTGTCCTTCACCGTCTCCCAGAGTTTGCTCAAACTCATGTCCACTGAGTTGGTGATGCCATCCAACCATCTCATCCTCTGTCACCCCTTTCTTCTGCCCTCAGTCTTTTCCAGCATCAGGGTCTTTTCCAGTGAGTTAACCCTTTGCATCAGGTGGCCAAAGTACTGGAGCCTCAGCTTCAGCATCAGTCCTTCCAGTGAATATTCAGGGTTGATTTCCTTTAGGACTGACTGGTTTGACCTCCTTGCTGAGCCCCCCTCAGATTATTCAGTAGTGTTAGTGCACCAGTGGCCTCAGGGGGCCACTTAAGACATCATGGTAACCAAAGAATTCACCATCTTTTCCAATTAGAAATAAGCCTCAGTGTTGAATGATGGTACTTAGTCTAAGTTTTTAACTATGTAATTCTCTAGTGAAATCTGCCCCTGGACGGCTACCTGGTTCTCACCCTAAGATGTGTGGCATGAGTTAATGAGTGCTGGTCATCAGTTAAACATCCAAACATTTGTTTTATGCTATTATTGAAATAAAATGAGACTTCTCTGATGGTTTTTTTTCCTATTTGTTTTTTTTTTTTAACTGAAGGATAATTGCTTTACAGAATTGTGTTGTTTTCTGTCAAACCTCAACATGAGTCAGCCATAGATGTATATATACATCCCCTCCCTTTTGAACCTCCTTCCCATCTCCCTTCCCATCCTATCCCTCTAGGTTGATACAGAGCCCGTGTTTGAGTTTCCTGGGCCATACAGCAAATTCCTATTGGCTATCTATTTTACAAATGGTATTGTAAGTTTCCATGTTATTCTTTCCATACATCTCACCCTCTCCTCCCCTCTCTCCCTATGTCCATAAGTCTAATCTCTATGTCTGTTTCTCTACCGCTGCCCTGTAAATAAATTCTTCAGGACCATTTTTCTAGATTCCATATATATGCATTAGAATACGATGTTTATCTTTCTCTTTCTGACTCACCTCACTCTGTATAATAGGTTCTAGGTTCATCCACCTCATCAGAACTGACACAAATGTGTTCCTTTTTATGGCTGAGTAATATTCCATTGTGTATATATGCCACAACTTCTTTATCCATTCATCTATCGATGGACATCTAGATTGCTTCCATGTTTTAGCTATTGTAAATAGTGCTGCAATGAACAATGGGATACATGTGTCTTTTTCAATTTTGGTTTCCTCAGGGTATATGCCTAGGAGTGGGATTGCTGGGTCATATGGTGCTTTTATTCCTAGTTTTTTAAGGAATCTCCACGCCGTCTTGTATAGTGACTGTATCAATTTACATTCCCACCAACAGTGCAAGAGCGTTCCCGTTTCTCCACACCCTTTCCAGCATTTATTGTTTGTAGACTTGTAGATGGCCATTCTGACTGGTGTGAGGTGATACCTCATTGTAGTTTTGATTTGCATTTCTCTAACAATGAGCAATGTTGAGCACATTTTCATGTGTTTGTTAGCCATCTGTATGTCTTCTTTGGAGAAATGTCTGTTCAGGTCTTTTCCCCCACTTTTTGATTGGCTTGTCTGTTTTCTGGCATTGAGTTATATGAGCTGCTTGTATATTTTGGAAATTAATCCTTTGTCAGTTGTTTCATTTGCTATTATTTTTTCCTGTTCTGAGGGTTGTCTTTTCACCTTGCTTATACTTTCCTTTGCTATGTTCTCTGATGCTTCTTAAAGGTGAAAGTCTTTATGTTTCCAAGTGTGAAATAATTACTTTGAGATGGCTTGGCTTTTGTGTGTCTGTGTGTGTGTGACAGACAAATATCTCGTGTAGAACCAAGCCCCATTTAACAGTCTAGTCCGTTCCTTACTCAGGGGTGTAGCTGTGACCTGACTTGTCCTGTGATGCGTTAGGCTTTGGGATCTAAATTACCAACACTGTTCTCCACCACTACCCTCTACCCGTGGCCACTCTTGGCTGTCCGAGAATGGCCCTGCCTCTAGCAGCGGCATCAAATGGCATCTGTTCTCTGCCTTGGCCTTTTCCTTAACCCTAGAATCCCCAAACTTTGATCTGACTTTAATTTAGCAAATATTTTTAAATTAACACTTGCTGAGTGTGGACATATAGTGTGTGTAAGGGAATAACAGTTAATGTCACCATGAGAGTAGTCCCTGGACTCACGATAATTACTTTCTGATGGAAAAGATGGTCTTGTAGACGTTTTTATCTGACTGCAAAGTATTTGCATGCCTGTACTGAATACTTTTGGGCTTCCCAGGTGGTGCTAGTGGTAAAGAACCCGCCTTCCAATGCAGGAGACATAAGAGATGTGGTTTTGAGCCCTGGGTGGGGAAGATCCCCTGGAGGAGGGCACGGCAACCCACTCCAGTGTTCCTGCCTGGAGAATCCCACGGACAGAGGAGCCTGGCGGGCTACAGTCGATAGGGTCTCAAAGAGTTGGGCACGGCTGAAGCAGCTTAGTATGCATGCCCACTGGTGTTCACTGTCTCAGCGTGGTGAGCACTGTGGAGACAGGGCTCCACCTGTTGTGATCACTGTGTCACACTCAGCATCCAGCTCAGTGCCTGGCTGGTAGTCAGTTAGACCCTGTGTTTCTGTAATATTGTAACAACTGATATTTCATATTTCACTTGTCCGTAACTTTTCCCTGCACTAGAGTGTAAATTCCCTGAGGGTAAGGGCTGAGTCTGTCGTATTCACCATTGTATCCACAACAACCGGAAGTTGTTGACAACTTTTGACAAGCAATAAATAATTTTTAATGAGAGGATGAATGGAAATTAGGAAAGGTGTTTCAGGCCCTCTTTTGCAGAGAGGACAGGAAACTGACTCAGAATCAGGCTCTTTCTATGGTTGCTGAGATTGTACAAACAAGATGAGAAGGAAGCAGATGACTAACTCCAGCCCCATCCCACTTCCAGTTTAGAAGTCTCTTGAGAATTTCCTGCCTCCTAGAAATTTCCAGGCCTCTACCTTGCTTCCTGAAAACCCCAATTATTCCCCAGAAGCAGCAAGTCTTCCCTGAAACAAGATTTCATAGGCTTCCTGGAAGGGGGGATGAGGATGGGAGCTCAAACACAAGAGGCTGACACTGACATTCTGGGTGTCCAGTCTGCAGTTGACCTTCCGTGTTCTTTGGTGAGAAAGCGTGAACTGCAGGTTTAGAGAGTGGAAAAAGACCGCAGATCCTTTCACTCTCAAAGACTATCTAAATTTGTTTTAAATGTTCAGTGTTTGGGACAATCCATTCAGCAGTTAATTTGGCCTGGGAGATGTGGAAAATCACCCCAAGGCTTTAGTTCTCCCGATACCCATCAGTGTTGAGTGCTAATTATCAGCCAGTCACTTTATGTATTGTTAACAGTTTCGTTTTAGAGATGAACACTGAATGCTCAGAAAACAGGCCACGTCAGTCCATCTACCTCCAAACCCATGTCTCCACTGGCTAGCTTGGCCTCACTGCAGAGTCTCAGGCTGCCTCTTCCATCTTTTTTCCTACCCCACAAATGATCTGTCCTCTATAGGGACCTCACTCCTTCTGGAATCTTCAAGGTCTGCATCTCCAGCACACATTTAGGGAATGCTCTGGGCAAGCATTGAGAGAATACTTTCAAGATGTCTATAAGAAAAATCTATTCTATCTCACAAAAAGGGAATCTTTGGAGATAAAAACAAACAAACCAAGAACATAAAGCTAGAAAAATGGTTTCAGGTCTGTTGATCCTGTCTGTCTTTTTTACAAACTTAATACCTGTGTTCTTTCAGATACATTTGTTAATGGCTGACTCTTGTTGTTTAGTAGCTAAGTCATGTCTGTTTTGCAACTCCGTAGTCTATAGCCCACCAAGCTCTTCTGTCCATGGGATTTCCCAGGCAAGAAGACTGGAGTGGGTTGCCATTTCCTTCTCCAGGGGATCTTCTGAAGTGAGTATCAAACCTGTGTCTCCTGAATTGGCAGGCAGATTCTTTACCACTGAGCTACCAGGAAAGCCCGACTCTCAGTTTAATCACCTTTTAAAGGAAAATAAGTTATATTCCCTGTCCAATCTGTTCACAAGGATAACAGGAGATAACATGTGAAAGTGCTTGAAAAACTGTCAGGTATGATGTAGACATCAGATTTTCTTGTTGTTAACAGCATCATAATAATAATATCACCTAGCTCTAGATTACTGATTAAGATAACTCCTGGGAAGAATTTTTAAGCCCATGTAGTTGAAATTTTAGGTCTTTCTAGGATTCCAGTTCTTTTATGCAGCCCTTTGAAACTCTTTTGCTTTCTCTTTTCCCATGAATGTCTGCTACTTTGTGAAGCTCCCTATGACATCTAACTTCACTATAAAACCATTCTGTCTGTCCCGAGGCAGGAGGCAGAAGGTATGTCCTTAGTCCTTGCTGCTTTGACATCCATTAGCTCACAATGGCAAAGGTTTAGGGGAGACCCGCTTACAATAATGGAGAAAGCAATGGCACCCCACTCCATTACCCTTACCTGGAAAATCCCATGGATGGAGGAGCCTGGTGGGCTGCAGTCCATGGGGTCGCTAAGAGTCGGACATGAATGAGCAGCTTCACTTTCACTTTTCACTTTCATGCATTGGGGAAGGAAATGGCAACCCACTCCAGTGTTCCTGCCTGAAGAATCCCAGGGACAGGGGAGCCTGGTGGGCTGCCATCTCTGGGGTCACACAGAGTCGGACACGACTGAGGTGACTTAGCAGCAGCAGGCTACAATGAGGCTGCCCTGCCTGCCCCTGCAACCATCAACAGGGCTGACAGCGCTCATCTGTCTGGATAAATGTTTCTCTCCTACCTCTGCTGCTCAATGAATATTATTCTTAAAGAGAAACATCTTGGCAGAGAGAAGAGTGCTCTTGTATTCAAGCACAAGATACTTTTGATCATTTTGTAGCTTTTATTGACTCCACAGCTAAATTCTATGCTCTCTGAATTCAAGAACCACATTTCATTTAACTCACACACGCAGACTGTTAAACATGCAGAAACTATCAATAAATGCACAGGCAAGGAAAGATGTGTTTAAGAAGATGTTGACTGCTGTCAGAGGAGCCCAGCTTTAGCTCCTAAAATTAGAATTTACTTGGTTCCTTTGTTTCCCAGTACTTGTGGTACATTTGAGTAAATATAACATGCAATTTCGCTGTATATTAGGAAATATTTTCCAAATTGAAAATTTAGTCATATCTTGAATATTTTATACTTGATTGCATTTTAATGGAAATGCAGCCACTTATTTGATGTCTGTTCTAATTCCATTTTTACACTTCAGGGTCAGTTAAACTGATCTTTTTCCAGATGGTAAATGACATTTGAAGATGACATTTAAAGATGTCATTTAGTTGCTCTCCTGACATTTTCCATTTTACACTTAAATATTTCACTTAATAAGGCCGTTTATATTCAGCATGATTCAACTCAGAAGTGCTTAAAATTAAAAATTCAAGTGTTCTATATTCGTTGTCTGGCTAGCTCAGTTATTTCTAATTTGTCTAGCCAGTTAATCATAGTGGTAAATAAAATTAACTACATTATTTTTTCTATCCTTCACAAAGTAAGCATTCTTCCATTGGCCAAGAGCCTTGACTAATAGTAGAAATAATTAGACAGCCCAACTGATTATTGCATTCAAGTGCATAATGAGTGACTAATATGTTGGTATGTGATTATATCCACTGCCTCTTTACACATGGAAGAAAGCATTTGCATAGAACTTCATGAAATGGGAACTGTCTGCTTGTATTTAGGAGAATCTGTTATATGGAAAGTATTGTCCTTCAAGGAGAATCTGTTATATGGAAAGTATTGTCCTTCAAGGGTAAAATGCAGTGATTGAATTCATTTACTTAGAGATATGGCTAAATTAGAATAATTATGTTCTATAATGACTCAGAAGATAACTTTTAAAAAATGTACTTTAAAGAAATTTTTAAAGATTCTGCTAGTGTTTTTTTTTCCTTTTATATCTGAATATACTTTTTAATACATATATAAGTTTCAGTTTTCATTATTACCAAAATCAAGAATGGAACACAGAATTTAGAATTATTTTACTTAGTACAGTCCCTTGGATTATTTTCTGTGCTGTGCTTAGTCACTCAGTCGTGTCCAACTCTTTGTGACCCCATGGACTATAGCCCGCCAGGCTCCTCTGTCCATGGGGAATCTCTAGGCAGGAATACTGGAGTGAGTTGCCATTCCCTTCTCCAGGGTAACTTCCCAACCTAGGAACTGAATAGGGTCTCTTCCACTGCAGTAAGATTCTTTACCATCTGAGCCACCTACTGTCTCGTATTTGTAAATTTAAAATGGGATTATAGAATGAGATTGTTACTATTATTCATTGTTGTAGTATCAAGTTTCAATTTAAAGAATATCTTTGCTTCCTGTGTAATTATATAGTCACAGAAACAATTCTGTATTTTCAGTTTCAGTACTGATTGTTAATGATTTTAAACCACAACTTCTATGTTTCTGAGACCTCAATTGTAAATGATCCTAAATTGATTAGATAATGCTCTTGACTTTTTTTTTCAAGAAAAGTTTGTAGATGTTTTATTTTTTGAGACTTTGCACTTCTGAAAATAGCATTTGCTCAACTTCACATAGGAATGGCAGAACGAAATTTTTAAGTCAAAATTTTTTTCCATGTTAGGTGTGAATTTTTTTCACATTCATGTTACATATTTTGTTCCATTAGTTTCTGTCATTTGTCTTGCAGTGGAGAAGTGTGAGATTAATCTTGATTTTGATTCCTTTGTGTATCAAATTACTTTCTTTCTGTGTGTTTCTAGGTATTTTTTCTTTACCCTTTGTATCAATCAGTGTGCTTCAGTAGGAAATAAAACCTGCCCTAGATGGTGCAAATGAATAGGATTACTCACAGTGGTTTGGGTAGGATTGAGGGAACATACTCTTAATTTGGAGCTTCCCTGATGGCTCAGCGGGTAAAGAATCCACCTGCAATGTAGGAGATGCAAGAGACACAGGTGGGGAAGATCCCTTGGAGGAGGAAATGGCAACCCACTCCAGTATTCTTACCTTGAGAATCCAATGGACAGAGAAGCCTGGTGGGCTACAGTCCTTGGGGTTGCAAAGAGTCCAACACAGCTGAGCAACTGAGCATGCACGAATTCTTAATTTAAGCTGGATAGGCATTCAGAGAAGACTAGCAACACTTGGAAACCATCAACACCTCTACAGATAGCCTCATCAATGGGGGAGGGTTCCAATTTAGCACCATCCTCTGCAACATTTATTTCCTACCTTTTTTATTATAGCTATTTTATTAAACATTGAATATGAAATTTAGGTGTCTAAATTCATCTTTTTGCATGTGGAGTTCCAACTACACCACATGGTAGAAACTATCCTGTTCATGGGAGAAACTATCCTCTACCTGTTGAAATGTCTTCATCCCATATACTTTCATCTCCTTTTCTAATTTTTGTTTCTTTTTTAGAAAATGTTATCACTGAATATCAGATTTTCTTTTTATATTCCATCGTGGCTCAAGATATCATGTAACTTTTCCTTAGTCCCTCTCACTGCAGTACTCAGATCCAAAGCTGTGGTGCAACCTGATACGCACGACTCCAACTCAGTTTCTGGCAGCTAGTAGACATTTCATTATTACACAGAGCAGCCAGTATGAGAGTAAAGTTAAGTAACATGTCAGTTGCTCAGTCATGTCTGACTCTTTGCAGCCCCATGGACCGCAGTCCACCACTCTACTCTGTCCATGGAATTCCCCAGGAAAGAATACTGGAGTGGGTGGGTAGACATCCCCTTCTTGAGAGGATCTTCCCTGGTGGCTCAGTGGTAAGGAGTCTGCCTGCAATGTTGGAGCTGCAGTAGATGTGGGTTTGATCCTTGGGCCAGAAAGATCCTCTGGAGGAAGGCATGGCAACCACCTCAAGTATTCTTGTCTGGAGAATTCCATGGACAGAGGAGCCTGTGGGTTACAGTCTATAGGATCTCAAAGAGCTGGACACAACTAATGCACAGTAGACATTGTGCATTTCTTTTTGGCCTATTCCAAAAGAATATAAGAAATATAAGTATTTTCACATTATTTCAACTGCATCTCTAGTAAATATCTATTATCCTCGAATAAAAGACTATGTAGGCAGAGCCCTCTTGTAGCTATCAAGAAAAATACAGGTAAGGAAAGAATAAAAAATTGTTAATATCCTAGAGTAATAAACCCAAATTAATAATGAAACTTAATACGAATAAATGTAATCTTACCATTTGATTTTTTAAAATTTCTACAAATACAAAAAAAGAGAGAAATATATTCATAGCTATTTATACAAAGAAAAGTTTCGGGAATTAAGTTGACCATAAACTAGACATGAAATCATATCATATGATGAAGAACTGGGTAGTATATGGGGCTTCCCTGGTGGTTCAGGCAGTAAAGAATCTGCCTGCAGTGCAGGAGATCCCAGTTTGATCCCTGGGTCAGGAAGATCCCCTGGAGAAGGGCATGGCAACCCACTCCAATATTCTTGCCTGGAGAATCCCATGGACACAGGAGCCTGACAGGCTATAGTCAAAGACTTAGATACAACTGAAGTGACTTAGCATGCATGCATGAGCAGTATATACAGCCTGGAAAAGAAAATACTTGAGGTGTGATCACTTTCTTATAAATGAAAGGATTTAGTATAGAAGTTAAAGTGGATTTATTTTTTGAATTGCTTTTAAATGATTTCTACTTTAAGTAGATTTGAGATAAAAATAAAGATATTTTATACATTACAGTCATTTGTGAAGGGATTGTATTGCCTCCTATAGAAGCAAACTACTAGAAAAGTATAGGCAGGGTCTAGGTTGAGTTTCTTGGGTTCCTTCAGCATATGTGACCTTAGCATTCCAGGGCAGACTTTGAAATTTCCTCTGTTACCAGGGGCCAAACGGGTTACATGAATGAGTGAAATGATCTGTATTAACAGTGATGGGACTAATGGGACACTGTGTGCATGTCTCAATATTCAGTTCCAGCACATGGTTGCCCCTCCATAATCAAAGCTCAACTTTATCAGGTCTTCTAATTTTTCAACTGAAACTGGAAATCTTAATTTTAAAAATTAAGATTAAATGTAAAATTAAAGATTAAAATTAAATTTTTAACTGTCCACATTTTAAAATCTAGCAACTAATTCCAAAATTTTTAAAAGCACAAGTGTGGGCTATCACACTTTTTTAATCTCGTCCAGGAATTACCCTAGAACCTTGCTTCTCCTCCCCTTAAGTGAAGGGCTTCCCTGGTGGCTCAGACGGTAAAGAATCTGCCTGCAATGCAGGAGACCTGGGTTCAGCCCCCGGGGTCAGGAAGATCCCCTGGAGAAGGGAATGGCAATCCATTCCAGTATTCTTGCCTGGAGAATTCCATGGACAGAGGAGTCTGGTGGGCTATAGTTTATGGGATCGCAAAGAGTGGGACATGACTGAGTGACTAAATACAACACACACTGACCTTTGAAATTTTATCACAAAATATCTAAGTGTGTGATTGTGTAAAGAACAATTTTAAAGCACCTTTGCAATACCACCCTTACCACCCTTACTTCCCTGTCATCTTTAATGATACTTCAAGCATGTTTCTTATAAGATTCTAAAGTTGATACAAAAATGATGTTGAAATCAAACTATATTAAGTAGAAGCTGGTTGATACACAATATAAAAACTGGAAAAATTGTTATTTTAACTTACAAATGCTGGCTGCAATTTTTTTCTTTGCTGAATTAGAGAGAAAAGCCATAAGAAACTGCTTTCACTGCCCAACCATAATTTTCTAAATGAATTTTAATTGCTAAATGCAGTGGTGCTTAGAACTCAATTCATTAACGAGAGCAATTTAGAAGGGAATATAAATCTCTGCATTTGCTGATGACTTTCATAGCTTAGTAATCATACATTTACAGTGGATCAAGTATCTAAGACATAAAATAATTTTTTAATGATTATTATTTCAAAAGTCATTAACCAGGCTCTCAGGTTTGAAAAAAGTCTCAAATGGGAAAGCTTCCAGTCCTGTCTCTGATTGTGTGGGACTTTCTAAGGCCTTTTTAAGGTATGCCTGTCCAAGTGTAATAAGGGATATGTGTATCAGAATAATAATCAACACTATTATCATGTTGACTTTGCTTTTTTAATGCAAGGTGATCTTGCTTTGGGATCAGTTTATTGCTGTATTAATAACTTGGAAGACCCTCTAAGAACCTATACCCTGCACCAAAAGAGAATTTCTGCAATGGTGTATGAGATTTTAGTATCTCTCACCAGTAGCCTTGAGCCCCTTGAATGTCCTCAAGTAGCTTAGAGAATATAGACACTAAGTCTCCCTAAGGATCCAGGAGATGTTTTAATCATATGATGCAAAGCACAAAACAATGGAAGGCAGGCAATTACTGGGTCCAAACTTAACTTTTAAAAGGGATGTTTTTCACAGAGGTTTTATAAGCCCCCGTTATTACAGTATTACCTTGTTTCCTCCCAATTTCGTTTCCTCTAGTTCTATAGCAAGCACATCCCATTAATGAGAGAAACATTCTTTTTTTCTTGTTTTTCCCCCTCTGATAGTCCATGGTCCTTCAGATCTTCTGAATTTTCTGGAATTGAGTTCAGTATTTTGCTTTTCAAGTTTCTGGCATACCTAAATTTCACTATGCTAATTATGGAAAATGGGTTCCAATCTAATAACATTTAAGCTCTACAAGCAATATGCTAGAAAGAGAGCAGAAGAGATCTAAAGTGATGAATGGCACCAAAGAATGAATTTTATAAAAGGAAGGATGCTATGCAAATCTAGAGCCATTCAGAGCCATGTGGCCCTGAGAGATAATCCTGATTCCCATATAGGCAAAAGTTCAAATGTTTTCACTTTCATTGGTGGTCCTGTTTGATAGCATGTTCTACAAAGCTCATGCATTAATATTCCTTAGCAATAAAGAATTTATACTATTCTACAGCTAATCTGACCTCTGCTGTAGAGATCTACAGCAGCACAAAGGGAGAAGGATGAAGGAGCCAAGGAAGGGAAAATTCATTGGATTATTTTATTTAAAAAACCCACCTTAATAGATAACTGTTGAGAACCTGCTGCATAGCACAGGGAACTCTGCGCAGTGCTCTGCGGTGACCTCAGTGGGAAGGAAATCTCAAAAAGAGGGGATGCATGCATATACATAACTGATTCGATTTTCTGTACAACAAAGACTAACAAAACATTGTAAAGCAACTGTACTCCAATAAAAATTTTGAAAATTAAAGGAATACCTTAAAATAGCAAAGAACATGCATGACCGTAATCCCAGCTATTTCAGTTTGGCTTTGGTTTGAAGTAGTTAGAGCAAAAAGCTAACATTTCCAGCTTTTAAAAGTGTTTATTTAGGCATTCACTGAAGGTAAGGAAAAAGTAAATTTGGAAGCCTCATAACTCAGAAGATAGGAATGGGGCCTGGGCTTATGGGACAGAAGAAAATAAGTAACCTTCTGGCAGAAGAGGGTAGATTCCTTCTTGTAGATGTGGGGCTCCGCCTCCATGACATACACTTCTGTATGCCAGGTACACCTCTCCACTGTGACATGTACTTCTATGATAATATTCAGGAGATCACCATGTTCCCCAAGAATGAAAAATTAAGTTTTTTTCTGGGAACAAATCTCAGATTTAAATTGTTGATTAGCTTTCTTTCCTAAACCTTCCAAAGTTTTTTCTCAGAATTTATTAATTTTTTTTTCTCTCTTCTTTATTCTATTCTTTCCTAAATTCTGGCCTTTGAAAATAACAAGAAGTAGAAGTTTGGGAAATCTAGCCCTTAAAATATGATTTAGAATTTTCTCAGTACAGCTTTCCTTAAATTTTTTATGTTTCAACTCTGTATATTGACTTAATTAGGACATTTTGCAAGATTTCTTTTCTTGCCTTACCTAAGAAGAGTATAGAAAGAAAAGGACAAATAAAATTGGCAGATATAAATTAGAAACCTGGATCCAGGGAAGCACTGTAAAGATATATACATCATTTCTTTAAAAATAAGAATGAAAACTAAGTTCAAATAGAAGAAGCATTTAAAAAATATGCTGAGCCAGACCCTGTATTAAGCTTGACTGTTAGGACGAACTTTATTAGCATTTAACTTGTAGCACACCTTTGGTGCTAATTAAATACCTTCTTTTATGAAAAGAAGCATCTTAAGAGAAGTATCTGTACTTTAAAACTGGAAGGTGAGCTTTTATGATAACTTATTTAAAGCTCAGTTTTATTTAAAAAATATTTTATGGAATCAAAATACTGACACAAGTAGGGGGAAGGTAAGAACAAAGAAAGTATAATGAGTTTTATTTTTTCCTATGTTTTTGACCCTCACTTTCCTGGCTTCTTACATATGTCTTTTGCTTTTCTGAGGCTTGAATAAAGGATTTTTTTTTTTTTAACTTAACTGAATCGTTTTTCAATCTCAGTGGTGAAAAACGTTTGGTAAATGAAATAGCTTTTTATATGCAACAAACTATCACAAAACTTAGCAGCATTAAACATCCATCATTTGTTTGCCTAATTAGTTTGCTCTCTGTAAAGATTATTCTGTTCTCAGTTGGGTCTCTAAATATATTTGTGGTCAGCTGCCAGTCAGTTGGGAGGGTCTGCTTCTGGGAGTTGGCTGGATATTGACTAGAACCGTGGAAAATAACCAGACCACGTGACTCTTTCTATCTAGCACATTATCCCAGACTGTCATATGGGACAGCATGAGACCAAGAGAAAATGAGCAGAAATGAGCAAGATCTCTTGAGGATAGAGTCAGAATTAGCTTGTCATCTTTTCTACCGCATTTTACTCCTACCATATTTTATTGGTCAAAGCAGGTCACAAGGCCAACCTGGTTTGAAGAGGTACAGAAAAAGACTCTGCCTCTTAATGGGGACACATTGCAAATGGGCTGTCTACTGGGAGGTGAAAAATGCAGTCAGCTTTGTAAACGTTTTTACTGTGGAAAGCCTTCATCACTAATAAAGTCTTAAATCTGATGTATAAGAGAAATTGGTTGGAGCCCAAAGGTACGTTCTTTTATGCCCATCATTTCCAGGTTATGTTTTGTAAAACCCTGGTGAATTATATTACATAGAAACCAACTTAGTTCACACCAGAATTACCACATTGCTTTTTCCCCAAGGCTAGGGCAAGTGAAAGAGACAAGAGAGTCATTAACTTGGTTCCTTGCAAGACTGAGGGCAAAGGTCATTTAAGAAAGCAATTTGGGGACTTCCCTGGTCGTCCAGGGGTTAAGACCCCATCCTTCCACTGCCAGGGCATGCAGATTGGATCCCTGATCAGGAACAAAGATCCTGCAGGGCATGCCACATGGCCAAAATAGAAAAGAATGGAATTTTTTTATTATTTTTACTTATATTTTGGCTGTGCTGGGTCTTTGGTGCATCTTGGGCTCTCCTCTTGTTGCAGTGCGTGGGCTTCTCACCGTGGTGGCTTTTCCTGTTGTGGAGCACAGGCTCTAGGGCTTCAATATTTGGGGCATGTGGGCTCAATAGTTGAGATTTCTGGGCTCAATAGTTATGGCACATGGGCTTAGTTGCTCCAAACATATGGCATCTTCCTGGACCAGGAATCAAACCCATATCTCCTAGATTGATAGTTTCTTTATCACTGAGCCACCAGGGAAGCCTGCTAAGCTTTAAGTGAAATTTTTAAAGTAAACTTTTATTTATTATTTTAACCTACCAGCTTCTTGGTAATGTGCATGCATACTCGGTGGCTAAGTTGTATCCAACTCTTTGCGACCCCATGAACTGAAGCCCGCCAGGCTCCTCTGTCCAAGGGTTTTCCCAGGCAAGAATACTAGAGTGGGTAGCCATTCCCTTCTCCAGGGGATCTTCCTGACCCAGGGATTGAACCCAAGTCTCCTCCGTTACAGGTGGGTTCTTTACCGCTGAGCCACCAGGGAAGCCCCAGAAAGCTTGGGACCGTGCCTTGTATGTTTAGGGGAGAGAGCGGAGGGTGTGGTCTGGGGCAACATCTCCGGGTACTCTCACCTGCCTCTCCTCTGCCAGGTGTCAACGATGCAACACAAGGGAGGGAGGAGGACTTCTCATGACCAGAGCCACACCTGTTTCCTTCCAAAATGGGTTGCTGTGACAGAATACCACAGGCTGGTTAGCTTGGTTAGCTTATGAAAAACAGAAATTTATTTCTCACAGTCTGAGATGCTGGAAGTCCAAGATCAGGGTGGCAGCATGGCTGGGTAAGAGCCCTCTTCCAGGTCACAAAGCTGGAACAAACATACTCACATGGCTGAAGATGCTCAGGAGCTCTGCAGGGTCTCTTTTCTGTCTGCATTTGTCCTCGTGCATGCTCAGTCATGTCCAACCCTTTTGCAACCCCGTGGACTGCAGCCCACCAGGCTCCTCTGACTGTGGAATAGGGGTTGATTGCCATTTCTTCTGCTAGGGGATCTTCCCAACCCAGAGATCGAACCCGGTCTCTTGCGTCTCCTGCATTGGCAAGTGGATTCTTCACCACTGAGCTACCTGGGAAGCCTGAAGTCTCTTTAATAAGGGTACTAATCCCACCCTCAAAGGCTCCACCTTCATGATCTGGGCATCTCCCAAAGGCCCCACCTCCTGTCACCACCATCTTAGGCTTCAAGATTTCAAGAGAGGAATTTTGAGGAGATACAAACATTCAGACTATGGCCGAGCCAGACTTGCCGCCGCTTTCAGTTTTCCTCTAGATTTAAGTCAGAAATCCTCATGCCTCACTTCAGTGTTGCCCTGAAGTCACAAGCATTTACAGGATGACTGTGAGAACCAATGAGTGTATATGTCACTTCTGCCGACTCCCTATACTGAAAATAGGAAAATACATCTCTCCTGTGTAATCTCTGTAGACCAGTGCCCCAAACCCATGCACCCTGCAGCCGTGGTGTAATAGCACGCAGAAGGACATGCCCAGAAATAATATAACTCTCTCCTTTGATTCTTTTGGAGTAGCAGTGGGAGGAAATGTATTTGTTCAGAGCCAGAGTTGTGAGCTGAATAATGTACATCCTGGCTCTAACACAAGCTGAGAGATTTATCTCGTTTGCTTCAGATGATGGTGGCAAATTCCTAAGACTGGTAAGATTAAAGGAGTGGGAACATATCAAGTACTTGGAGAAGTATGTGTCACACATTCAGTGCTCCATAAATCCTATATTGGGTTTCCCTTGTGGCTCAGATGGTAAAGAATCTGCCTGCAATGCAAAAGAGCTGGGTTCAATCCCTGGGACAGGAAGATTCCCCTAGAGAAGGGAATGACAACACACTCTCGTATTCCTGCCCAGAAAATTCCATGGACAGAGGAGCCTGGGGGGCGGCGGTCCATGGGGTCTCAAAGACCCCATGTAGTGGTTAGTTACTACACCACTGAGTAACTAACATGCACACAAATCCTATATTAATACACTTATGGTTTCCTTCTTAATTTAGTTGCTATACAAATGAATTTCTCTTTAATTTTATCAAAAAAACACAGGAGATTTTTATACATATAACACGTATAAAAATAGAATTTTAGACAGGGTCTTCTCTGTTGTTTAATATCCTGAAAACACAAAGATGCCACATATTAAGAAATGACTCAAATTTTAATTGCAGAAGGAAGTCAGTCTTGAAACATTTTAGAACACAAGTGCAAATTATATAATTGCTATGCAAACAATTTTTGGTAAAACTCTCTAATTCTTAGCCTTGACATAGATAAAAAGAATTTCAGTCTCTTGGATAGCTGAGGATGGGAATGTAAAGAATTATGATGTGGAGAAGACATGATTTCAGTATATTTCTCTAGAGAGTCACCTAAAGTGCCTACTTTGAGAACCAAGATGCAAATATGAGATTTAGCTCTAGCTTCCCAAACTAGTCCCCTTATAGAGGTTCCTAGATTTAGTACATGAAGATGGGACAGGATGATGAGGGGTGGAGGGAGGTGACAAAATGTTATCCTCATGGGAAAGAGACTGTTTAGACTTAACTTATTTCTCCAGCTTTCTCTATCCAAGTGAATCTCTTGTCTTTGTTTCACTGGAGTCAGAAAGTTAATAAAGGCTTACTGGAATATGGAAAGGTAATCAAATATTTATTGAAAATTTAAATGTGCTACTTAAAGGTATGTGTGGCCCTAGAGGTGCCTTAAAGGCAATATATTTTTATTCAGGGGGAAACCTTTGCTCAGAACTTTGAGTTTGACACCCTACTTGAATGATGTTTAAATAAGAGTAAAATAGAAAATGCCTCTTAGGAAAAGATGGCCTAGTTTCAGCATTTCTCCAATATTAATTCAGAGGGCTCATTTTAACATTGCCCACAGGAGAAAGTGTAAATTTTTTACCTCCACATGCTGACCTCAATCCCTGAAGCATTATACTTCGACTTTCTATATCATCTCTACTCCATCACTTCCTTTCAGAAGTCAGCAAATCTATAAATTACACTATAAATCTCCACGTCTTTGCCCTTGTTGCTCACTTGGTTTTGTTTCTGTTGAAATGTTATATATCCTTCAAATATCAGCCCTCTTGGGTGATTTTCTCTGATATCCCCAGGTCTGGAGTCATAGGAATTCCCTGGAGGTCCAATGGTCAATGATTTTCTCTGATTTCCCCAGATCTGGAATCATAGGGAATTACTCCCTGGCAGTCCAGTGATCAAGGCTCTTTACTTTTACTCCTGAGGGCCTAGGTTCAATCCCTGGCTGGGAACTAAGATCCTACAAGCTGAGCTGTGCTTAGCTGCTCAGTTGTATCCGACTCTTTGGGACCCCATGGACTAAAACTTGCCAGGCCCCTCTGTCCATTGGATTCTCTAGGCAGGAATACTGGAGTGGGTTGCTATGCCTTCCTCCATGGGATCTTTCCAACCCAGGGATCAAACCCAGGTCTCCCGCATTGCAGATGGATTCTTTACCATCTGAACTACCAGGGAAGCCCTACAAGCTGAGAGATACAGCCAAAAATAGAAGAAAAAAAAAAGAGAGAGAGAATCATAGCTGCTTTTTTCTCTTTCCTTCTTTTATTTGTTCTTCATTAATAAATAGTTAATTCTGTCTACTGATTTAGTTAATTATCTGCATTCTTTTTACCATCATAAATAGTTAACTTTTTGGTGGGAGAGTGAAATATTTTCCAATCCTATTTGTATAGCCAAATGGTACCATATATATGCTGTGTCTGTGTGCACAGTCGCTTAGTCGCATCCAGCTCTCTGCGACCCTGTGGACTATAGCCTGCCAGGCTCCTCTGTCCATGAAATTTTCCAGACAAGAATACTGGAGTGGATTGCCATTTCCTTCTCCAGTATATTAGGCCAGAAGTCAACAAATATTGTATCTACATAGTGAATAAAAAACAAAGACCTCGCCCCTCTCCCCACCCAAAGTTCTCAGAACTAGAGCATACGTGTGTGTGTGTGTGTGTGTGTGTGTGTGTGTGTGTGTGTTAGCTGCTCAGTCGTGTTCGACTCTTGGCGACCCCATAGACTATAGCCTGCCAGGCTCCTTGTCCGTGGAATTCTCCAGGCAAGAATACTGGAGTAAAAAACAAACAAACAAACAAAAAGAATGCTGAAGTAGATTGCCATTTCCTTCTCCATACTTTTCCTCATTTCCCTTGTATGTCATCCCTTTATCTCAGGGTCATTTGAATTGCCGCCTTTGTGTCTTTGTATTTCTTCTATGACAGTCTGATTATGGACACTCCTTTAAAAAATTATAACTTGATTTAACAATTGAATTCAATTAACCTAATAATGTAATTTAATCATTAATTATTCTAATTTAATAATGAAATGTAGTAAATTAATAATTAGACCTCTTAATACTTCCAATTGACCTCAGGACAATAGTTCGAACTTCCTGAAATAAAATCAAAGCTTTATTCAATGTCCTTCAAGATCTGATAATAAATTCCATGTCTCCTCACACTTTGTTACAGCCATCCCAAATATCTTTGTCCCAGCAATGGTCTTTCTACATGGGATGCTTTGTTCTTTTCCCTCCTCTCCATCTTCGACTGTGTTACTCTTCATCTACCAGTCAAGATAAGATCCTACTTCTTTCTGGAAATCATCTCTAGCTCCCCATTCCATCTCCAGCCCTAGGCTGGATTAAGCCTTTCTTCTTTGTGATCCAATAAACAATAAAAATCAGAATCAAGCTTGCTGGAATCAAGGTTTCTGGGAGAAACATCAACAACCTCAGATAATGCAGAGGATACCCACTCTTATGGCAGAAAGTGAAAAGTAACTAAAGAGCCTCTTGATGAGAGTGAAAGAGGAGAGTGAAAAAGCTGGCTTAAAACTCAACATTCAGAAAACTAAGATCATGGCATCTGGTCCCATCACTTCATGATGAATAGAAGGGGAAAAAGTGGAAACAGTGACAGATTTTATTTTCTTGGGCTCCAAAATCACCATGGACAGTGACCACAGCCACGAAATTAAAAGATGTTTGCTCCTTGGAAGGAAAGCTATGATAAAACCAGACAGCATATTAAAAAAGCAAAGACATTACTTTGCCGCCAAAGTCATTACTTTGCTGCCAAAGTCATATAGTCAAAGCTATGGTTTTTCTAGTAGTTATGTATGGAGGTGAGAGTTAGACCATAAAGAAGGCTAAGCACCAAAGAACTGATGCTTTTGAATTGTAGTACTGGAGAAGACTCTTCAGAGTCCCCTGAACTACAAGGAGGTCAAACCAATCAATCCTAAAGGAAATCATCCCTGAATCCCTGAATATTCATTGGAAGGACTGATGCTGAAGCTGAAACTCCAATACCTTGGCCACCTGATGCGAAGAGCTGACTCGTTGGAAAAGGCCCTGATGCTAGGAAAGAATGAAGCAAAAGGAGAAGGGGGCAACAGATGATGAAATGGTTAGATAGCCTCACCAACTCAATGGACATGAATTTGAGCAAACTCCAGGGGTTAGTGAAGCCTGGGGTGCTGCAGTTCATGGAGTCACAAAGAGCTGGACATGACTTAGTGACTGAACAACAACAGCAACAAAAGATCAGAAAGACTTTTGGGTCAAGGCCAGATTTTGCTACTTACCAAGCAGTGACTTTAGACTACTGCTTCTCAAACTTGATCATGCATCAGAATCACCTGGAGAGCTGGCTAAACCATGGCTCACTGGTCCCCATGTCTAGACTTTCTGATTCAGTAGTTCTGGGATGGGTCCCCAGAATTTACACTTATATAACAAGTTTCCAAGTGACACTGATGATGTTACTGTGGGGACCATACTTGGAGAACCACTGCTTTAAATAATCTAGTTAACCTCTCTTGGCTTTATTTTTACCATCTATGTTCATGCTAAGATGCTTTAGTCGTGCAATGACTGGGTTGTACAACTCTGCAACCCTATGAACTGTAGCCTGCTAGGCTCCTCTGTCCAGGGATTCTCTAGGAAAGAATACTGGAGTGGGTTGCTCTCCAGGGGATCATCTCAACCCAGGGACTGAACCCATACCTCTTAGTCTCATGCACTGGCAGGCAAGTTCTTTACCACTAGTGCCACCTGGGAAGCCCCTTATCATTTACAAAGTGAACTTTAAAAAATTGTGTTTGATATGAGTAGTACTCAATGCCAGTTAATACTGCTTATGCATTATCATTGCTTTCACCACACTATTAAACTGCAGACTGAACAGACCATTTGTCAAGTAAATCAGGAAACTCATAATGAGCAAAGACTGTGTTAGTGTTATTATTGTACCTTATGAAGTGCATTAGTAAGCACTAGATAAACATATAATGGAATGAATTCAAAATAAGAGCATTCCATAAATATTTAATAAAAGGAACTTAGGCATATCTGCATAGATAGACCCTGTACAGATGGTTCCACGAGTCCCTAGTGATAGCTCACTGTATTCCTGGTTTTCTTGAGACAGTTTTTGCTGCTTCATTCCTAAATCACTTTTGATTATGGTGAATCAGTCCCCACAGCTTCTAAGAAAATTATACAAGCAACATGGAGAATTTCTGTAAAAGAGAAATAAGTAACCACGTAGACTATTCATTTGGCTCTGTAGTTACCGTTTTATTCTGAATGAAAGCAGTTGCAGCCTGAACATATGCCTGTTTTTAACACTGGAAATGGGTTAGAAATTAACATGTGAGGAATTTAATTTGCAGTTCTTGGCAAATTCTTGAAGCCTGTTCTTTTGAGAAACTGTGCCTGCCTTTACTGTCAGCCTGTACCACCGTCCTCCTCTTTGACTTCAGAATCTCATATTTTACATTCACTCATTAGTTCAGCAAATATTTTGTTTCAACATCTGCTGTGTGGCAACCGTTATTCTCACGGTGGAGATGCCACACTGAGACAAAGTCCCTTCTTTACAGAACCTAAAGCATGGCATTTGCCAACTTGTACTAAATTGTTTCCATTTGTATCTCTGTCTTCCTCTCCAGGTTGTGAAATTACTGATGGTGGGTACCTTATTTGTTTGATCCTTGTGTATCCAGCTCAGTATTTGGTACATTGTAGATATTCATACATATGGATTATTATTCATACAGAACGACTTTATTTTACTGGTAGTGAGAAATGGAACCGAGCACCAGAGATCAAACACTGCTGGTCTCAGAGGATTTGGCACTTAATGTGTATTTTTTTTTTTTTTTGACCTGCAAAGTGTTGTTTGTTTGAATTTCAATTAAGGCCAGCCAGTAAAATGTGGAAGATTTTACATAACTATCCAAATCTCCAGCTTCTTTTGAAAAAGCCTACATTTTGATTCCTTCTCATCATCCTTCTCCTTTAGGAAGAGCGTGACGCCTCCGTTTCACTGTAACCCCTACCACTCCCTACTGTATTACACATATGTAAGTGTGTATATGAACACGTGTATCATGTTTGTTTACATGGGTGAGTGATTAGGAGAGTCAGATTCTTCAAATTCTACATAAATCCACTGAAAGTTGGTCTTGATAATCTTATAACAACCTTAAATCCAACCAGAAATAATACCTTATTCTTTTTTTTTTCTTTAATGATGAAGAATGGTAACAAGGATTTGGTTTCATTTGCAATAAAAGTATATCGAATTATTGATCTAAATTTTCTTCAAGTTGCTATTCTGCATTTTTACAGTAGGTTTCCTGTATTTCTCAGATCAACATGATAATTGCCAGCTATTCTTCTATTGTGATATATATTCCCATCCAAAGCAAAATATATCTGGTTTGGGTTTTTTTCCCTCTCTTATGATTATTGAGCTAGCACTTTTTATTTGGCTTGTTTTTTTTTTTTATCATAAGAAATTAAACTCTTAAAACTAAAATTGAATTTAAATTGTAGTTTATCAAACTAATCCTAATCATGCTTTGTTTCAGCTATCTTTAAAGAGAAGAGGAAGCAAAGATTTGCCAAAATCTGAAAAAAAGGCTCAGCAGACTCCCACAGAGGTATGTGGAAATAAAATTTCAACAAGTACATCAAACACCTCTAAATGTGCATAATAAGCTACACCTATATGTAGGCATAATAAACAGACATACTTGTATAAAACAGAATTACATTATATGTATCCATTATGTAGCTGTAAATGCAGGAGGCAATATAAAACATTCAGTGTTTTTGCCTAAAAAACTAGCACTAACATCCCTGTTACTATTGCTTTTGTATTATAATCACATAGCAAAATGTCATTAGTACTTTATGCATTGCTGCATTTAAGAACTGTACCCATGGTGCTAATCTTGTTCACCCATAATTAATAAGGACATTAGAATAGCTGTTCCTATAGTATCAGGAGAGGAGAAAGAAAGGAAAGATGGCAGAGGGAAAAGAGAGACTCTTGATGGTTTTAGAGAGTCCCAGAAAAAAGTAATTCTCTCTACCATGATTGGGGGAGCCAAGAAGACAAAAGAAGGAATAAAAATAAAACTTAAAACATGGCCTCAACATAGAAACACAGCCACAGTGAAGACTAGCTTTTATGGTGAGCAGAGGTGCTGGTGGATGTAATAAAGGAGATTTTAAAACAGAAGATGAGATATTTAGGGGCAGCTATGACATTATGGCTCACTAAAAAAATTGACTAAATATTTATTTTTAAAGGTGTAAACTAGGATCTATAATACTATAGCATATGTATTTCTTTTTCATTCTTACAAGGTATTTTCTAATTTGGTAATAATTTTAAATAAAGCAATGTTTAAATATTAAAAATTTGAAAAAGTTTATCTCACTGTTTTTTTTTTTTTTTTTTATCTCACTGTTTTTTAAAAGCATAACACAGTAACTGTTAAGTTTCTTGTTCTCTCCCTCCCCGCTCTGTTCATTTCCCCCTTGGTACTGACATGAATATTTATAGGCCTCAGCAGTTCTAGAATCCCAGAGCCTCCTACCAAAGTCATCTCCCTTTTGTAACTGTCTTGTGCGTGCATGCCAAATTGCTTAAGTCGTGTCCAATTCTTTGCAAACCCATGGACTATAGCCCGCCAGGCTTCTCTGCCCATGGGATTTCCCAGGCAGGAATACTAGAGTAGGTAGCCATTCCCTTCTCCAGGGGATCTTTCCCACCTCAGGATCAAACCCAGGTCTCCTGCATTGCAGGTGGATTCTTTACAGTCTGTACCTGTCTCATCTTCCCTTAGTAAGTTCATATATGCTCTGTCACCACAACTCTCTCACTCTGTCTTGCCATAATTTTATCCATCAGTTTTCTTCCCCGACCTCATTTAGGGAGAAGGTGCTTTATACTCCCTGCTTTAAAGCCTTAAGTCAGCTTTAACCAACAGTTTATTTTTTTTAACTTATGTTTGTCCTATTCTTATACTTCCCATGTTAAAGTTTCTTTATTCTTTTCACTCATATTCTCTAATCCAGGAATCCTTAAGGGCTTGTTCCTGGCTCTGTGGACCCCCACTCCATGTGCATGTAGGCACTTTTCTCCAAAAGACATGTGCAGCTTTCACCAGCTTTTCAGTGGGGCCTGGGGCCTGCATTGCAGGCAGATTCTTTACCCTCTGAGCCACCAGGGAAGCCCCCATACTGTAGCCAGGGGCCACGTTATTCAGCTTGTTCTCATCAGTGTCTAGTGTCTGGCACTCTGGAGTAGGATCAGTACACACGTTTGAATACTTCCATGTACCCCTTTTCTAGATAAGCCATATGAAATCGCCAACATGCTGTTGGTTCTGACCTACACAAATCGCAATTTCATATGATTCAACCTGCTATTATTTGTATAGCTTTGTATTTTATTTTGTTCACTTTCTTCTGTGTATTCCTCCAGTGA
This sequence comes from Antilocapra americana, assembly GCA_007570785.1. Classification (NCBI taxonomy): domain Eukaryota; kingdom Metazoa; phylum Chordata; class Mammalia; order Artiodactyla; family Antilocapridae; genus Antilocapra; species Antilocapra americana. The sequence continues at coordinate 21,939,871 of ML662442.1, forward strand.
TGCAATGACTTTATATACTGAGAAATGGTCTTGCGGAGCAGTTAAAAACAGTAATTTTAGGATCAGCTTGCCTACATGGAAATCTCTGCCACATACCAGCTGCATGACCTTAGACACGTTACTTATGCTTTCCGTGCCTCTTTCCTCATCCTTATAATGGGGTCATAATAGAGAGTTGTTGCACAGATTAAATGAGTTGTTGTTGTTGTTGTTCAATCACTCAGTCATGTCTGACTCTTTGCGACCCCATGGACTGGACAGCACACCAGGCTCCCCTGTCCTTCGTTATCTCCTGGAGTTTGCTCAAACTCATATCCATTGAGTTAGTGATGCCATCCAACCATCTCATCCTCTGTCGTTCCCTTCTCCTCATGCCCTCCCTCAGTCTTTCCCAGCATCAAGGTCTTTTCCAATGAGTTAATACATGTAATTTATTGGAGTGCAGTTTAGCTCTAGAAATGGCTAAGTTAAAGCTAAGCTCAGGTCTCTTCTTTGGGCCTTCATCATCTTAATGTTGTCCTTCCTCTTCTGGTTGTATTCTTCTTAAGAGTGAATCTTTACTATACAGAAAAAGAAAAGAGATATAACTTGCTTTGCATCTCAAAGCATTGTAATGTTTCTTGACTGCCATTAGTTGTGGAAAATAGGAGCAAGCATTTCTGATCAGTTCCATTTCAACCAGGCACTTTCCATACAATCTCTGATTTAATGATTTCACACTTACATATGAGATTTCCCTGCCCAGTTCCAAACGGTGCCTACAATACTTGGGTTACAGGATGAGGATGCAAGATACATTGACATATAGGATTCTGACATACAGGATGCGAGGCACATTGACATACAGGGTTCACGACTTTGCTACATGCAATACATGTCCAACTCTTAAAATATTTTTAATGTTTTCATTCCTTTGGACAGGAGGGCTTATATATACACAAATCAGATATCCTCCTGTTTTATGTTTGCTTGTCTTCTGTTCCAATCGATGATGACTTCATTGCTGTTTTAGTTAGATTTAACCTGCAGTATTTTTAACTAGCAAACAAAGGCCTTCCTCGCAGTCAAGGACTTTGACAGAACATGGAGCCCAGCGGGTTTCCCCATCTCACCTACTCTCACTTCCTGACAGAACCTAGTCTAGGTAAAAGCATATTCAGCATGCATATTGTTGGTCACCTTTCTGTTCAAGTATTATTTCTAATTCTTGGCTTTAATGACTTTGTCCTGCCTCGGGCTCCAACTTTTGATCATTTCTTTTCAGTTTCCCTTTCTTTCCTTCTCCCCTTTGGTTGCCTCTGAAGCCACTGCAGTAACCTCAACCATCACCTCTATGCAGCTCATCCTCACATCCTCCTGTCTGGGCCCAAGCTATCTCCAGGTCCAGAGCCGTAATCTTGGTAATCGTGGGCCTAAGATTCCCGTTGATAGATGTAATGGGTATCCCTCTGAGGACACACCTCAAAGGCAACATTTTAATATACTTCAACCCATACTCTTCCCCTAAAAGCTGATCCTCTTTGTTCAGTCTCTGTCCCCGTTACTGGCAACACAATCCATCAAGACACTTAAGCTCAAAAACATCAGGGTTATCTTTGACTCTTCTGCTGATGTGATATTAGACACTGTAATACATCCTTCGGCTTGTGCCTCAGATGGTAAAGAGTCCACCGGCAATGCAGAGACCTGGATTCAATCCCTGGGTTGGGAAGATTCCCCTGGAGGAGGGCATGGCAATCCACTTCAATATTCTTGCCTGGAGAATCTCATGGACAGAGAAGCCTGGTGGGTTACAGTCCATGGGGTCGCATAGAGTCGGACATGACTGAGCGACTAACACATACAGTATGTCCTTGTTTTCATTCTCGCTGAATTAGTCCAGGGGACCCCCACACATAGTCTCTTGCAAGGCAGCTTCTTTCTTGCCTGGTGACACGGATTCTCACATCTAATCTTCCTGTGACATATATTCTTAACCCCTTTCTTTCACTGTGCTCCTGGGGTTCTCTCATCTCTCTGGGCTTCTCTCCTTTCTTGTGAACCTCTTCTAGAGGAAAGCATACAAGCCAACATATCTGATTTTATTTGACCTCCTTTCCTACTTTTTTCCACTTACGCGTCATTTCTAGAGGCAGCATGTGCAGTGGAAAAACATAATTTTGAGAATCAGATGTGCTGAATGCAGATGTGCTCTGTCACATTAACTTGGGCTGTTCCATGAAGCTGCCTTATCTGCAAAGTAGACATTGTATATCACCTTCCTCGTGGGGCTAGTGTGAGGATGTAATGATATAAAGAATGTGACATTAAGGGTCTGCATACTCAGCAGCTCTCAGACCTTCATACTGATTCTCTTTAGTGGACGGGAGCATAAGAGCCCCAGGCCCTGCTCTCCCTCTCTTCCATCTGGAAAGCTCTGGGCCATATTTATTGAGAATCTCTGGCAGAAGCTCGTTACTCTCCTCACCTTCACTTTCCATGGTTGCTACATTTTTACCAGAATTCATCTCAAACACTGCTGACTCAGTGTGGGAAAAGAAAGGTATTTTTATTCCCATTTTTTGAAATGAAGAAACCAAAGTCACATGATATGCCCAAAGTGCCTACTTGAAAGAGAATTTTGGGAAATCGCCCTTGGGAAATATGTCCTTGGACATTATAATGTGCTTTTATATTAGCTCTCAGAGAAAGAGTTGATTTCCATTTTTCTGTTTGTAATTTTCCATTTAGTTAATGATTAGGGTTTGAAGGATGTCTTACAAGTGTGTGAGAGAACTTCTATAGCAGCAATCCCCAACCTTCTTGGCACCAGGGACCGGTTTTCATGAAAAGTGAAAGTGAAAGTCACTCAGTTGTGTCTCACTCTTTGAGACCCCATGGACTGTAGAGTCCATGGAATTCTCCAGGCCAGAATACTGGAGTGGGTAACCTTTCCCTTCTCTGGGGTATCTTCCCAACCCAGGGATCGAACCCAGGTCTCCACATTGTGGGCAGATTCTTTACCAACTGAGCCACAAGGGAAGCCTAAGAATACTGGAGTGGGTAGCCTATCCCTTCTCCAGTGGATGTTCCCAACCCAGGAATCGAATCAGGGTCTCCTACATTGCAGGCAGATTGTTTACCAACTGAGCTATCAGGGAAACTGTTTTTCATGGAAGACAGTTTTTTCTAAAGATCAGGTCATAATGGGGGAGGATGGTTTCAGGATGATTCAAGTGCATTACATTTATTGCACTTTATTTCTGTTATTGTTACATCAGCTCCACCTCAGATGATCAAGCATTAGATCCCAGGGGTTGGGGACCCCTGTTCTGTAGGATCTACTCCATCATTCTTTCATCAGGCAGAACCAGTTCTATCCATTTCAGACTGATGGGAATACATCCCATTTTAAAAGCGATCTAGGTGGAACCAGTTTCTTCTTGGATGGAACATTCCTGTGTTAAACTTTCCCTATTTTAAAGGCTTTAAAAACAATTCTCCCTTGAATAAAGATGGAGGATAGATTACTTTCTGTATGGCCCAGTGATTATGTGCCCGAGCCTTAGTGTCAGAACAGAATTCAAATTTCACCTTGGTCATCTGCCACTTCATAGCCATGTAACCTTGAACACTTTGTTGAACACCTTTAAACCAGGTGTTGTAATACCTCCTCCTAAATTTACTCTACACATTAAATTAGGTCCTATACCCACTGGAGTGGGTAGCCTTTCCAGCACATCAGTTCTCATGTTGAGAACTTTATAGACTCTGGCTAAGAGTCAGAGCTCAATAAATGGCATGGAGTGCATACTAACCATATCTTCCTTCCAGGGAATGTTTTTCATATTTACTACAGTCAGGGGAATTCAAACTGTGAGAAAAACAAAACAAAGTGAACACTGTTGAAAATGACAGCCCCAAACAGGTGCATGCAGTGGAAACACATAATTTTCTGAACAGTGATGACCACAGTTTTTCTCTTTTTATGTTCCCTTCTCTTTTTGTTTTCAGGATGTAATGTTGTCCTGATCTTTTATTTGCCAAAGAATTTAAATGATTTGGAGAAAACATACAGCATCTATGTCTCTGTCTCTCCCTCTGTTTCATTAAATCTTAAATTACAAGGAAAGGGAATGATTTCCGCAGGTGTCTCTTTTTGGGTTGCTTTCTTTCTTTGCATAAAAAAAATGAGCTCCTATCTTCTTTCTTTTCTTTTTCCCAATTGAGGAGGACAATGAAGATCTGAAATGCCAGCTGCAGTTCGTGAAGGAAGAAGCCGCTCTGATGAGAAAGAAAATGGCCAAGATTGACAAAGAGAAGGACCGATTCGAACACGAGCTCCAGAAGTACCGATCCTTTTACGGGGATCTGGACAGTCCTTTGCCCAAAGGAGAAGCGGGGGGCCCGCCCAGCACCAGAGAAGCCGAGCTCAAGCTGCGGCTGAGGCTGGTGGAGGAAGAAGCCAACATCCTGGGCAGAAAGATCGTGGAACTGGAAGTGGAGAACCGAGGCCTGAAGGCCGAACTGGACGACCTGCGGGGCGACGACTTCAACGGCTCGGCCAGCCCCCTGATGAGGGAGCAGAGCGAATCCCTGTCGGAGCTGCGGCAGCATCTGCAGCTGGTGGAGGACGAGACGGAGCTGCTGCGCAGGAACGTGGCCGACCTGGAGGAGCAGAACCAGCGCATCACGGCGGAGCTCAACAAGTACAAATACAAGTCGGGGGCCCACGAGAGCGCGCGGCACCACGACAGCGCCAAGACCGAGGCCCTGCAGGAGGAGCTGAAGGCGGCGCGCCTGCAGATCAACGAGCTCAGCGGCAAGGTCATGCAGCTGCAGTACGAGAACCGCGTGCTCATGTCCAACATGCAGCGCTACGACCTGGCCTCGCACCTGGGCATCCGCGGCAGCCCCCGCGACAGTGACGCCGAGAGCGACGCGGGCAAGAAGGAGAGCGACGACGACTCGCGGCCGCCGCACCGCAAGCGCGAGGGGCCCGTCGGCGGCGAGAGTGACTCGGAGGAGGTGCGCAACATCCGCTGCCTCACGCCCACGCGCTCCTTCTACCCCGCGCCGCCGCCGGGGCCCTGGCCCAAGAGCTTCTCCGACCGGCAGCAGATGAAGGACATCCGCTCGGAGGCCGAGCGCCTGGGCAAGACCATCGACCGCCTCATCGCCGACACCAGCACCATCATCACGGAGGCGCGCATCTACGTGGCCAACGGGGACCTGTTCGGACTCATGGACGAGGAGGACGACGGCAGCCGCATCCGCGAGCACGAGCTGCTCTACCGCATCAACGCGCAGATGAAGGCCTTCCGCAAGGAGCTGCAGACCTTCATTGACCGCCTCGAGGTGCCCAAGTCCGCCGACGACGCCAGCGCCGAGGAGCCCATATCCGTGAGTCAGGTACAGTTCTGCCTATTGCGAGCCACGGCGCTGGCGAGGCCGGTCCGCGGAGCCGCGGTCCCCGGAGGGGCGACTCCGCGCACCCACCTCCACGCCCCGCTTTAGGGAAACCCCAGCCCAGAGCCTCTCTGGGCTTGGGAGCTCCATGGCGCTCTTGTTCTTTCACCCCGTCCTTCTTCAGGCCTGAGGTTTTCGTCATCCAGTTGCTTACTAAGTTAATTGTTCCCTCTCTGATCTGTTTCAGAGAGATATACGCATCTCTCCCTTCCCCCAGTTTTTGTGTAAAGATGAAAGGGTTTCTAAGACACGTTATTATTGAAGGTCGACATTTTCAGTATTAACTCTACTGATTCTAATAGATTTTGCTGCAGGAAGATCCAGAGTAGAAATCTTCAAGTGCTGGTGTGTGGTTTTCGAGCCGAGATTCACATTAAGCTTAATGTATTTTTAAATCACTAAATGATCAGTATTGATGCATCATTACTGGTGGTGGTGGTGGTTGTATAGTCTCGCTCAGTCGTGTCCGACTCTATGCAACCCCAGGGACTGTAGCCCACCTGGCTCTTCTGTCCATGGGATTTCCCAGGCAAGAATACTGGAGTGGATTGCTATTTCCTTCGCCATCGGATCTTCCCCATCCAGGGATTGAACCCTTGTCTCTTGCATTGGCAGGCGGATTCTTAACCGCTGAGCCACCAGGGAAGCAGCGGTGAAATGAGATGCTTTTGTGTCCAGGAGCCCTCCCTGCAAGAGGAGCAAATAGAAGCCGCTGTTGTCCCCACCACCAGTCAAAGTAACATGATATTTGTTTCTAGAGAAAATCACTGTCGGTTCTATAGCGAAGACCCTCAGGCTGGGGAAGGAGTGTTATACTTGAGCCTTAAGGCAACACTAATTCAGAGAAATAGTAATAACTATTCCCGAACAGGGAAAACCAGCATTTTTCCTTCATCCTAATTGTAGAGGCACATCTGATGAATTGGACTGATCTCCTCTAGCCAGGTATGGTGGCCAAAAACCAATGCATTTTGTCAGAGTTAACCACATAAGAGAGAGTTTATAAAACAAACAGGCAGCACTACCCTTCTGTTAAGCCTGGTATCTTGTATCCATTAGAGAACCCACAGAAGAGCACCAGCATGCATGGCTTTTAAGGCAAAAAGAGGTTTAAATCTAAAAATCAGTTTATACACAGAAGCATGATATTAGAGTAACTGCCTGTTCGTTACAACTAGAAAAATCCCAACCCTATCGCTTATTTATCTTGCATGCTGCTTTGCTTTGCTATTTAATAAAATAAAAAGTTTTATGATAAAACTTGTTGAATTTTGAAATGTTAATGATTTTTTCTCTGTGTATTTTATCAAATAGTTGGTTTTTAATTTCCTTGTTGCAGATTTTGAATACTTTGAGCATGTGTTTTTTTCAATTATACTCTCAGAAAGAAATAGCAATCAGAGTAAGAGAAAGTATGTCTATAACAGTAGGCTTTCAGACTTTGTAAGTATATATGAGGGAGGGGTCTTTATTTTCAGCTGAATGGATATGTAGATTAGTTGATATAAACTTAAAAATTATATTATTAATTAATTTTTCTTTTTGTCTTTGCATTTACCTTCCCAGATGTTCCAGCCTATCATTTTACTTATTCTCATTCTTGTATTATTTTCATCACTTTCTTACACAACAATATTTAAACTTGTCTTCCTTTTTACACTGTTTTTTGTACTGTAAACCTTTCATCATTTACCATTCATTGTAGTATTTCAGTTTGTTTGTTTTGTTCACCCTTCAAGACAAGAAGTAAAAGAAGTATAATTTCTGTAGTAACCAATGCTATAAAAACACTGAAGACTGCTTATTTCTTTAAAAAGACGCATCTTCCCACTACCAAATTCAGTAAGAAGCCTGAGCATTAAATATTTCAGGTAAGGGTATAAGTATGACTTCTCATTTTGTAAATCGTTTTCATTTTTACTGCTTTCTTTCATATCTTGATTTGTCCTCTTCTTAAATCACTGTAAGAATGACTGTAAACATTTCCCAAGTCTCTCAATTAGTTCTCAGTATTTGAATATTATGATAATTCAAAATCTGGATATTAACAAGTTGGTCACATCTTAGAAAATGTTTAGATTTATAAAGTGCTTTTGCTAAATTGCATCAGATTAACAAAAATAATTTTGATAACCAGTAAGTATCAGTGAAAATTATGATGAAGAAATAAAATGTGACCATAATGGAAACTAAACAATTTATTGTGATGCTGATGGTGTTTTGTCTTCATGTTTGGAAGCAAGAGAGTGGGTTACACTTAGTTCATTGAGAAAGGAATTATCTTTGTCCTCTGCATTTGATCAGTTTCAGCCATTCCGACCAAACCAACCATATCTGTGTTTGCCTATTATGTGCGTGCGTGCGTGCTCAGTCACTTCAGTCATGTCCAACTCTTCCGACTCCTGGGACTGTAGCCCATCAGGCTCCTCTGTCCATGGGATTCTCCAAGCAAGCATACTGGAGTGGGTTGCCATGGTGTCCTCCAGGAGATATTCCCAACCTAGGGATCGAACCCACATCTCCTGCATCAAAGGCAGATTCATTATTGCTGAACCCCAAGGGATACCTTTTTTACCTGTTATACTTGGAGCCATATGTTGCTAATTAGGTTTGTTGCCTGGCATCCTGTCCTCTCTAATAGGTTAGCACCTAGAACTGCTTCTGGAGCAGGAAATATGCTAGAAATACAGTATATGAAGTATTCTGAGTAAGGAAAAAATAGTCAATCTGTAGAATTTCATTAAATCCCAGTCCAAAGCCACTAACATAGTTCCAGTGGGGGCTGCTCTGTAGACAAACTTACTTTGGTGAACCCCAGCCCTGCCCTTTCTCCTCCTGCCTGAAGTGGCCTGGATAGGTTTCCTTTAGCCAAAAGGTCCTATTCTGGCAGTTTACAGAGTAGAAAACTGGACTCAGTCATGCTGAGTCATGCTGATTGAGTGATCGAGAGCACTCACTGAAGTCACCTACTTAGAAATACTGGTGAGTTGGTGGATAGATACGGAAATCTCTAATAAAATGAAGTATCTTGCCCCCAGCATAAAGAATAATATATGGAAAGATGTTTGCTCTAGTGCAGAAGTTGGTGCGGGCCACAGTCTTTTGAGTCCTCATCCCTCAGCACATAAATTTCCCTTTCAGTGTTAATTTAGTAAAAAGAAAAATTACGTAATAATTAAAAATCGAATTTATAATGTGCTTAGTTGCTCAGTCGTGTCCAACTCTTTGCGACCCCATGGACTGTGGCCCCCAGGCTCCTCTAACCAGGGACTTCTCCAGCAAGAATACTGGAGTGGGTTGCCATGCCCTCCTCCAGGGGATTGTCGCAACCCAGGGATCGAATCCAGGTCTCCTGCATTGCAGGCAGATTCTTTACCATCTGAGCCACCAGGGATACCTACTCTTAATGTATGTGATTTTTAATTTAGTTTTAGTTTTCATTTTGTTTTGGGGAAGGAGGAGACTGGGAGTGAGGAGTGGTTAACCAACAGTTAGAATCTATCAGTACATACTTCCAGCAGGAGACCTGGGTTTAATCCCCATATTGGGAAAATCCCCTGGAGAAGGGACTGGCTACCCACTCGAGTATTCTTGCCTGGAGAATTCCATGGACAGAGGATCCTGCCAGGTTACAGTCCATGGGGTTGTACTATTGAGCAACTTTCACTTTTGCTATCTCAGAGGAATCATTTTGGCTATGAAAGTGGGACTGAAAGTAAATGTTTGAGGTGGAAATTTTTATGAAATGCTTATTGCCTTTGGACTGGAATGCAGTCAGCTAAGCAATGACTCTCTCATCTACCTATGAAACCTTTGGTAGTTAATGAGGGTGTTTCAGTTCCCAGTCACAGTGACTGAAAGCTCTACTGGCATTTAGAGGAAAAGGGCCAGAACTGCAAATACGTGTCATTCCCAGATTCCTAGCTTTGTCCCTGTGAGGAAGCATGGCATGCAGTGCACTTGTTCACTTCAGAAATGTCATGGATATTCAATATCCTGTGTGGCTTTAAGAAACTGGCTTTGGAATTGAAATTATCTTTACCACGAGGAGAACCAAGAACTAAATATTTACATTAGTGGTTTTCAGTCCTAGCTGCACATCAGAATTCCTGGCTTGTTTTTAGAATTGAGATGCTACTTCCCATTAATTGAAATCCAATATATGAACCCAAGCAGACATATATATATATATATATATATATATAAACTCCCAAGAACCACTTCTTTAGATATTTGAATTACTAAAATATGTATATAATGTATATACAGCATATATACCAATGTCATAGCAAACTGTGTGATACTAGCTATATTTAGAATCATCAGTTGTCTAGATTTTAGTAGACCTTAAAATTCCAAGCATTCAGTGAACATCTATATCCTCTTTATAGAGCATGTCTACCTTTGTTATATGGCCTTTGCCACAAGACCTGTAACGACAAAGCAACCCTGTTTCCATACTGGTAATAGTGTTAGAAAATTCCCCCTTTCATTCAAACAGGTTTTTGAAAGACGCAAAGCTAGAGAAGACAAATTGGAATAATATGTGTCAGAAAGGAGAGCCATGATGAATATTGTGTGTGTCAGCGTCACACACACACCTGGAGATAATGACGCATGGGAACACTGAATTAAAACCTCAAGATAATCCCCCAACACATCATAACAAACCACCACTTTGTCGTTATACAATCATCTCTGCCACAAAGCTTCCCAATGTGATCCACAGAGAGGATGTGGTGTCCCACAAATCCGCCAGGAATAATGGATGCCAACTGACTTTACCCTCCAAACCTCCATGTGAGAATGGAGCAAAAAGATACGGCATGGATCCTTTGTCTATTTAACACACATTTTGAAGTGTCGGCTGTGTTAGGTATAGAGGAAATTGAGGTTCAGTTTCTACATTATCACAACTCGTTGATTGACAAGGACAGAGATGTAGACAGCTAACTCTGACATGTATTCTTACTGAAGTGCAAAAAGACTTGTAGTCGCAATTTATTCTTTATTGCATACCTGATAGCATGTGAGATTTCCCTAAGAGAACACAGTAAAACCCCTAGGCATTCTTGGATGGAAAAATACAGAAATCAGTGCAGGGGTAGGCTTCCCACATGGCACTAGTGGTAAAGAACCCGCCTGCCAATGCAGGAGACTCGAGGGATGTGGGTTGGGAAGATCTCCTGGAGGAGGGCATGGCAACCCACTCCAGTATTCTTGCCTGGAGAATCCCATGGACAGAGGAGCCTGGTGGGCTACAGTCCATAGGGTCGCAAAGAGTCGGACACGACTAAAGTGACTTAACATGCATGCAATCCATACATCAACAATATCCTGTGACCTGAACAGAAAGGAGAGGCTAACCAAGGGAGGTCCAGGCTATCCAAAACATCAGCCTTGTCCTCAGATCTCCTGTGAAGCATCAAAGTCTTCCTGACAATAGTGTTATTAATCTTACCTGTGGATTCCTAAGCCATTGACTTTATAGAAGAATTTCATGAGAAATCTGAACTCCATCCAGACTCTTTGTGTATGAACCCCAGTGAGAAAAAGATGAGGGGCAATAGGACTGACTTGGAGGCTCTTTCCAACTCTGCCCCACCCACTGCAGAACTGATTACCCAGTTTGTACCTGTGTGTGCACACACGTCTTTATACACTGTAGTGTACAATGAGAAATGCATCCAGTGTCAGGGAATTCAGACCTGACTCTATCTCAGGGCACTGCTGGGGGCCAGTAATTGGAAGGTGGTCTCAGCAAACTGCCAGCAGACAGAAGTTAACCTTGTCCCTTGCCTTCTTCTCCTTGGAGCATGAGGCTGTTCTATGAGCACCCAGGATCTAGGGTGAATATCTCCCTTACACTGCAGGATATAGTCATGGGAAGAAAAGTTAACAGAGATGACTGCCAAGACCTCAGAAAGGAAGTCTCTAGTATCTCCCTTCCCCTCCGCTTTGGTTCTGTTCCTTGCATGGTCTTTTTTGTATAGAGCTAGTTCTACAAGAGGAGCATCCAGGCTCCTTTGTTCATGAAGAAAACACAATCCTTCAATTATTGAAACAAGAACTCTTCTCTTTTTGCACCTTTGAAAACTGTGCTATTTAAACATCACCCTGAAAATAAATTCAAACAAAAATTCCATTGCTTGCACATTCTTGGGCATAGGAAGGAGTGTCTTTGGTAATTTGGCTGAGATTTAAGAAAAAAAGAATTCAGTTGGCTATTTTTAAGCAGAACAGGCTCAGATTCAAAACAAGGGAAAATTCAATGCTGAGCCTGGAATGTGTATTGGCCTGCATTCCCCAGCCCTCATTTCATTCTGTGTGGTAGAGTGGGATACGATTATTTCATCAGCTGCCAGTGAACTTTGGAATGTCAATTTAGTCGCTAAGCCTTGACTCCAAATATTCATGTGATGCTGGTAGCTATATGCTTATAGAACCACAGCTCACTTTCATCTGGCAGGCATGCTTCAGGTCAGATGCTCTAATGTGAAATCAAGATTGAAAGTGAGAAAAGTTGACACTTTTAGGGACCATTTTCAAATAGAGAGCTGTTACAATCTCACTTGATCAGAGAATAGGAGCAGCAAAAGCAACACTCGACTCTTAAAAACGAGGAAGAATATCCACCTTTCACTTCCCACTGTCAATCCAGGTGGTGGTGTCTCAGAGGACCTATTCTTATATTATGCCTCAGATGTTTATGTTTAATAAGCTTAAATATGTTGACATTTCCTGATTATTTTATTTCATTGTTATAAAAGGTTTTTTAGTTCATACTTTTATGAGTTTCGCTATAGCTAAAAAGGGTACCATCCACATGCAACATCTGAAAATAAAATTGTAAGATTTTACAGATTCACAAAATGTACTATGTGTGTGTGCTAAGTCACTTCAGTTGTGTCTGACTCTTTGCGATGCTGTGGACTGCAGCCCCCCAGGCTCCTCTGTCCATGGTATTCTCCATGCAAGAATACCGGAGTAGGTTGTGTGCCCTCCGCAAAGGGATCTTCCCGGCCTAGGGATCGAACCCGCGTCTCTTATAACTCCTCTGTTGGTAGCCGGGTTCTTTTTCACTAGTGCCACCTGAGGAGCCCTAAAATTTACTATACACATATATAATCAATGGTGTTTAGCAGTTTTTCATCCTTTCAGAAAATATTCATGTAACGCTTTTGACTTGAGATGAGAATATTTCTTTGAATGTTGTTGAAACCAAATTTCCTGTTGAGGGTTTTTCAAGTTCATTCATAATATTTTACTTGTTTTGATTGTTTGTCTTTTAAGTTATCAATGCATTTTTAGAGATATTACATAAATAATCTTAAGTTTTATTTTGTACCAAGATAAATGACTTGTACCACGGTAAAGGATCTGAAATATGACCGCGGGCCTCCCTTTCTGAACCCTCATCTCCAGATCCTTTAGTGTGGCCTCCTCATGTCACAATGCCACATTTTCTGTGCACCTGGGTATCAAGACCTCTCACATTAGCCCCTTAAAATTTGGCAACACTCATTCAGTTCCTCTTTCTGATCTTCTGTCTGTCTGTTTCTCTCTCTGCTCTACAGCCCACAAAGGAAACAGCTTCATTTCCCAGGCTCTGATCAAAGCTTACATATATTGACTGTTCCTTCCAGCTCTTTTTGTGTGTTAACTGTCCTCCTTTTCTTTGAGATGAGTTTGTAATCATGGCAATTGAGTTATCTATTTCCCATTGGTTCCTCTTTACAGTTTCTAGTTCCTTGTTCCAGTGCTCTGTGTTTCTATTAATCATCTTTCTTAAATCCTTTAGCATTTTTATTACCTCCTTTTTGAACTAGGAGTCACGTAGAATAGAGAGGTGGGTTGTTCTTTTGGAGGATTTCTCGTGTTCTTTTCATTGGTTCTCCTTTTCTGAGCAAAGTTGTGACTAGCCAGTGATTGCTTCGTCTGTCAATGGCATTTTATCAGACAGTTACTTAAAATGTAATGCTGTCACTTAACGGTGATAAATCTAACATTCCTGTAGCAGATAAAGGTAGGGTGGAAACACCCTGGGATGGGGCAGGTGGGGAGAATACGAATTAATTTCTGTGTCCTTCAAGTTATTACACCCTCTCAATGGCCTCTCAGCCCTGCTCTACCACTGGAACTGCCTCACAGAAGTGTCTCAGGGTGGCCCTCTTGTGGTGGACACGCATTCCCAAGGCCCTTTTCTGGAATGAAATGGGAGGTAGCCCCAGAAGACTCTCCGTGTCACTTAGCTTTTATTGTCATCACTATCAACATTATCATTATCCTCACCATCAAAATTTCCCAAGTCAAGAATCTGGAAATAATATAGTGAGACAAAAGCAAATTATAATATAATAACAAAAAAATTTAATATAGTGAGATGCCAGAAACAAATTGGAAAATCGTCAGCAAGATCTATCTCTAGTCCTAAATAACTAAACATGTTTTAAAAATGTTTTGTTTCTTCAAAATATGGAAATATAGACAAGTACTTAAAAAAATAAAGCAGATAGTTTGAAACTCTTTGCTCTGAATATTTCTGTCATCTGGAAATGTCTGTACATAAGCCCCATGACAGATTTGCCTGGCTAACATATTTGATATGTCGCCATCCCTCAGAGTAGAGGAGACAGCCAGCATCCCATGATTCTAAGGGGAAAACATCCAGCACTGGGAAAATAGCACATTAACTGGAATACGACAATCTAAACATGTAACTCCATGGAAAATAAATCACCCCAAACAGATTCTAGTAAGTATCGACATCATATTTCTTTTACTAACACAAGAGTCCAGACTCTGTCATCCTACGACTCATATAACACAGGACCAAACTTGACAGAGTCAGCTGTGGAACATTATAAAAATCAAGAAACCTGGGCCTCATCACTGGATGGTCTGGTTCAGAAAGTCTCTGGAGGAGAATTTTTAAAATAAGTCTTTGAGTGATTGCAGTGTATAGCAAGGTCTGAGAGTAAGGCTGAATGGTGCTCCTGGTGGCAGAATGGGAGGGGAGGTGCTCCCTGTCTGTTCGTTTGTTTCAAGGAATTCTCAGGAAGTAGGCAGTCATGCTGCAGTTGCTGTTGCAGGGATCTTCAGAGGCGATGGAGCTTGTTGAGGCCAAAGCTTTGCTTTATTCTTCCAGTCCTCAGAATCCAACCCTACACCTGGCCCAGAGTTGGTGCTCACAAATATTCACTAAGTGGAATGTTAATCGGAGTACCCAAGACCTCGTCTTAAGAATGGAAGATCAAGATTCAAGAGAGTTCTGCTAAACAACTGAGATGTTTCATGAAGCACTTTACTTTTATTAAGTAGATGTAATTTATTAAAATTTATAATTTTCAAGTTAGCAGACTTTTTAAGCAGTTTTGGTTTCAGAAAAATGAGGAGAAAGTCCCGAGAGTTCCCATATAAAGCACTTTACACATTGCAAAGGGCAGATACTGTACTGTAAGGAAGGATTATTTAAGATGCCACCTGTAATAGCTTCAAAATTTTAATATGCTATGAGTTCAGTTTTTCAAAGTCATCTCTTCTAATTTTTTCCATCTCTTTACAATGAAAGTAGGAAAACAGTACCCCTTTAGCTGGCAGATATGTTTAAAGAATAAGAGAAGAAGGGCCTGAAAAACTATACAAGCAAAAAGTCAGAAGCCAGCCAATCTAATACATGGCCAGAGCTGTTATAGCAGAAAGAGATGACACAAATAACCACTTTGTGGTGCTTCAAAATCATCCTTCAGATAGAGAACTGTAACTGAAATGGGCAATGTATGCTAAAGACAAAGTCGGTGCTTTTATCCCCAGGTTTTTTATGATCACTTTAAAATTCTTTTGTCTTCATATTCTGACCAAGGACTTAAATTATTGAATGATACAAACTTTTCAAGATAAATAGCTATAAAGATAAATACTGTCTTATATGACTCCTGCATCATACTTGGAAGATGAAATATTAGTATTAGCCCCCTCATTTGGACTTAGAAAAAATGAGTTTAAGATTTGGCAAGGCTAGAAGTCAGTGTCTCATGCCCAAAACTCTTATCCTTGGGTTCTTCTGTTCCTTACCTTGGGCTCATTGCAATTTTAAACTTTAAGGCACTCCCCCAGGAATTAGCAGACCTGGATTCTGTTCTTGACATTGCCAATAACTGGCTTTGTGACCTTGAGTAAATAACATCGAGGCCTCTTCCCCCACCTGTAAAATGAGAAGCTTGACTGGACAGTTTAAGTTTTTCTGGCTATAAAATTCTATGAGTCTGAAAACACCATAGTGACATATATGCTCTCAATATTCCTCTTTCCCCCTTTCTGAAATGTTTTAGTTTGTGGCTTAATATCATCATTTATACAGATCTTTTCAAACCCTTTCCAGGATTTTCTGTTTTTGTTTCTTGACAGCACCTTGTGTTTCTACATTTACTTTGAGTATTATTATATGCATTTCTTTACATATTTGTTATACGTTGAAATAGGATTAGTATGACATCAGATACAAATGATTCCTCCAAATTCTCTCCAATGTATAGAGCAATAATTTGAGTCAGTTTCACATTTGAATGTTTAAATATTTAAATGGATTCAAAGTAACCTATATTATGCAACAAAGTGCATTTTTTTCTATAAGGTTTTCAGCCATTATGACTCCTGCTTGAAAATGTCAGGAACTTCTAAATGTCTGAATATTACTCTATGGCTGAGCATACTGGCATCAGTCTTTAAAATCCACTTGTTTTGTGTACATGACAACAGGAATTTTGTATATATATGACCTATATATAATTTAAGGACAACCTTACGGTGACAAGATACAGATGAAACAACTGCAAAAAATAATTACTGGAACATCCATCAAAAATGACATTGAAATAGGTACTATTGAGTGAAGTACAGAGGAGAGAGCAGTATAATTTTTTCTGTAATTAGCTACATATTATCTGAAGTTTTGATAGGGTATGGAAAACTGTCTGAATTTGATTTACAAAAGACACATGGAAATTAAGAGGTCTGGAGTGACAGGGTAGGAGAAACAATTTCATTAGATAATTCTGTAGAGATGCCTTGGGAATATTCCTTTCCCCCCAACTCCCACCTCCACCCCCATGCCAAGATCTTCCTTCTGTCCTGATAAGGATGGAGGCAGAATGAGCTAACATTTCCTAGTACCTGATACTGTAAGTCCTCCCCCCACCCCCCCCATACTCTTAAAACCTCCTTACCAAGTAAATTATCCCTTTACAGAAGTAACAAAGTTAGCACAGATAAGTGGTAGCAGTAATTTGAAACCAATATCTCTGTGATAAAATTCCAGAGTCCTCAATTAGAGAACCCAGTTCTAAGACCTACTCCTCTGTGTAGTCAAGCTTCTATGAATTTCAGCAAGATACTTGGCCTCTTTGAGCCCTGGTTTTATCAGTAAATTAGATTAATATCTACAGACACATTTTCTGCAAGAGTGAACGAAAATGAAGATACATTAGCTATTAGAAGTACTGAGCACAGAGCTGTGCAGAGTTGTCTCTCCATGAGTCATTACTATTATCACTATAAATACTATTGTTGTTAATTGCTTTTGAGATTATGATACTAGGCTTTCAAAACACAGAGTATAATTTCATTTAATTGTCCTACATATACTAGAGTCCTACTATGGGCAGGTTATACTTAGTAAGCATTTTAGCTCCCCATGAAGCATTTATCTGGAAGCAGGCAAAATACCGTGACAGTGAATATGTGCTTTAAGGACCACACAGACTTTGGACTTGAGCATAAGCCCTTATTATTTAAAGTTTTATCTAGCATATTTGCTGAATTAGGCTGCAGCATGCCTTAACTGAAAACAAGTATCTTACTGTTTTTTTTTTTCCTTCCCACCATAAATATCGTCCTTTCCCATGGTATCTAATTTCCTCTAGCAGAAAGACGTCATCATCACTATAGATATAGGCAGCAAGCTACCAATGAATCACAAAGAACAAGGAGGCTGGTCTTTAGGCACCATTTCTACCTTATTTCAAGACTGAAGTTTGATACATCTTCACAAATCTTTTGAGGTTATATATATGAAATTTCTGCCACATCAGACACCAACTTCCAAAGGCACCAAAAAGTTCAGTTCTGAAAGGGGGGAAGAGAGAGGTAGACAAGATGATTCTTGCCTGTAAACAAGGAGTTAACTTTTCCAAATAAGTGAAATCTAAAATTGGCCATTGTCATCGGGTGATATTAACACCAGCTTTTTTGGCAAGTTTAGAAATACTGGGCTCCCTTATAAAAGTTAAAAATGTCCTGGACCTGGAGTTGTTTACCCAGAGTGGGAGCTGCTCTAAAGTTACAGAGCTCTGGTTGGAAGGGGTGACTCGAAGGCCGCCTCCGAGAAACTGACGTCACAGGAGTCTCAGCTGCTGCTGAGACACTGAGCTGAGCAGCTTTTTGATTTTTGAAAGTGGTAGAGGTTTCAAAGGGACTTGTCAGTACCTCTCTGTTGAATGGTTGGACTGATTTTACATTCCCATTTCATGCAAAGAAGCAAGATTCACTGCTCCAAGACTTCAAAGACTTTTCTCTCTAAAACAACCAGCTGTCCTCCCATTGCTAGGTTGACCGGTGGTTGGACCTCCGCAGGATTTCTCCCCAGTGCAAAAAGGTATGTTTGTTTTCTGGCAGTTTGAAAAGCAAGTGAGTAATTGTGGCAAAATACAGAGAGGGGCGGCTGCTGACATGTTTAAAGCTGTGGATACCCTTTAAGTGGAGGGTGATTTCAACATCTGCTTGATTCAGCACCAGTGCCTGGGCTTCAAAACAGTGGGGTGGGGTGCACAACGGATTTTACTGACTCCCAGGGAAGAAAGCGTTCAGCTGCCCTGAGTGGATTTCCTGACTCTAGGCTGATGGTGCCATCTGCTCTGTGAGACGGTTTTTCAAACACTGCTTCTCAGAACTCTGAAGACCGCTTTCCTTGCTGTAAGATTTCACCAAATTTATGTACTTGAAAACTAGTTTCATTAGGATGGAGACTTTTGAACATTTGCCGAGTAAAGTTCACAGTCTTTGAAATTGTTGGCATTTGAAAATGGCAGTGAAAAATAAATCAGTGTGGTTTCATCTGAGGTGATGGTTTGCTCACTGTATGAAAAATGTTTCTGTAATTTGAGTTGAAGTGCATAACATTCGTAATGGGTTCATCTGCAGTTAGGAAGGAACCGTAATCAATGTCTTTTACTGTTTAAGCTGGTTGAGTTTAGGCATCTGTTTATCCAAACCAAATGTATTTTTCAAAGCTTTTATCAGTTAAGTAAAAACAATGTGCCCGTAGATTGGATGTTTTCTAGTTTGAATATATAACTGAAGAGAGAACAAGAAGATAATGAAAAGGCAAAATTGCTTTTTCAGAATCGTGTGTGGTACTATCCCTTTGACCCTACTGGGAGATAAAGAACATGTTCAAATAGCCAGTTTTAAAAATTCCCTTTTGCTTTGTAACAGAATCAAGTCGTGGTTTTCTTTGGAAAGATGCCTTTGCCAGTGAACACTAAGGGAGGAATAAGGTCAGTTAATCAGTTGAAATGTTGCAAGTGATTCGTAATAGCCTGGAGAAAGGGCTGGAGAATTCTGGACGCAAATGGTGCGTAACTTTGATGGGTATAGACAAGGGAATTCCTGATTCCTCAAAGTTAAGAGGAAGCAAAGCCTCTCCAAGGCAAATGGTGGTTCTAGGAACTGTGAGATTGACACTACCTACTGTGTGGGGCATTCCTATTGGAATATGTAACCCACTACAAATGAAAATGTTTCCATGATATGAAAAGTAGCATGTTTAGGGAAAGGAAATCAGAGAATAGGAAACAAACCCACTGAACAAAACTCTCCTAAGGGAGAAGTTGCCAGGGAGTCTGGGAGAAGTTGCCATAGAGTCTGCTCTCCTAACATTGTTTCATTTGTTTGGCTAAAATCCAGTTTTTAGTGTTGAAGATGAAGGTTGAAGTGGTAATGATGAAGGTATAATTAAGAGTGGAGCATCCCTCAGATGAAGAAGTGTTCCCATGACCCACGTGAGGCTAACATGGGGAATGGAAGTGACTTATTGTGAAATTCCTGGGTTGCTCTTAAATTTTGTCTCCTAGTAGGGCAGGAAGGTTAACAGAACTTATTTTCCTCTCATCACCATACTTATGCAGCCCACTCACAACTCTTCTACAAATCTGGCTCCCGGCCTTGGGGAGGGAGAAGTGGGTTAAAATGGATTATGTAATGTTCACTTAGAGTTGGGGGAAGAATGTTTGCATGACTGAGTAATGCAACTCCCTCTGTCCCTTTCCATGTGCTCTTACACATTTTTATTCTGAATGAAATTCTGGAGAGAGTGAAGTGAAAAGGAGAGGCAAGGAGACCTGGGGAGGGGTGTAGATAGCAGAAATTCTTCCTTCTCTCCCACGGAGATACCAGTATCTGTGGGCGAAAAAGAGTGACAGCTAGGAACAAAGAGAACTTTTATATTGGCCTCCAGAGAAAGCACTGAAATTGAGTTTTTGAATTGGCTGAGCCATTTTACCCCATAACTTTTCATTTCAGAACGTTATGTCCCTACAAAATTGCCCTATGTTGTTGGATTTTTTTTTAACATTTAAGGAGAATTGTAACAAGGACAGTTTTATGTAAGATTTGTCCACTCAGATTATTCCTAAATCTTTAACTTGCCTTGTGTTCTTAAAATACTTGAAAAACACTGAAGGCAAAGGAAAACCATTAAAAATATGAGTCCACACAATTACGCTTGCCTCTGTGGATTTTCTAATTAAATCAAAACCATAGTTTTATCTAGAGGAAGATAGATTAAAGAAAGAAGGGGAAGACCAGAAAAAGAGAGAGGAAGAAACCAGGCCTTTATTGAGCACCCAGTATGATCCGAAACAGTGTTAGGTGCTTGGATTAAGCGTTCTCTTTCTTGCATATTTAATCCTCACAAAATGCTTTGGACCCCGCTTTATTTTTGGAGGAGAAAGCAATATGTTCAGCTCTATTATATTTGACATTTATGACAAGACATAGACAGTGGAAAGTATAATAAACCCACAGAAATTGACACAGGCATTGCTCTAGAGGAATTTTCTCCCAAAGGCTTGTTTTTGATCCATACCATTGGGTTTTGTGGCGCTAGATGTGGCTCTAGTCTTGGAAAGGAGAAGCTCTGTAGATTGGTCCTTCTCCATATTAAGTGATGAGTTGGGCTGTTTGCAGCTAAGTGCAGGGTTCTGTCTGCTTCAGGAACATTACCTGGATTCACGTGTCATCCTATATTACCAGGAGCAAGCCTGATTGAAGGTTTTCCTGGATGATGTTCTTTGAGTAGGTAAAAAAAAAAGGGTCTGTTGCCCTTTAATCCTGGTTTGAAAGTGGTTCAAGAAGAATTTGAAGTGAAAAGAAAAATTGAAGCCATTTGCTTCAAAATTGAAGGAGATGCTTTATGATGATTTCTGTACATTTTGTGTTTAAAGACAGAATGAAACACGGACTATCATAGCACCTCTTTTCTAGCAGCTTGAAATTAGTCTGCTCTCTTTCTGTAACTTGCTTGGTTAAAGGAAAAGGTAGCCCACTCCAGTATTCTTGCCTGGAGAATCCTGTGGACGGAGGAGCCTGGTGGGCTGCTGTCCATAGGGTCGCACAGAGTCGAACATGACTGAAGCGACTTAGCATGCATGCATGCCTGATATCTTAAACCATTCCACTCTTTCTAAGAAGTTTTAATGTTAAATACATGCTAGTCTGCAAGATAGTTTAAGCTCACAATTAATTACATATAGTAAAGCAGTCTGCATTCTCTGAACATTAGCCCTGTCTTCATTTCCTGTGAATAGTTATTCGATGAATCTAGAAGATTAATGAGTAATCAAAATCAGTAACAGATTCACTAAGACACAAAATTCTGTGTATTCTTTACTGTCTTCATTATGTTATGTCTTCATCGACACATTTATTTTGGGGCAGCTTCCATTTGCTGTGGCACACACCTCTGGTCACTCTCTCATAGGACTGGAGGGTAGCAAAAGGAGGGAAGGGGGACAGAGAGGATGGAAAATGAGATTAGAAAAAGTGGATAAAATGAGACATGGTAGTGTTTTAATGGCCAAATCTGAAATTACTTCTTTTTCTTGGCTGAATTAGTTTTATGAGTGCCAAAGAAGTAGATAAGAGTGATCAAAGTATCTGTAACAAATTTTTTGAGAGACGAAAAACCACATAGCTCCAAACATTATTAGGGTTTTTTTTGAGGGTGGAGCCCTGCATATAGCACTGATATTTTTTGACCCTTATTAGTCTATTGTAATTCATTAATAGATTGCAGCTCAAAAGTGTATGTTTGGCACAGTTTAGCATGTGATATGCATGTTCAGGACAGCCTGACAAAAAAATCAAATGTCTTCAATGTTTATGTTTGGGATATGAAATGTGCGGCCTTCTTCTATGACTGCAGACTGGGTCTTGCTGCCTGGTTTTGTGGGCTTCATTTGTCAATGCCAGCACCCAGGCAGCGATAACTTGAGAATTAGCTCAAAATTAGCATCACCTGCCACCTGGTAAGTTAAGGCACTTTGGTTGTGGCCTAAAAAGTCGAAGAGTTAAAGACTTCTTATAGGCATGATTATCTTAGATGGAGATTTGAACATTTTAAACATGCTTTTCTATCCATTAAAAATGTATCTGGCTCTACTAGCAAAAATGCTTTCAGTAAAAGTCAGCACAAGATTTTTTTTAAGAAATAGGGGAAATTTTATCTTTCTCAAATCTCTTTTCATTCATGTCATTTAATCTTTATAATAACCCTGTGGATATCCCCTATTCTAAGTAATTAAATCTCAGACATTTTAGGTGAGTTATGAGTTACCAATCAGGTATTTTAAAGTACATCTTCAAATCTTGAGTACACATGCCCTAAATGCTAGAAATCTAATTATTTCAGTCAATGATTAATATAATCGAGGATTTCCCTGCAAAGTGATCAAAACATTTTCTTCAATACTCTGTATTCAGTATGAGAACATACATTCTGATATCTAGTCTATTAGAAGGAAAAAAGAGCATGGATAAGTTCTAACATGGTTTTCAGGATAATTTTGCTGCTTTAACATTTTACTTGATGAAATAAAATAATGACAATATTTTTCCATACTTTAGTTTGGTTTCTTGCTGATACCATCAGTCCCAGATTGACTACCAGAATTGGGGTCTTATTGATAAGGTAACTACATTCCACAAGATTGAACTCTTCAGTATAAAATGAAGACTATAGTGCAGCACCATCTCAGGACTTTAAAAATCACAAAATTATATAATCTGGTTGCATCAGAACAGAAGAAGTAATTCTACTGCAGAAGAATCTACCACAGTTGTGTAGCTGTGACTATCCAATTGAATTTCATACTTCCACTCTTGAATATTCATGAAAAATTCTATCTTTAGATTAGGCGGTTAGTTTAAGGAATACTTATATCTCACACATGCATTTAACCATCCTGTCCACTGTAATTTTGCTGTCTGGTTTCAGAAAGAGGAAGAAAAAAACCTGGATAATACTTTTGTTTTTTTTTTTGGATTGTGCTAGTCTCTTCTTAAGCAGAGATTTTTGTCATCTCTTCTTTTGAGTCCAATTTTCCTGTGGTTTGTTTATGTCAATGGCTCTTGACAATCTGATAAAATGTTTCCAGAAAGCACATGGATTTAGAACTCTCTCTTGTTATGTTTATATTAGGCTTTGCTTTAAACGCAAGTGAGACTGCTTCAAATAAAACAACTCCAAGCTTCCAAGAAACAGTTAAAAGAAGGCAGAGACGAGCAGAGATACCCCTTCACTAGCACTCACACGGTTGCCATGGACCTGCATAAGCAGTGGGAGAACACAGAGACTAACTGGCACAAGGAAAAAATGGAATTACTGGACCAGTTTGACAATGAAAGAAAGGAATGGGAAAGTCAATGGAAGATAATGCAGAAGAAGATAGAAGAGGTACTTGTTGATTTGTTTGAATACATTGGAAACTTAAAACTCAGAATGAAAATCCTTTTGGTTTGTTTTGTATTGGAAACTGTTTTTACTTTCCAATTCCACCTAAAAGATGCATGTCTCAGTGATACTTACTAGACCAAAAATAGCATAACCGAACCCAGTGGTAGTGTAGAGACTATGCTTATTTTATAACTTGGCATAAAAACTCTATAGTATGTCAATTTACTCTTTTCTGACTAAAATGCTGATGGTATCAAAAATGAGGTATGTATTTTGCATGAGTTTTCAAATGCCGAGCTCAGCGTGAAAATAGAAGAAAAACGTAATTAGTGGAACATACCTTTGAAATATTACCAAGTAAATATATCATTGGGCATTAGATTTCCAAGATAATTTATGAATAACATCTACTAAAGGAAATTATGTACTCGATAATTCAGTGTAACCAAAAGGAGTGTCATATATCAAAAAGAAAATGACGGTGGACATGATATTTATCCTGGCAAGGTGCACCACGTTTATTGGCACATTTATTAGAAAAGAGTTTATGAAAAATGACATGCCCAGAATCTAATACAAATAGTAATTTTATCCCTGCAGCCTGTTGGACCTTGAATATGTCCTTTAATTATCTGCATTGATGTATATTCAGGCTTGTTCCAAATGAAAATTATTTATACTTATCTAGCTTTCTTGTAACATCCCTGGTTTGTGGACATTGCCAAGATGGTTATTTTAACAGACTCCTTGGCCTTCATTCACAGGCAATCAAAGCTAATGCTTTGTGTGTTTATAGTGCAAAATTTTTTTTTATTAACAGCCATTCAATTGGCATGCTAAAAGGAAAAATAAAAAAATTTTTTAAAAAGCGATTAGTCTATTAGAGAATTCCATGGACAGACCATGGGGTCGCAGAGTCGGACATGACTGAGTGACTAACACATAGCCATTAAACTGTTCTTGGAAAATCCAGCTGAGAAGTCAGGCATGTAGTAGACGGTTGCAGACTGAAAGGAGAATTTACTTCTTGTCCTTCTATAGTTTGGAAAATGCATTTTGCTTCCTCTGTTAACTCCTCCACCTAGAGTTCTACTGGATCAAAAAGGAGATGGCTAAATCAGAATCTACAACTCCAGTTTGAAACCTGAACTCATAGGTCACTGGCTTCTCAAGGTTTGGAAGATCCTCTTAATAATAGTCTCAAATAATTCTAGCATCTGAGCAAAATAATTAAGGGAGTCAGGATTAGTCTAGCCGATTATTTAAGCCATGTAGCTAAGATAGTCTGCTATCTGGTTATTGTCAAATAATTATTCTGACAGCTCTGCAGATTCCATCTATGGAAGATATTAGCTTTATCAATTAGCAGTCATTAAACATACTTCAAACTTAGGCAATAGTCCATAAAAATACTGACAGAAGAAATGGGATATTTTTTTCTTTATCTTGGATAGTAGCTCTGGTGCTATTTATGTCATGATGCCTGCACTGTACAGCACCATACCTGAGAACACGTTGGGATAATGTGCTTACCCAGACTAGACACCCAGAGAGGATGCTCTACAACACCTGAAGACTAGCATTGCGTCCCCCTTGTCATAACAATAGAGTTGTCCCTCAGGAGACACAGGAAATGGCTCCAGGAGACCCCATGGATACCAACATTCATGGGTACTTTCAAAGTCACTCTATAACATGGCAGAGTATGTATGTATTCTTTTCCACTCTCAGCTTTCTACTCCCAGTATTTGTACCTGTAATAATGTACCTTTAATATCTTCCTGCTTAGAAGCTACAAAGCTGGGTTAGAAAAGATTGGGAAAAACAGGAAATTGTCCTCACATGTCATAGAAAGTCAAGACAACATTTTTAACTAAATGGAAAGTCTATACTTGGAAAAAATGTAAGATACTACAAGCATGTACACGGGTGCGTGCTAGTCACTTCAGTCATGTCCGACTCTTGTGACCCTATGGACTGTAGCCCACCAGGCTCCTCTGTCCATGAGATTCTCCAAGCAAGAATACTGGAGTGCATTGCCATGTCCTCCTCCAGGGGATCTTCCCCACCCAGGGGTCGAACTTGTGTCTCTTATGTCTCCTGCATTGGCAGGCAGGTTCTTTACTGGTGGCACCACCCTAAAAGACTGTATTTCTTTCTTATTTATCATGAATTCAGTGTTTTAAATCAGACACAACTTATTAAGTCATATGCTAGAAAATTTAACATTTTTAGGTGCGTGCTTATAACTTCTGTGATTCCAAGTAAATATATCATTAGTGAGAGGGTCAGTATGGGGTATTAAGATGCTAATGATGCTTCATTCAGCCACTATCCACAATCATTGCATTTGCTGTTACAAAGGGAAGATGTAGATACTTGGATCTTTGAAACCTAAATTGATCCAGATAGTTACCCTTAATAGAGTTAATAGACACCTGGGAATTTTTCTTTCTTTTTTTTTTTATCACTTTGCCATCTTTCCTGCTTGTGTCCTTTGTTTGAATGATCAGATACCCATTGAAAACAGCCGAGTACCAAGTAACAGATTTCCTTACACAAAGTAAATGGTTTCCCATCAATAATATAATGTTTTTTGTTTTTCCATACTTCACCTAAGTCCCCAAGAGAATTTAAGATGTCAAATAGAATTCTATGTAAATTAAAGTATTTAATGAGAAGAGAAGAGAAAGGTGAAATGAAGACAAGAGGAAGGATCCTTTGCAAAATGCATGCAGTAGGTCCATCTTTCTAGCAAGTAACAAACAAATTATCAGATGCATATTGCTCAATATTCAGGAAACAAAAGCAGACTAATTTCCCAGAAATAGCACTTTGGTCCCTGATTTTACATCGAAGCAATTTTGTTTTCACCCATGACTCCTCCAAAAGAGGACAGTGCCACCAAGAACATCCTTAGATTTAGCATGGTGCTTTTGAGGGTTGCTTCTTATTATGCCCCTCAAGGTCGGCCAAAATTATACTGCCCACAGCAGTTCAGTACAGATAATTTTACAGGAGCCAAAACGGTTGACTCATGATGGCAATTTGATGCTATCCTGACTTCATCCAATGACACATTTATGACTAGGACAGTAAGTGCACTGCATAACCTTCAGGCATTAAATATGTTCTGGTGCTTCTCTCTGAGATTTGGGTAAATACGGAGCAACAATAAATCTGTTATTATATTCTTTGATTAATAGATCTCGTGCAGCTATAAGATGTGACTGTAAAATGTAGAGTCATTTGCTTTAATAGTTCTCTGACTGTCTTTGGAATTTGAACAGCTTTCCCAGAACTCAAGCCTGAAGAGAAAGTCACTAATTGCCTGCAGGTTAAACTAAATCCTCAAGAACTAATTTGGGGCAATTAATAAGCTAATAGATGATCAAAGCCTTAGAGTGCGGTTGTATCACATAGGACAGGGTCACATTTGTTTTAATTAGGACAAAGAAAGAAACTTTTTTTTGAATGTATATAGCCTTGGAAGTAAAAAAAACCAAGTCTGAGAATTACCCACCCCTTACCCACGTAACTTCCTAAAGAAACATCTTTTGATGACGAAACAACTACTTAGGGGACAGAATGAGCTGAATTACTATGTGAGACTGTCAGTCATTTAGACAGTTCAGTGTTGACTTACAAGTAGGATCCTATATTTTTAAAATGTGGCCTTAATGTCAATTAAATTAGAGCACAGTGCCAGTAAATGATTGAGGTCCTTCCAATTTTGTTAACAGTGCTTCTGTATCATTATGACATCTATATATAAACGCAGGTTTCTGTCATTTTTGAGTGAAGTTGTTTTCTACTCAGAAAAATAGAAATTACCTTCTTTGCCCTACTACATGTAGTCTTTATGGTTCATCAAGAGTTGCTCCAGCTAATCCAGGTTTTAGAAGCATGATTTGGAAGCATAAGCATTAGTGCCCTGGAGCGGTCTATGTATGCATGCGTGCTAAGTAGCTTAAGTCATGTCTGACTCTTTGTGACCCTCAGGACTGTAGCCCACCAGGCTCCCCTGTCCATGGGATTCCCCAGGCAAGAATACTAGAGAGGGTTGCCATTTCCTTCTCCAAGGGATCTTCCCAACCCAGGGATCAAACCCGAGTCTCTTATGTTTCCTGCATTGGCAGGTGGGTTCTTCACCACTAGAGCCACCTGGGAAGACCCACTACATAGTAATATGGCCAAGAGAACTCCGAACACTGTGCTTAGGATCAAAACTACTGAGAAAGTGGGGTAGGGGGAAATTTTTATCTTTGTTTTCCTTACAGCTCTGCCATGAAGTAAAGCGTCGGAGGAAAATCAACATGAGTAAACGTGCTAAGATCATTGATCTTGATGGTGAGAAGGCCGTTGAGGATAAAATGGAATCTTCTCCAGATTACCCCGACTCAGGACAGTGTAAATTTACAGGGCTACATCCCAGGGACGTTCTAGGGAAAAAAGAGAAAACAGAGCAGAGTTTACTCAGGGAAGGGAATCAAATGTGCAAGGAGCAAAAAACAATCAAAAAATCAAAAGTAGGTTATATGGATTCTGAAGCCAGAGACAGCCAAAAGGAACGTGGGGCCCGGCCTGACGTGAGGACTTCTGAGGCAGAGGACAAGAGCTGCTCTGGCGCCCTCAACACAGTAAGTAAGACGGGATTGGCCTTGGACTGTTTCTAAAGAAATATTTACATTTCAAAGGGCTAACATGCTATTGCTTATATGTATAAAGGCTCTTGAAGAACTTGCCAAGGTTAGTGAAGAATTATGCAGCTTTCAAGAGGAAATTCGAAAGCGGTCTAACCACAGAAGGTAGGCTGGTACATCTATGATGATTTTTATGTTGAAAAATCAAGACGGATATTGTTTTAAGTTAATGAGTCCAAATTGCCTTTCACATTTAACACTTTGTTAGCGAGAGTTAGTAATATTACTAAAATCTGTTATTTTAGGAGATAAAAGCTTAAATTGTACATTTCTTTGTTCATTAATTCTTAAAGTAAATCTAGTTTTCTTTATAATTTGACTATTAGGTGTACTTTACCTTTTTTTGATGTTTAGTTTAATTGTACTTGCCATTGTGCTCAGTCACTCAGTCGTGTCTGACTCTGCGACCCTAGGAACTGTATAGCCCGCCAGGTTCCTCTGTCCATGGAATTTTCCAGGCAAAAATACTGGAGTGAATTGCCATGCCCTCCTCCAGGGGATCTTCCTGACCCAGGGATCAAACCCACATCTCCTGTGCCTCCTGCATTGGCAGGTGGGTTCCTTACCACTGAGCCACCTGGAAAACCCTAACACTCACCATAATAAATAGTAAATTACCAAGTATATGCAATGGCATTCTTTTTGTTTTAAGTATTTGGCCAGTGGAACCTAGTTAAATACATCTTTAAGCTGTGTCAAATTTAACAATGTGGTGTTTTAGTTTTATAATGATGTTCTGCTGAAATATTCTGAATTATTTATTTCTCTACATTTATTATGTATTAAGTGGAAACATTCATAATTTTCAGAACAACATACTGTAAATACATACACACATATGTATTTATACAGTGCTGTAAAAATGCTGTTTCAGTTCAGAAACACCTATATAATTCTAAGGGTAAGTTTTAGCCAAATTGAAAAATAAATTGGATTCTGTGCAAGTTAAGTGATGGATTGCTCTAAAATCTTATCTCCTTGTGGGATAACATATTTCTCTTAGAAGCTATAGCAATGTGAACCCTTTTCTTCATCTCTTTGGAAGCTCAGAAAGAATTTTTGTACTGACTTACAACAGATTTTACTTACCCAACCATGTTTTATACATAATTTTGCTTTCCACTTTTCCCATTTAGCTTTTGCCTAGTAGGTATTCATCTGTGCTTTATTATAAGCTTTCTCATAATGGAAGTTAAATAGGTATAAATGTGTTCTCTATTTATCAATATATTAATTAATGTTAATTTGTGAACCCACATTATTGCTACATTTAGGTTTTTACTTTGATAATTCAGAAAATTCTTACTTTCCAATGTACTTTTACAAACCATCTCTGGTATAAAGTTCTCATTGTCACTTTATGGCCTTTAGAAAAAAAAGCTCAAAATTCTTAATATGTAATTCAGAGTTATTACAATTTGACCTAGTATTTCTCTCTTATTTGTCATTATCCTTTCCTACTCTGTTTTATATTCTGTCTATACCAAATTACTCACTGTAGCTTGAGCAGGCACATGATTTTTTTTTTTTCTCCCTTTTATTGATATCACCATGGGTTTACATATGCTCCCCCTCCAGAAACCCCTCCCTCCTCCCTCCCCCCCGGGAAATCTCGATGCACCAGCCCCGAGAATCAATCCTGGGCTGGCGATTGATTAGACATATGATAATTAACATGTTTCAATGCCATTCTCCCATATCATCCCACCCTTTCCCTCATCCACAGAGTCCACGAGTCAATTCTATACATCTCCGTTCCTTTTGCTGTCTCACATGTTGGGTTCTCGTTTCTGTCTTTCTAAATTCCATATATATGTGTTAATATACTGTATTGTTGTTTTTGCTTCTGGCTTCACTCTGGATAATGGGCTCCAGTTCAGTCCATCTGAGTAGAATTGATTCAAATGAATTTTTTTTTAATGCTGAGTAATATTCCATTGTGTATATGTACCACAGCTTTCTTATCCATTCGTCAGTCGATGGGCATCTAGGTTGCTTCCATGTCCTAGCTATTGTAAACAATGCAGCGATGAACATTGGGGTACACGTGGCTCTTTCAATTCTGGTTTCCTTGGTGTATATGCCCAGTAGTGGGATTGCTGGGTCATATGGCAGGTCTATTTGCAGCTTTTTAAGGAATCTCCACACTGTTTTCCATAGTGGCTGTACTAGCTTGCATTCCCACCAACAGTGTAAGAGGGTTCCCTTTTCTCCACATCCTCTCCAGCATTTATTGCTTGTAGACTTTTGGATGGCAGCCATTCTGATTGGTGTAAAGTGATACCTCATTGTGGTTTTGATTTGCATTTCTCTGATAATGAGTGATGTTGAACATCTTTTCATGTGTTTGTTAGCCATTTTTATGTCTTCTTTGGAGAAATGTCTGTTAAGTTCTTTGGCCCACTTTTTAATTGGGTCGTTTATTTTTCTAGAATGGAGCTGCAGGAGTTGCTTGTATATTTTTGAGATTAATTGTTTGTCCGTTGCTTCATTGGCTATTATTTTCTCCCATTCTGAAGGCTGTCTTTTCACCTTGTTGAGGCACGTGATTTTTACTGCAGCTTTTTTTTTTTTTAATATATCCTTTACTCATCAAAAAAAAAAAAAAAAAAAAAAACCAACAGCTCACTTTTCTTTCTTGCCCAAATAACACCTCCTATTTGGTATTTCTCATGTCTCTCTGTGCCTTGATTCATATTTCTGGAATGAAATAGAATGTTATTTCATTAATTTCTTAGAATGTTATTTCAAATTCGAGGGGAGGAGATTGAGCTCAGAAGACATTATGAACAGGAATTCAGTAGGCCAAGCTGACGTAAGGAAATGGCAAGAGAAAACTCTGGAAATGGGAACACCAATAGGAGACATCCAAGAGACTACACAAAGCGGAGTCTGAGTATAGGTCAAGTTTCAGGTAATGGGAGAAAATGAGAGATAGTTAAAAAGACAGTTTGGGTCAGACTATGTACATAGTCTTGACTACAGTACTGAGTGGTGGTCTTTATCCTACAGCAAAAGTGACTCGAAGTTTTGTACTAGGAAATATATAAAAATATTGCTTAAAGAAGTTGCAACAACTTTTCCTATAACAGAATCCACTGCTTTAGGCCCAGCGTCTTTTAAAAGCTTGTCATAAACAAAGTCATCACTAATATAGCACGTTTTATAATTTTTAGGATGAAGTCAGATTCTTTTCTCCAGGAAACACCAAATGTAATGAATATTCCTCATGGAGGTCCCACGATCAACAACAGCCAGTGCATTCCTTCAGCCAGTTTAGAAAACGAGAGCCGGAAAAACAGAAAAAATCTGAGCTGTACCAACGTTTTCCAGAACAATTCCAAGAAAAAAGATGGAATTGATACAACTGATCTGAAACGGTGTGAAACCCCGCCAATTCCTCCTCCAAGAAGCACATCTCGAAATTTTCCCAGCTCATATTCTGTGCAAGCCCATGAAAGTTGGAAGGAATGTTTAGACCACAGCAGCTGGGTGGCCCAAGAGGGTCAAGGTGAAAAGAACAGCCACCCTCATTTCCTCTGGAGGCCCGATGAGACGCCTCTGCTGGGTCTAAATGAAGGGAAGACTCTGACTGATGGTATCACATTTCCTTCTTTGGCACCAGAAGCCAAAGTAGATAACAAGCCTTCATGTAATGAAAATGTTGGACTTAGCATGTGGTCATGCAACACTGGGGTTTGTGCAAAAAATAACCCCTCTACACTGTGGTT
Source organism: Antilocapra americana (assembly GCA_007570785.1). Taxonomy (NCBI): domain Eukaryota; kingdom Metazoa; phylum Chordata; class Mammalia; order Artiodactyla; family Antilocapridae; genus Antilocapra; species Antilocapra americana. Next base: position 21,971,763 of record ML662442.1, read on the forward strand.
TCAGAAAGCCTGCTCTACTCCCAATAAGCCAAAATATGAAAAGGTAATTCCAGATCTCCCTGCTAAATCTCCTCCTGCTCTTCATATAAGCAATGACTGTAGCTCCTTAGTATCACAGAGCAGCGGCCCACTGAGAAGTTTCAGTTATGACTTTGAAAAGACTACCGGGAATGAAAAGCTGGCAAAAAAGATTGATGAATTTAACAGAATCGTGTTTAGAACAGATAGAAATTGTCATGCCATACAACAGAGTCAAAGCGGCTCAGAACAATCTCAGGCTGCTCTTCAGCCCTGTGAGACCTTGACTGCTGGCAAAGGCAGCATCTCAGACAGTGATAGTGTTTCTGACGTTCTGAAAGCCAGTGCCCCCATGCCTGTGCCCAGGGAAAATGCGCCTGATAATTCCACCAAAAAACCCACACCAGGCCAGTCCAGACAAACGCAGGAGCCCATGAGCCCCAGCAGTTACCGGAATATGCTTCACGAGCATGACTGGAGACCAAGTAATTTGTCTGGCCGACCAAGGTCAGCGGACCCCAGGTCAAATTATGGTGTGGTGGAAAAGCTGCTGAAAACCTACGAGACATCTGTGGGGTCTTCATCACAGAATTCTAGATGCTTCCAGGCCAACTGGACCAAATGTAGTTCTGATGTCTGTAGTGGAGCCACGTTAGGTCAGCATTTAGAAAAGCTCCAAATAGAACAAGAGCTTGAGCACAAGACAGCAATGCATGGAGCACAGCGAATGAAGCAAGGAGTAGATCAGAAGAAGGTAACTGAGGTGAGAAAGCAACTTAACATATTTTGGTAGAACTGCATCCATATTTAGCAATGGCTCAGAGTTCAGTCATTTGGCCATCATATAAATAGAATGTAGGCAAATGTTTTGACATCTTCTTAGTTCTTTGCCCCTCCATTTGTGAATAAATAGAAACCTTAGGATTGTAACTCAGTGTGAACTTTTAAAAGTTTAGTTTTTAAGTCTGGGTTTAGCACATTACAGCTTTTACTTAAATTCTGAAATAGCAGAATATAATGTAATAAATGGGCTCAAGAACAAAAAGATCAAATATTTGTTGTGTTTCTTGAAGAATATTGTGAATGTGAGTTTGTTCATTTATAGAATTTTATCCTATTAAAGTGTTTATATATTTTAAAGTATATGGAAAGTATTTCAAAAATAACTTGTATTTTTCTGTTATTAGCTATGATTGATTCAGTCATTCCCAGAATTTGATTTGTTTTCTTCCTTCATGGGATTATTCACATGAATATGAGTTTGGTTAAAAAAAAACATCATTTAAAATAGTGCCTCATAAAGTTCTTTTATTGTGGAGCTAAAAGGCAGTATGTGAAAGTAAAAAATTATAGTATAGCATAAAAAATTTAAAGTCATTATTATAGGTATAAAATCTTTGTGTGGAAATTACCCCCCCCAAAATGGGTATTTAAATAAACTGTTACCTTTTTTTTATATTACAGTGTGCTTGCAAAAGAGTGTAATTGTAGAGGGGAGAAAAGAGGTTGAAGAGATCTGTATTTACAATGAAGAGCTATCCATCAGTACCTTATATGCATAATTTTTAAAAAGTTACAAGGTGACATATTGTTATAATTAGGCAATACTTTGAAAATGCTTGTTTTACAAAGCACAGTGTGTATGCAGCATAGTTTTAAACGATGCAAGTTGCCTCCTTCTGGTGTGGTTTTCAAGTCCTACAAAAATATCAGTTTACATCCAGTTGATCAGAAACTTTGTTTGCCCAAAGTACAGATAACTGTCCTGCTTTTGTATGTCTGTTGTTTAGCTGAGCCCATAAGTACCTGTAAGGTCCTTTGGCTTCAGATAGAAGGGCATGGGAGTGGATGCTTGTGTACAATAATCAGCCAGAAATTCTCATTAACAAATATTACTAAATATTTCCCATTTTTGCAATGAATGGAAGTTTGAGAAGGGTCCTCTACTATAGATCTTTAAGAGCAGTCCTTAGATTTGGAACTTCTCTGGTGGTCCAGTGGTTAAGAGTCCACCTTCCAATACAGGGGACGTGGGTTTGATATCTGGTCAGGGAACTAAGATCTCACACGCCAAGGGGCTACTAACCCCAAATGCTACAACTAGAGATGCCTCACACATGGCACCTGAGAGTCCACTCAGCATCAAAAGACCCCACATGCCCCAACTAAGACCCAGCACAGCCAAAAATAAATAGTAAAACAAAAAAGTTCAATGTTAAAGTCTTTTAAAGATAATTTTGAAGCTTTTGAAAGACTAATAGTAAGAGTGGTTCTTAGTGGACAAAAAAAAAAAAAAATAGCATCAGACAAATCATTTGGTGCTTTGTGCTCCTTTTGTTTATGATCTCTATAAGTGTCAATAACTTGACATAAAATAACCGGATGCAAATTAATTCTTCTTTAAATTATTATCTTTAAAAAACTGAAATATCCTAATACTCCACTAAGGAAAATCTTTAGTTCCATCATATCAATGTTACCTGACATAAACTTTGAGTTTTAACATAACATTAACTCATATAGTTAGTTCTAAAAAGAAATTAGTTGTATTAAAACTTAGTACGATGAGATCTACAAGGTTAGCAAATACCATATTCATATTCAAAGTGAGTTGTTTTGATGAAAACATTCCAGACCACAAATATTAGACAAAGAGCTTCTTTAATTTTTCTTGCTTGTCAACATGGTAATACATTAATCCTACAGTTGGGATCCATACTATATTAAGCTCATTGTTGGTGTTTGAATGGTGAGGTGAAGGTCTTCTTTTGTGTCTTAGGAATCCATGGCAATGAAATCCTCACCTGGGAAAGGATTTTCCCGACCTGCCAGACCCGCGAATCGCCGTCTCCCATCCAGATGGGCATCTAGATCTCCTTCAGCACCCCCTGCCTCGCGGAGAACTGCCCACAACTTCCCCATTTCTCTGCGATCAGAAGCATCGATGGTCTAAGTCTCTGCTGGCCTGGATTGCTAGACTACGAAAGTCCTAATTGCCAAACAGAGTATTCCGAGTGTTTACAACCAATTCTGTCTCTTCTGTACCTTTCAAGATTACTGGGACACTTTAAACCTTAACTTCCCATCAGTCTTCAGTGTTTTTAATCTATGGAGTAATTATCTTCCTGTATTTTGATTTCTTAGATCAGAATTTTTTATTGCCATCCTCATTAATTTGCCAGTATGATTTAAGTCAAAACAGTGTACTATATTGTATATTCTGACTTTCCTGCAAGTGGCAGAAAGCAAGGTTATGTGCATGGCTCTGTGTTTTCTAGGTGCATGTGTTGATATAGGAAATGTCAGTATGTATTTCGACAAGTAAAACGTGCTAGTGTTGACTTTGAAATTATAACATGTATACCTATATATTCTTTGTGTTTATTTAAATTTTTTTAAAATATACAGTATTATTTATATTTTTTGTACCTTTTAATAGGTATCCGCTTAAGGTGTTTGAGGTACATATATTAACTAACCACTTCCTTGGCCTCAGCTGCATAGAAAACTAGTTAGACAACTCAGATCCTTAATCCGTATAAGGGTAGACTAATACCATTAATCTCCTTGTTTATTCTTTTAAATATTAGTAAATTAAAAGTTTAAACAGGTTGAAATGGATAGCCTTCTAAAAAAACATAAAATGTCCACAAAAACTTTTGTATATCATTCAGCAGTCTATTATGACTTTCCCTGTATACTTGATCCTCAGAGCCAGCATCATAAGACTGCTTTATAAATGACATAACTGAACAATTAATTTATTTTGACAACTTCAGTAACTAACATACTTTAAATATGATATAAAAAGAAATTCAGTTAGGCTGAATTCTAATTTGGGCAAAATTTTAGTAAACTTTTTTTTTTGCAGCATTTGGAGCAATACATATTGAGAGGTAAGTTATTCACTTTTTCCTTTTTTAACCTCTTCCCTGAAATTAGTAGATAAGAGACTATTTCAAATTTTTATTAACAAAATCAGGAATGATATTTCATTGAGAGCTGAATTGTATTTCTTGTAGTGTGCTACAGTTGAAAAGCCTTAAACTAACCTTTGGCATCCATGGGTAGCATAAGGGGCAGAAACTTTTTTGGTGGTCACAATTTGCCATCAGTCCAACATCCATATACTGAAAGCTGACAGAAATATGAATGTTGTGGTGCTTGGAATTCTACATGAATGATCTTAGAAGCAACTTTGCTGTCCATGTTAGATGGTAATTCTATTTAAGCTTTTCTTTTACTACCAAAAGGTTAACGAATTCTTATAACAAAGATATTCAAAGAGCCTTCTTCTTGTGATACATTCTAATAATTTAGAAAAATTCACTTCATCACACCATGATTTGAGGTACAGTAATTAATTTTTGAATCCCAGACTGCCTTAAAGGCTCAAGACTGTTGCATGGTGATGGCCAGATCCATATTTTCCAATAAGAATTTCCAAGAGTTGAGCAGAATTAAACTTCTAGAGTATGATGTTGGAGCAGATAGTAAGAAAGGGCTACAGATCCAGTCTTTTAATTCTTGCTTGTTTCAGGAATATCCTTTTCCATAGGAAGGATAAAATAGAGAAAAATAGCCTAGATATCAGATGATGTCACTCATATAATATGCTTTTCATCTAAAAGGGAGGAAACACTGGGGAGGTGGGAGACTATGGCACAAGATGATGAATCTGGTAGGAAGATATTTCTGTGTAACAGTGGAGCACAAGCCTGCCCAAGGGCTGTGTGTCATAGCTACTCCTCTCCATCACTGCATTGCAGGTTGTCTGATGTGGCTCTGGGCTTCCTAACTTGAATTACAAGTCAGAATATTGAGGGCTGTTTTTTTAATTCTTGGCCTCACCCCATAATCACTAAAAGAGAATTTCCAGGGGTGGGGAGGGAATTTTGAGTCCTTAATAACACAGAAGAAAATATTTGCCGATTAGGGAGATTTGGAAGCAGTGACATTCATTGATACCCTAATGGATGAGTATCACTGGATATGCATGCTACTTCTCTGGGACTTCCTTATCTGTAAATTAAAAGGGTGATACTTTCACATATCACAGTTCTGTGCCACATGTTCTAACCATCTGAACGGAACAGTGAGATACATTTTAACATCTTATGTTGACAAAAATCATAGAATATTAGAACTTGAAAAAAAAAAACTTATCATCTACTCCAACTCCTTGATTGTAAAGTTGGAAAAACTAAAACAAATATTATTTGAATATTCTGTCTTCTCTTTTAAATATTTTATAATTTTTTTATGGAAAAACCTATCAGTTAAATGAAAATTATCCTTGAAAATACATTTTTGATGTGACTTTTAGCCAGTAGTTTTTCTACTTTGAATGAACATTTTCTTCCCCCAAAACTTACCTTTATTATACCATCATTACTGGATTTTAGGGGTTTATAAACATTTCAGAGGCACTTGATTAGAAGTTTTCCTGGCAGACTTTTGAGGGGAAAAAAATCTTATATTATTTCAGTAGAGTTACTGACATTATAAATTGATCTCAGAAAGGAAAAAGAATGAGGCAGAGAAGAGTGTTTGAGTTTGTGTGTCTGTGTGCCTGTGTGTGTGTGTGTGTGTGTGAGTGTGCACACGTGCACAACCCTTGCCCAAGCTCCCTGTGTTGCTTTATGACCAAAGCCAAATAATGTCGTGTAATTTACTTTTTAAAAACTTATTCATAACTTATTTATTTTTGCATTGACAATGACCAGATATTATCATGCACAAAAAATGATTACTTCTACACAGAGGCTTTAGCCAGTCTCCACGTCATCCTAAGAAAATATTTGGACCGAAAAAAGAGAATCTGCTTTGCCACACACACTGTTTAAAATGATTTTTAATCACTCTTGCTGACAAACAGCTACTCAGTAATGAAATCTCTTTCAGTCATTGGAAACTAGCAAGTAAAACAGGTGTGGAAACACTTGTGGTGGCATACGTACACATGAGGAAGAACATTTATATTTTCCTCTTTTAAAGTCTAAACTCAAATATGTACACAGTTCAACCTAGCTTATCCTAAAAATATCTCGAGATGGTAGTCTAAAGACCAAGCCTGCTTGAATTCCTGCACCCATCTAGTTTCTCATGCATTGACACCATTTGTGTCTATTTATCTGCTCATTAAGTCTGATGAAGTTCACTTTGAAAAGAAATGCTCCTCTGAAATTTGCTCTTACATTATGAAATCAGTTAAGTTATTTTTAGACATACACAGATTTCTTGTTGTTGTTGTTTTAGACGCTGAGTTGTGCCCGACTCTTTTTCAACCCCATGGACTGTAGCCCACCGGTCTCCTCTGTCCATGGGCTTTCCCAGGCAAGAATGTTGGAGTGGGTTGTTATGTCCTTCTGCAGGGGATCTTCCCAACCCAGGGACCGAACCTGCACCTCCTGCCTGCAGGTGGGTTCTTTACCACTGAGCCACCTGGAGAGCCCCGTGGATTTCTAGTAGAGGGCTATTTCGCTTCAAATTCTGCACATGTCTTGAGTAGCAAGTACTTAATCAGAGGGACTTCTCTGCTGGCTCAGAAGTAAAGAATCCACGTGCAATCCACATGAAGGAGCTGCAGGAGATGTGGGTTGGATCCCTGGATTGGGAAAATCCCCTGGAAGAGGGCATGCAACCCACTCCAGTATTCTTGCCTGGAGAATCCCATGGACAGAGGAGCCTGGCGGGCTACAGTCCATGGGGTCACGAAGAGTTGGACACGACTGAAGCGACTTAGTATACATACATTTGCATCAGAATCTAGACCCATGACCTTCATTTTATTACAGCTCAGAAAATAAGCCTCTCCAAAAATGAGCTTCATAAAGTGAGAAAAAGCAAAGAAAAAACTTGCAGGAGGAGTTTTAAGGCAAGTGCCTAGCCAACATTTTTTATTGTGGGAATTCTTATAGAAAATAATTTTTGTCTCAGTGGGGAAAAAATCATAAGACTTAAAATCTGATACATATTTCAATGATCTCATGAATCCAACAGGTAAGATTGTCGGGAGAGAAACTAAGATGGCGGAGGAATAGGACGGGGAGAACACTCTCTCCCCAATAAATATACCAAAAGAACTTTTAAAGGCCGAGCAAACTCCAAAAAACAGGAACTGAATGCTGGCAGAGGACATCGGGCATCTGGAGAGGCGACCCAGTGCCGACGTGAGGAGGTAGGACAAAAGAAAGAAAAGAAAAAAAAGTAGAGGGAGAGACAAAGAGCTGGGGACGGGTTCCGTCCCGGAAGGGGAGTCTGGAATAAAGAGGGAAAAAAAAAAAAAAAAAAGAGGAGAAAGGTTTCTGAATACCAGGGAGCATTCTCTCTGGCAGATCTGCGGTGGATCTTGGAGAGCAATATAGCTGAGAGCAGAAGCAGATTAATAGCTAAGCCCTGCAAGGTTCGTCTCTAGCTACAAGCACAGCCGAGAGCAGCAGCACAGCCGAAGCAGACTGCTCCTGCTCAGGGAGGGGCGGGCCGCGGGCTCAGGGAACGGAGCAGCCGGAGGGACCTAACCTTCCAGGAAAAGCACCCCCCCCCCCAGGCCCGTGCACAAAACAAAGGGCGGTGAGGAGTCAACAGAGAGGCTGGGCAGCTGCGGGCTGCGGACTGGCCCAACCCCCGCCTGAGAGCAGTGGGCATAACCCAGCCCCGGGGAGGCTAACCAAGACTTGTGGGGATGCTGGACAGATCGGTGCTGTACACACCTTAGAAGGAGTGCTCAGCTGCACGCCGAGAAAACAGAGCGGCCGGGCCGGGAGAGAGGAGAAGCCCCACTCCCCAACTGCTGGGCGGACGACAGAGAGCCTGAGCAGAAGGGGCGGGGGAAGCCCTCTCACCAGGAGCCGGGCAAACTCCAAAATTAAATTTCTGCCGGTAGATCAGCCTGCATAGAAAAGAGACTGTAGGACTGTGAGAAGGACAAGCCTAACCAAGAAGGCCTGCTTAGCTGCACGCTGAGAAAACAGAG
>ML662442.1:22580352-22789848 GCA_007570785.1 Antilocapra americana
TAATGTCCCATTTCCGGGCTTCCCAGGTAGTGCTAGTGGTAAAGAACCTACCTGCCAATGCAAGTTAGAAGTCAGAGACTTGGGTTTGATCCCTTGGTCAAAAAGATCCCCCGGAGAAGGGCATGGCAACCCACTCTGGTATTCTTGCCTGGAGAATCCCATGGATAGAAAAACCTGGTGGGCTACGGTCCATAGGGTTGCAAAGAGTCAGACATGACTGAAGCAACTTAGCATGCACGTAGGCAATATCCCATTCCCACTCTTCTTGTGATAGAGATGGCCTTCCTCTGGGAAACTGACTTTCCTCTTCACTATATGTTTCTGATAGACCAGTCAATCGGAGAACTCCATTCCAATACCATCCTTAAATCTTAGCTCGTGATTTAAGTTAGACCAAACAGTTTTCTCTCCTGAAAGAGACAGGAGGATATAGTAAACAATTCAGGGTTTGAGGGCCATTTGGCTTTTGTCAGAGCTACTCAATTCGGTCCTTACAGTGCTAAATCTGCCATAAACAATACTTAAATGAATGAGTATGGCTATGTTGCAATAAAATTTTATTTATGAAAATAGGCAGAGGTCTCGGTGTTGGCCCATAGGCAGTAGTTTGCTGCTCTCAAGAGACAATACGTAAATTGTTGAGTTTAAAATTTTCCTGAATCATTAAGAACCAGCATTCAAATCCTGCCTCCACTTGAAAAACAAAAACAAAGAAACAAACAACGCCCCCCAATTTTATTGAGGTATAATTGGCATACAAAATCATAACATTTGGGGGAGTTCCCTGGCAGTCTAGTGGTTAAGACTTTTTGCTTCCACTGAAAGGGTTTTGGGTTCAATCCCTGGTCAAGGAACTAAGATCCTGCATGCTGCATAGCACAGGCAAGACAAAGTAAAACAAAAATGCAAAATTGTCAAAGTGTACCTCTTGGTGTTACAAGTATGCATTGTGGACAGATACTCCCATCAAGTTGAATAACATATCCACCGCCTCACATATTTTTTAAAAATTCTTTTGATGAAAATATTTTTTATTCTCAGTAAATTTTAGTTATACAATACTATTTATCAGCTATAGTTACTATGTTTTACATTAGATGTTAAGATCTTATTCCTCTTACAACTGAAAATTTTTGCCATCTTACCAACCTCTTCTCATTTCCCACAATCTCCAGCCTCTGGCAACCAGTTTTCTAGTCTCTGTTTCTGTGAGTTCAACATGTTTTATTGTTTTGCTTTTGAGATTTCACATGAATGATACTATAAAGTATTTGAAGTACTTGTCTTTCTCTGTCTGGCTTATTTCACTTAAAATTATGCCCTTAAGCTTCATTCATATTGTATTATTGCAAAAGGCAAGATTTCCTTCTGTCTCATGGCTAAATAATATTCCATTATATATATAAACTGCATCTTTATCTGCTCACCTGTTGACAGGCACTTAGATTATTTCCATATCTTGGCTATTGTGAATAATGCTGCAGTGAACATGGGAGACCAGATTCTATTCAATATCCTGTTCTCATTTCCTTTGGATATATAAATATAACTATGGTAGTTCTGTTCTAAATTTTTGAGGAACCACCAGGAATTTTGAAGAAGACAGGAATCTGTCTTCCAAAATGTGCAATGACTCCTTTCTCTCCACATCCTACTTAGCACATTTCACTCATCTTTTGATGATAGCTATTCTAACTGGTGTGTGGTGGTATCTCATTGTAGTTTTGCTTGGCATTTTTCTGATGATTAATGATGTTGAGGACATTTTCATGTACCTGTTGGCCACTTGTATGTCTTCTTTAGAAAAATATCTATTAAATTCCTCTGCCCATTTTTAATATGATTTCTTTGGCTATGAGTTATATGAGTTCTTTATACATTTTGAATATCCACCCCCTTATTAGATATGTGGTTTGCAATTTTTTATCCCACAGGTTGTCTTTTCATTTTGTTGGTAATTTCTTTTGCTATGCAAAAGTCTTTTTGTTTGATATAGTCTCAGTTTATTATTTTTGCTTTTGTTGCCTTTGCTTTGGGAGTTAAATAAAGAAAGAAAAAATCATTGCCAAGACTGACATCAAGAAGCTCACCCCTTGTTTTTGTCTGAGAGTTTTAAGGTTGCATGTCTTATGTAAAAGGCTTTAATCCATTTTGAGTTGATTTATGTGCATGGAATAAGATAGGAGTTCAGTGTGACTTTTTTGCAGGTAGCTGTTAAGTTTTCCTAACATCATTTATTTAAGATGATGTGTTTTCTCCATTGTATATTCTTGTCTCCTGTGTCATAGACTAACTGACCGTATCAGTGGGGGTTCATTTCTGGCCTCTCTATTCTGTTTCATTGATCTATGTGTTTGTCTTTATGCTCATATCATATTGTTTTTATGGCCATAGCTTTGTAGCATAGTTTTAAATCTGAAAGTCTGATGCTTCCAGCAATTCCACTCTTTGAGTATATATTTAAAAAAACCCAAACACTTTATTCAAGAAAATATGTGCACACTGATGTTCATAGCAGCATTATTTGCAATTGCCAAGATAGGGAAGCGCCCAAGTGTTTATCAATGGATGAATGGATAAAGGAGATGTGGTACTGGAACTTTCCTGGTGGTCCTGTGGCTACGACTCCACTCTCCCAATGCAGGGGGCCTGGGTTTGACCCCTGGTCAGGGAACTAGATTCTACATGTTGCAATGAAGATAGAAGATCCCACATGTCAAACTAAGACCAGGCACAGCCAAATAAATAAAATAAATATTAAATTTTCAAAAAAGAAGATATGGTGTGTGTGTGTGTGTGTGTGTGTGTATACACACATACATACACACACAATGGAATACTACTTACCTATAAAAAAGAATGACTCTTTTTCCATTTGTAGCAACATGGATGACTTGGAAGGCATTATACTAAGTGGCATAAGTCAGAGAAAGATGAATACTGCATGATATCACTTATATGTGCAATCTAAAAAATATGAAAAACTAGTGAATATAACAAAATAGAAGTGACTCACAGACATAGAGAATAAACTAATGGTTACAAGTGGAGAGAGGGAAGGGGCAATATATGGGTAGGGGAATAAGAGGTACAAGCTATGAATTGTAAAATGGGCTACAAGGATATATTGTACAACATGGGGAATATAGCAAACATTTTAGAGCTATAAATGGAGTATAACCTTTAAAAATTGTGAATCACTATATTATACACCTGTGACATATAATATTATACCTCAACTATACTACTTTTCTTTCTGGTTAGTGCTTGCCTATGTGCTTTTCTATCCTTTTACTTTCAACCTCTTCTTTTACTTTTTATAAAAATCATTTATTGTTATTATTCAGTACAACACTATTTATCTTTAAAATGGAGTGTTTACTCCATTTACAGTTAACATAATTACCTGTATATTTGAGTATCCAATCATCTTACTATCTATTTTCTTCTTACTTTCTTTTTATTTCTTATATTCCCTTGGATTAATAAAGTGACTTCCATTATTACATCTTACCATTACCCTGTTAATTTGGTTTTATAATTCTGTTAGTAATTACACTAGAAATTAGAAAATGTAAGAATCTACCTTTAATTAGAGCTTCTGTCATTTTTCAGGCACCTGTCATCTTTTGTGCTATTGATGTCATGTATTTTAGTTTTACATATATTTTTCATCTCACAGAGCAGTGGCATGATTATAATTATTTACATGGTTATTGTTGTTTTAGATCACCAATACTCATTTTGATTTATTCTCTATCTTTACCATTTTCTAAGTTTCAAATGTTTTCTTGCTTTCTGACTTTGGCCACCTGATGCGAAGAACTGACTCATTTGAAAAGACCCTGATGCTGGGAAAGACTGAGGGCAGGAGGAGAAGGGGACAACAGAGGATGAGATGGTTGGATGGCATCACCGACTCAATGGCCATGGGTTTGTGTAGACTCTGGGAGTTGATGATGGACAGGGAGGCCTGGCATGTTGCAGTCCATCGGGTCACAAAGAGTCAGACATGACTGAGTGACTAAACTGGACTGAACTGATGTTTTCATGTGCAATCTAATTTCTTCTGGCTGAAAGACTATCCTTAGTCTTTCTCTTAGTGTGTGTCTGCTGGTGACTGATTGTCTCAGTTTTTGTTTGTCTGATTTCCTTTTATTTCACCTTCATTTTTAAAAGAATAATATAACTGGATATTCAGTTTTAGGATTGAAGCTCTTTTACTTCAACATTTTAAGATGTAATTGTATTGGTGTCTGGCTTCTATTCTGTGATTCCAGTTATAGCAAAGAATTTTACAACATCTCATGTGTCTCTTGTATTCTATTATGTTTTCCAAGTCCTTTCCTTTGTTTTAACTGTCAATTTTTTTTGTAAGTTACATTATAATTCATTGATCCTCTTTTTCATTGTGTCTAGATTGCTATTAAACACATGATTTAATTTTTAATTTCAATTATTGCATTTTGCCTCAGGGAGATACTGCTGTTGCTTCCTTTCTTTGAGATTTTGGTCCTTCATTTCTGGTCGACCTGGTAACCCTAAACTCCAGTTTTTGTTTTCCTGACAGAGAAAGACTCTTAAGCTGCAAGCAGACCCATGCAGTGCTACGCCCTGCAATCTGAATCACTAAGTGCTCAAGAAAGAAATCAATGACTTCCTGATAGGATTCATCTCAATGTACTTCCCTTCTCCCAAGAATCTTGCCACATGGCTGCCGTACATTTTCTCAAATGCCTGCCTTCAAATAGCTGGAGGGCAGGGAAGCAGAGTGTAATGAGGGTTTTGACCAATATTTATAATCATTCTTGGGAAAATGGATCATCTGAGAACAACTTACCATAGTAAGAAATCATAGTATGAAGATAGAATGTGTATTTTAAAGTTGGAAATATTTAAATCAAAAAAAATTATAATTCACGGAATTTGGGGAATATAAGGGAAAATCTTTCTTGGCCAATGGTTGTCTAAGGGTTGCATATACTCCATATCTCCATCCCCTTTACACACTCAGAATGTTTCCCCACAGGTAGTCTAGAATAGAGTGAACTAGATGGACTCAACATTGTGTAGGAGCACCTACCCTCTTTCCGCATCCTTGTTTTTCAAGTGGTTCTATGTTTTCTCCATAATAACAAAAGAGAAAAAAATTTAAAGGAAGAAAGGAAGCAAGCCACAGTAAACAAATAAAGTTACTTTTAGTGTAATGCATTTAAATTTTCAAAGCTTTAATCCTGTTCATAGTTTCTAAGACTTTTTCTTTTAGTTCAGAGTCCCATAATTTTGTTGCTAAGCAAGAACCCTCAAGTTTTGTGTTCTTGATTCGTAGATCAAAAAAGAAATGTATAACTTCTGTTTATTACATATTAGTTTTCACCCAACACCCCAATCAAAGAAACTTTATTTAGTTCCAAATGGCTATTTTCCTAGCTACAAATACATGTTTTGTAAAAGCATCCATGTTCAGCCTTTGTTGCCTGAGCACATAAATGATTGCTGCAGACAGTGCTGTAAAAGAATTAGAGCCTGGGGCTGGCAATTACAGTTTAGGGCAATCTTGTTATTTTATTTATTTATTTTATTTAGTGCCTTGAGAATTATTTCAACTTCTTTTTTGCAGCTATAAGATTGGTTAAATGTATAGAAAAAGAGATCTTGTAACTCAAAGGATTTGTGATCTTAAACTTTTGTATTTGATTACATTTGAATGCAATTATGGAGGCTTGTAATGTAATATTTTCTTTCTACTGGATGAAAATTACAGATATGTAATATGGGTTTACTTACCTGATTGCACATTAACTCTAATACTTTCAGATAGCCTGCGGCATAGGCAAAAATAAAAAGGCAGTGTTGTTTGGCTTGGAACGAAGTCAGGTATATCATTGGTTAAACAATCTGCCTATTTCCTGCAAAGATGCTGCTTTAATGTAGAAATGGTGCAATACGTATGGTTTGCTTTAAAAGACAGAAAGAGACTATCTTAATATCAAGAGCAAGGAAGAAATAATCCATAATAAATTTGCAGGTCCCAGATGTCTCAAGTAAATTTTTGATTTGTGAAGATTTTTCTTCACCAAAGCCCAGGTATTATGATTAGATAATATGAAAAGCCAGGCCTTTGACCTCTTCAGCTAAACTTACAAGCTTGAGGATTTGTCAAAGAATGGAAAACCTTCTACTCATTATGGAAAAGGGAAATCCAGAAACTGAATAGTTCTAAAATTATCTCCAGGACCAAAATTTAGAAATCTTAGAATTTAGAAACCTTAGGAAGTTCTCTTGGTGGTAAAACATGCTATAATAATTATAGATTAGATCAAATAATAAAAGAATAATAGCTGGATGTAGAAACCCCTTAAGTGTACTTATGTGGCATAAGAAAAAATGTACTGGTATTTGCTGTATACAAAAACTCAGGTTTTCTGGGAAATTAGTATTTGAGGGAGAAATTTGGCTCCTATATTCTAGGTGTCACAGTCTGGAGGAGAAAATATATGTGTAAATAATGTCCACAGATGAATGTGAAACAAAAGAACAAACCATCAGCAGTTGGGAACAGTGGGCCTTGGACACCAGTTCCATGTTTTAATATAGTTTGAGGTTACAAAATAGGAGGCAGTTTTGCATCTCATTTCTAACATCAGCATTTTATTGGCACATCGCTGCTTCTATTAAGTATCCCTGAACTGAATTTGGATGGAAGGCTGAGTTATATAAGAAACAAGAAGGTTCTTTATTGGACTTCAAAGTCAGAAGCGAATTTATCTCTCTGCTCGTAATTCATTTCTCCTTGTTTGACATTTGTGGCTATTTATCTTGATTCTATCATTTACCTATGTGACAACTACTTGAAAGCTATTTCTTTATTGGTTAAGGTTCTAAATGCTCCTACTTAGGAGGGGATTAGCATGTCGTCAAAGCAGAACCTAGACAGCAATGTGAGTTCTGAAGAATGACACGGCATATTGAATACTCAGAAACATTTCTAAGGAGGGCTTTACAGATCATGAGTGTCTGGCAGGAAGAAGGCCTCCACCACTCATTTTCGTTTACTATCACTTATCTTCATGTTATGCTTTGCAACTTCATCTGTATAATACTATTGACTATCCTGGTAAGAGCTTATTACCTCCCAGAAATATCGTAGTAAACATACAGATCTACCAGTTCAGCCAAAGGCCAAACTTAACCACATGAATTTAATTTCAATCTAATCCTTCCAACTACAATCTTCCTCTTTCTTGCACTCTTCTCCAACAAACAAACAATTGAAAGCAATAACAAAACACACACACATATCTATTTCTATCCAAAAGTCAATATACTTTATTTGAATATGTGTGCTAAGTCCTTTCAGTCATGTACAACTCCTTGCGACCCTATGGACCATATCCCAACAAGCCCCTTTGTCCATGGGATTCTCCAGGTAAGATACTGGAGTTTGTTGCTGTGTCTTCCTTCAGGGGATCTTGCTGGCCCAGGGATCAAACCCGCGTCTCTTATGCTTATCTGCATTGGCAGGAAGGTTTTTTTATGGCTAGTGCCACCTGGGAAACCTCTTGTTTGAATGTACCTATTTTCAAAAATAAATCGTTGAGTAACAATCCTAATATTGTATACTTTGAATAACAAATTCAATAAATGAACATTTGAGAAAAATCTGTAAATTAATTTTATTTTCATTTTATTTAATTTTTATTGGAATATAATTGCTTTACAATGTCCTGTTAATTTCTTCTGTACAACAAAGTGAGTCAGCTGTGTGTATACATACACCCACTCTTTGCTGAGTCTAACCCCGATTGCATCCCCCCACCCCACTCCTCTGGGTCATCACAGAGACCAAGCTGAGCTCCCTGTGCTATATAGTAGCTTCCCACTAGCTGTCTACTTTACACATGGCAGTGTATACATGTCAGTGCTGCTCTCCCAATTCATCCCACTCTCTCCTTGCCCCACTGTGTCCACAAGTCTGTTTTCTACATCTGCGTTTCTATTCCTGACCAGCAAATAGACTCATCAATACCATTTTTCCTAGATTCCGTATATATGTGCTTATATATGGCATTTGTTTTTCTCTTTCTGACTTACTTCACTCTGTTAGAGACTCTAGGTCCATCCACATCACTACAAATAATCCAATTTCTAAAGGAACAAAATTGGGTCATTTGTAAATTAACTTCAAATTTAAGAAGACTAGAGCTTAAATATTTTATATGAAATAAGTGACAGTCATTTATAAACAGTTTTGGTAATCATGCAGAAATTAAATTCATGATTGGAGCTTTAAACAACAACAAATAATTCTGTCTTTTCATCACACTGTGATTGTCCTTATATCAGTACTTATTGGACCGTACATTTTACCAAGAAGAAAACTGTGAGACCCTGGGATATCCTCCATGATCAATTTAAAAAAATCCAAGAACTACAGAGGAGAAATTAAAAACACTGAAATATTTTCCCTTCCCCTAGACATTTACCTTCATAGTTTATATCACCATTAACTTTGCAGCTAAGTTCTTGGAGTTATTTCTTGAGTTACTTGATAGATAAGTGATACTAAAGAAAATCCACCTTAATTTCTTGCTGATGTATTCATTAAGTGGTGTTTATATTAGTGAGAGAGAACATATTGCCAATGTTTAGACTCCATTCACCTGGTAAGATGACATGAGAATAAAGATGTTGTAGAGTGGGCATGTGGTTCTCAACTATGAAGTTCCCTGGTGTATCTCGACTTCAGTGTTGCCTGAGTTTGAGGACAAATGATAATTGGAGTAACTTGGTAGTTCTTGTTATCAACTCAAGCATTAATTAACTTTGTATGATGAGATCAAAGGGCAATTAGTCTTTATTTTCAACCCAAAGAGTATGACTAGATGTATTTTCTTATTGTCTCAACTTTTTGTTTTCTAAAACT
The DNA here is from genome assembly GCA_007570785.1 of Antilocapra americana. Lineage (NCBI taxonomy): Eukaryota > Metazoa > Chordata > Mammalia > Artiodactyla > Antilocapridae > Antilocapra > Antilocapra americana. The sequence goes on from ML662442.1 coordinate 22,589,279, forward strand.
TAATATGAATTTTGTATCAGGATAGGTTCAACTGCTGGGCTTCCCTGGTGACTTAGTGGCAAAGAATGCACCTGCCAATGCAGGAGATGCAGGTCAATCTCTGGGTCAGAAAGAGCCCCTGGAGAAGACAATGGCAACCCACTCCAATATTCTTGCTTGGGAAATCGCATGGACAGAGGAGCCTGGCAGGCTACAGTCCATGGGGTCACATAGAGCCAGGCACAAAGCAGCCACTGAACAGCAGTGATGCTTAACTGTAAGTAATAGAGTATCTGAGCAGATAAAAAAAGGATTCTTACAGTTCTAGGTTAGCACAAGACTCATGCTTTTTCTATTTTCTCCTTTTACTTTTCTCAGCAGTTTGGCTTTTTATCCTTCCTCTAAATTTTCAGTTCAGGGTCACAAGCATTAGTTTCAAGCATCATAGTTTCCGACAACAAGAAGCAAATATTAATAAAGCAGAAAAGGGGTCAATTTCCAAATATTCTCTAACTTATCAGGGAAATACATGTTTCCCTTGTTACTACTAGAACTCTTTGCACAAATATTTTGCATCTCATTTTCAGAATTGAATATGATCACTCCATGGTTATGTTTTTTCATGACTGGTTGAAACGAAACGTGATTTAATCTCTTGGAAAAAAGGGAAGGTCTTACCTTGTCAGAACACAATGCTGACAGATCAATATTTGAACAAGAGCCAAGGAAAGCATGTATGTGTGAAGAGAGGTTAGAATGGTTTGATTAGATCACTAACAGCATCTACCACAGATGCTAATGAGAGGGTAGAACTCTGAGATATTAAGATGGGGAATTTTTTAATTAGTACTAAGTTAAAATGAATGATACAATTATGCATTTATTTTCTCCTTGGAGTACAGTATCTTTTGCCCCAAAGTCTTAGGGCATCAGTACTTTAGTGGCTACTCTTGTAAATATTAACATAAATTAATTTAGCAAGGAGCCATGATGATATCAAAAACTCCATGAGAAATTAAAATATAAATAGAACATAAAAAGAATTCAAGGTCACTTTTCAATTGTAGGTAGACTGTGATTTTAAGGTGGGTAAAAGTTTTAGATAAGTATTTATCTTACTGGAAACAAAAATTCCCCCAACTTCCTTTTGCATAATATGGAAAGACTCTTCTAAGTGGTCTCTAAACTCTAGCATCAAAGCAGAAATTCTCCCACTTCAATGGAATTTTAAAAAGAAAAAGTCCATTAGTTCTTATTTATCTATAGGAAGTAAGAAGCAAAAGGTAGCAATAAACTATAGGTGAAAATTTCGGCAATATTCTTACATGTGTATGTTTGTTATTTGTGAGAAGTTTGGTGCTTATAAGGATTTGATTGATTACTAGTTTAATATATATTAAATATGCAGATATTTTATTCTACATCTTGAATCACGCATCCAATAATAAGTAGTTGATTTAGTACTTCAGAATGTCATGCCAAAAGAGGATGCATAAGCTCTTAGGATCATATTTTAGAAATCGAAATATTCATTGAGTAGCCCAGAATTCACTTCTTTCATTTTACTAAAGAGACTTTATTAGAGCTTGAGAAAGAGCAAATTGGTCTCAGTTTTGTGAATATATATTGTGTTATTTTGTCTGAGACAGTAGCCAAGGCCAAAGTTGAATTGCTACCCTCACTTGTATAATAAAAGATAGAGTATATTAAGGTGACAGCTGGGAAATCTCAGGTTATCAATCTTTTATTTCTCTGTTTTGAGTCTAGATTTGAAAAATGTAATATGTAGTCTTGGAAGAATGACAGTTATAATTAGAGCTAATGTGTTTCCAATGTATTTCAATTTAGAATGGGATGGAGTATTTTAATGTGTAAAATGAGTGTAACTCTATAAAACAATGATTTAAAAATGTATTCAAACTTTATCTCATGAAATCTCAAATTCTTCCTTAATTGAAAAAATATTTTGATTGTGCTTATTATTAGCAATTTTATTGTGTTATAAAATTTCATTAAAAAATAAATAAAAATAAAATCCTGAAAAAAGAAATTTCAAACACCTAAAATGCCTGAAGTGGCTGGTATACAAAGAGGGAAAATCCTAGAGAATTTTGTTGTTTTTTTAACACTAGTTAAATCAAACTAGTTTTTGATTTCAATTTTCCAGTATCTAGATGGACAGCAGAGGTTTATCTTTGACTGAAAAACAATCTATGGTTTCATTCTCGTTTTTGATTTGCTGTTAAACTGCATTCTTACCTTCTTTGATAATCCCTGAATGAAATCTAAAACAAATCTATGTTTTCAAGGCAAACATAGTCAATGTTCATGTATTCATTCAATAAACATCATATTCATATAACTATCAAATGTCAAGTTACTATGGCTACAAAGACAAAACATGGTACCTGCTCTCAGGTTGATTAGAGTTAATCTAGATAAAAAGCATCAGATAACTTTAGAATACAGTGTAATGAGTGCTATGATAGAGGTTAGATGACATTCCTGTGGAAGGTAAATGAGTCGAAAGGCCCTCATATATATGCAGGATTTGGAAAAGGCATTAACTCTTAGGCACAGGAATAGTTTAAACAATTGACATACAGGATGACTTTTACCTAGTAATATGGAGCAGTCTATTTCTCCTAGAAATTGAAAGTCCTAGAAGTTAAGATTTCTCCTAAGACAAAGATAAGAGAGGTGATTTTCAGTGGTCATCTCCAAAAAAGCATATTAACAGAGGGTTAGACACAGCATTTTGCAGAGAGACATCCATATGTAAGTTCTATAAATGGATATAATCTAAGTCAAAATACCTATGGGAGTTTTGGAGTAGACTCACAGAGAACCTGAGTGTTTTAGTACAAGTTGACTCAATATAGTATATAGCTGGCAAAGCAGAGAGATTTGTGCAGAAAAGTGAGAGGGGAGATTAATAACAAAGTACAATCTGATTTCAAGCAGGTTAGAATGTAGTTTTAATCTCGATATACATGCACATAGCTGATTTTTGGAAATATTTAAAATGTAACCTGTTCTTGCCAGGAAGAAGTGAATGCATGTGATTTATTATTAAAGTAACTTAATTCTTCCAACCCACTGAGTTCTGTCATTATGAAGAGACATACTGAAGTACTGCTGCTATTTTTAAAATACTACTCATACTTGTTAGAAACAGGAAAATTTAATTGACAGTGTGTTCATGTAATATTTTTTACAGAATAATGAATTTTTTTAGATTTCTAAGATTAAATCTTAATTTTTCATAAAAATTGTCTTCCGAATCACACAATTTTTTCTCCCCTGCAATAGTTAAGAGTTCTGACATGGATTCTGTTTCCTACTCCCATTTCAACCTTGCTGTTACTCTTCCAGCTCTCATTCTCTCCCAGAGTTAGAGTCCTATGGTCATCCTACATTCCCTTCCTGACCTTAGAACTCTTTCTCCAGCAATGATGCCTCTTCTCTGAGGATGGGGATCGAGGGCTCAAGACAAACAGAAATGTGATCACAGCTCTTATGGGTGGTATCCCATCTGCACAAAATGAGGATACATGAAATGCAACCATAATTGCTATCAGGGATGAAAAGCAGTCGTTTTTATAATTACTCAGTAATAAACTTTAATATGCTTTCTTGTGGAAGAATAACAATGGAGTCATTGACTGAAGTTAGTCTCTGAACTAGTGCTTGGGAAACTGCGCTAAATGGTACCTAATGACCTTAGGGAGCTAACAATCCCCCAAACATGGGTAATTTATTCCTTTCTCAGAGCTCATGGCTCTCAAACATTTTGAGAAACAAAATCTTTTTTCCAATTATTTATCCCTAATTCTGCATTATCTCCTTTGTCCTCCTATGACACCCAGTGACCTGGTGATGAGCAAAGAGATAAAATAAAGTGTCCTAGTATGATGGCGTGTAAGCCAGGAAACAAATGAAAACCCTTAGCAGAGCTTATGCCAGCTAGCCAGTATTGGGTCACACGGAGTTGGACATGACTGAAGCAACTTAGTAGCAGCAGCAGCAGCCAGTAGCCACGGCAGACAGGATGACTAAGAAGACTGTGGAGGTGCTGGGCAGAAGTGTAGGGTACAGTAAACTTTAGCACTGAGGCAGTAATAGTTGAAGAATAAACTTGTTTGGGTGGACAGGTTTGCTTAGGTGAGTTCCCATGTTCCATATCCCCAGAGTACACCAAGAGAATGAAGAATATTCTTCCCACGAGTAGATGGATCAAATCTATCCATGTGGCTGTTCTGAAACTAAGAGATTTTGTTTCATCTGGGTAGAGATTATGATGGTGGCTTTGGCCTCTAGATGAATGCAGAGGAATATTCTTGAGTAGCTATCTATTTATTTTATCATTTACCACACAGTGTGTATCGCCACTGTATGAGAAAATCCTTTCTGGTTAAAATGACTGCTTACAAAGCAGCATTTTATATCTTTTCCCATCTGTGAGGAATTTGTCACATCTTGATATAAAATCCCTTGTTGCCTTAAAGTTTTTAAGACCAAACACATTATAGTTCTAAGGGCATGTTTGTTCTTGTCCATCATCTTTTTTTTTTCACTTTTAAAACCATGTTTATTTATTTTTGTATCAGAATATGCATGACTTTGTTCTGACTTCCTTTTTTCTTCTCCCAAGATAGTCTGAAGAATCAGATATTGGATCTCAAGAGGCTTCCTCAAACTATTTTAGAAATGCAAGAAGAAAATGTTTGGGTAGCCCTTATTTGTTGACTTACCCCAGTGAGTGGGGTTGGTAATAATTGCACCTTACAATTCCAACTAGAAGATAGGTCTTCAGGACCACAGAAACTTGTACCACCAAATACATTCTACACCAAATACATTCAACAAATGTATTCAAGGGTCATGAATATATGTTATATATAGGAATTTTATGGTATCATGTAATTATGTTCTTTATGTTTTCCTCACTTATAACTTCTCTCCCATTTTTTATCTGCTGTAAAACTTCAAAATGTTATCAAAATCATCTTTGTTAAATAATACAGTCATTCAGTACTGCAGGAGTAAAAAGTTTCAGATTTTATTTCTAGAATGTGGCTTGCTGAGAAATCCTAACCTTGGCCTTTTCTTTATATTTTATTTATGGATTTGAGTAGATGAGAGAGAGAGGCAAGAGTGTTGGCAAAATCACCTATAGTTAAAATGTAGAATTCTTAAACATTTGCTTTAAGAATTTACTCGTTATATCTAGTCCTTATACTGCCTATTAAAAATTGTTAAATTGAAAAAGTTCTAGGCAAATAGTTTAAAAACAGATACTCATGAATATGTATGAATATGAATTCATGAATATGAACTGGACATGGAACAACAGACTGGTCCCAAATTGGGAAAGGATGTCAAGGTTATGTATTATCACCCTGCTTATTTAACTTATCTGCAGAGTACATCATGTGAAATGCCAGACTGGATGAAGCACAAATTGGGATCAAGATAACAGGGAGAAATGTCAATAACATCAGATATTCAGATGACATCAGCTTTATGGCAGAAAGTGAAGAGGAACTGAAAAGACTCTTGATGAAAGTGAAAAGGAGAGTGAAAAAGCTGGCTTAAAACAACACTCAAAAAACTAAGATCGTGGCATACAGTCCCACTACTTCATGGCAATTAGATGGGGACACAGTGGAAACAATGACAGACTCCCTTTTCTTGGGCTCCAAAATCACTGCAGATGGTGGCTGCAGCCATGAAATTAAGACACTTGCTTCTTGGAAGAAAAGCTATGGCAAACCTAGGCAGCATATGAAAAACAGAGGCAAAACGTTGCTGACAAAATTCTGTCTAGTCAAAGCTATGGTTTTTCCAGTAGTCATGTATTGATGTGAGAGTTGGACCATAAAGAAAGCTAAATGCCGAAGAACTGAACTTTTGAACTGTGGTGCTGGAGAAGACTTTTGAGAGTCCATTGGACTGCAAGGAGACCTAACCAGTCAATCCTAAAGGAAATCAGTCCTGAATATTCATTGGAAGGACTGATGCTGAAGCTGAAGCTCCAATACTTTGGCCACATGATGTGAAGAACTGACTCACTGGAAAAGACCATGATGCTGGGACAGATTGAGGGCAGGAGGAGAAGGGCATGACAGAGAATGAGATGGTTGGATGGCATCACTGACTTGATGGATGAGTTTGAGCAAGCTCCAGGAGTTGGTGTAGGACAGGGGAGCCTAGCGTGCTACTGTCCATGGGGTTGCAAAGAGTCAGACTGAGCCACTGAACTGAACTGATTCATGAATATTTAAAATGTATTTAAAAGTAATAGAGCTGCCAAATTTTATCTGGGGAAAGAAGCATTTAGTTCATCATCTCACAGAGGACAGAAACCCCTGTGTGAAACAATAGAGCAGAGATTAAACAATACAGCGCAGATTAAACATGTTTGGAAGACCTGAGGTCTGCAAAGATAGCTCATTCCAGTTTATATAAACATCTCCACAGAAAGAACCAGAGGTGTTTCCTTATAATTTTACTTGGTTCTGGTGTGATCTTTTTAAATGATATGAAGCAAAGCTGTTTGCCATCCTAATTATCCTTCCCCACACAATGTTCAAAACAAAAACACTTAAATCCTTTTTTTTTGATATAGCTTATAGATATTTAGCCATTTTAGTTCTTAAGTTACTCTTGGGTGTATTTGTATTCTTAAATAGATTGCTCTTACTTAAATATTTTGTGATAGAAAATACTGAATAATTCCATTCAGCAAATGGAAATCCATTCCATGAATATTATGTGGGCCAAAAGAATGATTATGGAACATGAAAATTATAATCATGTTATAATAATAAAATAGTACAATATGCACGATAAGTATATATGTATGGAGAGAGAGAATACATACACTATTAATTTCAAAGGCACTGAAAATAAAACACCAAAATTATAGTTACCTCTGTAGGGTATACTATTTCATTTTTTTCTTTCCTGTATTTTTATACCTTTTCCCAAATTTTTATAATTAGCCAATATTACTTAGAGAATGAAAGATCTCCAATAAACTTCTATTTTTAACTTGAATTTTCTTATATGAAACACAATTTTTTCAGATATCTTTATAAACAAATTGTTATTCTCCTTGTGTCACGGCAGTAGGTAGTTTTTTTATTTTATTGCTAAATCTTTGAGGTTAACATACCAACTCATACTAGTACCTATCAAAAGCAGAATCTTGTCATGATGACAAATGTATCTATCTGGGCTTGCAGAGTATCTCTTAAAATTCACATGTTCTGCCCCTTTTTAAAAATTTCTTTATGGAGAAAAGGGGGAGATGAGAGAATTATTGAGGGAGAAAGAGAGAAATTGGATGGGGAAAAATATGAGGCAAAATGTGTGGTAAAAAGGACATAGAAAAAGCTGATCGCAACAGCTGCGATCTGAAGATTATCTGAAGATTTTAACTTGACTCTTATTCACATCCCAGGTGAACAGCTAATAAAAATAATTTAAGCTTTTACAAAACAAGGGTAATTTATAATGTGAAAACTGTAGTCTGGCACTTATATCAGCACTAGAAACAAATTTTCTGAAAGTTCCTTAGGGGACTGAAACTAGCAGGGACACACAGTTTAATAACAACCTTCTTTCCAGTCAATCACCCCGTCCCAGACCCCCACCCCCTGCTGTCAACTTTCCCTCAACATGGAAATCTTGAATCCAATGTATTACATTCTGTCTTACTGTTGGATTCTCCATGTCGCTTTTAAAGAAACCTCCAAATCATATTACTTTTCTCTTTACATAAAAGTATTTGTAAAAAATATCAGGCCTTAAAATTAATTGTTTTCAATAAAATTATTGCCCCTGCAAATCTAACTTTATGCGAAAGATTCAGTTTGACCAGAAGTAATTCAATTGTTGAACTAGAATATTCATCCTATATGTCAAAATTATACTTTTCTTGAATCAGGACCTTTTGAAAAGGAAATGTATCACAAAAAGGATATACTCTAGTATTTTTCACCCCCATTGATTTAGAGCAGAAATTAATCTGCTAAATGGAAAAGCTACTGTCACATAGCATGTTGCATAAAATGAAGATACACATGGAGATTAATCAAAACAAGCACAACATCAGCATCATAGCAGTGTCATGTTCAAAATGAACTTACATTTTTATTCTGCCTTGAGGATACACAGATTTTGTTTTAATGGCTTCCAGCCATCTCTATTACATAGCATAAAGGCTCAAAGGGAAAAGCAGATTTTAGTCCTCAGAATAACATCTATAAGGAAGGAGTTTAAAAGTGCTGATGAAGCAGATGTTGTTGCGTTAGTCTGTCTACATCACAGTTGGGTTTAAGTCATCGGGGGACAAATGTTTAACTATTGGAACAATTGTCTGGACATTATCTAAAACCTGGATTAAAAAACAAAACAAAACAGTGAATCCTGAGCATCTCTGAGGATGCATTTTAAATGACAGGCATAGCTTGGAGAAGAGAGCAACAGAGGGATGAGATGGTTGGATGGCATCACCAATTCAATGAAGGTGAACTTGGACAAACTCCAAGTGAGAGGAGTGGAGACAGTGAGAAGCAGGGAAGCCTGGCATGGTCGCAAAGAGTTGGACACAGCTTGGTGACTGAACAACAACAACAAATAGCTTGTTTAAAGGAATTCCTTGGTAGATTTACTAGCAGAGAAATTAAATCTGGTATTACAAGGCAATAAGTTTAACTAATCATTAAAAACTCAGAATCAGATAAATTCTTGGAGACATACAGACTTTCACTGGTCAGCAACTTGTCTTTCTCTGCAAACTCAGCCTCTGAATTTGGAGTGAGAAACTAAGGCTCAAGCATGCTTCTGTCACATAGCTACTAAGTGACCTTTGTTAAATCATTTAACTTTCTGATCCTAGGTTTCCTCATTACTGAAATGGAAGTCATAACCGCTCTAATTCATGGGTCTGTTCTCAATATCAAATGAGGTAATGAATGTAAAAGTATCTCATAGCTGCAAAAGACAGGGAAACTTTTGTTCACTATATTAAGGGTGAATTCATGTACATTTTTGTGCATAACTTTTTATGGACATTTGATAAGAAACAAGAAGGCTAGAATTCTGATTTGAAGTTGGAACACCTGTGTTCAAATCCACGCATTGACAAAGACTAGTTCTGTTATAAGGAGCAAGTTACCTAGATTTAAACCTCCATTTTTATATATCTAACTACTACTACTTGCCTCTTGAGAGTCCCTTGGACTGCAAGGAGATCTAACCAGTCCATCCTAAAGAAGATCAGTCCTGGGTGTTCATTGGAAGTCTGATATTGAAGCTGAAACTCCAGCACTTTGGCCACCTGATACAAAGAGCTGACTCACTGGAAAAGACCCTGATGCTGGGAAAGATTGAGGGCAGGAGGAAAAGGGGATGACAGAGGATGAGATGGTTGGATGGCATCATCAACTCGATGGCCATGAGTCTGGGTGGACTCTGGGAGTTGGTGATGGACAGGGAGGCCTGGCATGCTGTGATTCATGGGCTCACAAAGAGTTGGACACGGCTGAGCAACTGAACTGAACTGAACTGAACTACTTGCCTATTAGAGTTAATAATATCACTTGCCTATTAGATTGTCTGAAGATGAAATGACACCATATAAACAAAAACACTGTCTAACATTACTACTATTATTGTCATTATCTTTCAAAAAGTCTCTTTTGATGATCAAAGACTAAGAAAATTTCTAACCAACATGGAACTCACTTAACTAGATCTGGTTTCACACCCTCTTTTCTTTGTTCAAATTGTTTCTCCAATGCTAATTAATTCTTTTTGGAATCTGTAAATCTTCCACCAGAAACTTTGTGTTTTGTTTCTTTTCTTTATATGTGGTGGCAGAACAATTTTTGGATGATTTACCAAATTTTTTTAAGGATAATTTAAGAAAACACAATAACTGACAAAGTTGTTATATTAATTGACTAAAGAATCAAACAAACTGGTAGAGCAGAAAATCTGTGGCAACAGTGTGTGTTTCTGGGATGCCATCCTCCAATAGCTTGTGTGCAGGGCAAGGCTAGAGAGTGAAGTCAACTGGATTCTAGCTTGGATCTGACACCAGTTCACTGGGACTGGTTCTTTCTTTTTAATTTGCAAACAGAACATTAGAGTGAATAGTAATAGGATCTTACTACTTTGACATTTACTTTAGCCCTTGAAGTAGTTTGTAGATACTCAGTGGCAAAGAATCCAGCTGCCAGTGAAGGACCTGCAGGAGACATGGGTTTGATCCCTGGGAGGGGAAGATCTCCTGGAGGAAGAAATGGCTACCAATTCCAGTATTACTTTTTAATTAATTAATTAATTTTAAATGGAGGCTAATTACAACATTGTAGTGGTTTTTGCCATACATTGACATGAATCAGCCATGGGTATTCTTGTGTCCCCCCACCCCGAGCCCCCTCTCATGTCCCTTCGCATCCCATCCCTTTGAGTTGTCCCAGTGCACCAGCTTTGTATGCCCTGTTTCATGCATTGAACTTGGATTAGTCATTTATTTCACATATGGTAATATATTTATTTCATTGTTGTTCTCTCAAATCATCCCACTCTCACTTTCTCCCACAGAGTCCAGAAATCTGTTCTTTGTATCTCTGTGTCTCTTTTGCTGTCTCACATATAGGGTCGTCATTACCATCTTTCTAAATTCCATATATTTGTGTTAATATACCATATTTGGTTTTTCTTTCTGACTTACTTCACTCTATATAATAGATTCCAGTTTCATCCACCTCATTAGAACTAACTCAAATGTGTTCTTTAATAGTTGAATAATATTCCATTATGTACATGTACCACAACTTTCTTATCATTTGTCCACCAGTGGACTTCTAGGTTGGTTCCATGTCCTGGCTATTGTAAACAGTACTGTGATGAACATTGGGGTGCACATGTCTCTTTCAATTCTAGTTTTCTCAGTGTGTATGCCCAGCAGTGGAATTGCTGGGTCATATGGGAATTATATTTCCAGGTTTTTAAGAAATCTCCACACTGTTCTCCATAGTGGCTGTACTAGCTTGCATTCCCACCAGCAGCATAAGAGGGTTCCCTTTTCTCCACACCCTCTCCAGCATCTATTGTTTGTAGACTTTTTGCTAGCAGCCATTCTGAGCGGCTTGAGATGGTACCTCACTGTGGTTTTGATTTTCATTTCTCTGATAATGAATGATGTTGAGCATCTTTTCATGTGTTTGTTAGCCATCTGTATGTCTCTAGAGCAATGTCTGCTTAGTTCTTTGGTCTATTTTTGATTGGGTCGTTTATGTATCTGGTATTGAGCTGCATGAGCTGCTTGTATATTTTTGAGATTAATTCTTTGTCAGTTGCTTCATTTGCTATTATTTTTTCCCATTCTGAAGGCTGTCTTTTTGCTTATAGTTTCCTTCATTGTGCAAAAGCTTTTAAGTTTAATTAGATCCTATTTGTTTATTTTTGCTTTTATTTCCATTGCTCCAGGTGGTGGGTCATAGAGGATCTTGCTGTGGTTTATTCAGAGAGTGCTCTTTCCATTGCTCCAGGAGGTGGGTCATAGAGGATCTTGCTGTGATTTATTTCAGAGAGTGTTCTGCCTATGTTTTCCTCAAGGAGTTTTACAGTTTCTGGGCTTACATTTAAATATTTAATCCATTTTGAGTTTATTTTGTGTACAGTGTTAGAAAGTGTTCTAGTTTCAGTCTTTTACAGGTGGTTGACCAGTTTTCCCAGCACAACTCGTTAAAGAGATTGTGTTTTCTCCATTATGTATTTTTGCCTCCTTTGTCAAAGATAAGGTGTCCATAGGTGCATGGATTCAACTCTGGGCTTTCTATATTGTTCCGTTGATCTATATTTCTGTCTTTGTGCCAGTACAATACTGTCTTGATGACTGTAGCTTTGTAGTATAGTCTGAAGTCAAGTACATTGATTCCTCCAGTTCCATTCTTTCTCAAGATTGCTTTGGTTATTTGAGGTTTTTTGTATTTCCATACAAATTGTGACATTATTTGTTCTAGTTCTGTGAAAAATACCATTGGTAGCTTGATAGGGATTGCATTGAATCTATAGATTGCTTTGGGTATTATACTCATTTTCAATATGTTGATTCCTCTGATCCATGAACATGGTATATTTCTCCACCTATTTGTGTCATCTTTGATTTCGTTCATCAGTGTTTTATAGTTTTATTTATATAGGTCCTTTGTTTCTAGGTAAATTTATTCCTAAGTATTTTATTCTTTTTGTTGCAGTGGTGAATGGGATTTTCCCCTTAATTTCTCTTGCTGTTTTCTCATTGTTAGTGTATGGGGATGCAAGGGATTTCTGTGTATAAATTTTATATCTTGACACTTTACTATATTCATTGATTAGCTCTAGTAATTATCTGGTGGTATCTAGGGTTTTCTATGTAGAAGATCATGTCATCTGTGAACAGTGAGTTTTACTTCTTCTTTTCCAGTCTGGATCCCTTTTGTTTCTTTTTCTTCTTTGATTCCTGTGGCTAAAACTTCCAAAGCTATGTTGGATAGCAGTGGTGAGAGTGGGCACCCTTATCTTTTTCTTGGCTTTAGGGGAAATGCTTTCAATTTTTCACTTTTGAGGATAATGTTTGCTGTGGGTTTATTATATATGGCTTTTATTATGTTGAGGTATGTTCCTTCTATGCCTGTTCTCTGGAGGGTTGTTTTAACATAAATGGATGTTGAATTCTGTCAAAGGTTTTCTCTGCATCTATTGAGATAATCATATGGTTTTTATCTTTCAATTTGTTAATGTGGTGTATCACATTGATTGAATTGTGAATATTGAAGAATCATTGCATCCCTGGGATAAGACCTACTTGGTCATGATGTCTTATCTTTTTAATACATTGATGGATTCTGTTTGCGAGAATTTTGTTGAGGAATTTTGCATCTATGTTCATCAGTGATATTTGCCCGTAGTTTTCTCTTTTTGTGGCACCTTTGTCTGGTTTTGGTATTAGGGTGATGGTGGCCTCATAGAATGACTTTTGCAGTTTATCTTCCTCTGTAATTTTCTGGATGAATTTGAGTAGGATAGATGTTAGCTCTTCTCTAAATTTCTGGTAGAATTCAGCTATGAAGCCTTTTGATTCTGGGCTTTTGTTTGTTGGAAGATTTTTGATAACAGTTTTTAATTTCCATTCTTGTGATGGATCTGTTAAGATCTTCTATTTCTTCCTGGTTCAATTTTGGAAGGTTATACTTTTCTAAGAATTCATTCAATTCTTCCAAATTGTCCATTTTATTGGCATATAGTTGCTGATAGCAGTCTCTTATGATCCTTTGCATTTCTGTGTTGTCTGTTGTGAATTTTCCATTTTCATTTCTAATTTTGTTGATTTGATTCTTCTCCCTTTTTTCCTGGATGAGCCTGGCTAATGGTTTGTCTATCTTATTTATCTTCTCAAAGAACCAGCTTTTAGTTTTGTTGATTTTTGCTATAGTCTCCTTTGCTTCTTTTTCACTTATTTCTCCTCTGATTTTTATGATTTCTTTCCTTTCACTAACTTTGAAGTTCTTCGTTTCTTCTTTTTCTAGTTTCTTTAGGTGTAAAGTTAGGTTATTTATTTTATTTCTCTCTTGTTTCTTGAGGTAAGCTTGTATTGCTATGAACCTTCCTCTTAGCACTGCTTTTACGAATCCCATGGGTTGTTGGTTTTTCGTTTTTGTTTGTTTCTATGCTTATTTTGACTTCTTTCATGATCTGTTGGTTATTCAGAAGTATGTTTAGCCTCCATATGTTTGTATTTTTAATAGTTTTTTCCCCTGTAATTGACATCTAATCTTACTGTATTGTGATCAGAAAAGATTCTTGAAAGGATTTCAATTTCTTTGAATTTACCAAGGCTAGATTTATGGCCCAGGATGTGATCTATCCTGGGAAATGTTCTGTGTGCACTTGAGAAAAAGGTGAAATTCATTGTTTTGAGGTGAATGTCCTATAGATACCAATTAGGTCTAACGGGTCCATCATATCATTTAAAGCTTGCCTTTCCTTGCTAAATTTCTGTTTGGTTGATCTATCCATAGGTGTGAGTAAGGTATTGAAGTCTTCCACTATTATTGTGTTACTGTTAATTTCCCCTTTCAAACTTGTTAGCATTTGCCTTATATATTGAGATGCTCCTATGTTGGGCACATATATATTTATAATTGTTATATCTCCTACTTGGATTGATCCTTTGATCATTATGTAGTGTCCTTCTTTGTTTCTTTTCACAGTCTTTATTTGAAAGTCTGTTTTATCTGATATGAGTATTACTACTCCTGCTTTCTTTTGGTCTCCATTTGCATGAAATATCATTTTCTAGCCCTTCACTTTCAGTCTGTATGTGTTCCTTGGTTTGAGATGGGCCTCTTGTAGAAAACATCTTTAAGGGTCTTATTTTGGTATCCATTCAGCCAGTCTTTGTCCTTTGGTTGGGGCATTCAACCCATTTACATTTAAGGTAATCATTGATAAGTATGATCCCATTGCCATTTACTTTTTTGTGTTGAGTTTGATTTTATAAACCTTTTCTGTGTTTCCTGTCTAGAAAAGATACTTTAGCATTTGTTGAAGAGCTGGTTTGGTGATGCTGAATTCTCTCTGCTTTTCCTTGTCTGTAAAGCTTTTGATTTCTTCTTCATATCTGAATGAGATCCTTGCTGGATATAGAAATTTGGTTGTAGGTTTTTCTCTTTCATCACTCTAAGTATGTCCCACCATTCCCTTCTTTCCTGAAGATTTTCTATTGAGAGATCAGCTGTTATCCTTATAGGAATCCCTTTGTATATTATTTGTTGCTTTTCCCCTGCTGCTTTTAATATTTGTTCTTTGTGTTTGATCTTTGTTAGTTTGATTAATATGTCTTGGGGTATTTTGCCTTAGATTTATCCTGTTTGGGACTCTCTGGGTTTCTTGAACTTGGGTGGCTATTTCCTTCCCCATTTTAGGGAAATTTTCAACTATTATCTCCTGAAGTATCTTCTCATGCCCTTTATTTTTGTCTTCTTCTTCTGGGACACCTAGGATTCGAATGTTGGGGTGTTTAACATTGTCCCAGAGTTCTCTGAGATTGTCCTCATTTCTTTTAATTCTTTTTCTTCTATGCTTTATTTATTTTCACCATTCTATCTTCTACCTCACTTATCCTCTCTTCTACCTCAGTTATTCTACTGCTGATTCTCTCCAGAGTGCTTTTGATCTCAGTTATTGCATTATTCATTGACTCTTCTTTATTTCCTCTAGGCCCTTGTTAAACATTTCTTGCATCTTCTCAATCCTGTCTCTAGTCTATTTATCTGTAACTCCATTTTATTTTCAAGATGTTGGATCATCTTTACTATCATTATTCTGAATTCTTTTTCAGCTAGCCTTCCTATCTTCTCTTCTTCTGTTTGGTTTGGTGGGTGTTTATGGTGTTCTTTTACCTCCTGAATATTTCTCTGCCTTTTCATTTTGTTTAGATTGCTGTGTTTGGGGGTGCCCTTTCTGTAAGCTGGAAATTCGTGGTTCCTCTTTATTGTGGAGTCTGCTCCCTGTGGGTGGGGTTGGACTAGTGGCTGGTCAAGGTTTCCTGGTTGGGGGAGCTTTCAGTCTGTTTTCTGATGGGTGGAGCTGGATCTCTTTTCTCTGGAGTGCAATGAAATGTCCGGTAGTGAGTTTTGAGGTGTCTATGGGTTTGGCATGGCTTTGGGCAGCGTGTCTTCTAATGCTCAGGGATGTGTTCCTGCTTTGCTGGAGAATTAGTATGGTATGTCTTCCACTGGAAATTGTTGGCTCCTGGGTGGAGCATGGTTTTAGTGTGGGTATGGAGACTTTTGTCTATTAATATTCCATGAAATCAGGAATTGTCTGACATTCTCAAGTTCTGGAGTTAAGCCTCATGCCTCTGGCTTTCAGCCCTTCTCTTACAGTAGACTCAAGACTCCTCCATCTATACAGCACAGATGATAAAACATCTAGGTTAATGGTGAAACAATTCTCCACAGTGAGGGACACCCAGAGAGATTCACAGAGTTACATAGAAAAGAGAAGAGAGAGAAGGGAGATAGAGGTGACCAGGAGAAGAAGAGGGTGAGTCAAAAGGGGAGAGAGCAGTCTAGCCAATAATCAGTTCCCTAAGTGTTCTCCACAGCCCAGAATATCCAGAGAGATCCACAGAGTTAAGTAGAATAGAGAAGGCGAGGAATGAGATAAAGGTGACCCAGGGGAGGAAAAGGAGAGTCAAAAGGGAAGAGAGCAATTGAGATAGTAATCACATCCCTATGTGAAAATGGATACTGAAGATTAGATTCTTAAAGGTAGAAAATTGATAACAAGTACCAAATAGAAAATATTAAAAATCTAGACTAATGGTTAGACTCTCAAAAATACAATATAAAAAATACAAAACAAAATCAATCACATACACACACAATATATACATATATATATATATATATATATATGAAATTTGCTTTAAAAATAGGGTCTTTTTTGCAAGGCAATAGTCATTTATAAAAATGAAAATTAAAAGAGTAATAAGGAACTTAAATTTTTAAAAAATTTAAAATTGATAATAGTAAAAATATACCTAGGAATTTCTCTGGAGCTGTTGTGGGTGGCGTGGGGTCAGTTCAGTTTCAGATAGCTCCCTGTTCCAGCCTGTATTTGTTCTCAAGGTCTATGGGCCCCCTCCAATATACAGTTAATGTTAACTATGGGGTTTTACTCTGTTACACCTGTCAGTTCCAGAGTGGTTCCCTGGTTCTCTCTTCTTTGTTTATTTTGGCTTCTTCTGTTTGCAAGCCTTTTCAGTGTTTAATTTCCACCTTGATACAAGGGGTCAAAGGTGGTCACTTATTTAGGCCCACTAGTTCAGTTGTCTGGTGGGGAAGGAGGGACACTGCAAACAAATATCATAGGTGTGTGTGGGGAGTGTTTGCACTGTATGGACCACACTGGGTTTGTCACAGCTCAAGGTGGCATGTGCTTCCCTGGTCTACACTGCTCAGGCTCCAGGGTACTCTGCAAGGGCACTATCCCAAGTGGACTCTGCATTTCATGCACTTCCCAGATCTAAGCCGCTCAGGTTCTTGGGTACCCCACAAGAGCACAGACCTGGTTGGGCTTGCGTTTTGTGCCCTTCCCAGATCGGAGTAGCTCAGGCTACTCCCAGGTGCTTGAGGAGTTCACTATCCCAGGTGGGCCATGCATCTTAATCACCTCCCCAGTCCTGGCTGCTCGGTTTCCTGGGTGAACCATGAGAGCGCTGTCTCAGGTGTGCCATGTGTCTCCTCTGGGGAACTGATCTCAGGCTGCGACCCTTCTGGCAGATGTCAACCATCCAGGATTCCAGGAAGACGTGGTTAGCAACTGGGAACCTGCTCACAGTTTGGTGGAAGATGCCGTCTCTGGGGCCGAGATTGGAGCAGCTCCTTGCCTACCAGCTCTGACTGTCCCCACTTGCCTCTCTGCCTCTGGTGGGAGAGGGGCCTTTATGCAGCTGGCCAGCTCTCCTTTGGTGTTTGCTCAATCTTTTGTTCTGTGAGTGTGCCAGGCTGCACGTTAGAGCCTTTTACAGGACAGTTCTCTCTCTCTCTTTTTTTTTTTTTGTCTCTCTGGTGATCCCTCAATTTGGGCTGCTATCTCCTGTTAGCTCCCTCAGATGGTCTTCAGGGCATTCAGGCCTGGTCCTAACCCTAAGGACCGATGATGCAGCCTGTGCCTCCCTGCCCAGCCCCTTTCACTGCTGCTGCCTCAAGCATCTGGGCTACTTCGCTGGCAGTTGTGGTTAGACGTGTATTCTGTGGGGTTGTTTTTTTTCCTGGTTATGTTACCCTCTGAGATGCCAAAACTCCCCACAGACCCACCTGTGAGAGGGTTTCCTACTGTGCTGAAACTTCTTCTTCATGACTCCCTCCTCAGGATGGGTCTCCATCCCTAACTCTTCTGCTTCTCTTTTTTGTCTTTCATATTGTGTCCTACCTCCTTTTGAAGATAACAGGCTGCCTTTTTGGGTGCCTGGTGTCCTCGACAGCATTCAGAAGTTGTTTTGTGGAAGTTGCTCAACATTCAAATGATCTTTTGCTAAATTTGTAGGGTAGAAAGTGATCTCTCCGTCCTCTTTCTCTGCCATCTTGGGACCATCCCCTCCAATTTCAGTATTATTGCCTGGGAAATCTCAAGGATAGATGAGGCTGGTGGGCTACAGTCCATAGGGTCTCAAAGAATCGGACATGACTGAGTATACACACACACACACACACACACACACACACACACACACACACACACAGAGGGATAAAGGGCTCTGACTGTTCTTATTGATCAATGCAGTTCAGCTAAAAGGCAGAGCTATTTTATTGGAAGTTAAAAGTTTTGCAGTTGCTGTTTGACAGGGCTTTACTTTTGACTCTGAGAATTTACTTTTCAAAACTGCTTGAAAAGTCATAGTGCTCTATTTGATAATATCCTCATGGCAAGAAAAAGCTGATGTGGATTACAAGAAAGTCTTGTGTAGTTCTAGAAATAAACTTTAAGTTCTGGCAGAATCTGGTTCAATAAGTATGAACTCAGTCAGTTCAGTCGCTCAGTCCTGTCCAGTCTTTGTGGTCCGATGGACTGCAGCAGGCCAGGCTTCCCTGTGCATCACCAACTTCCAGAACATGCTCAAACACATGTACATCGAGTCGGTGATACCATCCAAACATCTCATCCTCTGCGTCTCCTCCCCTCAGTCTTTCCCAGCATCATCAGGTTCTTTTCTAATGTGTCAGCTCTTTGCTTCCGGTGGCCAAAGTATTGGAGCATCAGCTTTATATGAATGAATATAAAGGACTGATTTATGAATATTCAATTAATATTCAGGACTGATTTCCTTAAGGATTGACTGGATCTCTTTGCTATCCAAGGGACTCTCAAGAGTCTTCTTCAACACCACAGTTCAAAAGCATCAGTTCTTCAGCACTCAGCCTTCTTTATGGTCCAACTTTCACATCCATACATGACTACTGAAAAAGCCATACTTTGACTAGATGGAAATTTGTTGGCAAATTTTAATATGCTGTCTAAGTTTGTCATAGCTTTTCTTTTAATTTCATGGCTGCAGTCACCATCTGCAGTGATTTTGGATTAATTAATGAAAATAAAATAGGGATTTTCAACTTTACATCTCTTGAAATGGGAAAACTTTATTAATGGTGTTTGTCTACCATAAATGATTTCAAATCTTTGAGAACAAAATTCATCTATGCAAACATATATAAAATTAGTGATTATCTAAAAATGCAATTGCAGATATATAAGAGTTAAATTCAGCAAAGAACTTCTATGTCTTTTTGATATTATACAAGGTACATTGGCGGATATTTTTCATCTTAATACCTCAAATCTTAAGTTACATAAATACATTAGAAACATTTAAAAACAAAATCTAAGTGAAAATTCTGTGAAGTGAACATTTCTGTATTTTACAGTCTTAAATCCCTTCACAGTTTATATTTAAACTTTAATTTGATATGTTTTGTCTTATTTGATTCCCTCCCCCACAAAACTAAAACTTGAGTAGTTAATGATACTGGTTTTTAGGGATAAAATTATGAGCTGAACTCTAGTACTCTTGACTGGAGAATCCCATGGACAGGAGAGCCTGTAGGAGGCTACAGTCCATGGGGTCGCAAAGAGTCAGATATGACTGAAGCAACATTGAGTGCCCAGTCATTTAATATGCAACATTAAATTCCCAGGGCTTCTCTGGTGGCTCAGATGGGAAAGAATCTGTGTGCAATGAGGGAGACTCTGGTTCGATCCCTGGGTTGGGAAGATTCCCTGGAGGAGTGCACGGCAACCCACTCCAGTTTTCTTGCCTGGAGAATCCCCATGGACAGAGGAACCTGGTGGGCTACAGTCCATAGGGTTGCAAAAAGTTGGACACAACTGAGCAATTAAGCACAGTACAGGAAATTCCCAGGGCCTATACTTAAAGTTAGATCATCTAATATGCTATTATTTCACTTTTTGCATAGCTTACAAGAAAAGACAATGACAGCTTTAGTTGCCTAATTTAGATAAACATTTCAAATCGCATAGGTACATATTGACTATAAAAATATATGAGAACAAAAATATGAAATAAAGATAGATTTTCTGAGTTAAACTTATGTATTCAATTTTAAATCCTTGCTTTTTGGGAAAATGTTAGAAACAACCATTAGTTGGATATTATGGTGAATGATATTATGGAGAAACGCTGGGCTGGAAGAAGCACAGCTGGAATTAAGATTGCCAGGAGAAATATAAATAACCTCAAATATGCAGATGACACCACTCCTATGGCAGAAAGTGAAGATGACCTAAAAAGCCTCTTGATGAAAGTGAAAGAGGAGAGTGAAAAAGTCGGCTTAAAGCTCAGCATTTAGAAAACTAACATCATGGCATCTGGTCTCATCACTTCACGGCAAATAGATGGGCAAACAGTGGAAACAGTGTCAAATTTTATTTTGGGGGGCTCCAAAATCACTGCAGGTGGTGACTGTAGCCATGAAATTAAAAGATGCTTACTCCTTGGAAGGAAGGTTATGACCAATCTAGACAGCATATTAAAAAGCAGAGACATTACTTTGCCAACAAAAGTCTGTCTAGTCAAGACTATGGTTTTTCCAGTAGTCATGTATGGATGTGAGAGTTGGACTATAAAGAAAGCTGAGTGCATAAGAATTGATGCTTTTGAACTGTGGTGTTGGAGAAGACTTTTGAGAGTCCCTTGGACTGCAAGGAGATCCAACCAGTCCATCCTAAAGGAGATCAGTCCTGGGTGTTCACTGGAAGGACTGGTGTTAAAACTGAAACTCCAATACTTTGGCCACCTCTTTCGAAGAGTTGATTCATTGGAAAAGACCCTAATGCTGGGAAGGATTGGGGGCAAGAGGAGAAGGGGAAGACAGAGGATGAGATGGCTGGATTGTATCATTGATTCGATGGACATGGGTTTGGGTAGACTCCGGGAGTTGATGATGGATAGTGAGGCTTGGCGTGCTGTGATTCATGGTGTTACAAAGAGTCGGACACAACTGAGCGACTGAACTGAACTGAACTGATGGTGAATGAATATACAATAAATTACACTCTTCCAAACCTTTCTTCCTCTTATTAGTTGCAATATCTTGGAAACTATGCTTAAAGTGTGGCTTAAAATGTAGGGATAAATCACCATGTAAATGTACCTTGCCTATAAGTAATATCTGTTAGTGTCTAAACATGTTCTACTTGTAAAAATATCTGATGATTATAAATTCTAATAGGATATCTGGAAAAAGATAACTTTCAGTGGTTAAAATTGTTTTATTCTCTTCAAGATATTTCTAAAATTTTTCTCAGTTACCATATAAAAAGAAAAGTAAATCTAGTGACTTAGTTTATTAGTATTGTTCTTTCTGTTCTACTGACTTCAAATTTCCTTCAGTCTTACTGTTCAGGAAAAAAGTAAGGCATGGAGTAAGGAAAGGCTCCCAAAGAAGCTTGGATAGTGAGTTTCCCCACCAAATAGCAAACATTAAATAATCATATTTGTGCCAAGTCGCTTCAGTCGTGTCGGATTCTTTGTGACCCTACAAACTATAGCCAACCAGGTTCCTCTGTCCTTCAGATTCTCCAGGCAAGAATATTGGAGTGGGTTCCCATGCCCTCCTCCAGGGGATCTTCCCAACCCAGGGTTAGAACTTGAGTGTCTTGAGTCTCCTGCATTGGCAAGCAGATTCTTTACCACTAGTGCCACCTAGGAAGCTCACAGTAATGATAACAATAACAATAACCTATTAATCACTGTTCAGTGAAGTTTGTGGAAAATAACAAACTGGAAAAGTTGCCTCAGGTTGCCACACTAATACTAAAATAGGTATTAAAACGTCATGAATGTAAGCAGTTATTTTTTGCTCAGTTCTCCCTGAAATGAATTACATATACCTACATACCTACATATATATATGCTGCTGCTGCTGCTGCTAAGTTACTTCAGTCGTGTCCGACTCTGTACGACCCCATAGATGGAAGCCCACCAGGCTTCCCCATCCCTGGGATCCTCCAGGCAAGAATACTGGAGTGGGTTGCCATTTCCTCCTCCAATGCATGAAAATGAAAAGTGAAAGTGAAGTCGCTCAGTCGTGTCCGACTTGTAGAGATCCCATGGACTGCAGCCTACCAGGCTCCTCCTTCCATGGGATTTTCCAGGCAAGAGTACTGGAGCGGGATGCCATTGCCTTCTCCAACATACATATATATATATATATATATTTACAAGCAAATACTTCGACAACTGAGACATAGAAAATTAAACGATAAAACCTTTAATGCAAAATGTGTGGCCATTGGCCATAATATCAAAGTATAACACTGGTATTGCTGTCCAATATTTAAGTTTCATTCTATTGTATTTCACTATAAGAAAAATTCTTGGGTGTGTGTGTGCGCACGAGGGCTCACACACTCAGTCGTGTCTAACTCTGTGACTCCATGGACTGTAACCCTCCAGGCTTCTCTGTCTATGGGATTTCCCAGGCAAGAATGCTGGAGACGGTTGCCATTACCTTCTCCCGGCAATCTTCCCTACCCAGGCATCGAACCTGTCTGTCATGTCTCCTACATTGGCAGGTGAGTTCTTTACCAGTTGAGCCAGCATGGAAAGGGCAAATTAAATGCAAGCACCCATCTCCTTCCAAGAGGATTTTTGACAAAAGGAAAAAAAAGTATTTCTGATAAATGACCCTCATGCTCTACAGGCTTTAAATGGAGAAGAGCAAATAGAAATGGAGTTTTACCTCAATGTTATACATAATCCACGTAAGTCAAGACCTATAGCTTAATTTCAAATCTTTGCCTTTTTAGAATTCTTAAGCTGTAACATGGTAACACTGTGTGGCAAATTGTTGTTCAGGTATTATGGGACACGAACATGCAATAAATTATATACTGTTCCTTTTGGCATTCCCAACCTCTGGGTAATTAAGATATAAGGAAATACATGTCTTGGGCATGATCATTGGAAATCAAGTTCTTGGTTCTTTTTTGAAAACTGATGGTTCATTTTGTCTAATTGCCTCAGGGAAGTAAGGACCTATTTACCATGATCTTCACACTACATAATGGTACCATCTCTTAAAAATATAACACCGCTTGTTTGGGGAATTTTGTATCAGGCTTGATAATACAATACAAGGATTAATCAGATAAACTCTTTAGGATGTTCAAAATCATTATGAATAAGATAAAATTCATTTGAGTTTCAAAATGTCCTCTTTTAATTCTGATAGAACATGGATCATACATTAATTATTGCTGACTTAATTTTATTTAGATAGCTTATTTCATGCTTAGCCCATTCTACTTGTATTTATATTTGACCCCTTTGTGTACATTTAGTTCAGGGGGATAGTGGCTATGTTATTAAATTTATTTTACCTTGGTGACTGGTCTTGCAATTGATGGTTACCAAATAACTCCTCTTCTCTGGCCAGAGATTGGATGTTGAATAGACAAACCTGACTTTAGGCTAATGTTGCTGGGAGATTTGAATGCAGAGTTCCAAAGAATATCAAGGCGAGACGAGAAAGCCTTCCTCAGTGATCAGTGCAAAGAAATAGAGGAAAACAATAGAATGGGAAAAACTGGAGATCTCTTCAAGAAAATTAGAGATACCAAGGGAACATTTCATGCAAAGATGGACTCAATAAAGGACAGAAATGGTATGGACATAACAGAAGCAGAAGATAAGAAGAGGTGGCAAGAATACACAAAAGAACTGTACAAAAAAGATCTTCATGACCCAGATAATCATGATGGTATGATCACTCATCTAAAGCCAGACATCCTGGTATGTGAAGTCAAGTGGTCCTTAGGAAGCATCACTGTGAATAAAGCTAGTGGAGGTGATAGAATTCCAACTGAGCTATTTCAAATCCTAAAAAAATGATGCTGTGAAAGTGCTGCACTCAATATGCCAGCAAATTTGGAAGACTCAGCAGTGGCCACAGGCCTGGAAAAGGTCAGTTTTCATTCCAAAGAAAGGAAATGCCAAGGAATGTTCAAACTACCACACAGTTGCACTCATCTCACATACTAGTAAAGTAATGCTCAAAATTCTCCAAGTCAGGCTTCATTAGTATGTGAACCATGAACTTCCAGTTATTCAAAGTGGATTTAGAAAAGGCAGAGGAACCAGAGATCAAATGCCAACATCCCCTGGATCATCAAAAAAGCAAGAGAGTTCAAGAAAAACATTTAGTTCTGCTTTATTGACTATGCCAAGCCTTTGATTGTGTGGATTACCACAAGCTATGGAAAATTCTTATAGTGATGGGAATACCAGACCACATGACCTGCCTCTTGAGAAATCTGTAAGCAGGTCAGGAAGCAACAGTTAGAACTGGACATGGAACAACAGACTGGTTACAAATAGGAAAAGAAGCACGCCAAGGCTGTATATTGTCCCTCTGCTTATTTAACTTCTATGCAGAGTACATCATGAGAAATGCTGGGCTGGATGAAGCACAAGCTGGAATCAAGATTGCTGGGAGAAATATCAATAACCTCACATACGCAGATGACACCACCTTTATGGCAGAAAGTGAAGAACTAAAAAGCCTCTTGATGAAAGTGAAAGAGGAGAGTGGAAAAGCTGGCTTAAAGCTCAATATTCAGAAAACTAAGATCATGGCATCTTAGTCCCATCACTTCATAGCAAATAGACAGAGAAACAATGGAAACAGTGAGAGTCTTTATTTTGGGGGGCTCCAAAATCACTGCAGATGATGACTGCAGTCATGAAATTAAAAGACACTCCTTGGAAGAAAAGTTATGATCAAGCTAGATAGTATATTATAAAGCAGAGACATTATTTTGCCAACAAAGGTCCATCTAGTCAAAGCTATGGCTTTTCCAGTAGTTATGTATGGATGTGAGAGTTGGAACATAAATAAAGCTGAATGCCAAAGAACTGATGCTTTTGAACTGTCGTGCTGGAGAAGACTTTTGTGAGTCCATTGGATTGCAAGGAGATCCAACCAGTTAATCCTAAAGGAAATCAGTCCTGAATATTCATTGGAAGGACTGATGCTAAAGCTGAAACTCCAAAACTTTGGCTACCTGATGCGAAGAATTGATTCATTTGAAAAGACCCTGATGATGGGAAAGATTGAAGGCAGGAAGAGAAAGGGACGACAGAGGATGAGATGGTTGGATGGCATCATCGACTCAATGGATATGAGTTTGAGTAAATTCCGGGAGTTGGTGATGGACAGGGAGGCCTGGCAGTGTTGCAGTCCATGGGGTCGCAAAGAGTCGGACACGACTGAGCGACTGAACTGAACTTCTGGGAGATGGCACTTGCTCAGATCTTT
This sequence comes from Antilocapra americana, assembly GCA_007570785.1. Taxonomy (NCBI): domain Eukaryota; kingdom Metazoa; phylum Chordata; class Mammalia; order Artiodactyla; family Antilocapridae; genus Antilocapra; species Antilocapra americana. The sequence continues at coordinate 22,614,664 of ML662442.1, forward strand.
GAAACAAAACCAGTGTCTCTCCTGTTGTTTTTGTCTCTTCTCTCTCTCTCCTTTTTTTCCCATCTCCCTTACTGAATGTGATACATTTAACAACACACATTCCTGGGCTTGCCTGGTGGTTCAGTGCTAAAGAATCTGCATGCCGGTGCAGGAGACCCAGGGCTGATCCCTGCTTCAGGAAGACATCGCATGCCGTGGAGCGACTACACCCATTTACCATAACTATTGAGCCTGTGCTCCAGAGTCCAGGGGCCACAGCTACTGAAGACCACATGCCCTAAAGCCTATGCTCCACAACAAGAGAGACGTCACTGTGCACTACAACTAGAGAGTGGTCACTGCTTTCTGCAACTAGAGAAAAGCCTGCATAGCAACTGAGACCCAACACAGCCAAAAGTGAATAAATAAATACTTTTTTTAAAAAAAGACACCTTTCCCATTGTCTGGGGGTCACCATATTATTATATGTAGGGAAGTAAAATTTATACTTAGGAAGTAAGTCATGATATTGTTAAGAATAAAAGACATATAAAATAAATGATTAGTACCACACTATGAAGAAATAACAGAAGAAAAATATAAGCATGGCAGTTATTGTTTATGTAAAGATTTACTTAGATGAGGGCTTCCCTGGTTGCTCAGACAGTAAAGAATCTGCCTGCAATGCAGCAGACCCAGGTTTGATCCCTGAGTTGGGAAGATCCCCTGGAGAAGGAAATGGCTTTCTTGCCTGGAGAATTTCCTGGTCACAGGAGCCTTGGGGGCTACAGTCCACGGGGTCACAAAAAGTTGGACACGACTCAGTGACCAACAGTTTCACTTTCTTGACTTAGATGAAGACTTGAATTGTTTCCTTAAAAATACATTTAATTTGAACAATGGATAAAAAGAGATCTAAAGCAATCATAGAAAAATGAAAGATGAAAATGGGATGTAGACTACAGGACTGAATGGGGATGGTGAGGAAACCAGCTTGATTCAAGCTATATCCTTTCATTGCAAAGTTTAGATTGACAGGAAAATGGCGCTTTCTGAATTCCTAACTTTATACTTTGTGAACATTAACTCAACTGCTAGTGCCCCTGTTGTTGGCAATTTGTGGTGAGGAAGTGGAGAATATGTCAGTTATGCTTCTGTTTCACTTCATTGGAGAAACTGTCCCTCTTTTCAGTAGAATCTTGGTAGGACTGTAATCATTAAAACCTGCCCACAGCTGTAGGAATGAGCTTATCACTGAGGTTGAACCAATTATTGCTCTGAATTGTTTTGGACACAATCATAGTTCCAGTGATGGCATATATCTCAGAAAAATGTCAAGGACTTTTCAGGGACTAATACATAGACGCTGGAAGAAAGAGTCAGTATTCCCAGAAAGATAAAGTTCTGGTTCTACCAGAGTCCATATCGCTTACCATGTGGAGAAAGTTAGCCCACAGAGTGAAGTCAGGCAAAGCAGGAAAGTAGGGAGATGGAGAAATTGAGATGACCTCAGTACCCACATTTGAGCTTCCAGTTCCAATTGTGCCTGCAGGCAATAAGTTCTGCTGTGATTTCCTAGTTACATGAAGCAATATATCCCCTTCAGCTTGGCTTCAGAGTCTGTCACTTAACCAGCAGAATCTTAATTAGTACTATGAGTCAGCCACCAGGGAAAGGATTAAAATACTAACAGGATCATGACACAGATCACAGACAGTAGTTTTATTTTTATTTATATGTTATTAATGCTCCACAAGTGTGAATATGAGGTCAAGAGAGCTTGGTGGCCAAGAACTGGCTTAAGGTAATCAATTGCTCGGCACTTGGATTGGCTTTGATATAATTGAGTAAAAATTAAGGAGTCAAACAACAGTATAGCAGGATCTCTTCATTTTGCTAATCTAATAAATGAATCCAAGACAATTGGCCTCTTTCTGTAATTGTGTTCAGTCTACTTTGTCACTTAAGAGGTTATTTTTTATAATTTTATTTATTTATTCATTTACCTGTATATTTATTTATTTTTTGGCTGTGCTGGGCCTTCGTTGCTGCTTGGTCTTTCCTCTAGTTGCAGTCAGCAGGGGCTACTCTCTAGTTGTGATGTGCGAGCCTCTGATTGTGGTGTCTTCTCTCTTCTTGTGGAGTACAGGCTCCAGGGCACAAGGGCTTCAGTAGCAGCGGCCCCTGAGCTCTACAGCGTAGGCTCAATAGTTGGGGCGTGCATGGGCTTATTTGCTCCAAGGCATGTTGGAAGCTTCCTGGATCAGGGAATCAAACCTGTTTCTCCCACACTGACAGGAGGATTCTTTAGCAGGGAAGTCCAAGAGATCATTTTTAAATAAATAAAGTTTTAGGTTTTAGGAAATAAAAATATGACGCTTTTAAAAATAAACATATTCCAGAAACAAAGACATTAGCATGCAGGTTGTAATATGAATAAAATTCTACCTTCTCACCTCTTGGCTCTGTGTATATACTATCAACACAGCAGATAATTTCAGTGAGTCCACTGGGTGGGTTAAAAACATCAGCCAAATAGTCTGGCTATCTGGCGCCAAGAAAACAAAATGACTGTTGATGGGACAAAGTTTTCCTGTTTGAATAAGTAGTTGTGTCATTACCCTAACAGCTTAATAAAAGATGGGGCAATTCCCAATGACAAGAGCATATAAAACCTCACACTGAAAGGTTAGATTGCTTAGCAAGGAATTTTTGATGCCAAGACAACTTGACTTCAGGTGTGTTGTGTATAATGTATATATGTTTATGAGAACAAATTTCAAACACTATACTTTTTACTGGTGGGCAAACCTGTTCTAAATAGCTTAACAAACATTTAAATCCAAGATGGGGGAAAAAAAAAAAACCCTCCCCATCGCTAGTGTACAATTAAAATACCGAGTCCCAGCAGTTGTTGTAATCACAATGCAATTTGATACCAAGTGTGGAAAGATCTACTTTGGGGGATGGGGGTTTGAGAGCTGTCAGGAGACTTGCTCCTTTGGCAGTGATTAACAGTTTGGTAACGAGGGTCTGTTGTGTAGCGGTGAGAATCCAAACACTGTGTCAAATGATTAGCTGCTCTTTTTGTGACCCCAGAGTCCACAGCAGCCCTGGAGCTGAAAGAGAGAGAGGGAAAGAGCAAGAGAGTGAGAGAAGCTGAAAGAGATTGACAAAGGATTCCAAGATTCTTACCTTTATACAAAGACATAAGGTGATTTTCTAATTTGGTCAGTCCACCAATCCCATACCCTCTGCCTCCAAAAAGAAACTCTGGTAGCATCATCTGATAGTAATAAAAAAAATAACCCAACCAAATACAAACAGAAGAAATTTAGGACAACAGGTTCAGGATTTGAATCTATTAATAAAATATCTTTTTTAACTAAAAAAACAAAATGCAACTTGAAAAAGCAGTAACTTATTTAATTGTGGTTTTCAAAACAGCTTAACCATAGATTCAATTATCATGGAAAGTTTCTCATTTACCCATCATTTTTATCCCTTAAAAAGTGATCTCTTAACTCAACCTTATATAAAATAAACAAAGTGAAAAAGAAATTAATTCCTTGGGAAGATCTAAGAAGGGAAAAAAAAGGCTGACTGTAAGCTTCAGTGTCTTTATATTTATTGGCTTGAGGTCTGTTATGAGACATCTTGGATATTGTATCCATAATGTCTGTAGTTTTTTCCTTAGGTACATATCCAGAGCTATGTTGTTCATGAAACACAGAAATACCTGGGTGTGAATTCCTTATCTATCAATTATTGTGACCTTGGGAACTTATTTGACCTTGATTTCCAATAATAATACTGCAATAATACCTTTTCTCTTGCACTTCTTGCAAAGATTGAATGAAATAACATAGTGTCTGATACATAAAAAATCATGAAAAGATATCAGGACCATTTCTTTTTCCTTTTGCTCTACTCAATTTAAGATAGCTTTATGATTATTATTAATTTGATTAATTTTGAGGTAAAGTGCACATTTTTCAAAATATATTACCTTTAAGTATGAAGCTTATTTACTACTGTACTTTGATGTATTTCAAATTTTTAATGAAACAAAGAATGAGTAAGAATTTTTGCCTAAGCAACAACAAAGGAAAAAAACAATTTTAGATAGGGGTAAATATATCAATCATCAAGGCTCTTTTGTTAAAATATGACTATAAACAAACTTTAGTGTAAATTTTAGCTGAACATAAAATGTTAATGAAGAAAGTACAAGACTCACATGGATGTGCAAACCCCAGAAAATGTCCAAAGTGGATTTTGGCTAAAGTCGCCTGGACAGTTGCCTGGGTAATACAAAGCCAAAGCAAAGAGAAGCTGGGCCAAAGGAAGCCTAAGTACATAAACATGAAACTACTGAACTCTGAGGAAATTAGTGAACGAGTTAAATCCTGATCCAGGAGCTCTCTGTTCATTTTTATCAGGGGGATATTCTCATCTAAGCAGGCATCTGGTTTTCATGTTTTGCAGAAAGGTCTAAAGCTGGTGGGGGATGTTGATAGTGAGAGAGGCTACGCCTGTGTGGGGGCAGAGAACATATGAGAAATTTCTGTACCTTCTCCTCAGTTTTGTTGTAAACTTTTAACTATTCTACAAAACAAAGTCTGAATTTTTTTATTAAATCTATGAGTATTAAAATGGTAAGCATGGATATATTCAAACACTGATTCCCTTTCCTCCAGTATAAACCATTCATTTATGAATTAATTAAATCTTATTATATTTTATACAATTTAGACACTTTCCTGAAGTAGAATAAATAATCCCTGTCTTGAAAAGGAACTTTATCTTTGCTGTAAACAGATTTTTAAAATTTGCCCTCTAATTTGACATTTTTAATATTGAGTCCACAGACCTGGTCTGGGTATAGAATTCAGCATATCTATGTTAGGAAAAAATTCTTTTTTTTTTTTTTTTTAACTATCCTCTAAGAAATTTAGAGTTTTCTTGCATTGGGAATGTGGTGAGTATCATAGCTATCTTTATAGCATATTATGGTTGTTGCAGATACATTGTATTATCACTGTGGTCATTGTCATTTAGAAATTATGGTATTTATTAGTTTGCCAGTGGAGTACACAGAAAAAATAAGCATAAATATCCCTGAATTAAACCCATATATTTACATTTGTCTAAATTCATGAAAAATGTTTAAACTTGGTGGATGTATTGGGTTAGTAAAAGGAGGACATTTCCCTGTACCTTCCCCAATGTATATTAACCCAACAATTTACAAACTCATTCATATTGTCCTCTGTAAAGCATTTCAACAACAGACCATGAGGTTAGGGACCGCTGTTTCTTTTAAAGCCCTAAAAGTGCCTTGAACAATCTTAACTAGAGTTTGATTATAGAGTACTGGCAACATTTGCCCTAGGCAAAACTGTAAATTGATTCTGTTCCATAAAGCCCTTCTTTCCCATACAGTATGCGCCAATCTGCTGGTCAAAATTTGGAAAACACGAATGTAGAAATTTAGGTAATTATGTTAAATCTCAATTGTCTTCATGATATATAAGAGAGTAGGATAAATGAGAATCTTCGGCTTTAGACGAACTGTCAAGAGGATAAAAGGGCATAAATGAGATCATCCTAGTAAGAAAAAAAACTAAACAAGGTGGTATTTCCTAAAAATTAAAGAAACTCTGTTATATTAAAGAAAAGCTCTCGCTCCATTATTCACTAACTACTGAGCTGAATGTGTTTAATCATGAAAATCGTGTATTTAGGGTCGAATTTTGTAGTGCCAATAAATATATTTCCAAATCTAATCACTAACTAATGATGAGTTCACATACCCCAAAATTACCTCAAGCTTTTCACATTGCAGGCAACTGAAGTATTTTCAGAACATGTTAGCATTGGAAAGAAATATTTTCAGCAGATGAATTCTTGGTAGGGCTTTCCTTTTGGTTAAGAGGAATTTTTTTTGCCCTGGAATGAAGAGAACTGACTGCTGACTGAGAATCGCCTTTTGTTTCAAACAATGGCAAATCACTGAACCTCTCAGGTGTAATGAAGAGTGATGTAGATGAACCCAGAAATTGTCATACAGAGTGAAGTAAGTCCGAAAGAGAAAAACAAATATCACATATTAACGTTTATATATGGAATCCTGAAAAACAGTGTTGATGAACCTATTTCCAGGGCAGGAATAGAGACAGACATGGAGAACAGGCTTATGGGCAGAGAGCGGGAAGAAAAGAGTGGGATGAATTGAGAGAGTAGTATTGACATATATACACTATTGTATGTGAAATAGCTAGTGGGAAGATGCTGTATAACACAGGAAGCTGAGTCCAGTGCTCTGTGATGACCTAGAGGGGTAGGATGATGGGCTGTGTGGGAAGGAGGCTCAAGAGGGAGGGGATATATGTATACATATAACTGATTCATGGTGTCGTGCAGCAGAAACTAATACAACATTGTAAAGCAATTATCTTCCCATTAATTTTTTTTTTTAGTTCAGTTCAGTTCAGTAGCTCAGCCGTGTTCCACTCTGCGACCCAACTATCTGCAGCACGCCAGGCTTCCCTGTCCATCACCAACTCCCTGAGCTTGCTCAAACTCATGTCCATCAAGTCCATGATGCCATCCAACCATCTCATCCTCTGTCGTCCCCTTCTCCCTCCTGCCCTCAATCTTTCCCAGCATCAGGGTCTTTTCCAGTGAGTCACTTCTTTGCCTCAGGTGGCCAAAGTATTGGAGTTTCATTGACTTTTTTAAAAAGCATATTAAAACTCCAAAACTGTGTTGTTTCTATGACATCCAAAATAGAGGTACCCAAAAGTGTTTGTTAGAAGCTTCCACCCCCATGACATATTTTCATTTAAAAAATCAAAAGCAGCTAAGAAATTTATTTTTCCATCTTGTATATAGGACACTCAACCTTACTCAGTGTTTTATGACTGTTTCCTTATATTTTGGGGGCAAAATTTCTGCTTAGAGGAAAGTTTTTCTTCATAAAAGGGCTGACAGGCAGGGTGGTAAAACTAATGCTGTTGCTTTCCTTCTCTGGAGACCAGTTTAGCCACACATTCTTTTTTTTTTTTCTATGAGGACCCTTGAGATTGACCCTGGAAGCATTTTCATTTCCTCCATTAAATGTGGAAAAGAAAGAGTGGTGGAAAATAGGGCTGGAATTTGTGTTTCTATTTCAACCCACCTAATAATATAAGCTTGTATAAACAATTTTTCACTATTTGTTCTGAGTCAGCTCTCTGGAAAAACAGATAGGTATTATCAGTTGGCCAGTTCTTAGAATAAAAGAGACAGGCTGAAAATCAAAAGTCATTTGAGTGAATTTATGTCATTGAATTACTGTGATGCAATCTTTTAGTTAGAGCCTTGTCTGCATTTCTAACCCCCAAAGTATCAAGTAATAAAAATTGCATAAATCAAAGCAATATCATAGCTTTTTGCTTCTGCTTAGGATATCATTGAGGATATCACATTCACTAAGAAAACAAGCAAATGAAAAACCTTGAGGTCCTGGGCTGTATTTTCAAACACACACTTCTGATACATGAAGATTCTGATGCCTTGCAAAAACAATAAGGTATAATCATGCAATTAGATTCTTGTGAATTATCATGCCCTTAATAACTCCATCGTGCTATATAATAGCTCATTGACCCTTTTATTCATGAGAGCTTGTCATGGATGCTAAGTGCTAGACAAAGATGAACAAGATAGATGACATCTATGCATTCACAGACTTTAAGTTGAAAATTACAGATATAAATGAAGAAATATTCAACATAATTGCATATATTAAGTAAAATGAAAAAGTAAAGCATCCCCCCCAAGGGTAGAGATTGAGCAAGTGTGCAAAGAAGTGGGGGGAGAAGAGGACCAAGGTGGTGGGTGGGGAGGAGGGAACATGTGAGCAGAGAAATGAGCAAAATGAGAGCAGGAGTCATGGGGAAATCAGAGTGAGAGAAGAAGAATTTCAGCAAGAGACAGGAGAGCATGCAAAGGTCCTGAGGCCTGTACAAAGAAAGGTCAAATTGTCTAGACAAAGAACAGGCTGAGTGAGTGGGAAAAGAGATAAGCCTGAGGAAAGGAAGAGATGGGACCACTGAAGGTCTTTTAGACCATCTCTAAGTGTTTGGTTTTGTCCTAAATGTGATCAAGAACTAATAGAGTGCTTTGATGAGGTGGTCAACATTGTCATATTTATGTTTTAAAAGGAATACTTTGACTGCTGGGTTTGAAATATAGCTTCCTTAAGTAGCTTATACTTTGTAAAAGAAGTTATACATCTAAAATCATACTATCTTTAGAAAAAGCAGTGTAATGCTCCCAGAACCATTTTTTACTTCCCTGGTATCAACCCTGGAAATATTTCAAATTACAAAGATATAGGATACACTAATGGGTTGAAACATTGGTAACACTTTAATTCCATTATTCAATGCTCATTTGTTCTGTTCCTTTTCTTTAAGCTCTATGCTGGTTTCATGAAATAGTCACATATATTATTCCTCTGAAATACAAATGGTAGTAAAGTATTGGTGGTAATTATCAATATTATGAAAGACTTAGTTGAAAAACTGCTTTACAGTTACTGTAAAACTTCTAAAATGTAATAGCCTTGGAAATGTCATTATGAAGACTGCAGGAAATCAAAGAAGTTAGGACATCAAATTGTTAAAAGGACCTCTGATTTTACTAGCTTATCAAGTCTCTTCTGATCACCAACTATGTGCCAAACACGGAGCTAACTTTTTGAGGTTGGAATCAATTAAGATATTGCTCTTTGCTTTAAGGTACTCATGATCTATGCACTGAATTGTAGTGAGTGAAACTGAATTTCAACCTGAGAAAATAGGATGAGTAAACATTTCATAAAAACACATGCAAAACAACAAACTTACTTTCCTAGTTTGCCTCCAGTAATTTACAACATTTTTCCTAACAGGATAGAAGAGATACATTTCAATCTGACTCTGTAGTAGGAAGCAGTGATGAGGAGGAATATCCAAAGCATGTCAAAGATGTAACAGAAGCTCTGGGGTTTCGATACAGGACAACACATAACTTAGGTCCTTGATGAGGCAATGTGATGTTACAGAAACACAAATTTCAGAGTCAGATACAGCTCTCTTTCTATGAAATGTTAGAACTAGGGCAGATTTGAAGCCATTCAAGGAAAGTAACAATAAATTATTTTCCAGGTTGCTATGAAGTATAAGTAAATTAACATAGTTCAAGTGGCTTAGATTGCATCGCGACACAAATGGTTCATCCTTTGCATGCTCAGTCATGTCCAGCTCTTTGGGACCTCCATGGACTGTAGCCTGCAGGCTCCTCTGTCCTTAGGATTCTCCAGGCAAGAATACTGAAGTGGGTCACCATTTCCTCCTCCAGGGTATCTTCCCGACCCAGGGATTGAAACTGCATCTCTCGTATTTCCTGCATTGGCAGTCAGATTCTTTATACCACTGAGCCACCTGGGAAGTTCAAATGCCTGAGACTGCATTGCCACATAGCTGGCTAGCTCCCCTTCCAGATGAACAGTAACTGCAAACTTCCTTCTGTGTCACCAGAGTAGTTGAAGCAGTGGACAGCTCTATAGCTGTGCTCACAAAATTGCAATGAATACTAGATCTTGATTATACGATTTACTCACCCCATATGGGTATTGGGGGATTAATTAATTAATACTTGTAAGGCACTTTATAATTCATAGGTCAAAGGCACTTGTGAATGCAAAGTTCCTTTATTAAATGTACCCACCTGCAGGCTAAACTGCTTTCCTTCAGAAACACTGTGAGTCAAGACATGCTTTTTCAGAAAGCAGATTTTCTCATGGTTTCCTTCTGCCACCACTGAAAGAAAAATGCGGTATTTCAATGAGAAATATTACCACATTGCTTGTTCTTGAGGGATTTCCAGGAGAAATACCACAAAAATGCTTTTTTTTGAGAGTATGTGGACTGAAATTCTTATAGATTGAGTAGATATCAAGACAGTTCATATTCGGGGGGTATATATAGTCTGGTTTTATTGTTATTGTTGCTGTTGCTCTAGAAAAGGATGCCACGTGGAAATTCAAGAAATTCCTTTATTTGGTGAAGATACAGGGTGAATGGTCAGCTAATCTGAAAAGCAAATTCCTCTGAAAAATTCTGGAAAAAAATGAAATAGAACTCCCATTTACAAGGTGAAAAATCACTTAAAAGATCAAATAAAGCAATGTCACTGTCAGTAATTAACACATAAGCATACATTTCCTAAAAGATATTTATTTACTGCTGATGGTGGCAATAGATTTTATATCTTCCTTTTAGGAGTCCTCTTCAATAAAGGATGATATTACCATCTTGGTGATTTGATAAGAAAATCATTCTTTCCTCTAGCCTTTCTCTGAATAAAAAAGGCTTTATTAATTTGAGCATAGGTAATGAGTAATTGTTAAATTAACCAGAATCATTCAGAGTAACATTGTCCTAAAATAATGAACTGCATCAGTTTGATTGCATGTCTGTGGTGCTATCTGCTCTCCACTGAGCTCGGCAGTGGAATCTGCCAACAGAAAGGAGACTGTAAATATGTAGAAAGGATTTTGTGTTTAGACACCAAAATCCACACTCTTAGCACTGGTCTTTTGCTGTTCTAGGAGGTTGGGCAAGTTGCTCAGTTTTTCTAACCTTCAGCTTCATAGAACAGAAGATGGAGAGAACAATACAAACCCTTCCATTTTTGGGGAGGATTAGCATAAACAGAATTGTATATAGAAACTGCTCTTAGACTAATAATAACAATGATGCTACTGAAGGTGAAATAATATGGTTATTCAGGAATTTATGGTTCATGTGGGGCAACAAAACAAATCCAAAACCAGATTAAAACAATTAGGAATTATATAAGTAACGTATTATAAAATATTGAAATGATTTCACAGCTATGATCATAGATTTAAAGTTTTGTGATTATTAATAATTAAATTTTACAAACCCAAGTTTATTTATTTGTCGTTTTGGCTGTGCAGGCCCCTGCCCTGGCCCCAGGCTTGCAGGATCTTTAGTTCCCAAACCAGGAGACCCAGCAGTGGAAGAGCAGAGTCCTGACCACTGGACCTCAGGGAATTCCTCCAAAACCAAGTTTTCAACATGCTCACTTTTTGCAATTTTTTTGATGGCAACAGGTAAAATCTATCAAGTTCATTGTAAATTGGAGAATTTATCTGGTATTGGTAGATTGGTTAGATTTTTGTTTTGCTACTTTCATCATCATTTCAATAATCTCATAATTACTAAATAATGATGCCAGTGTATGAAATTACCCTCATGTTCCTCAAAAATATGGTCTGAGATTCTAACTCCAGCTGCCAAATTCACTAATTTTTGAGTATTCAGTGAAGTAAGGATCTGGATTAAATTTCTCCTGCGTTTATCAATGAGAAGTGATACTTCAAGCAGGAAAGATCATGCTTATTCTGCCAAATGCAAAGAACATGAAACATTTCATGTCTTTCTAATGCAATTGGTGATGCCAAGTTAGCCAACTTCGGTCTGTTTTCTATAAATGAGGTGGGTCTGTACGTGTGTGTGTGTGTGTGTGTGTGTATGTGTGTGTGTGTGTGTGTGTTCTGGTACCAGATCAGATTAATTACTTGTAAGACTTGGAGCATCTATAGTTAATTTAAAAAACAAAATACAGGTTGTAATTTTTCTCTGTATTTTTGTTACTAAAAATTCCTCTTGAGAACCCAAAGTTCAGCCTTTATTCTTCAACCCCAGCCTTGTCAGTGTGCTGCCACCTACAGGAAGTTAAGGTGGCAAAATGAGAGGCATTCCTTTAAAATCTTGTAACTAAATGCACCTCCTCACTTCTGCCCTTACAGCAGCCTCTTTAAGTCACTCCTAACAAGCACAAACGATTGGTACCCCCGTATGCATATATGCACACACAACACAGCCCCAAGCCCCCAATTTTTCACACCCCAGCCACCATGTCCTGTGGGCAAACAGTGATTTAACTCCACTATAAGTCAGTGCCCTAAATTGTAATTGTCTAGGCTTTCCTTTGACCTAGTCTCTATACTTTCAAAAGTAAAACAGTGATTATCTGTCTGTCACGTCTGGGCTGGATTTTTGTGTTTCACTTTTACTGAGACTGAAATGTCAATCTGGACACTTGGAACCATATAGCATGGGGAAAGGTCACAATGAATGAAGCATTGGCATCTTGCCAAAGACATGCAGGTTTCAATCTGATCTATAGTTCAAAAAAAAAAAAGAATCATCTTGGTCCTGTCCCTAGGGGACAGTAGTCTATGTCAGAAAGAACTTCTGTATATAATTCAACACAATAGGCAGTCCTGTTAAGTTGGAAGCTGGGGCTGTATTTGCAAAGAGGATTAACTACTTTCCCCCTCAGAGAGCGAGAGAAAGAGTGTGAAATTTCTTGCCAAGGGTTCAATTCTTTGGAAAGGTTCACACCCAAGTTGTTTGTGTCGGCCGCAGAGAAGCAATGATGCCCATTTTTTAAAGCCTAGTTACAAATATCTATGTTCATGTTGTTTTTGCTTCCTGCAATTGATCGGGCTGTACTTCTGCTAATGAAGTCATTTTACCCCAAACCCTTATGCCAATATTACCATGAATCACATTTAATTTCCCCAGCGGCACCAAGGGATGGGCCACAGTGGTAAATGTGTCAACTCAGATGCCTGTTCAGTTAAATTGGTGGTGGCTTCCTGGAGAGCTCTGCTGAGAAGGCTAGGATAAAGCAAGAGCTTAGCAGGAAATTGTGCCCTGATTAAAATACTGGCTACAGAGGTGGGATCCATGAAGGTGGTCCTGTGTATATTATGTAGTTGGCCATATCTGGACTAGGGGCTATACAAATAGTGTAGCAAGGGTTAGACTAAACAATAATTCTCCCACTAGAGGAAAGTCTACAGCAAATATAGAAATATTGAAAATGGTGATATAAATTTAAATGTATAACACATTTCCATCATTTATGGATAAGAAAGCGACTATAACTGGCAGAGTGTTGAGTGAAAATGAAATTGTGGGTTTTATCCATTTAGATGGGTTGGGGGAAGTTGTAAGTCGGAGAGGATGGAGTGAGGATACTGAACCACATTCCTATTTAAGCCCTGTTGACAGACTTGCCCGCATTCTAACATGGCTCATTTATTCATGCTGGCAGATCCTTGTAAGATCACAGCCTGAGACTGGCCCGCACTCTGCAAGATTTCCTGTCTGAGTAGCAATTATTTGAGTCTCTGTGCCCCTTTGGTACTGACATCTTGCTGTTCCTGATTTGTCTTACCTTCCTCTAGACCTCTGATACATGTTCATATTTTGGTTCTGGACTCCCCACTAGGGTTTCTAGTCCCTTCTCTGCTTTGGCCATATGTCCAGTTTTTGGTATCTCTGTGGTGGGCCCCATATTTGATTTCTATCTCCAAATCTTGATGCTAAAGCTTTGTGTGGCCCCAGGCTCAAGTACAATGTAAGTACAACACGTAACAAACTGGGAAGAGTCACTCTAGCAGAGAAAAGAGTTCGGGGGAGAGATAGAGGCAAAAGTAGGAAGAGATAGAGGGTCAATCAGATGAGCAAATTAGCTGGGAGGACATGGAGAGGACAAGCTAGATGCAAAATCTCAGGGGAAATGTTCTGTGTGGTCCCATAAAAACTTCAAGCAGAGAGTTAAGGAACGCTTCAGATTCATTGTGGGAAATAGAGAATATAAAAAAATCGTTTTCTCAAGGAACTTGGAAACTTGGTGCCTTAATGAACTGTCAAAGAAAATTCTGGGGGAAAATGGTGATATAGTTTCAGGGGACAGTGAGGGAAGAGAAAGGAAGGCATGAGCAGGGAGCAAGGAGGGAAACGCAGTCGCGTTTGGTAAAGTGCCATGCTAATTCCGGGCTACAATTCCCTGGGGGTCTGGTGACCCTTAATACCACCCACTCCTGAGTCGCTGGATGATTATTTTAGTGGCAATTAAACCATGGGTGAGAGAGAGAATGTGTATGTGTGTGTGTGTGTGTGTGTGTGTGTGTGTGTGTGTGTGTTTTAATAAAGTAGGCTTATGTGAAATTGTTTCAGGGAGAAAACCATCCCCAGAGCAACGTGCATTTCGTTCCCAGGCCCCTTCTTTTCTCCTTCTAAAAAATAAAATAAAAGACCCTGACTGTAAGATCCAATTCGAGAATGTCTGGTGTAAGACCTGCTGTTAGGACCTCACACTTTCAGAAATTAATTGGGGCAATCCACATGCCTGGAAGCCGCAGAACAAAGCTGGGATCGCTTTAGTGAAATCCTAACTGGGAAGATGCTTCTTAAATCTACTAGTTTTTGATTAACACATATAAACATAAAAGTACCAAAATCTTTGCTCATTTCTCTAACCATAAGTTTCTGAAAGGTCAGAAAAAAATAAGACATTCTCCTGAAACATGCAAACAGTATAGATATGTGTCAACGGATAAAGCACCCAGTAAACAAGAGACTCTCCTTAAAAATCTAAAAAGACCAATTTATTGTCTTCTGTAAAGAACTTCTTAATAGAAATCAAACTAGAAAAGCATCAAACAGTTTAAACAGTTAACAAACGAAGGGTGTATTATAGGTGGTTTTTCAATTAAATCAGATTGCAAGAAATACTGTATTTATAGTGTTACTGTGGTTCCTTTTTGGTTTGAAACTTCTTTGCAAATAATATGTATGGAAAAGGTCATAGACAAGATTATCTCTCAACAACTCACAGATCTCAACAGACTTCATGTCTTCAATCAGCAGAACACAGAGTGCAAAAAAAATTACACTAATTACAGAAAAAAAAATTCTTCAAAGTTGTTTACACATATTTTCAACTAATCTAAGACTTCCTAGAATGAGATACAGAAAAAATGTTGGAATAAAATCTGAGGCCATTCACAGTTTGACTGAGAAGAGAGTCCCCGAATTAGTGTAATATCATTCATCAAATTTTGGGGTCCCAACTTTAAATGCAGAGTGACAAATTCAACCACTAGAAATCACTGGAAGACCCAACAGAGCCTTGAAACCTCACTCAATGCTTGTACTGCATCATATCCGCGGCAGCCAGAATGTAAATACCTTACAATGTTTTTCTTTAAGGAAGAAGTGTAATATCAAGTGATTAGGGACCCATTCTTTGCAAAGAATCAACTGGCAAAGAGGAACCAGTCCCAGATGCTTTTTAAGAGAAAGGAGAAAGTCCTTATAAAATTCATTCTAGGAAAAGCACAGTAGCACTGTTTTTAATGAATGGTATCATTTACAAATGTCACCAAGTGGAATAAGCTAGACACATGGCATCCCGGAGATCACATGGAGATAAAATCTTTACAAAGGCGAAAGAGATTACTGTGCTGAATAAGGTAATATTTATGGGAGAGAGCTGGACAGTATTTTAATTATAGCAAAATAAGAATAGCTTGGGGGAGAGAGGCAGCTTCTAAATCAGGGTAAATTTCTTATTTTATTTTATTGTTGCTAAGACCAAAGTAGAGTAAAGTAAAATAAATCCCAAGATTTCAAAATCAAATTTTCCTCCCTTTGTTACTTCAGAAAAGACAATGTGTTTGGAACTGTCTTTTGGCCAATGGAAACTGATAGTATTGTTTTGGACTGGAATAGTCTAGCTTCCTTTGTACTCACAGTGACCTTTGAAGTGAAGATCATTGGATAGTTAGGTCTTTCTTATGTTCACAGAAATCTAGGCTAGTCTTAGATAGAGTTAATGACCTGAGAAATTGTTCTAAATTTCTGCTGTTTTCTATAGTGACTGCCTGGCACAGAAGTGGGAAAGGACTACATCATCCCCAGAGGACACTGTGGGAAGTTTACAAGGGGTCATGACGCTGCTCTGTCTCGCCCACTAGAAGAGGCATTTAGTTCTTTCCACGGTCCTCTTGTTTCTGGCATTTTGTTTCTGTGATTCTGACCACCTCTTTAATGATAATTTCATGCCCCATATTTTACCACCAGCTTTTTGACTTTTACCATCTACTTATCTCTCCATCTACTGGTTTCCCAAATCCCTATTTTTCTATGTTCACTTTCCATTCATTTGGCTTCTGCCTTGTTTTTGTCATTCCTACTTTCTAGACAAGTAACCTCAGTGTCTTTGGTTGGGGGATTATCCCAAGCTTGCTTGATACTTGGGACCATGAAACTATCTATGGAACCAAAACTGCTAGAGGAATTGTCCCTTCAATTTTATACTTCTATAATGCAGAAGTGAAAATTGAAATCATGAAATTGACTACATTTTGAGAAATTTCTCCTGTATGGAGGTTTGTTTCTGCTCTAGAAATGTACACTTTCCTAATTTAGTCATATTGCAGAACAGAAAGAAATCAACTTAGCACAGCCAGCTTATTTACTCATTACTGATACTCATCATAAAGGTGGCCCCTATTCAAAAGTAATAGCAACAACAATAATAAATGTTTTTGGCCATAGAAAATGGCAGAAAATTGGGAATAAGATTTCAGCTTACATTTCTGAAGAATACACAAATTACAATGGAAACTTGAAAAAGAATTTTAATACTGCCTCAAAGTAATTGAAGGTTGCTTAATCTTAAAAAGTTACCTAAAAAGAGAAAACTGTAGAGAAATCTTTAGGGCCTGGCTACCAGAAAATGTAATCTGTGTCAAAATGAGGTGTTGATAGATGCTTATTGAAAAGAAATAAAGAATTGTAAGCATGCCAATCTAGTTGCCCTCACTATTAGGTCCCTGAGGGAAGTATAAGTTTAGAGATTAATACCAAACAAGGGTTTTTGCCCAAGATTTTGGTGAGAGCTTTGAAAAGCCAAGCTGTGAGCAATGGAAGATCCAAAGGGCAATCTAGTCAAGGCTATGGTTTTTCCAGTAGTCATGTATGGATGCGAGAGTTGGACTATAAAGAAAGCTGAGTGCAGAAGAATTGATGCTTTTGAACTTTGGTGTTGGAGAAGATTCTTGAGAGTCCCTTGGACTGCAAGGAGATCCAACCAGTCCATTCTAAAGAAGATCAGTCCTGGGTGTTCATTGGAAAGTCTGATGTTGAAGCTGAAACTCCAATACTTTGGCCACCTGATGCAAAGAGCTGACTTGCTGGAAAAGACCTTGATGCTGGGAAAGATTGAGGGCAGGAGGAGAAGAGGATGACAGAGGATGAGATGGCTGGATGCCATCATTGACTCGATGGCTATGGGTTTGGGTGGACTCCAGGAGTTGGTGATGGAAAGGGAGGCCTGGCGTGCTGCAGTTCATGGGGTCACAAAGAATTGGACACGACTGAGCAATTGAACTGAACTGAACTGAAATTAATCTGGGTGGCCTAGAGTTAAAGCAGTCCACAACCCTTGATTTCTCTTTCCCCACCAGTTCTTCTGGATCTTGGATCTTATTATTCCAGTGCCACAAAAAAAATGAGTCAAGAACTCTCAGACATCAAGAAGAGAGCAATGAGTTAAAGATACAGAGTGAGCAAAAGGAGCTGAGAGCATTTGATGCAGTCAGGACAGAGGAGCCCGCAGGGTTCCACAGGGTCCAAAGAGTCAGATACGACTTAAGCAACTTAGCATGGAGCACATACACACTAGAAGAAGGAAAGGGCCTGAAAGAGGAGCTTCTGGTGGGGAACTCAACTTTGAGAAAACATTACGTTAGTCCTTGAGTACTTTAGAGAACAAAAGTCTAATTAACGTCCATTTTCCAAAGACTCTAGAAAAGTGTATGCGTTTGTTTTTTAATCACTCATAGTATATGAAAAAATAAAAATGCTCTTAATACATTAAATTCTGTACTATTCTACATTATAGGAATTTGCATACTTCTGTCAAATGGATGGGCTTCCCAGGTGGCACTAGTGGCAAAGAACCTGCCTGCCATTGCGGGAGACATAAGAGACATGGGTTGCATCCCTGGGTTGGGAAGATTCCCTGGAGGAGGATATGGCAACCCACTCTAGTTGTTTGGAGAATCCCATGGACAGAGGAGCCTGGCAGGCTACAGTCCACAGGGCCACACAGAGTCAGACATGACTGAAGCAACTTGCATGTCCACACATCAAATGGATGAGTTTTGTATTAGGAAGCTTTTGAGTGTTTTTACGGGCTCAAATATGTGCCCATAGCCGATTAACATGGCAGTGATAGTCTCAGTTAAGGTCTCTCTTGATTTGCTCCTTTATTCAATGACTGTTTACTGAGTTTCTCCTTTGCCCTAAATGTTGTTGTCAGTACTGACCATGCCAGTGGTGACTAAGACAATGCCCTGCTTTTATAAGCTTATGCAGCTTGCTTTTCAAGGATGGAGACAGCAAACAAAATATATATCAGGAGGTAATAAGCACTTAGAGACAATAAAGCCACGTAGAAAAGGGTAAACCATAACTAAAAGTGACAATGTATATTGTTCTAGTCAAAGTGTCCAAGAAAGACCTCTCTGAGAAAATAATGTTTGGATGAGATCTGAATGCAGTAAGAAAGCAAGCTGCGTAAAAACCGGGAATAGCATCCTAGACAGAGGGAGCAGTAAATACAAAGTTCCTGGGGCAAGAAGAAGCATGGCTTGTTCTAGGAATGGCAGGGAGGTTATTGAATAGCTTGGGCTCTCAATAGCAGGTGGCTCAGTGGCGAAGAATCAGCCTAGCAATGCAGGAGACCCAGGAGAGTGGGATCAATGCCTGGGTTGGGAAGATCTCCTGCAGTAGGAAACAGCAACCCACTCTAGTATTCTTGCCTGGAGAATTCTATAGACAGAGGACCCTGATGGGCTACAGTTTATGGGGTCTCAAAGAGTCCAATGTAATTGAGCACACATTCCTACTCCTACTATTGAATATCATAGTTGAAGTGTATAAGGAGTTAGCCAGAGCCTGGATCATGCACAACCCTGTAAAGCAAACAGATTTTATCTGAATGCTTTGGGAAGCCGTTGGACAGTTTATAGCAGGGAAATAACATGATTTGAATTATATCTCTAGATGTCTCTCTGGTTTCAGACAGGGAATAAAAGCAGAAGATTAGTTATGAGACTATTGAAGAAAGAAATCAAGAGAGTCCCCTAGGTTTCTGGCCTGAGCACATGACAAATGGTGAAGATTTTTATAAAGTTTAAAAATATTGACATTGGTCAGAGGAGAAATTCAAGGACTCTAGTTAGATACGTTAATTTTTAGAACCCCTGTTAGATGGCCAAGTGAACACACTGAGTAGGTAGCTGATTATATGAGATAAGAGTTCAGTGGAGAAATCAGAAGAGGAGATACAAATCTACATATTAATAGTATTTAAAACCATGAATCTGGAGGAGATTGTTGAGGAGAGAAATGAGATTACTTAGGAGATGACTGTAAAGAAAACTTAGTTTTTGGAGAAGTGAGTTGTTATTTTATTCACTAAGTCCTGTCCAACTCTTTTGAGACCTCATGGACTGTAGCCCACCAGGCTCCTCTGTCCATGGGATTTCCCAGACAAGAAAACTGGAGTGAGTTGCCATTTCCTTTTCTGGGGGATCTTCCTGACCCAGGGATTGAACCCACATCTTCCTGCATTGGCACACCTGGAAAGTCTTGGAGGAATGGGTGCTCCGATATCAAAGGATAACACCCCATTCTGAAGTAAACCCTGACCTTGAGGAATGGAAATGGTATACCCCTTTCCAGCCCCTTTGGCATTCTGAGGTGGTTTCTACAAGGCTTTTGAGAGCATTCCCAGCAAGATAGAATCCCAGAGGTGATCAGCTAATGAACAGATCAAATATCACCTTTCCTTCCTTATCCCTACTTCACTTTACCAATACCCCATTCCTGTTCCTTGGGATCATTTGCAAAAGTAAGCTACTTGCACAAAAGCCCTTATCCCAGGCTTTGCTTTCTAGGGAACCTGAGCTAAATCACTGCAATATTGTGATTTATAATAAATATATATTTTGGTCTTCATCCAAGGTTCCTGGCTCACAGCTCTCAAAATCTATGCAAATTTCCTGAGTGATAACAACAATGGGAACATCTTTTATTACAACATTTAGTCTTCTGTCTTCACTTTCTGGTCTTGAAATCACTCCAGAGCCAAAAAGGTAAAATGGGTATCTCGTTATTCATCACAAGCCCCTCTTGGAAAGCCCCTAGATAACTTAAGTATGGATGGCTTGTTGCCAAGGGAACTAACCATGTGACTAAAGGGTTGGAACTTACTCTTCACCACACATACCTCCAAAGAGGTAAGAGGTGCTGGAGATTAAGTTCAATTATGATTGGCCAATGATTTAATCAATCAAGGCTACATAATTAAGTCTCCATAAAAATTCCTCAACTATAGGACTCAGAGAGCTTCCAGGTTGATGCACTCCAAAACCCACAGGGACAGAAGCTCCTGTGTTAGGACCCCCTATAGACCTTGCCCTTTGTTTCTCTTCAGAGAGCAGTTCATTTGTATTCTTTAATGTCTTTTGTAATAAACTGATTATCAGCAAGTGAACTGGTTTCCCAACTTCTGCAAGTTGCTGTTGCAAATTAATAGAACCCAAAGAAAGGGTCATGGAGACCTCCAATTTATAGCTAGTTTATGAGAAGCACTGGTAACAACCTGGACTTGTAGTTGGCATCTGAATTGGAGGCAGTCTTGTGGGACTGAGACCTTCATGCATGGGATTTGATGATATCTCCAGGTAGATGTGTCAGAATTGAGTTCATTTTGTAGGTTACCTGCAGACAGCTCTGCTGAGCATTGGACAACTGCTTGATGGCACTGGGAAAATGCACATTGCAGTCACCTACCATCAGAAAGACACTAAATTGCGTCTTCGTTATGAGCAGAGACGTATGCTTAGCCTTTCACCACGTTTTCCTTGTTTACCCTTCTAACCAGTCACATGGCATCAGGGAAGGTTGTCCAGGCTTCAGGATTCAGTTTCTAGCCATATAAATACAGTGATTTTCTCTGGTGAACACTGATAGGTCTTTCTAGGGAAAAGTAATAACCTATTATCTTCCTCATGTATTTAGCTGTGCTTTAACCAAACAAGCCAAAGAGGCTAGGAAATGAAAGAAAATATGTCAAAATTAAAATTACCAAGAAAGTTCCAGTGACAGCAAATCCATTTCTACTGGGATGATAGATAACTCTGAACCCTAAGAAAGAAGGGGCATGTGCTATAGAGCCTGGATTCCCTTTCAGCTCTCCTCCCTGGAGTCGAGCTCAGCCTCTCCCGGGGACAGCCTTCTGCTGTTCTTGGCCTTCTCCTCTCAACCAGCCCCAGAGAGCAGCTCACCAGAGAGCAGAAGAAGTGCTTCTTGGCTAACAACCTTTTCAGGTGGTTGGCCTCCAACCTGGACTATTGGGAAGGGCTCCTAGAAATGATCCTCTTGATTCTTTTCCCAAGCAGCTGATCTCTTCCCACTGCCCATCTGGGAGGAGTTGAGAGGAAGCAGTCAGAACAAAGAGGGACACCACAGAACACTGTCAGGTGGAAGAGCAACAGATCCCACTGTCAAGTGAGTATAATCCCTCTCCAGGGCTCGGCCGACTCCTTCCATCCTTGGATCTGCCCACGAAGGGCCAAACTGTCTCCTTGGCCAGCCGGTTTGCCTCACGATTCTTGGAAACGCATCTGCATCTTTCATAAAACATTACAGGGAACATTCAGAACATTTATAACATGTTCATAAATATAAATCTTTAAATGAAATGATTTTTTTTTCCCCTTGGATGAAATGGACTTGTTGAAAAAGAAGCATTTGGCATTCCTCAAACTGCTTTGGATCATGTGCTGTTTAAGTAACTGTCAGTTCACTGCTGGGTTCATTGACACTTGGTTCTTTAATGGTGCTTATAGTGAATAATGCTGTCTGCACAGAAAGGGTAAAGAAAACAGTCAAGGAAATTCAAACCGTTGTCTGGTGGATGGTGAGAATGAATATTTCTGATATACTGATTAAATCTGAAGCCTTAATTTTCTTTACATGCAATCAACAAGAAGTCAAAATAATTATTTTACCCAAATGCTGTGTGTACAGGTTCAGTCTATTTTCATAAAAGAAAAAAAAAAAAAACTCAACAGATGGCTAGAAAGAGTAGTTTAAGACATCAAAAACAGCTGAGTAAACTTTCAATAGTCTGGGGTGAGAGAGAGAGAAACAAGCTTACATTTTAACATTCTAGCCTATTATATATTTATAGGCATCGGGGATTCATTGAGTTATGTTAAAAAATATATTTCAACGTATATTCACTGATTTTTAAATGAGAAAATATAATTCAAAAGGAATAATATAAACCATATTCTGAGAATAACATGCAATGCATACATAACAAAATAATAAACAATTATAATCAACAATCATTTTATTTTTTGTAATTATTTTCTTTTGTAAATAATACATTTAACCACATGTCAAATAAATAATATTGATTTAATAGTCTTACCACTGGGTAGAAGAAATAATATCCAGGGAAAGATATTTCTATATTAAAGATTATATAATAATAACAGAAGAAGAAGGAGTGGGGAGAAGTGTGTCACTATTGAGTTATAACAGCAATCTGGGTTTGTTCAAAACTGTATGGAGAATCTAACAAGGATAAAACTTTCCTGGAAATTATGACCCAGAAACAGTTAAAACAGCACAAATGTCCTGTACTGCACACAGGTATAGGTTTCAGGGGACCTGAGTCTCCTTGTGATTCTGGACAAAACTGCTCAACCTTTCCAGACCTCGGTTTCATCAATTCTAAAATGGATAGATTGAACCTCAAAATATCTTACTTTCCTTCATCTCTAATGTTTAATGACTCTAACAGAAAGAGTCATCCTTATCCATATCATGTGTTATAGCTTAAGGCAAACAAAAAAATTTGTCCTCTCCCCAACCCTTTCCTTCCCCTTCTTCTTCCTCTATCCTAAAATGTCTTCCTCACCATATGATTGCTACAGAAAACAGTATTAGAAAGAGGACCTGTTATTGGCTATCAACCCTTTATCTGAAATTACTTCTAACTGCCAGTAGGAGAAGACACAAATGTAGTGAGGCCTATGCTTTCCCAGCATGCTGCATTCCGTGGTTTGCTACCTGAGGTCACAGCAGTGGGAGAGGCCAGAGTCGGTATCTGGAACACTGGCAGATCTAAACAGTAGAGACACGGTGAAGAAATGGAGTAGGCACATCATCATTTTATGATTTATAGCAATCACCAAAACCAGTATTAGATTTCTCCAGCCAAAAGGAACATATTCTGGAGCGGGCCTCAAACCCCTAGTCTCACTGTCACTTCCTGTTACCAAATATTTTGAACACTGTTCATTGGAAAAATAAAAATACTTTAATTGAACTTGAGATATGCCTCTCATGCTTCCTCTGCCACTCATAGAGAGCTCTAATACATTCCATGGAAGTACTTCAGTTAAAATCACTACTAGTATGAAAAACATATCATTTAGTTCATGCAACCTACAACCCCTCAGTATTTATAATCATCAATATTAGTGTATGAAAAAAAAAAAACTTAAACCTCCAAGTTAATACCATCAAGATTCAAATATTTCTGACTCATTATAGTTATTAAAGTACATTGGTTTAATCTGACATTAATCATTCTTTTAATCTTGAGACTTATTATCTAATGTCCTGATCGCTCTCATGAGTCCCACGAATTTATTTTTGCTGATGTGTTACAGAGACCATCCAGGCATCAAAATTCTTGCACATTCTTATGCAAAGATAATTTTAAGCACTGTGTTAGCTTTAAATTCTTAAATGAATGCTACTGCTGTTGTTAAGACACCAAACTAGTTTCTTAAGACAACAATGTCTAAACTTTAGTCATCTAAAATTTGGCTCCTTATTAATAAATCCAGTACACAAAAATTTAGATTTATTTTTTGAAAAGACAAATTGGGATGTAATTAAGAATGTCACAAAAAAAACTATTTTATAACAGAATTTTCTTAAAGAAATCTTTCAAATAGCTGTTATTTCATTTATAGTAAACTGCCTTAATACTTTCCCCAAGTCTATTTATTGCACAAAATAAGATGATTTTCTTTCGAGATACCATTGTCTCTAAACTTAAATATTACTAATAAAGAAAATAGTTTTAGTCACAAAGTAGGTCAAAAATAACAAGAAATCCTAATTATTAAATTGGTGATGGATGTATCCCAGGATAATCCAAAGTATATGAATAAAAAAAGGTACTAATTCCAGCTGAGTTTCTTTCTAATTTTAGCATATTTTCCACCAAATCTGTTTAATTAGCACATCACTTGGCAGTTTGTTATCTTGTATGAACATTTGTCAATTCTTACTGGATTCCATATGCAAATTCCCAAGTGCTACATTAAATGTGTTAATTGTATGACAATGTATCTATTACGTTAAATCTAGCTTTTAGTCTACTTTCTCCACTCATCTTTTTTTTTTTTTTTAGAAATTTATTAGAAAAAAAGAGAATTTTACTGCTTATTTTTGAAACAGAACCATGATTGTGTGTGTGACTTTCAGGAAGATCGTGGCGCCATAATATCTGTCTTTGGGTCCACTCCATTATTCTCAATTAGATGAGAAACAGTAAGTTAGGGCTACCTGGGAGCATGGATTAACGTTCCCCATGAAAGTGCTAGAAACAGACGATTTTCATACGGTTTAAATTCACCTAAAACTGAAAGTGAGGTTGCCTTATTATTCTCCTCCGCATACTGCACACTCCATTGACTTCTTAGCTTCTTGGGAGGCTTATTCACAGTCACATATTAGAGCCTGTAGGGCACCCATAAAGATGGCCTACGTGTAGCTGTAAAAATTCTTCCCGGTCTTTCTTCGGCGTCCTCTCGCTTCTTCCCGCGCCCCTCGCTGCCGCCCCAGTCCCCAGCCCCGGCCCCACAAAGCCTTCATCCCTGTTGACCCAGTGGCACAGCCAGCTCCGGCCACGTGCAAATGAAAACTCTGCTCATTTAAAAGATAACCCTCTCTTCCGGATTTTCACGCTGGCACCTCTCTTTTCCTGTTTTTCCAGACAAACCGGGAAAGATATATACAATATTACCAAGCCTACCCGTTATGGAAGTTGCAAAGTTTTATTTCCTGCGAAGAACCAAGGTTTAATTAGCTAAAAAGGAAGTGAACCGAAGAATGATAAGTAAAAGTTGGGTCTCTGTCTTCCTAAGGAGATTATCCTCAGTACCTCTGAACTTTATTATCCAAACAATGAGGGAATGGCGTGACTTGGAGCCTCTGATAATCGCATACTCATTATTGCTCATGTATAACTGTGAAGAGGCTGTTAGCTGTTGCAGTGGCTTTGGACTAAGGAGAAACAAACCTCAAAAGGTTTGTGAGTTGGAAGAAGTTCAGATATGCTTCCAGAATTTGGCTGCTTGTCCAAAGCTTATCCGAACTATCTGAACCTTTTAAGTCTTCAGAATTGGCCTGGACATCTCTGGCTCTTTCTTACTGGACCTGGCTTGGAACTGTGTAAGGATGGCCTTTTATAAAGATTTTTGGCACCTCTGGTTCTGATGCTGCTTATAATCTGTGAACTAAAAATTTGCAAATCAAAAATGTATTTTAATTATTTTAAAATGTTAGAGTTTGGAATTTTGCAAAAACATTTTTTTTTTAATGCTAACACTCTCTACAGATCCTTTTATAATTATTTGATCATATGAACTAAGGTAACCAATTTCAGGTTGAGAAGTTTCCTTAGATGGTGGGAGTTTTCGATTCCAAAAATGGAGGATGTATTGGGTAACTGAGACAAGTTACTCACCCTAATATGAACGTTTCAACAGCAGACCAAATTCTGGCTAACGTCCAGAATAGAATGTAATGAATAACATATCTAGTAATGTCTTTTAGATTATACATTTATCTGTGTTAATTATTATATAATTAGAGTTTTGACCTTAGTCAAAGACTTTAAAAGATAATTATTTTTTTCCTACTGCTTCTACTGTTTCTACAAGATACAACCCTGGCTGATTTATCAGAAAAAAAGTAATGAAGTTAGAAGAAAAAAGTATAAGAAATTTCGGATTTTTACTCCATGTCATGACCATGAGCTAAAATTCCATTTTAATAAAATTTTAAAAACAAAAGAGAAATTATATTTAAATAATGTTCCATGGAGTGTTTTAATGCAGTCTCAGGGGCCAAGATACAGTCTAGTAAAGAATAATGATTGTGAGAATTATTAATATAAACTAGATCACCATTGCTGAACTTTTACTTTGCTCTAGAGTGATATCAGTTTAATATTTTCTTAGAACACACACATTTTTAGAATCCAGTCTTCATTATTTTTCTTCTTGGTCCTTATAGAACAGAGCTCTGGAATTTCCTATAAATGGTCTCCAGCGAAAGTCCTATTTTCTTTACCCCCTCCTTCCAGCTCATTTCTTCCAAAGATACTTCAACTTTCATTCCCCAACCAAGGAGTCTTGGGACTACACGGATCATGTAATTTATAGTCCTCACCAACAACTTTTGAAAGTGAAGAGGGTGCTATTAATAATTAAGCTAGGATAACAGACATGAATCTGGACTATCCAAAGCATAGGCTGTGAATGATCACACCCGCAATCTACAAAGTGTATAGATGACTGTTGTAGAATTTGGTTCTGAGTCCTTCATGCATATCTTTATTTAATTACTAGTGCTCTCTTCTTTACAACCCCCACCCCCGCCCTGCTCCACGCTCATTCTTCACACACAAATTATTTTTCCTTCCCAGTGTCTCTCCCATGTTTCTCTAGATAGCACAGATTCTTCAATCAACCAGTGTCCTCAGGAATCTTAGGAAGCAGGTTTGTTCTGCTGCCGTCAGAATCATCAGAGCAAAACTTGCCCTGCCTCCCTCTCTCTCTTTTACCCCGCTTTCTTGCTTTTCTCGTGTTTTCTTTTTAAACTCTAGAATTTGTGTATGGTCATGGTATAGGGGAGGAATTATTTTTCCATAATGATAACATTTTCCCTCTAATGACCTTTGGGTTTTCTGATCTTTAAATACTTCACTTTTTTTTTAGTATCTTGTAAGTAACTTAAAAAAACATTTTTTTTTTTCAATCTCCATCTCTCCTGTGAGGAAATTAGAACGTACTCTCCAGTGTTGAAACAATCTTCCTCTCACTTCTTAGTGTGAGAATTATAGTCCTTGAGATGTGTGAGTCCAAAAGTTGACCTGGCCTTTTTCTTCCAAGGGGCCTTGTAACTCACATGATGTAACCACAGCTTGCGGTAGGCTGCTCAATTTTCAGAGTTTTCTCTGTTAGTGCATAAATTAGGCCTCTTCCAAGGGCTCCATGATTTAGCAAGGGAAAAAAAAAGCAAAAAAACCTCAATATCAACCCATGGTAACATGGAAAGCAAAACTCATTATTACAATTTTTTTAAGTAATATATAAGTAGTTCAACAGAAATTTCTTCTTAATTTGTGAATAATGACTCAGTTCCATGATGACATTTGAGATGTTTCATGATTAGTTTTTTATTAGTGTCTGCCGCTTTCAACAGGATTTGACCATGTCCAAATGTTGCGTTTTGTGTGGCCCACTCAGACAATGGTATCCTTCCTTCTAGGTGTCATTTGACTGGAGGGAGAGATGATCATGACCAATTGTGTGATGCAGTCATCACATTACCCATGGCTTGGACTTAGGTCCAATGGCTGTTGTTAAGCAAATTCAGCTCAAGTTTTTGTTGCTTTTAGGGCCAGTCTTTGCTTAGCTCTGTTACACAGACCTTAAACAGTCTCAGCTGTGGAGAAAGGCTGCCTTCCTGGCACTGGATAAAATGGCTGGAGTGAGCTCTCTAACGATTAATTCATAATGACAACAAGTCATGCCAGTCATTCAGGAACTTCTCATCTCCATCTCAAGTAACCTTGTGGATGAGGGCTGGCACAGCCCCTTGCCTTTCAAACATTTCAGATACTGGTTTTTTGCTTTTCAGCGAAAGCTCTCACTGATGCTGGAAAAAGACCAAGATCTATTATGTTGTTGCTTTTTTTTCAATCCTGACTTTGCTTTCCTTTAGTCAAAATGCTGCTTGATTTACTAAACGTGGTTGGTGGGGGGGGATCTCCCACTTCTTCTCATTTTCCCTTTCCATTGGGGACTCAAGGTGATGTTGGGAATGCTATTAAGTGGCACCTTTTTAGATGGCATACTAGACACATGGCAGTCAGATTCATTTCACTTGCACCTTAGTTAATGGGCTTTTTATGGTACACTTGTGCACATAGGGTTTCTGGCTCATTTCCTAAATTACCGTTTGGAGGAGGGGAACAGGTCTATTGTGTTCAAGCAGGGATACTGTTTATAAAATTTAGCACACCATGAATTTGATACCACTCATGAAGGTATCAAAATGGAAACACCGAACATTAATTTACAATTTCACACTGAGTAAAAATAGCCTAACAGGCAGCCCCCTTGGGGTCCTTTCTTGTCACCCATACAAAACTGCTGTCACCCACTAACTCACCCTGGGAACCTTAGAACCAAACTTGACACAGCCATCAGTCCCCCATAACCCTAAATAAACAACTGTTTACTTTTGATGGTTTTGTTTGCTATTCTTGGGCAATCTGAGATCAAAGGCTAAATAAAGTTATAGTTCTTTTCCCTCATATGATTCCATTAACTAAGGAATTTAATTAATTAATTAATTAATCGTTAATAAATCAGTAAATAAAGACTCCCCCTGTTTCCTTGCACCTTCATTCTCCCAGAAATATATTTCATTAAAAGAACAAGGAGAGATAAAGGAAAGGATAGAGTCTCCACATCCATCTTCCTAAGCTCAGAAGTACAGAAGTAGTTGTATGCTTCCCAAAGCAGAGTGTTAGGGCTTGTTCTCAGATACCTGATGGCTGAATTTAATTTTGGGGTCCCTTTAGTTTCCTTAATCATGGCAGAGGACACTATCACTTTATATTCAATGTTTATTTAAGTGTCAAGTTTAGGCAATACTATTATTTTAGGAATAAAGAGATATGACAAGTAGGTCTCTCCTAAAAACATAGGGTAAGCAGAGAAGAACGAATGGGTTTTGAGGTGATAAGATAATAGTCAAATAGCAAGATTATCAGAGAAAATAAAGGAAATGGAAAATCCCCAGAATTGAGAGAAAATTATGAGAAAAAAAAGGAGAAAAGAAGGAGATGAAGAACTGAGGATCTGTTCATCGTATTTTAAAACGACAGAAGTGATTTGTGTAGAAACTCATTTTACCCAGTAAGAAATCTAAGTGTGCAACAGATGGGCTGAGTGTCTAGTGTTTGGACTCCACAGGCCTTTTTAATCATTAATATTAATGATTAAATGGCAATTTAAGAAGATCACACATATTTCTAATACCTTTACTAATGTGTTGAAATTTAGATAAGTAGAACAAAACTACAGATGAAAAACAATCTTGTATAAATTTATCCACTCAACTCAGGTAGACAAGTATTTATAAATCAAAAACAATAAGAAGGGGGGAGCCTAAATAGAGGTAGAAATTTCTAAGAACTTTTTCTTTGAATCCTTGAATTTTAAAGGGAATTGGTACAGTCATAAGTACTATTGAGAGGTAGGTCGACCAGCGGGTCTCCATCCCCGTGAGGGAGTAGAAGAACAAAATTAACTAATTCTCTGAAGAGATGATTCAAATTAAATACAGAGGAGGGACTTTCCTAGTAGTCCAGAGGTTAAGGTTTTGCTTTCCAATGCAGGGGGTGTGGGTTTGATCCCTGGTCAGGGAACTAAGACCCCACATGCTTCGTGGCAATAAAAAAATACCCAAAACATGAAACAGAAACATTATCAGAACAAATTTAATCATACTTAGTTGCTCAGTCATTTCCAACTTTCTGTGACACAATTTAATAAAGACTTTAAAAATGGTCCACATTAAAAAAGTCTTTAAAACATTTTTAAGTAAATAAATAGATGGGAGATTTATCTTGCATCAAGGGCTGTGTAGGAATGTCCTACTGATGATCTCTGAAATTGAGCTTAATCTTGCTTGATTTGTATTTTTCTGGGACAGTTAGGGTATAACACTGGATAACCTCTGTAACTTCTGGATTTATTCAATGAGAAGAATTAAAATTCTGTTTTATAAACCAGGACCCAAGTCAATAGACATATTACTTTTCCCTCTTTTGTATTACATGGTAAATGGCTTAGTCTGGAGGACAAAGTCTCTTCACCCTTTTGAAGTCAATTTTTACTGAAACTTTTTCATTGCAGACTAACTGCTACCTGCCCATCCTCATCTCTTCTGGTTCTGTGTCCACTAAGAGGAGTAAACAAACAGTATCCTCTGAAATTTTTATCAAGAATTTCTAGTTTTATATTATTCAATTCGAATTTTTAAAAACTGTGAACATGACTAGCATCCAAACAATGCATATTGACTATTTCATTGAGGTAAAGCCTGAATATTCTGTCTACAACATGTGCAAATTTTAAAAATGGTTATAACAACTTAAACGTAAAGTTCCTGGTTTATCAATTCACCTAGACAAAACCCATTGCTTTAAAAAAGCATCCTCCTTGTTTCTGCAAATGCTAGCAAACCTTGCTTATTGCTCCTGCATCAGATTTCTCAAGTTCCCCACTAATTTCTCTCACTGTCTCAACCTCAGATTTTCTAGTTATTTCTTTTTGGCTCGAGAAGTAGAACACATGATTTAAATCAGCAATCAATACAATTGATTTGTCTGTAAAGAATATCCTACTTAGAATAGAAACATCTAAAAAAGTTATCAAGACTTCCCTGGCAATCCAGTGTTTAAGACTTCACATTCCAATGCAGGAATCCCCTTTCTGATTGGATCTCTGGTCAAGAGGCTAAGATCCCACAGGGCTCTCAGCCAAAACACCAAAACATGAAACAGAAGCAATATTGTAACAAATTCAAGAAAGACTTTAAAAACAGTCCACATAAAAGAAAATCTTAAAAAGTAAAATAAGAAAGGAAGTCATTGAATAAAATATCCAATACAAATTCAGATAACTTTAATATATCTGCAGTGTTAATGAGTGCCTCCTACTAGAACAATCATTCTTATCACCTGAGTGAATGTCAAAGTTGCTCAGTCACAGCTGATTCTTTGCAACC
The DNA here is from genome assembly GCA_007570785.1 of Antilocapra americana. Lineage (NCBI taxonomy): Eukaryota > Metazoa > Chordata > Mammalia > Artiodactyla > Antilocapridae > Antilocapra > Antilocapra americana. The sequence goes on from ML662442.1 coordinate 22,645,758, forward strand.
CCATGGACAATGTCCCACCAGGCTCCTCTGTCCAAAGAATTCTCCAGGCAAGAATACTGGAGTGGGTAGCCATTCCCTTCTCCAGGGGATCTTCCTGAGCCAGGGATAGAACCTGAGTCTCCTGCATGGCAGGCAGATTCTTTAATGTCTGAGCCACCAGGGCAGATCACCTGAGGAGCTTATTAAAAACACAGATTCCAGGGCACCACCTGAGGGAAGTCTTCATCCCAAAGAGCTAGGAGATAATCTATGATCCTCCAAGTTTGTAAATCACAATCCTTGGTTAGTTCAGCACATGTTGTAGAATTTAAGATCCTAAAATCAGTGGTGAGCAACAACACAGGGAAAATACAATTAAGACAAAAATTTAAAAATCGTGTTCTTCAATTTTTGTTTTCCGCCAGTATACTCTCCTCTTGACCTTCCTTCTACTTTTGGAGGAATAAATTAAATGCCTATGAAGTGGGAGAGACTTTTCTTTTGCTATGGGATTAGCTAGCAGGCCAATCAACAATCAATTGACCTGTTTCCCTTCTTTTCCTGTTTGCATTCCAGGCATGTTCAAGTGATTAAGTACCATTTGAACTCTGGCTGGGAAGTTAGGTGATGACAGGACAAGAGGAGAAATAAGTTACCTCAACACAGAGCCTGTTATAGCACATGGAAATGCAGATGTTTACTTGTGTGTTTGAGTTAAAGAAAGCATTAAGCTTCTGATTCCTTCAAGTGTAAATGCTGACTAAATAGCCTTTGATCATCATGTAAATTCATGTAGTACAAAAGTTCATATTTTGGATTTCCTGTTAAAGAAACTCCAGTTTCCTGTGTTTCAGGAGATCCTACAGTTGCACTGATTGTTAATTACAGGCACTTATATATGAGATACAATAGCCCCGAGCAACAATGGAAAGATACTAGAAGGAAGAGAGACCTGAGATTTGAGGAGAGATATTACAAACCTAGACAGAGTATTAAAAAGCAGAGACATCACTTTGCTGACCAAGGTCTGTATGGTCAAAGCTATGGTTTTTCCAGTAGTCATGTATGGATATGAGAGCTGGGTGCTGAAGAATTGGTGCTTTCAAATTGTGGGGCTGGAGAAGATTCTTGAGAGTTGCTTGGACAGCAAGGAGATCAAACCAGTGAATCCTAAAGGAAATCAACTCTGAATATTCATTGGAAGGGCTGATACTGAAGCTGAAGCTCCAATACTTTGGCCACATGATGTGAAGAGCTGACTCATGGGAAAAGACCCTGATCCTCAGAAAGACGGAGGGCAAGAGGAGAAGCAGGTGACAGAGGATGAGATGGTTGGATGGCAACACTGACTCAATGGACATGAGTTTGATCAAGCTCCGGGAGATAGTGAAGGACTGGGAAGAAGCCTGATGTGCTTCAGTCCACTCAGTCAAGAGTTGGACATGACTGAGCGACTGAACAACAATTGCCTAATAGGTAAATGAAGTCAGAGAACTCTCCCAGCTACCAACATTGACCATCAATGTAGTCAAATAACACTTAGCAATGGGACTTGAGTAGAAATTACAGATGAGTTGGACTGATAGGAAGCTAAGATCTCTGTTCATAGGTGGCAAGGCCATGATCACTGGTGTAGGATTCAGGAGTGAGTTTCTAATTTCAAAGCTAGCAGGGAGGAGTGACAGGAAAAGGGGCTGGCAAGACTCTTGCTGGGTCCACGCCATCATGGGGCACTGGATTCTGGGTATGGTTGGAGACAGAGAGTCTAGCAGTCAACACAACGACCTCTGAATACCAAACTTTAGCAGAATAGATGAAATGTGGATTGAGAGATGTGTTTTATTTCAGCATGTATTGAGAATGAAGGGTAGGATATCCTCTTGATGGAAAAATCGGTGGGCCAAACTGGGAAAGACAGAGACTGTGGAGCCAGTGAAATGCTGACCAGGTGCCAAGTGTATCTGGACACTCCGTAGAACACTCTGCCAATGGTATTTCTATTCCTGTTGGGAACAGAAGTATTTTTAAATGTTAGAAAAGAATATTAAATTCAGTTTGAAATTTTAAGAGGGAGAAAGAACTCAAAGCAGACTGAACCAGTATTTTTAAAAAATTATCTATGACTCATCGTTGAGAGCTAACATGGCAAATTACATTTTCACTGATGAATCCATATATTGTCCTAACAATCTCTTGTTAACCATGACTATATACATCCCTACCCAATACAACTTGCCAAGCTTATGTAAGGGAAAGCCCAGACTCCTCAGTTAGCATTCAGATATATCTAGGCTATGATTCCAGCCTCTTTTCTTATTTCAATCTATGCTCTGGCTCCCCAACTCCATTCTCCATTTCCTGAACAGATTTCACAACTTCACAACTTTGATTCATTCAACTGTTCCTTTAACCAAAAAATGTGCAACTTAAATAGCAACAGCTTTCCATGATCGCCAATCAACAATAACTTCTTTTTCTTCTGTGTACTTTGATTTGTTCACTTAATTCTGCCTTCCATTTACTTTGTCCCTCCTTTTTCTTAGTTCATTTGAGGCTTTGGCCAAGCCAACCAGAAATTGAGCTTTTTTATGAAGAGATTATTTTTTTCATTGTTATAATCCCCAGTGTCTAGTACAGAGTTTTGCAGGTGGCAAGGACTCACATTTTAAATTAAATAACCATCTGTCTGGTATGAATGCAAAATGTATATTATAATTTTATTTCGTGTTTAAGGAAAGGCACAGATCTCTTATTTCGTAATGAAGAAAAATATTAATACTTTATTCTCTAATGAATCACCTCCTTATTCCTTAATGAAATACCTCTTTTTGATTAATCCTGAATCTGTGTTTTCATCATAATGCATTAATTATAATTTTAAAACTATGCTTTGATGATGCTGCATTCAGTCAAAGTCTCCTATTCCGAGTGTAGCAGTCCTTTGAATACATGGTAGGCAAAGTGTGCAGACCCCAAATTAAGCTACTGAAAGTCATTAGAGTAATCCATTGCTTCTTTTTCCATGAAAGTTTCACTCCCCCCCCCTTTATTTCTCAGGTAACCTAGATTAAAAAGGGAACATTCTCTATTCCATGCTTAAGGTCCACTTTAGGTTATTTTGGTTTCATTATCTTTGATTCTTTTAGTTAAAACACTCTGAACAAGGCCAACTCTTAGGACATGGAAAAGAGCATTTTAAGTTTAACCAAAGCTCTGTCTCTAGTCAGCAGAGGTTCCAAATTAATGAGCTCTGAAGAGATCCAAGTCTAGTCCCTGCTGGACTGTGCTGTGGGGCCTGGAGAGGGCAGAGACCCCAATTGAATAATAGAGTGTCTCGGTGACAATGGAACTTATTCACCCCAGGGATAAAAAAGCACCATTAAAAGAAAATAACATCTAATTAGAATCTCCTCTTCATTCAGGTTTCTTCTGATGATGAATTTTCTTTCATTTTATAATAGATTATAGATCCATCATCTGAATTCAAATTGCAATTGCTTTGTAAGATTGAGATGAGATAGATCATGCAGGTCCCCCATTCACTGAGGTCTTCACAAAAGAGTGATTAGAGGGTACACAAGCAGAGCACTGTAAAAATGGTCACAAAATCATTTTATTTATGTTTGTAAAATATATTCTCTCCAGAGAATTCTTCTCAACTTGGAGACAACAGCTCTTTCTGGGAGGTCTTTCTTATTCATATGATCCAGCTGGGTTGAGCAAAATCTTGAGAAAAAGTTAACAAAGTTACCCTTCTCAGGTTGATAGGTTATGCCAGAATGGCTCAGGGAGAGGGAAAGTAAGAAATGGTATTCTGCTTATTTGTTTGTCCCAGAGTAGAAACTAGGAGATAGTAAACAGCTCCTTAATTTTTTTCAAGTACCAAATCTATCAACTTTCCACGGGGCTGCAAAGAGTTAGACACAACTGAGTAAGCACACACACATACACACAGACACACACACATCACTATACATATAGCTCCCAGTCAAGAATTATTTGAATATTTCCCTGGAAAAATGCTAATATGCAGCACAATTTTTAAAGTATCTATTTGAAAGATACTTAATGATTTAGAGATTGATGTTAAGTGTTCACAGTGTATCAGGCAATTTACCTTTTTTGGGTGGGGAAGTCGGCCCTGCTGTGAGGCTTGCAGGATCTTAGTTCCTCTACCCGGGATTAAAACCCGGCCATGACAGGGAAAATGTGTGGTCACTGGTCCTAACCATTGGACTACAAGGGAACTCCCAAGACAATTGAACTAAGCATATTTTAAATTTTAATCAGAAATGGTAATCCTGGGAGATAGGTATTAAAATCCTCTATTTTAAAGAGGATGGAGGTGAGCCTTAAAGAAGTGAAGCAACTTCACTAAGTTCTCAGTGGAAACTGGGTTCACTTACAGGCTTCCCTTTCCTTACACTACACCACATTGCCTTTCTAGAAAAACTAGTCCTCATAATTGCTGATTTATTTCATACTGTCTTCTTTATGAGAATGCACAATTATATCAGAGCAATCTTGTCAGACTCAATCATTATGTGGAGAAGAATTCAATATGTACAAAAATTCTGATAATAGAGAACTATAAGTAAATCTCCCATTTATATTTCCTCAGTATAGTTCAGTTGCTCAGTCATGTCCGACTCTTTGCAACCCCATGGACTGCAACACACCAGGCTTCCCTGTATATCAGCAACTCCCGGAGCTTACTCAAACTCACGTCCATCAAGTCGGTGATGCCATCCAACCATCTCATCCTCTGTCATCCCCTTCTCCTCCTGCCTTCAATCTTTCCCAGCATCAGGGTCTTTTCAAATGAGTCAGTTCTTCGCATCAGGTGGCCAAAGTATTGGAGCTTCAGCATCAGTCCTTCCAATGAATGTTCAGGACTGATTTCCTTTAGGATGGACTGGTTGGATCTCCTAGCAGTTCAAGGAATTCTCAAGAGTCTTCTTGATACCACAGCTTGAAAGCATCAATTCTTTGGTGCTCAGCTTTCTTTATGGTCCAACTCTTACATCTGTACATGACTACTGGAAAAACGATAACTTTGACTAGACAGACTTTTGGCAAAGTAATGTCTTTTCTTTTTAATATGCTGTCTAGGTTGGTTATAGCTTTTCTTCCAAGGAGCAAGTGTCTTTTAATTTCATGGCTGCAGTCATCATCTGCAGTGATTTTGGAGCCCCCCAAAATAAAATCTCTCACCGTTTTCATTATTTCCCCATCTATTTGCCATGAAGTGATGGGATCAGATGCCATGATCTTAGTTTTCTCAATGTTGAGTTTTAGGGCAACTTTTTCACTCTCCTCTTTCACTTTCATCAAGAGGCTCTTTAGTTCTTCACTTTCTGCCATAAGGGTGGTGTCATTTGCATATGTGAGGTTATTGATATTTCTCCCAGCAATCTTGATTCCAATTTGTGCTTCAACCAGCCTGGTATTTCTCATGATATACTATACATATAAGTTAAATAAGCAGGGTGACAATATAAAACCTTGATGTATTCCTTTCCCGATTTGGAACCAGTCTGTTGTTCCATGTCCAGTTCTAACTTTTGCTTCCTGATCTGCATACAAATGTCTCAGGAGGCAGGTCAGATGGTCTGGTATTCCCATCTCTTTCAGAATTTTCCAGTTTATTGTGATCCACACAATCAAAGGCTTTGGCATAGTCAATAAAGCAGAAGCAGATTTTTTCTGGAACTCTCTTGCTTTTTCGATGATCCAGCGGATGTTGGCAATTTGATCTCTGATTCCTCTGCCTTTTCTAAATCCAGCTTGAACATCTGGAAGTTCAAAGATCACGTACTGTTGGAGCCTGATTTGGAGAATTTTGATTCCTAACAGGCAATTAAAAAAATTGTAATTATACTTAATATAATTTTGATGTTCATTCTGAACCAAAGCCTTGGCATCCTGTTTGATTAAAAAGAAAATAAAAAGACAAATCCAATTAAATACTTGTTTGTTAAAATTCTTTCTTCATTTGGCTTCTGAGATAGCACTCTCTTCCCTCCTCATTGGTCATTCTTACTTTCACTAACTCTTCCTTATCTCCCTCATACTTTAACAAACAGCCTAACCCTCAGACTTCTATATTTATCCTCACTCCCTTGGCTAGTAAATTCATATTTAGTAAAAGATCAGTTTGAATAGTCCCAAATCATCATTACCACTTGAAAACTCTCCCCCTAATCTTGGGACTCAGAACCTGACTGCCTTTCAAGATCTCTGTTAAAAAAAAAAAAGATCTCTGTTGATGTGCAGACACCTCAAATATAAGATGTCAATAGACACATTTCTCATTCTCCCCCATGAAAGTGCTTATCAGTTTTTTCTAGTAAAGGACAATGCCATCCCTCTAGTTTTTCAGCACTCTTAATTGCTTTCTTTCTCTGACATTTTACATCCCATCTTTGAATAAATCAACATTACTGTCCAAATATGCCCAGAATTTGATGAGCTTTCCTGATCTAACTCATCACTTATGATACAGACTTTTTCAGTAGCCTTCTAGCTGGTCTCCCTGCTTCTTCTATTCTTGCATTTTCCAGTTTATTCTCACAAAGCAGCCAAAATAGATCTTTAGAAACAGAAAAATTTATTTTTTACTGTTTTCTCTGTTCTAGCCCCTTAAATGGCTCTGCACCTCACTCATACAACACCTTTAAATTGGCCCACAAGGTTTTGTGTGGCCTGATTCCCTCTGCCTTTTTCTACATTCTCCCTTGACCATTCCAAGTGCAGGCTTATCTTAGTTTCTTCAATTTACTATTCCCTCAGATCTCTACATAACTCATTCCTCCAAGTTCTCTGCTGAAATGTGCCTTTGTCATTGAAGCTGCTCCTGACAACTGTATAAGATTATTCCTCTCTGGGTTCAGCACTCCCTACACCCTTGCACAGCATCATTTTTACCCTTCACAATGTTCACACCTGACATGTTATACATTGATTGGTACATAGAATGGATGTCCCAACCATAAGATAATTTGAGGACAGGTTTTTTTTTTTTTTTTTTCTATTTTTTAATATTCTTTTTCCAGCTCTTGGAATAGTGCCTGTCACAAAGTGCTTAGTAAATACGCGTGTGCGTGTGTGCTCTCAATTCAGTCGTGTCTGATTTGTGCGACCCTATGGCCTGGAGCCTGCAGGCTTTTCTGTCTATGGGATTCTCCAGGCAAGAATTCTGGAGTGGGTTGCCATGCCCTTCTCCAGGGTATCTTGCCAATCCAAGGATTGAACCTGTGTCTCTTAGTTCTCCTGCACTGGCAGGCGGGTTCTTTACCACTAGCACCACCTGGAGAACCCAGTAAATACTTACAGGATGAACAAATGCCGCATAACCAGTGAGGTAAACAGGCAATCGGAATGTCTTAAAGTCTTCATTGGGAGTGGCGAGGATCTGCATGGTCAAAAAATGTAAACAATTTAGAATATTTGAGACACAAGAGGAACAATGTGGCAAAAGAAAAGCTTAAAAGCAAAAGCAGAGTATTTTACATGGCTTCGCTTTAGAATGATAGCTTCAAATCTAGGATCTCAGAAAAAAAAATCATAAGCAAAATAACTTAGTTCATCTGTTAATAACTGTTATGCAAAATTAACAACATAATGAAATTTTTCAGTCCACTGGGAGTTATAACCTAACAGAAACCACTTTGGTTTCATAGGTCTTTAAAAGATTTAGCTGATGCTCATTCCAAGGGACCCTTAACAGATAACACACAGATAAATGGATATAGTCCAAAAGTTTCTCATTAGAAATGCAACTGGGAGCATTTTTATATAACTTTAACAATTTTGAACAAGGCCTGGGTACCAAATCAAATTTTGTCATTAATAAGCTTTGAAATTCTGGATGGAGTGGCATGCAACTCCTTGGAGCCATGTTTCCTGTTTATAAAACAAGAATAGACAGCAATTCCTGTATCACATGGTTGTTAGGAGGATCAAAGAAGAAACATCTATTAACACAGTATGGAACGGGGAGTGAAGTCATCAGGGATTCCAGGATTTTAGTCCTTGGTCTCCAGGTAGCCTTAGAGAAGACAACTGACTTTATGGATTTCAGCTCCAATATCTATAAATATAAATATCCAGGGTCTTTAAATTTTAAGATATGCAACATCTTTTGAAAACTGTAAAGTAACCATGTGAATATTTGGTACTAAAACGAACAGCTGCTGCAAAAATGATACTTATATTCTCTATTTACAAAAACAGTTTCTGCAGTGCTAAACTGACCCCATCTCACATGCATACCCTCTGCTCCAGAGTTATCTACAGCAATCAAGGTGTGCCAGACACTCACACCCCCATCAACCTCAGAAAAACAGCTACTATAAATATTAAGATGGTGAAGCCATAAACCCAGCTTGTGATTACTAGTCTATGTGTACAGCCCAGCACTGCTGCAAGTGGATCATTTTTTTTTTTTTCAGAAAATTATGATGCCAGCAAAGGACAATGGCAGCTTCTTAAAAATGCCATAATTAAATAGTAGTTGTAAATACAGGAAATCAAAGCTTTTTGTTTAATAGTAAGTAAATTTGTTTGTGACTCAGTTTCCTTATTTGAACAACAATAAAAGATAATTTGCAATGTCTTAAAGAAAGATTGTAAGGAGACACAAACTTCAAAATGAACTGTGTTTTGAAGAACAATGGTGTAAATGACCTTTTCTCTCACAGTCTATCAACTGTAAATCTCTTTGAAATGTCTCCAGTAAAGTGATAATTGAAGCTCATTACTACTAGGTTATTGCATGATCCTGAAGAACTAGTAGTAAAAAAAAAAATAATAGGGTATAATCAGCAATGTTCGCACAATGCACATTTTATCCTTCTCCAATTGATAAAAATGTGGCTCTCTCAATCAAACAAAGAACCTTTCAGATGTACCTCCAACTTTTCATCTTAGGAATGGTTTTCTTGAGGTACACCAATGTGAATCATTGAACAATAAGTACTCAGGAGCTAATTTTTATGGCTTGCCTATTTATCTTACTGAAATGATCAGAGAAGATGCTAATTTTGAAAGTACAATGAATTCTACATTGTATAGTAAAGTCTAGATACTAATGTCTATTAAATTGGCAGTGACAACTATGGTTTCTAGCATCACCTGCTGTGAGGTTTTACAAAGGACTGGGGAGAAACAGAAATCTCCCTTCTTATCTCACCCCCATCTGTGAAATTTCAAGACTATTATATTCTAGCAAATAATTAGTTCTGCAATATGAATATAGCCTTCAATAGGGCAAACAATCTAAATACGCTCTCTAACAATAACCCCTGAAAGAGAATAAAGTCGTTGTAAATTATCTAAGTTGTTTTAGATCATTTGAGTTATGACATTTCTTTCTTTCATAGTGCCATATTCCAAAATAACTTGCTTTTTTGGGGGGAGGAGGGAAGAGGATGGTATGAATCTCCTCTAATGGAGACAAAAAAACATCACAAACCTTTTGAAAACACTCGAATGAAATCATATAGATTTGATGTTTTGTTTTGTTTTTTGGCTTCTCTGTTGTTTCCTGTTCAAGAATGTGAATCTTCTTTTATTAGCAGTCCTGTTTATGGAGCGGCAGCGCAACTCGCCCTTCCCTCCAGGCAGTCCCTGGCTTTCCTCTGCTTCTCCGGCCCCCCTCCCCGCGCCCACCCCCACGACTTTCAGCACTCTTCTCCGGTGTTAATTTGCACACCTCACCTGCTCCCCTGTAATTGACCGTTGCTATGTGTGTGGTATTCGGAGGGGCAGGGAAAGAATAAGGAGAGGAATGTGCGGGTCAGCCTCCTTTGCCTGATACACAGCCACAGAGCGAGGTTCCTGCCCTCTCCTTGGATCTAGTGAAAATACGTAAGTAATAATACTTCCTAGCACTTTGAATATCATCCAAAGAACCCCAAGTGCTTTATAAATACGATGCCCTTGACACCGAGTGCCATGCATTTCTCTCTTTGGGGGAGCAGTCCCCCTCCCAGAGGCCCGCCTCTGAGGACATTCGGTGCTAGACCCTTTGACTCCCACATCTGGGAATGTGAACTGAGAAATCGCTACCACTCAGGCTCTGGAAGTATCCTGGACTCACAAAGTCTGAGTGATTAAGCGGGTGAGCAGCAGACAACACCACCACCACCCTCCCCAGGCATTTCCCCTGATTAGCCTGAAATCCAGCCCCTATTCTTAATGTGACTGTTTTGGTCTGTGGGTTCATATTAGGTTCACAGATGAAAATGAACAAAACTAAGGTCCAGAATTCCATTTGGAACCAGGAAGACATGGAATTTCAACCTTAGAATTGTCTTTTGTTTTTGTGATTACCAATACGGGTTACCTGGGAATTTAATCAAGATTAAAGTATCTTAAATGGATGTTGCATAAAATTCTTAAAGTTAAGATTAACTTCCAATAACTAATGTGGTGTTTTCAATTTTGTGATTTTGCCAGGAAAAATATCTTACAGCAATACAAAAAAAAGTTGATAACATCAATTTGCTAGCTGATATGTGGAACGTCACCTCTGAAATTCCCAAACTATTACTTGTGACAATTATCCTTTATCAGAAATGGTCACTTATATGTATCTCAGCCAAATATCACATACTGAATATTTGCATTTGTATCGTAAATCCAGATGCAGAGTCTACACCCTTAACCAATCATCCTTGAAACTATTTATGACATTTAGGGATATTTGAAGACCATGGAGCTAGAATATCTTTTGCAAAACCAGAGAAGGACAAGTTGTGAATGAATGATGGCTCATGTTTTGACTAATTAGATTTTAATTTTTCTTTTCTCATCTACTTAAAGAAAATCATTAATCAGTCTGGAGGAAGAGAAAGAAAAAGACATTTTAAAGTGAAGTATAGTGACATGACATTACAGCTACTCTTTATGGTGTGGCAAAGCCTAAGAGTAAAAGGAAAGAGAAGAAATTGTTCTTTAATGTATTAGGGATTTATAAAGTCTCATTGCATTATTCCACAGTCACTGGAACTTTTGAAAATGAATGTGGTCATTAACCATCTGGTTTACTATGACGTTAACTTTAAAAAAGTGTCTCGAAAATGCCAAAACCGGCTGCAACTCCCAATGCTGGTTTATTGCTCCATGGGCACTAGCATGTCTAAACTCCAGGGAACGTGGTGCTTACATGGCAGTGAAACACGGCAAACACCTGGAATATATTCTCCAGAGTGAAAACAGCAGGGAACTGACCAGAAATAACCTCTCTCATATTATTGCTTCAATTAGACCAAAACAACTTTCCCTTTGAAAACTTAATAATAAACACTGCAGGTCATTCACTTGTTTTGAGCCCCTTTGGGAGAGAGGAGCAGATGCATCCCCTTAGCCAGCCCCCTTGCTGTCACAGAGACAAGAGGCATAAATCAGGACAGATATTGATTTTAATTGGAACCAACAGTACCTACATGCCGTATTAATTTTCACATCTTCCTACAAAAAAATTTTTTTTAAAGGTTCATTTTTGGTTCTAAGAGATTGCTTAGATAGAGTGATACAGTGAATGCATCTGTAAGTTGAATACTGAAGCAAACTTAAGTACTTCTAAAAAGCCTTATTATGAACAAAAAGCCTAGATGAAAACATGCTTACTACATTAGATTCTTTATACTGATGTTTATGACCAGTGAATGGGTATTTTTCATAATAGCTTTCACTGGAGTCTCAAAAGATGCCACAGACACAGTGAGAACAAGCAGCAAAGAGAAAGTTTTATACACCTAGATGGTTTGCATCGTTATTTTTCTTCCCATAATTAAAATTGTCCAGTGAAATTATTTCCACACAAAATAAAGTTGACCTTCAAATGTGCTCTCTTTTACCTTCACTAGATCTCATCATCCTCTAAACACAAAGGTAATGCCGTTATCTTTAAAAAAAAAAAAAAAATTTCCCCCCAGTTCTATCTTTCCCAAAGATATATTCATTCCACACAGTCTGGGAGGCACAATATGTTCTATACTTATTCTACTGATAAACGTATTTCACTGCTTGCTGACACCACCCAAAATGGTCCTTAAACTTTCCCAGGCTCTACATTATATATTCTGTATCAGTAGGTCTAGGGTAGGGCCCAGGAATCTGCATTTATAACCAACAATTCAGGTCATTCATATCCAAGTTTTGGAGAACACTGACCTGGCAGCTTTGAGCCTAGATAATAATGTCACCTGAAGACATGGAGACTAAAAGGTTCAGTATCAGGGAGGGAGGAGGGAGGGGGGTTCTGGAGGGGGAGCATATGTAAACCCATGGCGGTCTCATATCATTGTATGGCAAAACCGACACAATAAAGTAAAGAAAATTAAAAATAAATAAATAAATAAAAGGTTCAGTATCAGCTCATTTATTCCCATAGTGGCAAAATAAACAGGCTGGTAATACTGTAATCATAGATCTCAAAAGACAGTATTTATATGTGAGTTAGCTTATTTGTTTCAGCTTTCCAACTAATATTTACTGAGAGCTATTGTTTGAATAGTCATGTGCTGGGTATCAAGGGAGAAAATGCTCAACAAGACAAAGAAGACTTTTTATTGTAATTTCAGGTTACTAAAATGGGTCTATAGTTTATATAGACCCATCTCAGTGTGTGTGCTCTTATATACATTTTTTATCTGAGAAAAGGCAGGGGGAATAAGAATAAAGTGAACTATTTCGCAGGAGGAAAACACAAAGACTATCAATCTTACCTTTTTATTTACCTTAAAAATCCATATTTTCAAGTTTTGCTCTAACATATATTTTCCATCACATCTGCAGACAAAAGACTGTTTTAAAAGAAAGTGATATATCCTTACGATGTCATTGAAGTTATACTTTTGTGCTTAATGATAGAAAATATGCTGAATTATACATTTAACAATTTTTTCAAAATATTTTCTATGTATGATAATATATTTCTGTTATCTATTACAAGCTAGATATGTATCTGGTGAGACTGTATATGTATCTAGTGAGATTACAGATTATTTTTACTCTTTTTTCTTTTGCTTGGTCATATTTTCTAAATTTGTTACAGCAATCACATATTTTTTTAACATATTATTTTAATACTAGGTTTAAAAAAAAAGCACTTTATAGTTGACTATTATGTAACAACTGGGAACTTGTGAAATAGCAAGGATGCCAGAAAATAAGACCAGATACAGAACATTCTAGAAGAGGATTTCTTGGGCCATTTTATCTTCCTCCTTGCTTCTGCACTGCCAGCCTTCATGAAGGGAGTTTCAAGACAGGACTCTAATTTAGAGTTAAAAGAGATGATATAAAATAAAAGTTAAAAGATATGGCTGAGGCTGAAACAAATCCTAGATACAAATCTGGACTAGCCCATCTCCACCAAGACTTCAGAGAAGTGAACAAAATCTTATTTGAAAACTTTAGGCAAAATGAGTAGTAAGTAACTGTCCCTGGCTTTAGAAATATCAGTACTTGGAAATAGAAAACACCCACCTTACCTATTCTATATTTGTAAATTGGGAACATCAGTAGTCATTACAAATATGTGAAAATTTTCAGAGAAAGTTAAAGAATAGTTCTGACAAATTCTTATCAGGTTTTAGTTTATTCCTGCTCTTTAAACATTTGAAGACTTCCCTGGTGCCTCAGAAGGAAAGCGTCTGCCTGCAGTGCAGGATACCCGGGTTGGATCCCTGGGTAGGGAAGATCCCCTGGAGAAGGAAATGGCAACCCACTCCAGTTCTCTTGTCTGGAAAATCCTATGGATGGAGCCTAGTAGGTTACAGTCCATGGGGTCGCAAAGAGTTGGACATGACTGAGCGACTTCACTTTCACTTTCAATCATCAAGAACATACTGTAGAATCAAGAAAATATGAAAAGACATAAAAAAGAAGAGAAGCAAGATGAAAAGCAAAGAGAAGTGATACTAAACACAAGGGTTTTAATATTAGCTGGCCTGCATAAAGACAAAGGGAAAAGATTAATAACAATAACAACAAAGCAATAACCACATTTTACTGAGCATCTGCAAAGTGCTAGACACTGCTGGGCAATTTATATAAATCATCTCCTATCTTGACACAATTCTGAAATAAAGGTAATAATAACTACATATACATGTGAGGAGACAGAATTCAGAAAGATTTAGTGAATTGTTCAAGGCTCGTTCATATCATGTAAGTAGTAGAAGACTCTTGAGAGTCCCTTGGATTGCAAGGAGGTCAAACCAGTCAATCCTAAAGGAAATCAGTCCTGAATATTCATTGGAAGGACTAATGTTGAAGCTCCAATACTTTGGCCACCTGACGTGAAGAACTGACTCACTGGGAAAGACCCCGATGCTGGGAAAGATTTGAAGGCAGGAGGAGAAGGGGACAATAGAGGTTGAGATGGTTGGATGGCATCACTGACTCAACGGATGTGAGTTGGAACAAGCTCCAGGAGTTGGTGATGGACAGGGAAGCCTGGCGTGCTGCAGTCCATGGAGTGGAAAAGAGTTGGACACGACTGAGTGACTGAAAAACAACAACAACAAAGTAGTAGAACAATTGTATATTATGCCATGTTTAAAACCATGGGTGAACAACTCTGTATTATACCATTCTGAAATGTTTTGAACACTAATGTATATCATTGATGTATATTTATTCTTCTATTCAGCTAATCATTGGGCAAACCAGTGGAAAACCAAAGGGCAAAACTCCCTGCCCTCATGGTCTTTCTAATTGAAAGAATATTGAAGAGTAAATTATGTAGTATGATGGATGGTGGTCAGTTTCATGAAGGAGAATAAGGTAGGAGAGAAGCCTACATAATGTTGATGGGAGGAATGAGCACCTCCTGGAGGCCTTTATCTTACTAAAATGGAGATACCTCTTAAGGGCACTTTTTGAGAGGTATAGACCATACAGTACCTTGATTATTTTCACAGCAAGCTATATACACAATCTTTCTTGGAAGGAGCCAGAACTAGGGAAAGCTGGTATTTTTAAATCATAAAAATAGACTGTGTGTGATCTGATACTTCTTCCATATTACAGCCTAAAGAGGAGGATCTCCTCTGGAGGAATTCACAGTTCTTTTCACCTGCTTCTTTTGTACTCCTTTTTTCTCTCACTTTACTGGTTTTGGGAGTTTGGCAAGATTTGTTTTTGCCAAAGCTTCCTTGTTCTCTAAGCAGGTTTTCCCAAGCTTGGGTTTAAAAGACCCCCTGGAGAAGCACTACAAGACAAACACTAATTAGCGTAACAATTTATTAAGGGAGATCTTTGATCTTTTCTCACCTACCCAGTTGCCTAGCTCTGCTTTGTCTCCACAATTATAAAATGTGTTTACATAACTAATTAACACAACAGATTGAGTTTTACTGGGTACATGATAATAAGTGGTTCAAATGGTTTGATCTCATGATAAAGGAGGAAGTGTTGGGAATTAGCACTTCCTAAGAGACCCAAATGGGAGTAACCATTGTGAGTTCCCATAAAATAAAAGTTCTTAATGTTCCCAAATGGGACATTCTATTATAGTAAGCATTTCAAGTCTCACTACAGAAGGTTTTATAAGAAAAATATGTAAATACAGCACATTCTAAGCTATTTTCAGAGATGGAATGAGCTTTTAAAAATATTGTGTTTATTTTCCCCTTGTAAATTTTCCTATTAGTAACTTAAACTAATTTTAGATAAAGTATTTTGGGAGGAGAAAGTTTGAGCTTTTTGCTTTGTTAAGCTCACATCTAAGAGACGATGAGTTTATAGTTGTAAATAAATCCAATAGTGGAGATTATGATGTTTAATACAAGTCTTTTGTTATGAAATATAACACTAATATTATTCACAGTCATGTTTACTTGTAATTTTAAAGAATTAGAATCTTCCTGCATCATTGGTCATTTAGCACCTTCTATAGTATATTTTAAACTCTAAAAACACTTTTTCTTGGAGGGAAGAATCTTGTATGTCCAAGGGTACTGCTACAGAGTCAAAAATCCTTTCCTCTCCCAAGAGCAGGTGAGGTACACACAGTTTTGCCCATCCTTGATTTCTGAATTTAAAATTCAGTTCATTCTTCTGAGAGGTGATTGTTTATGCACACTTGGAAAAACTCAACTTTCTGTGGAGAAAGATAGAGACTTATGATTACAAAACAGTTTGACAACTTAAGTGCAAATGAATCAGAAACATGTGGATTAAATTTCCCTTGAAACACACATGATTTTTTAAAAATTAGGAGGAAAGGGGCTTGGCAACAAGCATTTTAGTTTTTGCCAAACCCAAAGCATTTGAAAAATAATACAGATTGTGGCTGGCTCTCTCCTTCACAGTCAGTTCTCAGTACCTGAAGTTTCAAATCACCAATACAGCATACACATATAGAAATACTTTAATTTTTACTTCCATATTATTTTAGGATCAATAGAAGTCAAAGTGATTGTGAACAAATTGGGGGTGGGGAGAGATTCCTCATTAGAGAATTGGCACACATTCTCAAGATAAATGGCAGCAAGCTTATTTTAAAGAATGCTGGCATATGAACATCTCACACACTGGGAGAAGCAAATGCATTCAGCGAAAAGGATTGTATATTTATATTTTAGGATAGTCAAGAAAGTGAAGGTCCTGCAGATCACTAGGAAACCTAGAAGAGGGCATACCTTTAATCTATCATACTGTTTTAATACTATAATCAACATTACTGAATGAAAAACACACTCAGGAATTCAAAGTCTCATCTATATTTACAGGAGACAGAACTATCATAATATTGAGCATTTTCTCTCATAATTAGAAGATATTTTTCCCCTTATAGGGTAATCCAGATAGTACAAATCGTCCTGTTTACAGACATGGAAAATTTATTCTTAAATGTCCTACCTGCATAATGTTTTGGATTCTCGTGCAGTAACTGAAAATCTATTGACTACATAAACAGGGAACAGAAAAGAAGGGGAAAAGGAAGGAAGGAAGGAGGGAAGAAAAGGAGGAGAGAGAGAGAGGGGAAATGTAGCAAAAAGCAAGAAAGGAAGAAAGACTGAATTCTTGGATTTCCTTTAAAGGCAGCTTTTGGAGAAGTAGAATAAAAAATACTCAATGTCCTTAGGGTATTTAGAAACCAAACTGCCTGTTAGCAAAGCTAGCAGTGACAGTAGAAATAAAACCGTTACTATACAGGAGTGCTAACCTTGTTCCAGACACTGTGGTAGGTGCTTCACATGCATTATCTGTTTTCATGTCAACACAAACTCTCAAGACAAGGAATTATAAGCTAATTAACTCACCTAAGGCTTCAGGACTGGGTTCAGAGTCAAGTCCTTCTCAGTCTAGCGCCCAAGCACTCACTTCCTTTGTCTCCTCCCCTAACATGTTCCACAGCAAGGCTCCCTCCAAACAAGACTCATTTGTTAGTTCAAACCATTCATTATCAATTAGGAAACTACTATCTAATCCAGTTACTGAGGTCAGTAGTGCGTCCAGTAGGATCCCTGAAGTGAATCTTATCACAAAAGGGTCAGCTGCTGAACACTTTAAATAGAAGAACATTTTCAAATTTAACACACTCATTTCTAATTATTTTTTTTTCATTTCTAATTATTTATTCAAAATCTGTTTTAATTTTATAAACAGTTGTCTTTTAGGATGTACAAATTAAGTAAGTAGAAAACATTGTGTTAGTATGTAATAGTACTTCTTTACAGAGTCCTGAAGATTTTTAAAGTCATATACATTTTAAAAAATGAATTTGCTCAGAAATCTCAAAAGGTATATAATTTTCTTATACTGTACTGACATATATTACTAATCTCCAATTGGGTGATAAAAGAGAATATAAAATAGAATCTCAGATATTTTGCCTATTTGATCTCCAGTAACTTTCAAATACTGTTAGTAACATCCACCTTCTTCATAGACTGATCTACATTAATAACTAATTATTAAGCCCAGCTTTTTTGGATTCAATTATTTGCTATTCTAACTCCTCAAACTATTCTAATTTCCATGTGCCCAAATTTTTAGTAAGTAATGGTATTATTTAGGAGAATAAATGTTTTTCCCTTGAAATAAATAATACTATAGATCAGAAAATTTTAAATAAAATGATCTTTGGTTCACATTCCTTGTCCTGGAATATGGGCATTTTTCACCCTGAAATATATTACAATAGCCAAGTTTGTTCATGGAAACTGCTCTTTACTGAAAAACTCTGTAAATAGAAAGCAATCGTTTAAACTCTGGTTCAACATTTACTAAGTATCAGTTTTTTCAAGACACTGTACTGAGTATTATAAATAAGATTTTATGCTGCCTTTAAGGAAACTGAACAGACCCAAAAATCTCTCAGCAGCATGTATGATATAAGGATATATTCTCCAGAATAAAAGAAGCATTCTTTTTCCCAGATTTTATCATGCCCTCACCAAAGTATGAAACATTAGTGTGACTCTTAACTACTTGAGTGTTATTAACTATGCATGTGCATGCATGCTAAGTTGCTTCAGTCTTATCTGACTCTTTGCAACCCTATGGACTATAGCCTGCCAGGCTCCTCTGTCCATAGGATTCTCCATCTAGTCTCAAATGTTCCTTTTGTTGCTACTTCTTACCTAAGAGTTGAACCTGTAAAATCTAGGTTCAAACAGCAGAAAAGTCAGTAAAGTAAAATCGATGTCAGAGGAAGACTCAGAAAATACATTTGCTTGGATGCTAAAAATCACTTTGAAACATTTCCTATACTTTTGACTTAATGCATTTAATAAGTGTGTACTGCCCGTCTCTGTTTTAGACACCTGGGGATTAGAGATGAAGGAGACCCAATCTCCATACAGCTCACATTCCAGAAGCACTTACAAAGCCTCCTGTTTTCCACCCCATTTGCTTCGGACTTTGCCACGGAGGCAGAAGAGAGCCTGGGGTTCACCTGGAATCCCCTTTGTAATGTTGCTTTCTTACATTATCCAAGTGTAACATTCATGTAATAGCTTACTCAAAATTAAAACACTTGAAAAAGAACTTTAAGATATTGAGTCGTCACTCAAGTTTTCTCTGAAGGTCCCAGAACACCTAAAGGTAACTTGGGAAGGCACATTCTTCCTCCTCCTGCAACGTGAAGGACAAGCCCCTTCAGAGTTGCCACCTGTGGGGTGTGGGAGGATCAGCTCCCTTCTCCCACCATCAGACAAGGCTCATTCTTTCCATAATGAAGAGACTGATTGATGGAGTCACCTTCCCGACTGCTGACACTCTTGTCTTGCTCAGTTTAGCAGTAACAGACCTGACCTGCTCCCTACCAGCTGGGCCTTGTGTGAGGGGCCCGTCCATCACTCCGTTTCCCCACTCCATCTGTTCGCCCCTCCTCCAAATTTCAGCCCATATGCCTACTGGCAGCCACCAATATGTCTGTCTGTCAGTAGCTCTGTAATGAGACCAATTTATAAGGTCACATAATCCTGACTCTTAAGGAGGAAAAAAAAAAATCCATTCCAGTTACTGAGAGAGTCACCTCTGCCTCTGATTCTCATGACTATGGGAGGTCATGTATGAAAAACCAAGAGGCAATTTAAAATTAATTTCGAACTGTCTGTTTTCCACCAAATTTCCTTTAAAAGACATCCCCTCTATTTCGCTCTATTTGTCAGTGATCATAGCTAGAAGTTGCAAAATGAAAATATTGACCTTTAGGGAGGAAACTAAGGTGGGGAAACAGTTTTGCTTACTCTGTCAGTAAGTGAACATCCTACTTTAGTTCCAGTACTGTCTGTGGTTATCAGCACACGCTCTCTCTCACTTGTATAGGACGCTTATGTGCAGAATTTCCAAGGACCTGTCAGTAAGAATTCCATGTTTTTATGGCACAGCAGAATTTTCCCCAGGAGCATTTGTGCCTTCAGCTGACTAACGCAAATTAAATTCTATGTCAGTTTTGCCCAGAGGCTAAGAGCACCTCATTACATTTTATTGAATTCAAATAATTGCAATCAAAATATTTGTAAGCACAATGCAACCGGTGAGTCTGACTTTATGATATAAGCTGTCATGGGCAATATATTACATTTCATTTCTACCAAGCATGGCAACTTAGACCATGCAATTCCCTAGAGATTACACTCAACAACTGTTAATTAATTCTGATATGTGGATGTTGCTGTGTTTAATAGGAACAGATGAAGACCAAACGCTAGATTGAATTAAAGCCTTCCAGGACATCTAAACTTTGAGAATTAACAGGTTTTGCTTTTTCATCCTTGAGGGACTCGTGCTGATTGGTTCAAAAGCCCCTGCTCAGCTTGGCTGCAGTGTTCAGAGTTGATTTTCTGGCCACAATAACTCCACCCTCACACTCCGCCACCCCTCTCCATCACCTATGTTACTCTTAACTAAGAGGCAAGTGGGTGAAGGAGGCAGTCGGTGAAATGAATGCCAAACATTGCCATGCCTCAATGTTTTAAATTTTTAACTCAGAAAATTGCTTGCACTTCATTTATGTATTCCTGACTCCTAGAACCACAATTTTCTACTGATAAAAATCATTGTTACCTGTTTACTAACTATGCTTAATCCTAGTTAGTGTTGATTATGGGTGTGGTCATAATCCTCTACAGCAAAAAATAAAATATTCAGTCTTATGTAGAATTGTGCAGCAGATGGAGTAGAAAAATTACATGTTCTTAATGTGCTGATCCTGTCTTTCTTAGGGCTTCCTTGTGTAATTAAGGGACACATTAATTTGTATAAAACATAATAAAATCTAGAACTTACATCTTCAAAGTTAGGGTTCTTTTTAGTATCTTATGTATTTGATAATAACTAAGATTACTTTACCTAAAGCTAAATATCTTGTTTTCTATATTAAAGGATTAAGCCCAGCATACAATTATTTCTCTTTTTTTTGACCATGAGTATTATTACCAGGCTTTGCAATTTCATTTTAATTTAATAAAAATAACCTTTTGTCCTTATATATGTCATTTTATTGGCCTATCATTTAAAAAAGAAGTTTGTGTTGAATTTTCAGTAATGATGGCACTGTATAACTCTACTTCTATTCTTTCACATAATTTTTATTTTGATTGGCATTTGCAGAGCAGCTGACTGGGTTTGTTTTGTAGACTATAGCTAAGGAGAAAAATTGAGCATCCTGAAATAGATTTCAGGGAAAAAATATATAGACTATTCTATCCAATGAGTTTCAAATATATTTAAATCTCATCATATTTTTGACAAAAATGGGACTTCCCTAATTTATATTTGAAGATTATTTATCATTGTAGAGTAAAGAATCTAGGAGTGAAGTCTCTACACAGAAACTGGTGATTCAAAATTTACAAATTGTTTTGCACCTATATATATATATATATATATAATTTTTTGCATCTATATTATTGTCTCTAATTAATAGACTAGAAAAAAATCGACAGAGTTGTGAAAAGTTGACCTATAGTCTTTAGAGTCTAACATTGACTAACAGAAGTATCCAGACTGTTGTCATCGTTTAGCTTCTAGTCTGTGTCTGATTCTTTTGGCACCCCATGGACTATAGTCCACTGGGCTTCTCTGTCCCTGGGGTTTCCCAGACAAGAATACTAGAGTGGGTTGCCATTTCCTTCTCCGAGGGATCTTCCTGACCCAGGGATTGAACCCGCATCTCCTATAACTGCAGGAGGACTCTTTAACGCTGAGTCACCAGGGCAGCAAAGTATTCAGATACATATAGGCAAAGCTGTAGATAAAAATGGTATTCTATAACCATAAAAAGGGTTTGCTACTTTCACCATATCATGGGAGACACATCACCCTGGTTTCCTGAGACAAAGCATTGCTCAGGAAGATATGGGTGAGAAAGAAAAGAAAGGAAGAAAATAAAACTTTTGAAAAGCAGCATTCACTTATGAGAGTGAAAGTTGTGAAAGCAGGGTACTGGGACACTGAGCTGAGAACTAGGGTTAGAAAGATTAGCAGAGACCAAATAGGGAAGGTCCAGCTAAGCAGTTTGGAGTTTGTCCTTAGAGTAATATCTTCTTAAAAGGATTAACCTGATAGGGTTACATTCTAGGAAGAAGCCTCTAGTTGCAACAGGAGAAGTGGAGGAGTGTAGGGAGGGAATAGAGGTGGGAGAACAAGTACAATGACACTGTTTTGGCAATGTTGAGGCTCCTGAAGCAGTGTGAATGGAGATGGGGGAACCCACTGAAAGCTATTAGGAAGTTAGAATTATTAGGTCTTGGTGACTGACAGGATTTGGGTTGTTTAGAAGAAACAGGATGCAGGAAGGGGTCAGAGATTGCTGATTTGATTAGCTGAGATACTCTTCTAAGGCAAGCAGGAGAAAGAACAGGTACAGGGGGAAATATGCTAAGTTTGCTTGGGATGTGTTGATTTGAAGTGTCTGTAGAATATGAATATAAACTCAGTGTGCAGCAGAAACTCTGAAAGGGGATTCTAGGATCAGACTTGGATTTGTAAGTTTCAGGGAGAGAGAAAATTGAAAGCCATAGATGTACATTACATTGTCCAAAGCTTCTTATTTACTTACTATGAGCTAAGTTCAGTTAAGTCACTCAGTCGTGTCTGAGTCTTTGCGACCCCATGAACCACAGCACACCTCCCTATCCATCAACTCCCGGAGTCTACCCAATCCCATGTGCATCAAGTCGGTGATGCCATCCAGCCATCTATTCCTCTGTCTTCCTCTTCCTCTCCTGCCCCCAATCCTTTCCAGCATTAGGGTCTTTTCAAATGAGTCAGCTCTTCACATGAGGTGGCCAAAGTATTGGAGTTTCAGCTTCAACATCAGTCCTTCCAATGAACACCCAGGACTGATCTCCTTTAGGATGGACTGGTTGGATCTCCTTGCAATCCAAGGGACTCTCAAGAGTCTTCTCCAACGAGTCTTCTCCAACACCACAATTCAAAAGCATCAATTCTTCGGCACTCAGCTTTCTTCACCATCCGACTCTCATATCCATACATGATTACTGGAAAAACCATAGCCTTGACTAGATGGACCTTTGCTGACAAAGCAATGTCTCTGTTTTTAAATATCCTACCTAGGTTGGTCATAACTTTCCTTCCAAGAAGTAAGCATCTTTAAATTTCATGGCTGCAATCACCATCTGCAGTGATTTTGGAGCCCAGAGAAAGTCTGACATTGTTTCCACTGTTTGCACATCTATTTTGCCATGAAGTGATGGGACCAGATGCCATGATCTTAGTTTTCTGAATGTTGAGCTTTAAGCCAACTTTTTCACTCTCGTCTTTCACTTTCATCAAGAGGCTCTTTAATTCTTCTTCACTTTCTGCCATAAGGGTGGTGTCATCAGCATATCTGAGGTTATTGATATTTCTCCTGGCAATCTTGATTCCAGCTTGTGCTTCATCTAGCCCAGCATTACTCATGATGTACTCTGCATACAAGTTAAATAAGCAGGGTGACAATATACACCCTTGACGTACTCCTTTTCCAATTTGGAGCCAGTCTGTTGTTCCATGTCCAGTTCTAACTGTTGCTTCTTGACCTGCATACATGTGGTTTCTTAAGAGGCAGGTCAGGTGGTCTGGTATTATTAGCTAAAGCACAACTCAGAACACACTTCCCAGAATGAATCAGAAGCCCTTTCTTCTACTTATATTTCATGTACTAATCCCAAACTATCTAAAGGTCTTCCAGGTTTGGAGGTGAACTGAAGCAAATGTCCTAATGTTTATTTCCCTTATTTGATATTGAAGGCACCCTCTTGAATACCTGTGTTTTCTGGAGCCACACTCCTATCACATCACTTATGCTTCTGGGCAGCTGGAAAATGTCTTTGTGGTGGACTATGTCAGACACATAGCCAGGGGAAATTTTCCTAGCTGAGAAACTTGAACCAGGCCAACCTTCTCCATGAAATTGTCTCTGGGACTTATTCTTCCAGACATTCAATCTAGAACATTTATATACAGTTTAGCAGTCATGTGCTTATTTGTTTAAGGTAAATAAATGTTTATGGTCTTTTTTTTTTTTTTCAATGTGTGCGTTTCCTTTCTCCTCCTCCTCCAACAAATAAATTCTAAGACACTAGATCTCAAGGGTTACCGAATCCAGTTCATTATCTCTGCTCCTTCTTTTTAGCTTCCTCACATTTGGACTCTCCATTTGTATTGGTTTACTATTCCCTTCCAGGCTTCCCAAGTGGCTCAGATGGTAAAGAATCCGCCTGCAATATGGGAGACCTGGGTTTGATTCCTGGGTTGGGAACATCACCTGGAGGAGGGTGTGGCACTCCAGTATTCTTGCTTGGAGAATCCCCATGGACAGGGAAGCCTGGACAGCTGGTTGCAAAGAGTCAGACATGACTGAGCGATGAAGCACAGCACAGCACATCCCCTCTTCCATGCAACACCAATTTGAAGCAAAAAGAATTTTAGAGGCTTCATTTTCTACCTTGAGATACCCATCAGATACAACTTAGGGGGTTCTCCCTATCAGTTGCTTCAGGACACAGTGCTTCAAGACTGGCCTTTCGACTGTCAGGCTTCTCTCACGGATGCTCTGATATTAACCACCTAATTTCTGCTGGTAAAACCCCAAGTAACACTTGTTTCTTTCACCACAGTTTACTAGGCTAGCGATGTAATTTTTCCATTTCCAAGTTCCTGTCCAGTCCTCTAGTTCTTCTGTTTTTTGCCAATCTTGAGATTGGAGCTCAGGAATTGTCCTCCAGCCCAGTTGCTTCACGAAGTCTTGAAGAAGACTTCCGAAATTTTTGTAGTTTTAGGAATCATGTGGCCAAGAATATAGTTAACGCTCCTCTTAATTCATCAGTATTCATCCCTCCTCCACCCTAAGAGTTTTGGAATTTTCTGCTCCCTCTCAGGACTAATGATTAGAAGTGAGACTAGTTCAGATATTGGAATTCATTCATTTTCTTGATTCCTGTGTAAGAGTGACTTGGAGCAGAGTCCACATGTCCTAACCCCACCAATCTTCAACAGAAATGCAATGTGAAGCTCAAACCTTTGTTGTTTCATTCACTGAGTTTTTTAGGTTGCTAGCTGCCATAGGGTAAACTCACTTATCCTGAATAATAAAATCACCTTCCTCTCTTTGCTAATCTTGGTCTGCCACTCCTATTGTGTAAATTGGCTACTTATCACCTCCAGGGTGCTGATTACCAGTGCCTAGCTGACCAATCTTTTGCCTTGCTTCCAGGACTTAATCACCCAAAAGAGGATTTTACTTAGAGCAAAGAAGAGTTTTCTTGAAATAAGAGCTGCAACAATTGTAATTCTATGTTTGGAAAAAGGAGATGGAAATTTGTTCCTCATAAATGCTTAAAAATGGGATAATGGTACAACCAAGGAATCCATGGACAAAATGAAAAGAAAACATACTAAATGAGAAAAAAACTTTTTCAAATGATGTGACCAATAAGGGGTTTACATCTAAAATATATGAACAGCTCATACACCTCAACATCAGAAAAAAAGCCCAATTAAAAAATGGACAGAAGACCTGAATAAACAGTTCTCCAGCAGGCACATTAAAAGATGCTCAGCATCACTAATTATCAGGGAAATGGAAATAAAAATGGCAATGAAATGTCACCTGATCCATGTCAGGATGGCTATCATCAAAAAGAACACACATAGCAAGTGATGGAGAGGATGTAGGGAAAAGGAAACTCTTGGTAAAAATGGAAATTGGTGCAGCCACTGTGGAAAACCTTCACAGTATGAAGGTTTCTCAAAAAACTAACAATAGAATTACCCTAAGATCCAGCAGTTCCACTACAGAGTATATATCCAAAAAAAAACCCCCCAAAAATACTAGTTCAAAAATATATGTGCACTCCAATAGTCATAGCAGAATTATTTATAATTGCCAAGGTATGGAAGCAACTTGTGCCATCAACAGATAAATGGATAAAGAAGACATGGAATGGAATGCTACTCAGCCATGAATAGAATGAAATATTTGCTATATAGAATACTACTCAGCCATGAACAAAATGAAATTTTTCCATTTTCAGCAACATGGATAGACCTGCTAAGCAAAATAAGTCAGAGAAAGACAAATACTATATCACATATATATGGAGTCTTAAAATATAACAAACTAGTGAAATAAAAAAAAAACAGACAGTTATAGAGAACAAACTAGTAGTTACCACTGGGGAAGAGGAGAAAGGAGGAAAAATATAGGGGTAGGGGATTGAGGGCTACAACGTTTTATGTATAAAATAAGCTACAAGGATAAAACACAACAAGGATATGCAAGAACTATAGTCAATATTTTATAATAATTATAAGTGGAATATAATTTTTAAAAATTGTGAATCACTATATTGTATACCTGTAGCCTATATGATATTGTACATCAACTATATTTTAATTAAAAATAAATAAAATAATTATAATACATTCAGTTCAGTTCAGTAGCTCAGTCATGTCTGACTCTTTGTGACTCTATGAGCTGCAGCAAGCCAGCCTCCCTTTCTAATACCAACTCCCGGAGTCTACCCAAACCCATGTCCATTGAGTCAGTGATACCATGCAACCATCTCATCCTCTGTCATCTCCTTCTCCTCCTGCCCCAACCTTTCCCAGCATCACAGTCTTTTCAAATGAGTCAGCTCTTCACATCAGGTGGCCAAAGTACTGGAGTTTCAGCTTCAACTTCAGCCCTTCCAATGAACACCCAGGACTGATCTCCTTTAGGATGGATTGGTTGGATCTCCTTGCAGTCCAAGGGACTCTCAAAAGTCTTCTCCAAAATCACAGTTCAAAATCATCAATTCTTTAGTGCTCAGCTTTCTTTATAGTCCAACTCTCTCACCCATACATGACTACTGGAAAAACCATAGCCTTGACTATATGGACCTTTGGTGGCAAAGTAATGTCTCTGCTTTTTAATATGCTGTCTAGGTTGGTCATAACCTTCCTTCCAAGGAATAAGCATCTTTTAATTTCATGGCTGCAATCACCACCTGCAGTGATAAAGTCTGACACTGTTTCCACTGTTTCCCCATCTATTTGCCATGAAGTGATGGGACCAGATGCCATGATCTTAGTTTTCTGAATGTTGAGCTTTAAGCCAACTTTTTCACTCTCCTCTTTCACTTTCATCAAGAGGCTCTTCAATTCTTCTTCACTTTCTGCCATAAGGGTGGTGTCATCTGCATATCTGAGGTTATTGATATTTCTCCAGGCAATCTTGATTCCATCTTGTACTTCATCCAGCCCAGCATTTCTCATGATGTACTCTGCATATAAGTTAAATAAGCAGAGTGACAATATACAGCCTTGACATACTCCTTTTCCTATCTGGAAGCAGTCTGCTGTTCCATGACCAGTTCTAACTGTTGCATCCTGACCTGCATACAGGTGTTTCAAGAGGCAGGTCAGGTGGTCTGATATTCCCATCTCTTGAAGAATTTTCCACAGTTTATTGTGATCCACACAGTCAAAGGCTTTGGCATTGTCAATAAAGCAGAAATAGATGTTTTTCTGGAACTCTCTTGCTTTTTCGATGATCCAGTGGATGTTGGCAATATGATCTCTGGTTCCTCTGCCTTTTCTAAAACCAGCTTGAATATCTGGAAGTTCATGGTTCACATATTGCTGAAGCCTGGCTTGGAGAATTTTGAGCATTACTTTACTAGCATGTGAGATGAGTGCAATTGTGCAGTAGTTTGAGCATTCTTTGGCATTCTTTTTCTTAGGGATTGGAATGAAAAGTGACCTTTTCCAGTCCTGTGGCCACTGTTGAGTTTTCCAAATTTGCTGGCATATTGAGTGCAGCACTTTCACAGCATCATTTTTCAGGATTTGAAATAGCTCAACTGGAATTCCATCACCTTTGCTAGCTTTATTTGTAGTGATACTTCCTAAGTCCCATTTGACTTCACATTCCAGGATATCTGGCTCTAGGTGAGTGATCACACCATCATGATTAACTGGGTCATGAAGATCTTTTTTGTACAGTTCTTCTGTGTATTCTTACCACCTTTTCTTAATATCTTCTGCTTCTGTCAGGTCCATACCATTTTTCTCCTTTATTAAGCCCATCTTTGCATGAAATGTTCCCTTGTTATCTCTAATTTTCTTGAAGAGATCTCTAGTCTTTCCCATTCTATTGTTTTCCTCTATTTCTTTGCATTGATCCCTGAGAAAGGATCAATGTACATATCTGTGAAAGAACTTACATCTAGAACATATTAAAAATCTCCTGCAGCTCATTAACAAAAAGATAATCAGATTTTTTTTGAGGAAAAGATTCAAAAGAGACTTCACACACACAGACATTCACAGATACACACAGACATACACGCACACATACATGCAAGTTGCTCAACAATTTAGTCACAAAGGAAATACAAGTTAAAACCAACAT
This sequence comes from Antilocapra americana, assembly GCA_007570785.1. Taxonomy (NCBI): domain Eukaryota; kingdom Metazoa; phylum Chordata; class Mammalia; order Artiodactyla; family Antilocapridae; genus Antilocapra; species Antilocapra americana. The sequence goes on from ML662442.1 coordinate 22,674,109, forward strand.
GAACTGTCACTCTCTTACATTGTCCACAAGAATGCAAAATTGTGCAGTCACTTTGGAACATAGTTTGGAAGTTTCTCATACAGTTAAACAAAAACCCATCCTATGACTTAGCAACTTCATAGGAATTTCTTATGAAATTCTCATCTCTTTTGAAATTCTTATTCAATTTCCTATCTTTCCTCACTATTCTTTGGAACTCTGCATTCAAATAGGTATATCTTTCCTTTTCTCCTTTGCTTTTCACTTTTCTTCTATCCACAGCTATTTGTAAGCCCTCCTCAGACAGCCTTTTTGCTTTTTTGCATTTCTTTTTCTTGGGAATGGTCTTGATACCTATCTCCTATACAATGTCATGAACCTCTGTCCATAGTTCATCAGGCAATCTGTCTTTCAGATCTAGTCCCTTAAATCTATTTCTCACTTCCACTGTATAATCATAAAGGATTTGATTTAGGTCATTCCTGAATGGTTTGGTGGTTTCCCCCACTTTCTTCAATTTAAGTCTGAATTTGTCAATAAGGAATTCATGATCTGAGCCACAGTCAGCCACAGACAGCTCCTGGTCTTGTTTTTGCTGACTGTATAGCGCTTCTCCATCTTTGGCTGCAAAGAATATAATCAATTTGATTTCAGTGTTGGCCATCTGGTGATGTTCACGTGTAGAGTCTTCTCTTGTGTTGTTGGAAGAGGGTGTTTACTATGACCAGTGTGTTCTCTTGGCAAAACTCTATTAGCCTTTGCCCTGCTTCATTCTGTACTCTAAGGCCAAATTTGCCTGTTACTCCAGGTGTTTCTTGACTTTCTACTTTTACATTCCAGTCCCCTATAATGAAAAGAACATCTTTTGGGGGTTTTAATTTAAAAGGTCAACAATTCATTAAAAATAGAAATAAAAATTAAAAATTAAAAAGTGGGATCTAGATTTAATGAGTCTGGAATATCATTGTCATTGTGCTCAGTCACTCAGTTGTGTCAGACTCTTTTTGACCCAAGAACTAGCCCATAAGTCTCCTCTGTCCATGGAATCTTCCAGGCAAGAATACTGGAATGGGTTGCCATTTCCTCCTCCAGAGGATCTTTTTGACCCAGAGATAGAACCTGTGGCTCCTGCATTGGTGGGTGGATTCCTTACTAACCAATCTGGAATGACTTGAGGCAATTCTGCCTGAAAGCAACAGGATGAACTGAGGCTGATTACAAGCTAAAATTCTGCTGTTTATCAGTAACAAGCAGCATGCAGAATAGTGAATCTCTACCATAATGGTTCATCATTGTAAAAACAGTAAGCAAAAAGTTTGCTAAACTTACTATGGAAAAAAAAGCGCAGTTTTATTTAGATAGCTATTGTGATGATGTCCCCTTTAATAAGATGAATGCTAAGTCAATATACCTAATTAAAATCAGTGTGACAAAAGCATATTGGCATACACACCTCAGGGAATCACATGACACCCCAGAGGGCTCGCTTTGTCTTGGAACCACAATGCCCTCTGCATCAGGAAGGCTTTAGGACTCTTGCTAAGGACATTGGCACACCTGAATTAACAGGAAAAAAAGAAGAAGGATTGATGCATCTTCTAATGCCACTTCCTGGGAGGACAACAGTGGAAAATACTAGTCTTAATTCTGGTCCAATCTGTAGATTAAATGTTTTGCTTCAGTGAAAGAAGATAGAACCATTTAAAAAAAATCAAATATTGAAGAATCCTTATATACCTGGGATAAAGCCTACTTGATCATGATGTATGACCTTTTTAATGTGTTGTTGGATTCTATTTGCTAGAATTTTGTTAAGGATTTTTACATCTATGTTCATCAGTGATATTGGCCTGTAGTTTTCTTTTTTTGTGGCATCTTTGTTGGGTTTTGGAATTAGGGTGATGGTGGCCTCATAGAATGAGTTTGGAAGTTGACCTTCCTCTGCAATTTTCTGGAAGAGTTTGAGTAGAATAGGTGTTAGCTCTTCTCTAAATTTTTGGTAGAATTCAGCTGTGAAGCCATCTGGTCCTGGGCTTTTGTTTTTTGGAAGATTTCTGATTACGGTTTCAATTTCCCTGCTTGTGATGGGTCTGTTAAGATTATCTATTTCTTCCTGGTTTAGTCTGGGAAAGTTGTACTTTCCTAGGAATTTGTCCATTTCATCCAGGTTGTCCAGTTTATTTGCATATAGTTGCTGATAATAGTCTCTATTCGCAAATCAATCAATGTAATACATCACATTAACAAATTGAAAAATAAAAACCACATGATTATATCAATAGATGCAGAGAAAGCCTTTGAAAAAATTCAACATCCATTTATGATAAAAAACCTTCCACAAAGCAGAAATAGAAGGAACATATCTCAACATAATAAAAGCTATATATGACAAACCCACAGCAAACATTATCCTCAATGGTGAAAAACTGAAAGTATTTCCCCTGAAGTCAGGAACAAGACAAGGGTGCCCACTCTCACCACTACTATTCAACATAGTTTTGGAAGTCTTGGCCACAGCAATCAGAGCAGATAAAGAAATAAAAGGGATCCAGATTGGAAAAGAAGAAGTAAAATTCTCTCTGTTTGCAGATGACATGATCCTCTACATAGAAAACCCTAAAGACTCTACGAGAAAATTACTAGAGCTAATCAGTGAATATAGTAAAGTTTCAGGATACAAAATCAACACACAGAAATCTCTGGCATTCCTATACACTAACAATGAGAAAACAGAAAGAGAAATTAAGGAAACAATTCCATTCACCATCGAAACAAAAAGAATAAAATACTTAGGAGTATTTCTACCTAAAGAAACAAAAGACTTATATATAGAGAACTATAAAACACTGATGAAAGAAATCAAAGAGGACACAAATAGATGGAGAAATATACCGTGTTCATGGATTGGAAGAATCAATATAGTGAAAATGAGTATACTACCCAGAGCAATCTATAGATTCAATGCAATTCCTATCAAGCTACCAGAGGTCTTTTTCAGAGAATTAGAACAAATAATTTCACAATTTGTATGGAAATACAAAAAAACCTCATATAGCCAAAGCAATCTTGAGAAAGAAGAATGGAACTGGAGGAATCAACCTACCTGACTTTAGGCTGTACTACAAAGCCACAGTCATCAGGACAGTATGGTACTGGCACAAAGACAGAAATATAGGTCAATGGAACAGAATAGAAAACCCAGAGATAAATCCACACATCTATGGACACCTTATCTTTGACAAAGGAGGCAAGAATATGCAATGGAGAAAAGACAATCTCTTTAACAAGTGGTGCTGGGAAAACTGGACAGCCACTTGTAAAAGAATGAAGCTAGAACACTTTCTAATCCCATACACAAAAATAAACTCAAAATGGATCAAAGATCTAATCATAAGACCAGAAACTATAAAACTCTGAGGAAAACATAGGCAAAACACTCTCCGACATAAACCAAAGCAGGATCCTCTATGACCCACCTCCCAGAATATCGGAAATAAAAGCACGAATAAACAAATGGGACCTAATTAAAATTAAAAGCTTTTGCACAACAAAGGAAACTATAAGCAAGGTGAAAAGGCAGCCTTCAGAATGGGAGAAAATAATAGCCAATGAAGCAACGGACAAACAATTAATCTCAAAAATATACAAGCAACTCCTGCAGCTCCATTCTAGAAAGATAAACGACCCAATCAAAAAGTGGGCCAAAGAACTTAACAGACATTTCTTCAAAGAAGACATAAAAATGGCTAACAAACACATGAAAAGATCTTCAACATCACTCATTATCAGAGAAATGCAAATCAAAACCACAATGAGGTACCACTTTACACCAGTCAGAATGGCTGCCATCCAAAGTCTATAAACAGTAAATGCTGGCGAGGATGTGGAGAAAAGGGAACCCTCTTACACTATCGGTGGGAATGCAAACTAGTACAGCCACTATGGAGGAACAGTGAGGAGATTCCTTAAAAAACTGAAAATAGAACTGCCATATGACCCAGCAATCCCACTGCTGGGCATACACACCGAGGAAATCAGAATTGAAAGAGCCACGTGTACCCCAATGTTCATCGCTGCATTGTTTACAATAGCCAGGACATGGAAGCAACCTAGATGCCCATCAACTGACGAATGGATAAGAAAGCTGTGGTACATATACACAATGGAATATTACTCAGCATTAAAAAAAAAATTCATTTGAATCAGTTCTACTCAGGTGGACGGAACTGGAGCCTAGTATCCAGAGTGAAGTAAGCCAGAAGGAAAAACAAAAATACAGTATACTAACACATATATATTTAATTTGGAACGATGGTAACAAGAACCCTGCATGTGAGACAGCAAAAGAAACGCAGATGTATAGAACAGTCTCGTGGACTCTGTGGAAGAGGGCAAGGGTGGGATGATATGGGAGAATGGCATTGAAACATGTCAATTATCATATGTGAAATTAACCACCAGCCCAGGTTTGATGCTTGGGGCTGGTGCACTGAGATGATCCAGGAGGAGGGAATCAGGAGGGAGGAGGGAGGGGGGTTCTGGAGGGGGAACATATGTATACCCATGGCAGATTCATGTCAATGTATGGCAAATCCAACACAATAAAGTAAAGAAAATTTTAAAAATAAATAAATAAATAAATCAGCTTTGTTGAGTTTTAAATTATATTTCTTTAAATGTAAGGATTTTAAAGTACAATTCAAAGTAAATGCTGTGTGACTACAACTCCCACTAAGAATAAGGAACAGTTCCACCAATCCTGAAGTTTCCCTCATATCACTTTGTAGTCAGTACCCCTCTACTTATAAATTTGACTTCTGGCATCATAGGGCTTCCCTGGTGGCTCAGTGATAAAGAATCCACCTGCTAATGCAGGAGACTTAGGACATGTGGGTTTGATCCCTGGGTCGGGAAGATCCCCTGGAGAAGGAAATGGCAACCCAGAGGTTTTCCTCATGTCACTTTGTGGTCAGTACTCCTCTACATTTTTTTTCCTTTTTAATTTTATTTATTTAATTTTGGCTGGGCTGGGTGTTCCTTGCTGCTCCGGTTTATCTCTAGCTGTGGCCAGCGGGGGGCTACTCACTAGTTGCACTGCCTGAGCTTATTGCAGTGGCTTCTCTTGTTGGGGAGGACCAGTTCTGGGGAGGACCGGTTCTAGGGTGTGCAGGCTTCAGTAGTTGTGGCATATGAGCTCAGCTATTGTGGCTCCCAGGCTTTAGACCGCATGCCCAATAGTTGTGGCTCATGGGCTTAGTTATCCTGTGGCATTCAATCCCTGCCCAGGCATCAAATTTGTCTCGAATGCATTGGCAGACAGAGTCTTTACCACTGAGCCACCCTCTACTTGTTAATTTCACTTCTATCATCACTGCTTAGGTGTTCCTGTTGTAAAATGTCATATGTAATCGTATGGTATGCACTATCATGTGTGACTTCTCGCCACATGATATTTCTGAGATTCATCCATGTTGTTAAGCCTATCAGTAGGTTATAGAATTGTATTGCTGAGTAGTATTCCTTATGTGAATGGATCAAAATCAGTTTTCACCTGCTGAATGATTCCAGATTTGGCTATTATAAATTAACACCTAGCAGTGAAACTGCTAAGTCATAGGATGGGTTTTTGTTTAACTGTATGAGAAACTTCCAAACTATGTTCCAAAGTGACTGCACAATTTTGCACTCCTGTGGACGATGTAAGAGAGTGACAGTTCATGTTGGTTTTAACTTGTATTTCCTTTGTGACTAATGTTGTTGAGCAACTTGTATGTATGTGTATGTTTATGTCTGTGTGTATCTGTGAATGTCTCTGTGTGTGAAGTCTCTTTTGAATCTTTTCCTCAAAAAAAAAAAGAAATCTGTTTATCTTTTTGTTAGTGAGCTGCAGATTTTTAATATGTTCTAGATGTAAGTTCTTTCCCAGATATGTACATCATGATTATTTTCTCTTACTCTGTGACTTTTTCATTTTAAGAATCTCTTTAGACAAAAAATTTTTTTTAATTTTTTAGTTTTTATGAAATCCAGTTTATAATTTTTTTCCTTTTTTATTTTTGATGTCCTAAGAAAACTTTTCCTGTTCCAAGTTCAAGAAGGTAATCTTCACAAAGATACTTGTCTATGTTTTCTTCTAGAAGATTTACAGATTCAGATCTACAACAGGTTTGTAGTTTGCTTTTGTAAAAAATGAGAAACAGAAGAAAAAGATCCTTTATAAAACAAATGTTGAGTTATTCTAACATCATTTGTTGAAAAGACTATTTCCACATTGAATTATCTTGATGCATTTTTTAAAAAATCACTTAACCATGTAGAATTTTATTTTTAGAATTTTTAATCCTGTTTCACTGATCTATTTGTCTATTCCTATGCCAATACTGTGCTATTTAATTAGTTATCTCTATAACAATTCTTGAAATCAGATGTTATAAACTCTCTGTTCTTCTTTTACCAAGTTGTATTGCCTAATCTAAGTCCTTTGAATTTTTATATGAACTTTGGCATTAGTGCATCAGTTTCTATCAAAGACATTAGTATTTTGGTGAGAAGTGTGCATTGAACCAAGAATCAACCTCTTAAAAGTATTGTCTTTTATTTCATCACTATGGTATATCTTTCTAATTAGTAAAATATTCTTTAATTTCTCTTAGCAATGCTTTATAGTTTTGAAGCAAGGCAAGACTTTGAAAACTATAGCAAGCTATTTAACTACTTTGATAAAATAAAAAAATATTCCTTAGAAAAAATGTTTCAAAAATTGATGAAAAAAGAAATTTTTTAAATGTAAATAACATTATATGAAACATTCTATTCAAAATTAGTAAGTCACTTCTTTAAGTCATTGACATCTCTGTATTACTGATCCAGCAATTTCACTTCTAGGCTTATACTAAAAATAATTGAAAGCAGGGACTCAGATATTTGCATATCCATGTTCATAGTCAGATTGTCCACACTCATGCTCAGTCGTGTCCAACTCTTTGCAACCCTTTGGACTATAGCCCCTAGACTCCTCTGTCCATGGAATTTTCCAGGCAAGAATACTGGAGTGGGTTACCATTTCCTCCTCCAGAGGATCTTCCCAAACCAGAGACTGAACCCACATCTCCTGTGTCTTCTGCATTGCAGGCAAATTCTTTACCCACTGAGCCATCAGGGAAGGCCCCATGTTCATATAGCATTGAGATATTATTTAGCCTTGAAAAAAGAAGGAAATTTAGGGAATTCCCTGGTGATCCAGTGGTTAAGACTGGGCACTTTCATGACCAGGTTCAATACCTGGTCAGTAACTAAGATCCTGCAAGCTGCACATTGTGGGGAAAAAAAGATTAAGAAGGAAATCCAGATACATTCTATAACATAGATGAATGTTGAAGACATCATGCTAAGTGAAATAATGCAGTCACAAAATTACAAATACTCTATGATTGCATTTTTAACAGGCACTTAGAGCAGTTTAATTCATAGACCAAAACTATAGTTGCCAAGGGCTGGGAAGTGGTTAAGTATTATTTCCCCAAGGGATCTTCCCAAGCCAGGATTTGAACCCAGGTCTCCTGCATTGCAGGCAGATTCTTCATAGACTGGGCTACAAGGGAATCCTGAAGAGGGGGCAGTTGGAAGTTATTATTTAATGAGTACAGTGTTTCTGTTTGGGAAGGTGGAAAAAGTTCTGGAGACAAATTGTGGTAATGGTTACATAAAAATGTGAATGTACTTAAAGCCACTGAACTTTGCACATAAAAATGGTTAAAATGGTAAATTTACATTATATACATTTTACCACAATAAAACTTTCTGACAGATTTCACCAGTGAATGAATCTGTCTTCAGTTGGAATATTCCTTGGTGGGAAGAATTTTAATTATTAAATTGATATCTTTAATATATTTAAATCTATTTAAATTTTCTATTTCTATATGTGCCAATTTTGGTGGGTTGTGTTTTCAAATAATTGTCCATTTTTGAATACTACTCAGACATAAAAAAGGAGTTCTAGTGAGGTGGATGATCCTAGAGCCTACTATGCAGAGTAAAGTAAGTCAGAAAGAGTAAAACAAATATAGTATATCAACACATATACACGGGATCTAGAAAGATGGTACTGATGAACCTATTTGCAGGGCAGTGATGGAAATACAGACATAGAGAACAGATTGTGGACACAGGGTGGGGAAAGAGAGGGTAGGAGGAATGGAGACAGTAGCCTGGAAACATGTATACTACCGTATGTAAATTAGATTGTTGTTCAATCACTCAGCTGTGTCCAACTCTTTGAGACCACATGGACTGTGGCATGCCAGGCTTCTCTGTCCTTCCTCTCCCGGAGCTTGCTCAAACTCACGTCCATTGAGTCAGTGATGCCATCCAACTATCTCATCCTCTGTCCTCCCTTTCTCTTCCTGCCTTCAATCATTCCCAGCATCAGGGTCTTTTCTAACAAGTTGGCTCTCCACATTAGGTGGCTAACGTCCTGGAATTTTAGCTTCAGCATCGGTAAACTAGATAGCCAGTGGGAATTTGCTGTATGACTCAGGAAGCTCATTCTGGGGCTCTGTGACAACCTAGAGAGGTGGAATGGGGTGGGAGGTGGGAGGGAAGTTCAAGAGGGAGGGGACATATGTACACCTATGGCTGATTCATGTTGATGTATGGCAGAAACCAACACGATATTGTAAAGCAATTATCCTTCAACTAAAAATAATTAATATTTTTTAAGTGTTCATTTATCCAAGTTAGTGTATTTATCATAAAGTTGATAAAAATGTTTTGGTATGCTTTTAATGTCTATAGGACCTGTTGTGGTAGATACACTTTTATTTTTAATATTGATCATTTGTATTCTTCTTTGGATAAATAAGTTAGCCGGGATTTTTACTTTTTTTAATCATTATTATTGTAATTTTTTAAAGTGGAAACTTGGCTCATTGATTTAATCCTTACTTCTTTTCTAATATAAGCCTTTATAATGTTATAAATTTTCTAATTTAGTTCCACTGCACAAAGTTTGATATGTTGTGTGTTAATTACCACTGAGTTAAAAATATTTTCTGATTTCCTGAATTTTTTTGATTTATGAATTATTTAGAAGTGTACTACTTAGCTTCCAAATATTTGAGGCTTATATTATCATTGATATTTATCTAATCATATATTGTCAAAGAACCTACTCTGTGTGATTTCATTTCTTTAAAATTATTGACACCAGTTTTATGGTCCAGCACATAACCTGTTTAGTGACTATTTCTTATACGTTTCAAAAGACTGTGTATTCTGTACTTGTTAGATATAGACTTCTATAAAAATCTATTAGATCATCATATTGATGATGTCATTTTTTTGATGATGTTATTATGTTGATTTTCCCATACTGATTTTGTTTTAGTCTACATGAATTACTAATTATTGAAAGGCTATGCTAAAACCTCTATTTTCACTCTTAAATTCTTTTTTTGTTTATTTTATTAAGTATTATTTGAATATTATAAAATTTTTGTGACTATCTTTTACCCATAATCTACAAAGATATTATCTTTTTGCTATCTTTTATCAATAAAAATGGTCCTGTTAATCTCTGTTAATACACATCTCTTGGCACTACCTTGCTAGATTTTAACATAATCAGTAACTTGCTTATTCTTAGTGTTTTATGACATTGTTTGTAACCTTTTACTTACAATCTGTGCTTTGTTTTTCCTGCTTTACAACTTCTATCTCTAATTGGAATGTTAATCCATTTATGCTTAATGTGTTGCCATTTGTTTTCTATTTATGCCCTTTATTCTTTGTGATTTTTTTTCTGTCTTATTTTGTATTTATTATTTTCTAGTATTATTACATTCTACCTTTTCTATTGCCTTTGCAGGTATGCTTCATGATCTCATTTTTAGTGACTACTTTGGAATTGCAATGTGTATTCTTACCTTATTCACAATTTGCCACACATCAATTATATTGTTTACATTTAATGCAAGAACCCTATTACTCTGTTTACCTTCTTTCCTGCCCTCTTATTCTATCTTTATTATACATTTACCTCTATATGAAGTACAAAATTCACAATGTATCATTATTATTTTACTTTAGTCAGTTGACTTTTAAAAAATTAAGAAAAGAAAAAAATAATTTTGTATTTCCTCATATATTATTATTGCCAGTGATCTTCATTGCTTCCTCTACATCCTAATTTCCTTCTGGTACTATTTTCTTTTACCTGAGAACTTCCCATAGCATACCTTGTAGTGTGGATTTACTGGCAGTAAATTCTCTTAGCCTTTGCTTTTGTAAAAATGCCTTTAATTTACTTTCATTTGTGAAAAATATTTTTAACTGAATATATAATTGACACATTTTTTGTCTCCAGAAACATGTTATTCTATTTTTGTCAAACTTCTGTTATTTCTGATGAAAGCATTGCCATTATTTTTGTCATTGTTTTCTTTTATGTAATATGACTTCTGGCTGCTTTTGAGATTGTATGTCTGATTTATAACAATTTGACAAATTTATGCTTAGAAGTGTTTTCCTTGTTAATAATCCTGTTTGAGGTTCACTGAGCATCTTGGATCTGTGGATTTTATGTTTTATCTAATTAGGAGATTTTTGGCCATTAACTCTTCAGTTTTTTTGGTCTGTTCTCTCTTAATCTTCTTCTGGGACATTTTAGTACTGTTCAATATGTCATTGAAGGGACTTCCCAGGTGGTGCTACTGGTAAAAATGCTGCATGCCAACACAGGAGGCATAAGAGACATTGGTTTGACTCCTGGGTTGGCAAGATCCCCTGGAGGAGGACATGGTAACCCACTCCAGTATTCTTGCCTGGAGAATGCCACGGACAGAGGAGCCTGGTGGGCTATAGAGCACAGGGTCACAAAGAGTGGGACACAATTGAAGTGACCTAGCACTCATACATGCATGTCACTGAAAGTTTTTTTCCCCCTAGAGATTGCATTATTTCCTGATAACGTAATTTTAACTGACTTGCTTCTGTGAAGTCACCCTTTCTTCTGTTTTGTTTAAATCTGTTAGTCCCTTCCAGCACATTTTATATATTAGATATCATATTTCTCATTCGAGCATATCTATTTGGTTATATTTTTCTCTAATATCTCCAATTACTTATCTTTTTACCATTATAGTCATCCTTTCCTGTAGATACTTTAAAACATTTGTTATAGTTATTATAAATTCCTTTAGTGACTATTCTAACACTTAGTTTGCTTAGTGTTTCTCCGGACTTTCTTTCTTGACTACAAGTCGTATTTTCAAACTTTTTTGCATGCTTTGTAATATTGTTGGATGATGTATCTAAAGGAACAGTAGGTATTGTAGTACATTTTAAAAAGCTATCACACACCTGTGTGTGTGTGTGCTCAGTCACCCAGTCATGTCTGACTCTTTGCAACCCCATGGACTATAGCCCACTAAGCTCCTCTGTCCATGGGATGTTTCAGGCAAGAATATTGGGTGGCTTGCCATTTCCCACTTTAGGGGCTCTTCTCGACACAGGGATTGAAACCTTGACTCTTACATCTCCTGCTCTGGCAGCCAAATTCCTTACCACTGCACCACCTGGGAAGCCCCACCTTCCCCGTATCATACACCTATACATACATATTAGGTTATATCATATAATATCAAATTATATTATAAATCACACATATTTTCCCCAATAAGGAACACTGTTCCCTACGTTAGACAACAGATGGAAAGGCTGATTTAACCACTGATTTAGCTACTTTGGGTCAGGGTTGTGACTTTAATCCCTCAGACAACATTTTGGAATTCAAGCACCACAGATCTAACATACTGTCTCTTTGCTTTTCATTCCAACTCTAACTTTTTCCACAGCCACTGGAATGACTGTTGTTGATCTTACCAGACATTGAGTCAGGTACGGTTTTGATTGCAGATTCAGTTAGACTCATTTTCTCTCTAGCATCAGATGCTTAGAGTGTGATTTCAAGCCTTTCTCCCTAGGACTGCACACTGAGATCAAATATTGTCCGACAGAAGATCTGCAGAATATTGAGTCTGCTTGACCTCCAAACTGCAAAATGGATAGATTCCTAGACCTGAAGATAGATATCTCAAGACTAAGTGAAAGTCACTCAGTCGTGTCCGACTCTTTGTGACCCCATGGACTACACAGTCCATGGAATTCCCCAGGCCAGGATACTGGAGTGGGTAGCCATTCCCTTGTCCAGGGGATGTTCCCAACCCAGGAATTGAACTCAGGTCTCCTGCATTGCAGGCAAATTTTTTTACCAGCTGAGCCACAGGGAAGCCCCAATCTCAAGACTATTAGATATCAAATATGACATATCATGAAAGTGCAAGATAGTGAGACTCTCAGACCTTGAAAATATGTTTGCAGAACCTGAAACTGTTGGGCTTGTGAGACCAGAAGTTTTTCAGACCACAAGACTTCAAAATTGTAGGACTGCAAGATCACCAAGACTGCTAGTCGGAGAGATTGTTACTTGGCAGAATGATCTCTGAATCTGGAGCTTCTGAAGATTCAAACCCAGTAGGTCAGCCCAAAGGATTAGGAATCGTTTATCAGACTTCTCATTTGGACAAAGAGCGTCATTCTATGGTAGTATTGCTTCTTTAACTGCCTCCAGTCTCAGTGATCTTCCGTTCTTTGCTCATCCATCTCTCTGAAGTTTTGACTCAGCTTTAGCAGTTTTAGATTTCTTGGTGTCCAGAGCTCTTAATTAGTAGGAATTTTTGTCTTTTCCCTTGATTTCTCATCTGGTGCAGCACAAATCTTTCATATCCTTCCACATCTTAACTGGAAGCAGAATTCCACTGAAACTATTTGAGGAGGTGGGAGATGTTGAGAAGTTATGTCAGTAGCTGCCACTTGTTCCCTTCTCCACTTTTCCCACCCTGCTATGTCCCCTTGTCCTTTGCTTCTATCTGTTTTAGCCAATGGGAGGAAATTGGGATATGTATTCCCCTACCTGCCTCCCTGCTGAATTGTCAATGGTTAGATGAGTTCTTTAAATATCAGAGCTCCAATCAGGAAGCCTATATTATCTTCTCTGTCCCCTAATTCAGGAAGCTGCTCCCTTCTTCATTCCATGGGATGGTAATAATATTCTGCTGTTACTAACTCCAGGATATTACGCTTTCTGTCATGGTTTCCTATACTCTGTCCACACCTTTGTAAGAGTTCCTCACAGTACCCAGTTTGAAAATGCAATTTGTATTTTGCTGATACTATGACACAGGGCGTTTCAAATGGTGTGCTAGAACAGGAACTGCTAAGATGCATGGTGAGGGAGAAAAACAGACTCTTAATCACAGAAACTGCAACGTGACAATAGATGTGAATTTGAAAACCAGGATGTGGCAAAAGCACAAATAAGTAATGTCATTATAGTTCAACAAAGGTTTCATTTAGTCATAGCTTGTACCAGCATGGTACAAAATGATGACATCAAACCATAATGTGTGTTCCTAGGAAGTTCAAAATCTAAAAGAAGAGATGTAATTTAAGCAAATGTCACAGTGTACCATAATGCAAAGAAAGTGACATTTGCATTAGAACTGATTGCATGTGAGAATTATCCAAGGGCCCTTTTGGAGCTCAGTCCACAGACCAAACTTGAAACTTCTGGGCTTGATGACATTCCTTTCAGTCTTACTGTTTAATGGTTACAAACTATGAGGGAGACCTGGATTTATGCCTCTTTCTTACCTGTCAATTAGACTCAGTTTAAGAGGTATAGCAGATGGGTGAATTCTCAACTATCATACTTTGTCAACCTTGAAAATGAGTACAAAAAGTTCACCAGCACACATTTTTTTTTTTTGACCAGTGCCTCCTCTCCCAGGACGTGCACAGGTGGGAAAATGAGTGGGATCAGAACTCTTTTCTGCTCACCCAACATAAATTATTACTTTCCATCAGAGAATGGTTATTTGCAAGCTTGCTGTAAATCTTGCAAATGAATACTTGCGAGGCAGCAGAGAGCAGGCTCTCACATTCCCTCAAAAAAGATGGGGGGAAGGGAGCCTAGGAAATCATCTCTAACTTTCCAGATCAATAGGCAGAGAGACTTCATAGCTTCAGCTCCCAAAATAGCACAAGAGGAAGGCAAAAAAAAAAAAAAAAGAAACAAAAAAGAAAAGAAATAGTTAGGCATGCTGATTGCATTGTTACAACTTAAATTGTACTCAGATGCGAACTCTGACGTGCCAAAAACAGTGAAGGCCCAGCCTGAAAGATCAGAAAAGTGACATCTGGTATTGGATGCCCCAGCAGACATGACTAATACCATTGGTATTGTGTAGATTCTGCCTTTACTAATTTAATATTCAAATATAAGGGTCAGCCCCATGGTGCTCGGCAGTAACAGAAGACATAGGCATCTCAGAAGTCACCTCTTGCCCCTAGTATGGCTATTTAAGGGGACTGGAGGTCTATCTCATGGGCTGACCAAGATGAACGCTGTTATTTGCACATGTTCATTAAGATCGTTTTGTTTTGTGGCTCTCACATATGGTTGAGCTATGAGGGAGCCCTGAGAACTCATCCATAACTTGTAATAAATAAATAACCTCCTCATAGTTTGCCCCTTGGTTGTTTGCTTTATGCCAGAACATTTTAGTTTTACACATACACATGTATGCGAATGTATTTCTCCACTGAAAATAGAAACCTGATGTCCCCCCATAACTTTTACTGCTGACACTCAAGAATACCATGTTGGTTTGAAGCTGGGGGGTGGGGAGAGGGCAGGATTCGACTCCGTCAACCTAGTTACCCTGGACTCCATGTGAATCGTTCTAATTGTCAGACTTATCGACTTCACAAATATTTACTGAATACCTGCTAAACACAGAGCCTTGCGTTCGGTTCAGTGGCAGTTACGAAGATGAATATAATAATTGTGCAAATTTTCATTTTATCATGCTTTCAGGATTCCAAAAAAAATATCAGAACTTTTGAGTAGCTCTGAGACTTACTAGTAAGGTCCCAAGGCCATTACACTATAATGCAGGGTTTTGTCTCAAAGCATAATAATGATAATAAGAGCCATTGCTTATTGACTATTTGCTATAAGTAAAGCATTGCACTAGTCCCTTCACAAGTACTATGCCAACAATCTTACAAGATACACAGGAAAATCAATAGGAATCAGGAAAGAGATAAAGGGAAATAAAAGGCCTATATAAGATCACGTAGTTTACTAAGAACTGAGCAAAGATTCTATTTTTCAGTCTTGTTGTTCAGTCTCCAAGTTGTGTCCAACTCTTCACCACCCCATGGACTGCAGCATGCCAGGCTTCCTTGTCCCTCACCATCTCCTGGAGTTTGCCCAAGTTCATGTCCATTGAGTCAGTGATGCCATTCAATCATCTCATCCTCTGTCAACCTCTTCTCTCCTGCCTTCAATTTTTGCAGCATCAGGGTCTTTTCCAATGAGTCAGCTATTCACATTCAGTCTACTTGAATCTAAGAAAAGATACAAATGAGCTTATTTGCAAAACAGAATCAGACTCACAGACTTAGAGAATGAATTTATGGTTACCAGTGGAGAAGGATGTGGGGGAGGAGAGGATAGATTGGGAGTTTGGGATAGACATGCACACTGCCATATTTAAAATAAATAACCAACAAGGACCTACTGTATAGCAAAGGGAACTCTGCTCAATATTCTGTAATAACCTAAATGGGAAAAGATTTTGTAAAAGAATAAACAACTTAAAATGTAAAAAGAAGAAAGTCAGCCTGACTTCAAAGCTTATGCATTTTTCTCTATTTTTTGTTTTGTTATAACTTCAGTAGGTAAAGAATCCACCTGCAATGCAGGAGACACACAAGACTTGGTTTCCATTCCTGGGTCAGGGAGATCCGCTGGAGCAGGAAATGGCAACCCACTCCAGTATTCTTTCCTGGAGATTTCCACGGACAGAGGAGCCTGGTTGGTTCCAGTTCATCGAGTCTCAAAGAGTCAGACATGACTAAACACACAGCACACACTAACCCAGAAACATAAGCAGTTAATCCTTCAAGATTCTGAGATACTCATCCTCTCACCTACATGGGCATATAGAAATTCCCAAGGCTAAGAATCACTAAATTTCTTAGGAAATTGTGAAGAATTGCATTTTTTGTGATATTACAAAACATAACACTTCATTTGCACTTTTATCAAATCTAAAAGCTCTATATGAAAATTCAATGAGTATCCATAGTCTTCGCCCTCCCCACTCCCTTGCTTTCTCAAATGCCTGGCATCTATCTTCTGCCTGGACTCCCTCTACTTGTCACACTGTCTCTCAAAAAGTCCGTTTTTTTGGTAGGTGATGTTTTTAGTCTTTTACTCACCAGTCTCTTTGCTTTCCTGGAATTCTTCTATAGTTTAGAGTGGAATATTTCATCTCTGTGATTTCTCAGAAAAAAATTCAAGTGCCTCTTATTGGGTTAGCATCTTAAGTTTATGATTCTTAACTTCCTAATACAGTTTAGATTTTATGAATAGCCAGTCACCTCAGCAGCAACCTGAGAGATCTGGGCTAGGTCAACTTTAATAGAAAATGAATCCAGAAAGCTCTGGGGTCAAGGAGAATGAAAGCCACTTGCACAGATCCACTGAGACTGAGAAACTCCACTGAGGGCCCTGGATACAGAGAAGACAGTGAGAGAGCATTTTGGGGGAGAAATGGGGAAGCACACAGGTTCAATGGGAAAAAGAACACAGAGGGAGGTAAAAAACTCAAGCAAATTTTAAGAAATTGTACTTTGGCCTGCAGATCATTTCTATTCTCTTGTCTTTGATTTACAGCATTTGTGTTGCATTTATAGTACAATTAGTTCTTATGAACCTGAATTAAGCACTTTAAAAGAAAAATTCTTACCGTTTTCCTTTTAATTTTTTTTCCCCAGAAATAAGGGCTTCCAGGTGGCACTAGTGGTAAAGAACCTGCCTGTCAATGCAGGAGGCAAAAGAGATGTGGGTTCGACCCCCAGGGATGGGGGAAGATTCTCTGGAGGAGGGCATGGCAACCGATTCTTGCCTGGAGAATCCCATGGACAGAGGAGCCTGGAGGGCTACAGTCCATGGGGTCACAAAGAGTTGGACACCTCTGAAGTGACTTAGCAGGCACGCATGCAGACTCCTTCAGAGAGGGGACAGCTGGCGCCCTCCTTGACAGGGTCCCTGACTATCCCCAGGTGCATCTGGTGACAGTGATACATCGGGCCAATTCAGGGGATTCAAAGCATTCCCCTGTTGGAAGATTCCCACCAGCTCCAGACGTGGCCAAGGCTGTGGGCAGGCCTGGTGTGCAGGCTGACCTCTGGGACATGCTGAGATAATCTGCTCAAGAGAAGAAGGAGTCCTCTCCACTCAGAAATGAGGCAAAGAGGAGACTGGGTTATTTTTCAAGTGGGTGTTGGAGGAGGAATGAGAGGGAGAGGGAGGGATTAGAAGGGTTAGTGGATTGAGGGTTAGCTTTTAATTTTACATTGAAGAGTCAGTTAACAATGGTTACCAAAGGAAATTAAAAGCCTGGAAGCAGTTGAGGTTTTTGTTATTTCTGAAGTTACGAAACACATCAATATTGCACAGGCCTGTGTTTAATGTGGTCTAACAATGTGACAGCCTGGGTGGATAGGCTCTGGAGCCCTTTGAATGGATTCCATGAACAAATCAGCCTTCTCTTTATTACTGTGACCCTCGAATTGTGTGTGCCCAAGTTTCTGGCTCTTAAAGGACACAGTCCCAGACGTGTCAAGAAGTGCACTCAAGCAATGTATGTCTGGGGATTTGAGGGCAAGAAGAAAGGTCTGGCTGAGAATGTGGCTGTGAAGGGGAAGAAAGGAAGAGTCCAGGACAGAATCAGTAAGCGACAGTTAAAAGCAGCAAAGTGACTGCTGATCATTCTTGGGGTGAAATTGCCACTCAAATCTCATATCATAGCCAAAATATTGCGGTGCATTTGTACTTAAACACTTAACTACTTATAGAATGGGCTTCCCTGGTGCCTCAGATGGTAAAGATTCCACCTGCAATGTGGGAGACCTGGGTTCGATCTCTAGGTTGGGAACATCCCCTGGAGGAGGTTATAGCAACTCACTCCAGGGGAGCCCACAGGACAGGGGTTATAGTCCATGGGGTCACAAAGAGTCAGACACGGCTGAGTAACTAAGCACAGCACAGTGCCTATAGAATGTTCTGCAGATGATGGAGCAAGGAGGGAACTTCTTTACAAGCTTGGTTAGATTGACTATCTAAAAGAAAAAGCCAATCTCTCACATCTCAATCTCTCACTCAACCAACAGATAAGTGTCAGATACTGCTTTAAGCTATAGAAGGATACGTGTACTAACATTTATTAACTTCATATTACTTCTGGGTCTTTTGTACCAGGAACTCATGTAAAAGTTTTAATTCTAATTATTCATGGAAGCCTCACAATGACCTGGTGGGGTAGATGCTATTATCCTCATTAAACAGAAGAGTGGAGGGCAAGAGAAGTAAAATAACTTGTCCAAGTTCATATCGCTAGGAAGTTATTAATATAGGATTCCTTCCCTGACAGAATGACACTGGTTCCCACAATCTTAATCATCACCTCTGCTCACAGCTACCCCACATGTTGTTACTTAAAAGAAGCGCATTCATAAAATGAGAGAAAAGTAAATGGACTTCTACGTTACTATACCATCCATGTATTTGTCAGATGACAAATGAGAATTATAAGCAGCTTTCTTTAATTAAACAATGATTTTCAAACAAAGTTGTGTTTTGTTATCTGTATATACTCTAACTCGATCTACACTGCAGAGGGGGCATATGGTCCCCAGAACCCTTGCATCATGCAAGGCTCCTCCAGGCCTAATCCTATGTGATGAGGAGAAATGTAGGACTGAATTCTAGGGCCAGGCCCCTGTGATATCCATGGGCCCTTTCTTCTCACACATTCTATTATTTTATACCTTCTGATGCTCAACAAGTGATCAGTAGGCTTTCCCATGCCCCCAGTAATCCAGGAGATGAAATCCCTTAAGCAGTTTTGGATCCTACAAAAGACTGGATGAACCAAGAGGGTGTGGAATAGTGAAAGAGGTGGGTAGACTCCGAGGAAAGTATCACCAGCCTGTTAGCATCACATTTTCCCCCATTCACTTTTGAATTTTGCTTCATAGAAAAAGGGAAAAAGCTGACCATGTGTCTCCTTGAAGAATGACTCAGATTATATAATAGAAAATTATATTGTTCCCTCAGTGTATTTTCCTGTATATGCAAACTCTAAAAGAGTTTGACTCTAATCTACTAAAAATCACATAGGTGCGTGCTCAGTCACTTCAGTCGTGTCCAACTCTTTATGATCCTATGGACTGTAGCCTGCCAGGCTCCTCTGTCCATGAGATTCTCCAGGCAAGAATACTGGAGTGGGTTGCTGTGCCCTCTTTCAGGAAAAAGCATATATAATGAACCTCATTTTTTTTCTGTATCTGTCATTTCCTTTGTTTCTTATGGATGCATGGGAAGGCAGATAATTCCTAATCCATATTCTGAGGACAAGCAGAAGGGAAAATTTTAAAATATATCATTTATACTATTTGTTGAATACCTAAAATATATTTGTTGAAGATAGATAGTAGAAAAAAATTTAAGCTTATTCATTTTCCCAAGTGTTTGCTAACAGGAGATTTTTAACAAGATCATATATAAAATGATGTTCCTTATTATTTAAAAACATTTTAACAACTGTGATGGCAATTTCTCTGTTTCCTGGAACATGAGTCTTTCCAAAGAGACTATAAACTCTTACCAGGCCCTTTAAATTGACCTTCTTTTCTGCCATCTGCCCCATGTAAAAGAAGTTTTGCAGCTACTTGTCTTTGTATAAGCACTTCTTTATTAAATAAACATGCTATGCTCCTCATTAGTAAAGGGGATGGAATATCATTAGTTAAATGTTTCCTATCAGATCATTAAAACTGACAGCTTAAAGTCAACTCACTTTTGGCAGAAAGCAGAATCAAGATAATAAAAAAAAAAAGGGTAAATGATCTGCAGCAAATACGCAGTCTGCCAATTCATTTAATTAATTTTTTAAAGAGAAAGAAATAGAAAGATGTCAAAAAGAGTTTATAATGTGACAAGGCAAGCAGCAGTCAAAACTGTAATCATTGAGTGTAAGGAAAAAGACACAAGAAACATAAGAGCTGGTGGAAGGATTTCTTTCTGGTCAGATGCTTGACACTCCATATCATCCTATAGGAGCAACAGATAAGATTGATGGCATTGGAGAGTGAAGAGGTTGACAGGAAGCATTGTTGAAAAGGAGTGACTAGAGGGGAAAACTTTACGTTACCTATCTTAAGAACCACATGAGAAAAATAGTATAGCCTTGAAACTGAATTTGCAGTAGAGAAGGAATAGCTCCACTTTAAAATGAGCTTCTCTCATGATTCACTGTGTGCAAAGCGCTCTGAGAATTTGAGTTATTTGTCCTCAACATCAAAGAAAATAATTATAAAGTATTAGTGAATAAATAAAGGCTTCAGCTCTGAGCTAACTTGTCTCACCATAAATTAAGAAATTTTGTCACATTCAAGAAGCAACATCTTAGTCAAGTCATAGAGGTCAACCTCATGACCTCTAGGTTTTGGTTAACAAATTCCATCCACATCTTCCTAAAATTCCTACAGACAAAACCTACACCTGAGGGTCTTTCTTGAATCCATGCTCTGACATGAGTTTAAAACAAATGTTCCCAGAACGGTGTGGTGTAGAGGAGAGAAAATGGACCTTCAAAGCTGAGGGCAATTGTAAACAATGCAGCGATGAACATTGGGGTACACGTGGCTCTTTCAATTCTGGTTTCCTCGGTGTATATAATTGCCATGTGTCTAATCAATCGCCAGCCCAGGATTGATGCTCGGGACTGGTGCAGCGAGATTTCCCGGGGGGGAGGGAGGAGGGAGGGAGGTTCCGGAGGGGAAGCATATGGAAACCCATGGTGATATCATGACAATGTATGGCAAAAGCAATAAAAAAAAAAAAAAGCTGAGGGCATAAGTCTAAGTTCTGTCTCCAATATTTACTGTTTGTGTAACTTTGGAAAAGTTCTTTAAAATCTCTGAGGCTCAGATTTCTTATCCTTAAATATGAGAAAAATGATGTCTTCGGGTTTCAAGGTGGCCACCACCTGATCCGTTATCCAGCTCTGGGTATGTGAAGACCAGAGGAAGGCAGATGCTACCTCCCTGCCAGTTTAGTTAACCCTGGTACTAAAATAAAACTGACATCTGTGACACACCAAAATTACCTGGCTCAATCACACTCTTCAGCGGGACTGACTACACAATTTATAGGGCTTCCCAGGTGGGGCTAGTGGTAAAGAACTCACTTGCCAAAGCAGGAGTTGTAAGAGATGCAGATTTGATTCCCGGGTCAGGAAGATTTCCCGGAGGAGGGCATGGCAACCCACTGCAGTATTCTTGCCTGGAGAATCCCATGGACAGAAAAGCTTGGCAGGCATACGATCACAAATAGTCAAACATGACTGCAGTGACTTAGCGCATGCAAAATGAATGTGTGAGACCTCCTACTCAAACTATTCAGACTGCTTCCGCAGAGCTTTAAAACTAGCATAGATCCCTTCTAATCTTGCTGCCCTATGTGATTACACAGGTCACATGCCCATGACACTGATCTTGCTCTGAAGTGACTCTTGGAAATTTCAGATCTTGCTTCAAAAACAGGGATAGATAAGTAACCGGTACCTATTGATGACCAACGTCTCTTGCTTCAGTAGACTCTAGTAATACAACATTCTTATTGACAATCTGGATACACATAGTGAAGGAGAATCATCAGCCTGTTTCTCTTCCCTAGTTGTGTTTAGTGCCTTGGGTCAAACTTCCCAAAGAAATGCATTTAAGACTCAAGTCTTGTTGAGAAAAAGCTTCCATCAACCCTTCTTCCTTTTGTAGTAAAATCTACTCTTGGAAGTAGAAAATGAGTTAGAGCAAACAAAATAAACATTAGAAAACCTGAGGCATTTTGAACAATGATCAGAGAGGAAAATGTGTTAACAAATGTAATTCTGTTTAGGACTGCAAAATGAGAATACAGCTTTCATTAATACTCTGGGCTGAATCCAGGCTTTTGTCTGATTGATATGGAGAATCCCCGCTGTGAGGTTGGGAAAGAGATGGAGATTTATGCACACTGGTATTTTTTACAGTTATGTTCATGACTCTAGAGGCTCAGGAAGATTTAATAAATCAAATAAATAAATAAGCAGAAGAAGCATCTTATGATCACTTTGTCATGCAACATTTCCACTATTGTCCAAGAGATTTCCACATGCATAGCAAGGACAGAAGATGGCTCTCTTGTTACCCATTAGTTGAAGAAAAATGTCTAGCTTTGATAATGATGTAATATGGCTTTCAGCCCCTGAACTTCAGAGAAACCTATTTAATCTTTACCAATGTCCCTTTATGAGCAAAGATGTATTTTCCACTTTTAATCTTGGTTGACCAGCTTGTGAATACTTTGTAAGGGAGAAGTCATTGCTCTGGTTTGGGCTTTTTATGTGGTAAATAATTTGAACTCAGAGAGCCTGAAAAATAACTGTACCACTTGGGGAATCATTTTATGCTTTGAAAAAGAGAGGGAAAGAAACAGAAAGAAAGAGAAAGAGAAGGAAGAAAGATATGATGCTCCTGAGCCCAGCAAAAGTCAACTGACAGAAATGAAATGCTTAATGTTTAAAAACGAGTCACTGAAATTCTGTTATAATTTAAGGAATCATAAGATCATATGATTTTAAACTGAGAGGTTTCAAAGAAATCAGAGGCCAAAATTTTATTTCATAGGTAAGAAACTAAAGCCCAAGGAAATTAATTTACTTACTAAACACTGTTAGTTTATGCACTCATTCCGGTTTTCCAGTTACATTCCTGTACTTTTCCTCCATGACCTCCCTATAGAGTTCATTTCAGGGAAAGCTTTAAGCAGAACCTCCTTTCCCAGAAAATTATGTGGGACCAGGTTTATAAATATTAGCACATGATAATTCACTCATCTGTTTATTTATTAAATAAATTAGCTGGATCTTTCAAAGACTATATCCCAAGCCCCATGTTACATTTGGGACTGAAACAGAGACCCTGATCTGGAGTGCAAGAGATGAAAAACAAGGGAAAAAATAGAGACATCAAAATGAAAGGCAATTAGTATCTAGGGAAGCCTGTGAGTTTGGCATGAAATACAGTGCACAGTAAATGATAGTTAAAGACAGGGATGCTACCCTAGAATTGAGGCCTGGATTCTGGGGCCAGATCACCTGGCTTCAAGTTCCAGTTCTGCAACTTGCTAACTGTGAACTCCTAGAGAAGTTTCTTAACATTTTGAGGTTTCAGTTTCTTCCTCAGTAAAATGCAGGTTAATAATACTACCTAGCTCATATGGCAGTGTTATGAGAATTAAAAGAGTCGATCCATTTGATGATGTTTAGAACAGTCGTTGGCAAATGGTTAGCACTGGAAGAATGTTAGCCTTTTTATGAAGTTACAACAACTAAACTTACCCACTGAAATGACTTCTACTTGCCCTACAGTGGGCTGTATTTTTCTAGCTTCAAAATACATGAATGACAGTATTTCCATCATATTATCCTAAACTAAGGGATAAATAGCAAACATTTAAAAAACATACAAATTCTGGTTTTTCTTTATGATTTATTACAGTATATTTAGCAGCCCTAGATTATGAGTTCTGTATGAGGTATCTTTTTGGCAAAAAGAAAATGCAAAACAACATCAGAATGTCTTATCAGTTGTCCAGGGCAACTCTTTATACAATATAATATTAAAATAAACAGGGTTTATTTTATGGTACAAAACTCAAAGATGGATGACATCAAAAGCCACTCTTCACTGTTGCTGCTTCTCTGTGTCTATACCCAGGTCGCATAAACAGGAAGCAGTTCTTGTGAAATGGAAGGAACGTGGGAACTAGAGTCAAACGTCTGGCGTCTCAGGGCTGGCTCTACCAATTCCTTTCTTGCTGGAGCACAGAAAGTTGCCTTAACTGTCTGGGCCTCAGTTTCATCATCCTGAAATTGGGGATGATAATATGAAAGCATAATTTATGTGAAGGTGTGTGAAGCCGTAGATTTGTGACAAAACTATAAAACAGTATAATCATTTATTATAGTTAATTTCTGTTTACTCATTTCCCAGGCTTTGGACCAAAGCAAACTGTTTATGTCCAACTAGGATTATATGCATTATTGCAAGATAACTCACTCATTTGTTTATTTAATAAATAAATTAGCTGGGTCTTTCAAAGATTACATCCCAAGCCCCCCTGCCCACCATGTTACATTTGGGACTGAAACAGAGACCCTGCTCCTGATGGCAAGAGATGAAAAAAAGGAAACAAACAAACAAAAAAGATACCTCAAAATGAAATGTCGTTAGTACCTATGGAAGCCCCTGAGTTTTGCCTTAAATACGGTGGGTATGGACAATGCATAGTAACTACACAGTATAAACGCACATTATAAATAGAGAGAAGGCAAGCAAGGGGGTGGGGGTGTGGTGGGAGTGGGGAACAGCCAGCCTTTCTGTTTCCATATTTTGCTTCCTGTTACATCCCCACCCTTCTCCTCTGAAACAGTGGGAAGTAATCAAATATCATTACTTACATTTTGACTGAGCTTGATTCACACTGATGTGTTACCTCTCTTAGGAGTTTGCATTATAACCCTAATGTGTTCCCTCCCTTGCTTATTTGGCATTTAATCTCCATTTAAAAGCATTAGTTACTTGAAAGTAAAGCTACAGATAGATTGGTTTCAACATTTTGGAGTGTGAAAGCATCATTCAGAAGGTACTTCAGAGGTACCTGGGGTGAGGGAGGCAGAGTGTCAGTTCCTTCTTCCCCTCTTCACACCTCTTTCCTTTAATCTTAATGTCTCTGAATATTCTGGCCAAACACTTCCTCTGTGCTCACAGTCAGATGCTTTCTCCTCTGTCTCCCCTGTGCTCACCTTCCTGCTTGGGGTACTCCTCTCCATAGGATAAGTGGCTCTTATCTCTGGTTCAAAGTTTCTCATGATGAAAACTCCCAGAACTTATGGCGCCCACATTAGAATGAGCCGATAGAGGCAACAACTCTCTTACCTTGGAGGGTGAGAACCTGAAATGGGGTTGCATAGTGGGTAGTAGAGGATATGGGCTTCACAGATGGCTCAGTGGTAAAGAATCTGACTGCAAAACAGGAGACATGGGAGACATGGGTTAGATCCTTGGATCAGGAAGATCCCTTGGAGGTCGAAATGGCAACCCACTCCAGTATTCTTGCCTGGAGAATTCCATGGACAGAGAAGCCAGGTGGGTTTCAGCCCATGGGATCACAAAGAGTTGGACATGACTAAGCATAGATGCATGCAGGAGAGAAGGGAGGAATTTATTGACAAGAGTAGAGTTAATGGGGGTCTGAGGCTTGGAGCAGACAGCAAACAGCAAAACTGTGATAATGTGAGGCCATATGTTTAATACTACATGATATGGGACATCTTGAAATTGCCTCTAATACTCTGCCTCATAATGGTGTTGGGGTATTAAAGTGGGGTGCTCTATATCGAGTGGCTCATTCTCACTAGCACGTGTGCACATATAACCCATAACTTTAGGGGCACTGAATCACTGAATCACTTGATGTTTCTGAATAGGAAACATCAAATTGCTGGGAGTACAGTGTTCAGTGCTCACTGTGTGCTGGCTTAGATGAGGGAAGCAGGCTCATGATGACCTACCGTGAAAACAAGTCCTATGTCCCACAATTGAACTGATTGTACAACTCTGTCCCTTGTGTAGCAGAGACTTGTCTTAAGGCACGATTATAGCAGCTCTAAAGAGAAGTTATCAGGACCTCTCGGATAGCCCCACTCTTCATCTAAAATGCCACACAGAGTAGCCAGGAATTCTCTGGTTTTCTTTGTTTGTTGTTGGTTGGTTGAGGTGGACTTTTTCCTCCTTATTTTTCTAAATGTTTCAGTCCTTTGGTATTTTGAGAGTTTTTACCTAGTTGAGATTTGTGTGTTTCTAAAAACCAATGCTTGGTTTTGCTGTTTGGTTGTTTACTTTGTTCTAAGCTTCTGCATGTTTATTTGATTTCACATCACATTTATCATTCATCTATAAATGGAAATAGAAAGTTGTAGGAGTCTACCTCCTGATTTCTGGGGCCAAAGGATAGATACTTGCTTTTTCTCTTGGTTTATACAGGATCTTACTAAGCCACCTTTCAGATCCTCAGTAATGAAACTAAAGGAGGCTTTAATTCTCAACATCAATAAGCAAGGAAATATGAACAGTGCTTGCTAAAGATCAGTGATTTTAGAACTCAGAAAAAATCAAGGTCAAATTACTAACGAAGAAAAGCAGTATAAGACTCTCCAAAAGCAAATTTAAGAGAATCAATTAGTCTTGCAAGACAGTTAGAGGCTTCTTTAAGGAATCTGAGATTAAAACTACGTAGTCTCCAATATATACAATTTTCCTGATAATCTTCCTAAGAGATGACATACTTCTTCGTTTAACCAAGATATTTGTGTGCAATATATCAGATTTAATGTTCAAAAAAAAGCAGTTGAGCTTGAAAAGGATAAAATTAGCCAGGAAATATATACTAACCTCTTTTTCTTATTCTCCTTTAAGAGATTCAGAGATGATAAATTACCCTAGACCTGATAACTAATAAATAAGTAATTGGATCTGATGTCAAAATGTGACCTATATGAGTCTAAACCAGCGCTCTTTCTGCCATGATACTGATGGAATAAGGTCTTGCAAATCTCTTCAAATCCCTGATTTATGAAGAACAAGGTACCATTGAGGCAGATTAGAAGTTATTGATCTCAGGCTCTTATATTAATTCACCGTCTTTCACAAAGCAAACTTCTAACCCATTGCTTAAGGGACCATACAACAAGTAACTCTGTTGCACTGATAATTCTTGTTCAACTGAACTTGCTGTTATTAAGAATAGAAATAGTGTCAGAAGCCTCTTGTGACCGACTTCCAATCCCTTAGTCTCACCTCTTATTCCAGCCACCATTGCAAGATTATTTATTAGTTTCTCATGGGGCTTCCATCTACTTGCCTCATACAAAGCCTCCAACTTCTTGTTTCCTACAATCAGCTTATAATCAGACTTAAAGTAATTCTAGAGGCACATACTCTCTTTCTTGATGGATTGGGCTACTTAACCCAACTCTATAGTTCGGTGAAATTTAACCTTGTCAGCAGTATCCAGTTTCGTATTACATCAGTCTATCATAGAAAGCTACACATTATAATAAATATAAGTAGAAATATTGAAAACTAACTTGTAGGATAAAAACTTGAATATTTTGTATACATTATAATCTTGTTTAAACTATTTTGCCTTTACACGTCTTTATTTAACAATAATAACAATGATTTCATTAAATGTGCATCAGTTTAACTTAGTAATAATTTTTGTTGGTTTCAACATTAGATTCAGTAATGCATATAATACTTTGTGCTGAGAGGGCACTACCAGAGAATTAAATGAAAAAAAATGAAGGACTGTGTTTGTCTACACAGTTTGTAACTGTCTACACAATTTATAATTTTTCAGTGTTTCAGGTACTATTGCTGTCTAACAAGCCACCCAAAGTTTAAAGGAAAACAGTCATTACATTATGCTCACAAATTCTGTGGGTTAGAAATTCATACTGGGAACAACAGGAATGGCTGGTCTTTGCTCTACAATGTCAAAGCTCTCAGCTGGGAAGACTTTAAGGCTGACGTGATTCAACAGCTGGGACTAAAATGATCTGGAGACATCTTCCTTCATACATCTGGTGGTTGGAGTTGGATATTGGTTGGAACCTCAGCTTGGCTGAGGATCAGAACAGCTACATGTGCGTTCTTCATGGGGTCTGTCCCTATGAGCTAGTGGGGGCTCCCTCACAGAATGCTGGTGGCTATGTCCCAAGAGCAAATGTCCCTAAAGAGCAAAGGAGTGGTGCATGGCATTTTTATGATGTAGCCTCAAAATCAGCGTCATTTTCTCCATACTTAATTACTTGATACAGTCCAAAGGCATACCAGTACAGGAAGAGAAAAGATGGACTTTACCATTCAATGGGAAGAGGATTAAGGTTTTTGAGGGCAGTTAGAAATGTGATCTGACTTTTATCTGGCTGCCATTATAAGGAGAGCATGCAGGCTATCTTTGGAAAATACAGTGTGTCAGTTTAACCTCTGGCCACAAAATCTCACATCCCTTCTCACATCCCTTCTACACTCCCACAGGGCAGATGCAATCATTCTCTTCCCTGAGATTTCCAATTCTCATTCTATTTTGGCACCTGCTTAAAAATCTAATATTGCCTCATCTATTCAGGCCCAGAGCCTTCCCTGATGGCTTAGTCGGTAAAAAGTCTGCCTACAATATGGGAGACCCAGGTCTGACTGACCCCTGGGTTGAGAAGATCCCCTGGAGAAGGGAATGACAACCCATTCCAGTATTTTTGCCTGGAGAATTCCATCAACAGATGCTATAGTCCATGGGGCCACAAAATGTCATTGTGAACTGTCTCTGGGAGCCATGTGGAAAAGACCTGAGGGGGACCTCGAGGAGCTGAGGGCAACCAGCACGGAAATGGGCACATCAATCCTCCAACTGTAAGGACCTGAATTCTGCCAAGAACATGAATAAACAGGAAAAGGTTTTTCCCAGAGACTCCAGATAAGAATTTGGTGTGGCCAACACCTTGATTTCAGACTTCCAATACTCTGAGTAGAGAACCCAGTCATACACTGCAAATCTCTGATCCACAGAACTGTGATCTAATAAATGATGCTGTTTTAAGCTGTTAGCTGCTGCTGCTGCTGCTGCTAAGTCGCTTCAGTCGTGTCCGACTCTGTTCCACTCCATAGACGGCAGCCTGCCAGGCTCCCCATCCCTGGGATTCTCCAGGCAAGAACACTGGAGTGGGTTGCCATTTCCTTCTCCAGTGCGTGAAAGTGAAGTCACGCAGTCATATGTGACTCTTCATGACCCCATGGACTGCAGCCCACCAGGCTCCTCCATCCATGGGATTTTCCAGGCAAGAGTACTGGAGTGGGGTGCCATTGCCTTCTCCATAGTAATTTGAAATGAAGCAATAGAAACTGATATAGTTGCCCAGGAAATGGGAGTCTTACCTGAACAAGGGGTTGAGAATGAGCTTGAGCTAAGTAAGGGGTATGGGATAAAGGAGAACTCACACTAAACTTGGGCTTACCTGGTGTCTCAGATGGTAACGAATCTGCCTGCAGTTCAGGAAATCCAGGTTTGATCCTTGGGTCAGGAAGATCCCCTGGAGAAGGAAATGGCAACCCACTCCAGTATTCCTGCCTGGAGAATTCCATTTTTATTTCCAGAATTCCACTTCCTTAAAACACTGTAGAAAAACAGGGAGAAACTTTTCTCAGTGAGCCAACATGTAATGATAAGATTAAGATCCTGGGGGAAGGGTCTCATGTTTGGTTGGTAGTTAGAAATGTTATCTGACTTTTATTTGATCTGAAGTGACTAAGACTAACTAGATTTTTAAAAGCGAAAGCAATTTTAGACTTTTCAAAATTTACTTGTTTTTAGCAAAGAATTTTTGTTCTTGATGTTGGTAGTGGTAGTTATGCTTTGTATTTTAAATAAACACAATATTTTGTGTTACAAGTCTCCCTTAATATACTAACTGTTAAAGAAGTGTTTATAATTCAGACAAAGAAGAGACCATCAATAGTAGGAAAATGCTAAACTGTCTGTATCCTCTAGCTTAGATTATCTTATCTGTTAAAATGAAAAGTGTATCCTGGGGCACAGAAAAAAAAAAGAGAGAGAGAAGAGAAACATAAAAAGTGTAAATTGAACTTTTGCCTTGTGTTGCATCTCTGCTGTTTACCAAAATCAATTTACTTCTGTTTGTTTTACTGTCTATCTGCTGAAAACATATCTGAATCCAATGAAAATGTGAAACATGTGATTTAAAATAGTTTGAGAAAGGAAAAAGGAAGCATCCTGTTAAATGTTAAAAACGGGTTCTGTGGTGAATTGTATACAGGCACCACATCAAAAGTAAATCGAAGTTAAAATAAATAATGTTACACTGAAAGTTGAAAGAATATAGCAAATCATAAAGATGCTTGTATACTAATTGAGAGTATTTTAATTGTTAAAAGATTTAGAGGAATAAACATCATAGATGGGAACACAGTACTGAAGGATCAGTGCCGGTTCTGGTTTTCCTTTCTAGTGGCTTGGCACGGCAGCTGTGCTAAGTTCCAGCCTTGCCTTCAGAAACAGGAGCAACACTGTTCAAAGGATTAATCAGTGGCCCGTCCATAGGAGGCCTTGGACAGTCACATCTGCAGCCTCAAAAGCTGTTACAGGAGATGTGCGCCCTCAGTCTTTGCTGAGCTACAAAGGCAGCAGTTCCTGGAAGGCGTGCCCTTTAGTTAGCCTTAGTTTCTTTCTATCTCCCTTGTCTGCAGTGCCCTTGATCTCACTGACTTCACTGTTGCTCTCTCAGTTTTGTTGCTATGAGTCACTGGGTAACACAACAGTAAAATGACCTCTACTAAACTAGTCTCTTTTCTTACTTATGCTGGTCTATACTACATGGCTAACATGGATCAAGAAAAATAAATATTTTCTTCAGGAAAGAAAGCATTTAGTTGTATACCCCTCTCTCCAGATCTGTTGAATTCATGTGAATTGAATTGCAATGCATTTTACAATGTAATTTATCAATTTTCAAATTGTGTATAAAAGTCCTCTAGGAGTCAATGAAGATATATAAACATTGGTCAGGCCTTGGGTATTCTGATAAACAAATATATTTGGGTGTGTGTATGTCTTCCAAAGATACATCATATTAATTTTGAATCCACATTTTTTTTCTTTCTTCAAAGTTTATCTCATCTTCACCTTCAAGGGTCACATTAATTGTTAAGTGTTGTAAGCAAAGATACCAGATGGGGACAAAAGTACTTGTTTTTGTAAGTGGATAATCTGTTAAATAAATAAATATCACTGGACATTTCTAACATCCACCATGATATGTAAAAAAATTCTCTAGATCTTACATATAATATCATATGTAATCCTTAACACTGTATGATAAATATTAGTATCTCTATTTTATAAATTTAAAAAATTAACTTTTGATGTATTAGTTCATTCATCTGTTTTAATGTTTGACCCCTCATTGTCCCAGATACAGTAGTTACCATGAGGACCAAGGATGCTTTCTCCTCATTTAGGTTCTAGTTCTAGATCCTTAGGAGCACAGGTTTAATATTATCTTCAATTATTCCATTATCCAATGGAGTGGTCATTTCAATTCCAGTAATATCTTTAGTCAACCATCTAGTTACCAAGTAAATAGGTCCAGCAGTATAGATTCTCAACGTACCCAGTAATTAAGGACACAATTGATATAAACACTTGTTAGTGTTATTATTTTATACACAATTCTTTTAGTTGAGGTTTCATTTTTTGGTCTATTGACTCTACGTTTTAAAAGATTGCTTACAAAAAGAATGGGCTTTTAAAAGAGGGTCATAAATATAGACTTTTGTGAGACTAGAGTCTTCTTCTGCGAATAAATGTATTTTCCTAACAAATAAATCAATAATCAATGTCATATATAAGTCTAAAACTAACTAAACAGGATATGTTAAAAACCAATTTATCATCTTTTTTTCACTCCTCAACAAATTCAGGAAAGGGAAATAATTCCATCCTAGTTGTGGCACATATTGGTCAAAAGTCAGGAAACTCACATATTTTGGGGTGATATGATCATTCAGCCACCTATTCACAAGCAGGTTTAAAAACATACACATATCTAACAGCAAGTGGACAAAGAGAAGTCAGAAGCACCCAGCTTTGATGATCAGAACCTATTTACTTTCTTTTCCTAATAAAGAATGTGTCATCGCTTACTAGAGGCCCAAGTGACCACACTGTGTTATTTCAGGGACAATTGATTAGTGCACTGTCTTGCTGAGTCAACTCCCTCCAAATGAATGTCTACCTTCCACTGATAATGCGTGCATGTGCACTGAGTGGCTTCAGGTGTGTCCAGCTCTTTGAAACCCTGTGGACCATGGTGCACCAGGTTCCTCTGTTCATGGAGTTCTCCAGGCAAAAGCACTGGAGTGGGCTGCCATGTTTTCCTCCAGGGAATCTTCTGGACCCAGGAATCGAACCCAGGCCCCTCTTAAAATTTCCAACATTTGTAAACCAAGTTATTTATTTATTTATTTTTTTACCACTAACACCACCTGGGAAGCCTCCATTGATAATAGCTACCCTTAAATTTCCTTGGAGATAAACTGAAAACAGCACTGCAGGAAGTCCAAAATGATTTAGGCATGCAGTCTTTGATTCCAGTGTTTGAATGATTTTATCTGGTTGTTGAAAAGACTAAACATTTTGGAATGAAATTTTGGTGGTTGCATGCATGTCAACTTACTCGCTGCAAATAAACCAAGGGTATATTGCAAGAGCTGTATATATCATGTAATGGTTCAGCTTGCTTTCTTTCCCAGAATCTCAAGAGAAGCTGCTGTAGTCTCTATTGGTTTATGCTGTCGCAAGACCTGAGAGCTACCCTCTCTCTCCAAACCATGTCAATTAAATTAACCTGTATCAGGAGATATGGCACCCCTGAGTGGTACAAAATGCTGCAGTGCTCTGAGAGTGCCTTTCGAGCCAGTCTTGAACACATCATGAAATATATGCCTCTCTTCACTAATGAAAATGGAGCCACATTTTCCTGTTTTTTCAGCCAGATGGGGTTACAATTGGTGTGTGCTTGCCTTTTACATTAATATTTGATTCCATAATAAGAACCACATGAGACAATTTCAGTTTATTAGTTCTTCAGTTGCCAATATGGCTTTTGTACAACTAATAAAATAAATAAAAATATTTCCCCTGTGTTTTTCCTTATAAAATACACTTGTTATGTAAAGGATAAACACATACCAGTCAAAACCTGATCTGGCACAAGCAATATTGTCTTGCTTTTTCTTGTTTAATAGAAAACAAAGGAGACATATTTATTAGTTTCCTAATAGCATGGTTGGCTCACACTGGCATATATGTACATATCAGATATTGGAGGCATTTATTTAGAAAGAAATGGTTTATGCTGACATCTTGGTAAAGTTTTCAAAACCTTAATACAAATAAAAATACCTTTCCCAGGAAATCATGTAAGGAAAGAAGTGGAAACAATGAAAAGCTGCTTGTCCTCTTGATGTCCATGGTAATTCAGCCATGGTTACCTTCAAGATCAACCCCTTAAAAAGCATTACCAGTGCTGGGCCTTTTCTGCTGTACCAAGAAGCCCAACATGAACCATGCTACCATGCCTAAGGTCAGTGATCTACCATTCATTGAGCCTAGACTCAGATTTTGGGATTAAGTTGAAATGTCTTCTTTTGAGTACACCTCTTTTGAACATAAGTCACACTACCCTGAAACTTGTCGTTAGTTATCAGTTTACATAGATCCCTTTTAGGTAGTAAGAATGAATTCATAAATGTTCCCCTTCAATATATGAATGCTCAACAGAGCAATGTTGGAAGAGCAGATCTGCAATGGAAGTTGATTTTCTTCTTGGTCATCTTTTTGAGGAAGTATCAATGAGCAAACAATATTAATGATGAACTATTTTATCTCTGTTAAGAAATCACATTTTCATGAGTTAATATGGATCTTTCACCAAACGTATGAAATCTATCTGAGGTCTTGGTCCTTCATTTCCTATTTTCAGTATTCAGAGACCTTAAAAAAGGAAGAGAGGGTCACAGGGAATTTTCTAAAGTAAGGTTGAACTTACTAAAGAAAACAAGTGAGCATTTGAGAAACGACTCTTTCCCTAAAACTCTTCATTCTTGCAAAGAAGAGGCTACACCACATAAGACTTGAATTATACTGCATAAAACTTGAATTTAATTAAATGGTTGCAAGAAATACTTTATAAAGCTAAACTTTACTCATCATTTTTAAAAGAATAAAACCTGTCCATGTTGTTTCAATAAATTTTGGTGAAGAAAATTCCATTTCCTTAAACTCTTCCATTCCCTGGTTTGATCATTTTCTATCATTGCATTCTGAGAAATAGAGAAAGAAAGAAAAAAAAAAGCATTCTTTTCCCCTAACCTTATAAGACCTACATATCATATAAACATGAACATCTGTCTTAAAGGAAAAAAATAAGGACATGTACTCTTTAAAGAAGCCTAAAAGATACTTTTCTCATTACCATCAGGTTTGTAACTGGTGAAGATATGGAATACGTGAAAAATGATTAAGCAGTGCAAGGGAAACACAGTCTGTTGGGTTAACAGACATACTGCTTTAACTTCATTCAGCATTTTGTGTATGTACCAATATATGTATATGTATTTTTAAATTTTATATGTATTTATTTATTTATTATGTAATGAAAATAGTACAGGAGATATAAAAGACAGAATGTATTTGGGTGAAATATCTTAGAAGAAAACAGTTGGTTCCAATAGGTTTCAAGATGGAATAGAAGGAAGAAGACTGAACTGAGTCCCTTTCCCACTGCTTCACGGTGCAGACTCATAAAAGGAGTTTGCAGGCCGTGAGGATTGACTTTGATCTTTCCATGGCTTCACAGAGCCCAAGTCAACTTGGAGAAATTGGGAGTGTTACTACACAGGGGAGAGCAATGTGATACAGCTCTGACAAAGACAGCGGCCAAGGGCCTTTCTCAGCCATGTTGCTTCTCTTTCTATGTCACGGGTAAGGTCATTTTTAGGGCACGGTGAGGAGATGTGGAGGCCAGTGCTGTCTGCACCACACCTGGACTGTGAGAAACAGGCGGTTTCAATTTCTAGCCTCCGGACACCACCCAGCCTAACCTTTCCCTACCTGTCCTCACCCCAGTACATGACAAATATAGAATAAAATCAGACATTTCAGAGCAGTGGACTAGCTAGATCAAGGGTGGACATTCCTAGAAAAGCAGTAAGACCTTCAGAAAAAGGTAAGCAATAAAGGCAGAGCTTTGTTATTTAGCTATAGTCATGGTCTCCTATGTTTAGTTATTTTGGGGTATGAGTGAGGGGTGGGGGGTCAATGTGTAGAAACTGTATTTTAATTATTATTTTGGTACATGTGGGGCTGAAATATTGACCTATTTATAAACATGCAAGTTACCGAGGACTGAGTTTGTAAATATAAGCAGTTTCCTATCAACTATATCTTATTCATGTATTTTCTTTAGAAATGGCTCAGTTACTCTCCTGGAATACAAGACAAAACAATGAAGGTGACACTGGAAGGGAAGAAAACAGAAGCAAATATTTTACTTTAGGATTCTGAAGGTAGTGAACTCATCTAAGAGAACAGAAAACTAATTATCAAAATCACAGTTATGAAAATAGCATTATTAAAAGCATTGACCAAACGGTTATTCTGTGCTCTATGTTGCTTTTACGCTTTGCATATGGTAGCTTGACAATCTTTATTGCACACCTATGTGTCACTATGGTTATTATTATTATTATCATTTTGATACAATGAGAAAATGGAGATGGTTTTTCCTACTTCATGTGATTCTCCTACATTTACCCACAAAGTGACTGAATCGTCTTAACGTGTTCATGGGGTTCAATAACAGCAAAGCACTATGGCCCTTTTCACAAGGAGGGGAACATGTTGCTCGTGGTGTTTGTGAGACCATCGCACTTCTCTGAGACTTTGTAAATGTAGGTTCTTAGATTTACTGTGCTGTGCCAATCCAGAAGTCCTTTCATTGGAAATAACAGAGAAGGACCAACCGCCCGCAAACTGGTGCAGAGCCACGCCATGTATAGGACAAGAATACAGCTATCAGGAAGCCATGCTTTCAGGGGCACTGGAAGGTTTGCTTATACTCAGAGATCTTCCCTGCAGAGAAAAGAGCTCAGGCTTTCAAATCAGACAAAGCTAGGATCAAATACTAATTTTACCATAGTTATTATGACCTTGAGCTGAAGTTTCTTACTTCATCCATGAGTTGTCATGAGGATGAAATAAGGCAATTAGTATCAATGCTTTAAATGTGACATCTATTCTGTTTTCCTTTGTCTTCCCCTTCTTTCTCATTCCTATGATTTAACACGTTAGGGAGGTATTTTCATATTCTGAGTGATAAAAATATATGAAAGTCTTAGAAACTGCCCTTGAGGAACTCACTATTGAATATTATCTTTTGTGACCTAGTGAGAAAGGCAGAGGCTTCCTCGGTGGCTCACATGGAAAAGAATCTGCCTTCAATGTGGGAGACCTGGGTTCGGTCCTTGGGTTAAGAAGATCCTCTGGAGGAGGAAATGGCAACCCACTCCTGTATTCTTGCCTGGAAAATCCCTTTGGACAGAAGAGCCTTGAGGGTTACAGTCCATGGGGTCGTGAAGAGTCGGACACAACTGAGTGACTAACACACACACACACAAACACACACACACACAGAAAAGGCAGTGTGAACTCTGAAACACTTCTCAGTCATTTGGAGTATTTTTCCTGGCTAACAGAAATAAAAACCTCTGGAACTGATACTAATATTTAGCCTGTGCAAAACAGCACTAATTTCACAATGTCTTAGGAAGAAGAAATTGCATTGTCGATGGAATTTATTATCTCTTTGTCTTCTCGTGTTTCTCACCATGTTCCTATAAAGTTTCTGATAGTTAAAGAAAATGGGGAGTCTTAGAAACTGACTTTCATTTATAACCTGCTGATTCACCTAGATCAGGTTACTGGGAAGAAATCCAAGTTAGACCTCCTGACCTACCCGAAACAGCATGAAGTATGCCCTGCCACTAAATCCTGATTCCTGTGTACC
Source organism: Antilocapra americana (assembly GCA_007570785.1). Taxonomy (NCBI): domain Eukaryota; kingdom Metazoa; phylum Chordata; class Mammalia; order Artiodactyla; family Antilocapridae; genus Antilocapra; species Antilocapra americana. The sequence goes on from ML662442.1 coordinate 22,711,032, forward strand.
TCACCCTGTCACTAAATATGATTTAGAGGAACCTTTAGAAAGTCAGGTATAAGGATTTAGTGCTTCACATGTAAGTCACAGCTGCTGGACTGGCTTTTATAGTAACGTAAGTAAGTAATTTATTAAATGGTTCAGTCATTAGATATACCAGACCTTGAAAACATTCTTGTGAGGGAGGCTACCTTGGGTAGTGAGAAGATTAGCATTTCTTAGCAGCAAGTACTTGTGACTTGATTAATGAAGCACAGGGCAGATGGATTTGTTTCCCTCTTTGTGTCTGCTCTTCTGACTTCCTCGCCCTTTATTTGGTTGTCTTTTCCACCTGCTGTCACTGACATGGATGAGATGCCAAAACAGCATTCCTTTACTTCAACACTCTTCACACCTTTTTCTCCCCTTTTCTTTCTCCAAGGGAGTTATTTCTTTCTCCTCCTCTGGGATTGGCAAAAGACACTATTCAGGTTTCTACATAATTGACAGTCATTTTCACATGAAAAGAAATCACAGAGTTATGAACAAGATCAGAAACACTCTCAATGACTTCTTTTACATAAGAAAAACAGTTATGTAGGAGATCATTTTAAAACTAATACATTGCTTCTAATACAGCCTGCATTTTCCTTCAGAATTATCACCACCCCTATTGCTTCTATTTTGCCTTTTAGGAGGATATAACTTGCTTCATTTACTCGTCATTTGATAAAATGTTTATGTTCCCATTTTCTTCCTAATGTTTTCAGGCACAAGAGACAGACACTGTCTGTTTTGTGAGCTTATTTCTCTTCAAAAAGATTTATATCATGCAGACTAATAACAAGTGTACTTTCCTTTAACAAAGCCTCCAACTTTGCTTCTGTTTGTTCTTCTTCCAGCTCAATTTCCCCTGATGCCTTCCAATAAGTTGCCATCCTTTTTATCCACAGAAGTCTCCTAAGTGTGTCGTTTACTTTGATAAATCATATTTCTCACATCTTATAAAAAACTAATGCAACAGAATTTCCCATTGTGTTTTTAGTATCTGCCAACGAATTTTTATGATGACCCCAAGCACTGGTTATTTTTAGGTCAAAAGTAATGGCCAAGATATTTAAAGGCTAAAAACATGGTAAGATCTGTGGCCATCCCAAGGGCATTCCTGGGCAAAATGAGGGACTGCAAGTGTGGAAAGTTAGGAGATTGGCAAAAAGTATGTAGAATACTAGGTTTCTAAAGTTAAGGAATATGTTTGATGTACATTTTTATAACTTTATAATTTTAAGTTTAAATTTGGTACTGACTTTATTATTCTTGATTTGACTGTAAATCTTTTAATAGAAGCAAAATTTGTAAGAACCATGAATTCAAAGAAATAAGTTATTTGATAGCAGCATTCATGCCACAAATTTAGTTTCTTAGAAAATTTCTTATTTACTAGGTACATCTGTGTGCCTCAAAACATCTGCATTCAGGAAGTGTTCAATTAGTAGTTGGCCAAAATCGCAAATGAGATTTGTTTACATGGCTATAGACTCCAGAACAGAAGGAAAAGAAAATAGACCAAGTAAAGTAGAAGTGGAGTTTTCTCACTTAAAGTTACCAATGGCCCACGGTAGTAAAAAGGGAAAAGATCTAAAATTACAGAATGATCACCACAATGTGTTGAATAAGAAAACCATCACTGGAGTCAAAGTTTGTGGCTAAATTGCCAGTCCTCTCAGATGTCTTCATCTGTAAATAATAAGATCGATCACTTTGTAAGGTTATTATAAAGGTTGAATCAAATAATGTATCTACACCTCTTGGAACAGTGGTTGATAATAGTAACATCATTAACTATTATAACTAACTTTAAAAGCACCGATTACTTCCTCAAGGAATATTTTACATGTATAAACATTAGAAGCACAGGAAGAGTAAGTAATCACAGATAAGCAGAAGAGTAAGAAAAGAAGAAGCTTTGAGAACAAAGCCTGGAATGAACTAAAAATCAGAAGAATGGGAGCAGTTTAGAGCTGTTGGGGCTCAGGGGTTAAGAAGGAGAGGGTAGAACGAATTGAGAAAGTAGCATTGACATAGATACACTATCATGTGTAAAAGAGATAGCTGGTGGGAAGCTGATATGTAACACGGGGTGCCCAGCCTGGTGCTCTGCAATGACCTAGAAGAGTGGGATTGGAGTGGGGAGGAAGGCTCAAGAGAGAAGGGATATATATATATATATATATATATAATGATATGCATTGTCGCATGGCAGAAAGAAACACAACGTTGTAAGGCAATTATCCTTCAATTTAAAAACAAAAACAAAAAACAGAAGAAGAAAAGAAAGGAATAGACCATTTAAGTGAGATAGGAGGATGTGGTATTTAAGAAATCGTGAAAAAAAAAAGGAAAAAACCCAAAACAAAATTCCCAGCTCCTGTTTCACTCTGCCTGCTCTATGAAGTAGAATTATTCTTAAACAAGAAAAGGCAGAATAAACATGTTTGAGAGGAGATGGGAATTCAAGATAGGCTAGAAATTGGAAAAGAGCCCCTAGCTTGATTTTATGTTAATAAAATGTGTGGGTTCATTCAAGCTTGATATAAAACTTTTTATAATATATGTGACACTCTCTCCTAGCACAACTCTCTGCTCACACACAGCTATTCTTTACACAGTATTTTGATTCACCTGGAATGTCTTTCCCTAGTTTTTTATTTGGAAAATGCTGCTGTTTAAACAAGAATTTCCCAGTTTCCCTCAGCAGATCTAATCACTCCCTGGCCACCACCCAGTCCGTGCATGTTTCTTCTAGCACCTGTGAGGATGGATCGCAAAGATAAGTTATACATCCTCCTGTTCCACTGTAAGAACATAGGCCTTCAAACTTTGTATTCTAAGATCCTACCACAGTGTATGGCTCATAGTCAGTGTTAAGTAAATGTTCATTTGACTTGATTCAACTTAAAGAAAAGGAATGGCTGCAAGAGCTAAGCCTTGATGAGAGAAGGCTTTCAGGAATGGGATGGAATAATAACTGTCTTCAATAAATAACAGGTAGTACATGCAAGAAGGAGTAACTTCAGAGGACAGAAGCATGATTAATGGGGCAAAGTTAAAATGAAATAACTTTTGACCCTGTGTGAGGGTGAACTTCCTGTCAGAGTTCTCAACTGAAAAGGGTTATCTGGTAGGGTACCAAATTCTCTGCTAGGGTAGAAACTGAGTAATCTATTTGAATCATGGTACAGCTATTTCTTGCAGAAGATTAAGACTGGATTTGGAAATCTTTAAGTTTCTTTATACAATGCTAAGATTCTATGATCAGCTTCATAGTCATTAATGTCTCAGTTGGAGACTCAGATACTTCAATAAATTTCTTCTTTCACAAAGACTCTGCTTATCTCAGCTGCCATCTTCTCCCAGATAATAATCTCTTCTACAAGTTTGTGAAACTTGTTCTTCACTGCAGGCCCTGTTTTTATTAACATTTCCCTCTCAAAAAAAAAAAAAAACCAAACCATGCCACACCACAGGTACCCACCATGCAGACAAAGAAACTTGGCATCTCTGAAACTCTATTGCAAAGTTTCCCCTGCTTAGTTTTGTAGTTTTTCAGCTTAGTTGAAATTAAAAAAAACTAATATGTTTAGAAGACTATTAGTATAAACCTGAATAATCAAAAAGAGGCTCAGTTCTGTAGACAACAATAATAATAATTAAAGTTGGCTTCTTTAGTGTCTGGAATTCCAACTGGGACAAGCTCAAAGCTTTGGTTTATCATCACAAAAGAGCCACAGAGCCCTCAAGAGCCCTTTCTGGGATTCCAAAGAAAATCTACCAAGGCAGAAACTTTTTCTTCAAGTTTTTTTTATTAAAAACAAATAAAGGCAAACACAAACACATTCCAATACAGAAGCACTTCTGAAGAGCCACAAATCCACAAGGTTCCAAGCCTCTGGCTAGTCCAATCCGTTGCTGTAAAACGTTAGACATGATTTCAGCCAGCGTGAGTCTGCCCCATGCAATAATCAAAGAAGGTAACATCACCACAAAAATTAGGCTCTTGTCTATTACTTTTGTTTATGTCTACAGAGTTTGTATTTTCTCCTTTTAAAAAAAATACATTGTTTCTTGCATGTGTCTTGTTCAATTTTTGAAGTGAATATTTTCATTCTATCTTCAGCTCTGAACTAATAACACATATACTTTGTTTATCGGTATGGTGGCAAGACAATTTCATGATCTGCCCACAGCTTACAAACTGATCAGTGGGGTCTGTCTCCATGGTGCCGTGACTAATGAACATCTGGAATTGTCAGTTGTGCCTTTGTGAGGCTGAGCCGTGACTTGAACTAAAGCTACAATGTGAGCAGTCATTTGAACTTTCCTGCCACTTGCTGGATAAAAAGGCAAGAAGGAGAGGATAATCTGTAGTATGAGGAAAATTTTTCATTCTGCTAGTGTGCATATCCCCTCATCTGATGTTATGCTTCTGCCAATTTTACGCATCTAGTAATGTAGGACATTATTATAATTAATTGCTCAAGTTATGTATGTACTGTATTCCAAGATTTCTTCTGTTTATTGTAGTCTGGAGAATCCTCAGAGTAAAGTTTAAAGTAAATGGAATAATAGAGCATAATTAACGAAAGCAGTTTCTCTTTTAAAGCATTATGTGTGTCATTTAAAAAAAATGGTATAGTGCACTAACTTGAGATAATATTAAGACAAGCAAACATAGCTACACGTGTTTATTTGTGAGAAATAGTATGACAGAATCAATAATTACAATCATGATATCTAACATGTATATTTACCATTTATGGCACTTATTATGTACTCAAAATTGTACTAACCCATTTAATTTATACATGAGTAAGTTCCATTATCATCTCCATTTTATATATAAATAAACTGAGGTCTGGAGAGATAAAGTAATTTGTTCAAAAATAACTGAAAGGGACTGGAGGCTGGATGTTTGGGTACTATTTTTATATCCAGAAGTTCCTAAAGAATGAGTAAGGATTCGGGTTGAGTTATACATATACCTCTACTACCAGTTGCTGGGCTTCAGATATAACTGTCAAGCTATGAAACAAGCCTGATGGTAATATAGCTGTATACCTCATGCACTGTTATAGTTCAGACATATTAGTGGGTAGTATTGATGGGGTGACTTTCTCAAAGACCAAATACAAAATCCAGAGTAAGATCCCTGGAAAAGATTCCCCTTGAGAGAAAGTCAGGCCTGATGAACTTGACCCAGTGACTCATTTCAGCCACAGAAGAGTAGACATGTGAGTCTTCCATGGCTGCTGATGTTGTTATTCAGTTGCTAAATTGTGTCTGACTCTTTGTGACCTCATGGGCTGCAGCATGTCAGGCTTGCTTGTCCTCCACTATCTCCTGGAGTTTGCTTAAGTTTATATTGAGTTGGTGATGTCTTCCAACCATCTCGTCCTCTGCTGCCTTCTTCTCCTCCTGCCTTCAATCTTTCCTAGCATCAGCCTCTTTTCCAGTGAGTCAGCCCTTCATATCAGGTGGTCAAAGTATTAGAGCTTCAGCTTTAGCCTCAGTCCTTCCAATGAATATGCAGGGTTGATTTCCTTTAGGATTTATTGGTTTGATCTCCTTGCTGTCCAAAGGACTCTAGGGTCTTCTCCAGCACTGCAATTTGAAAGCATTAATTCTTAGGTACTCATCCTTTTTTTATGATCCAGCTCTCACATCTGTACATGACTATTGGAGAAACTGTAGCTTTGACTATGTGGATCTTCGGTGGCAAAGTGATGTCTTTGCTTTTTAATATGCTGTCTAGGTTTGTCATAGCTTTCCTCCCAAGAAGCAAGCATCTCCTAATTTCATGACTGTAGTCACTATCTGCCATGATTTTTGAGCCCAAGAAAAGAAAATGTCCCTGCTTCTACTTTTTCTCCTTCTATTTCCCATGAAGTGATGAGACCAGATGTTATGATCTTAGTTTTTTGAATGTTGAGTTTTAAGCCAGCTTTTATACTCTCCTGTTTCACCCTCATCAAGAGGCTCTTTAGTTTCTCTTTGCTTTCTACCATTAGGATGATATCATCTGCATATTTGAGGTTATTGATATTTCTCCTGGCAATAGTGATTCCAGCTTGTGACTCATCCAGCCTGGCATTTCACATGATGTACTCTGCATATAAGTTAAAAAACAGGGTGACAATATATAGCATTGTTGTAATCCTTTCCCAATTTTGAACCAGTCAGTAGTTCCATATACAGTTCTAATTGTTGCTTCTTGATCCACATACAGGTTTCTCAGGAGACAGGTAAGGTGGTCTGGTATTCCAGACTGATATTTGAACCTAAATAAAAGACAGAAAATGCAGAACGAAGCAGAGATCAAATTGTCAACATCCGCTGGATCATTGAAAAAACAAGAGAGTTCCAAAAAAACATCTATTTCTGCTTTATTGACTATGCCAAAGCCTTTGACTGTGTGGATCACAATAAACTGTGGAATATTCTGAAAGAGATGGGAATACCAGACCACCTGACCTGCCTCTTCAGAAACCTGTATATAGGTCAGGAAGCAACAGTTAGAAGTGGACATGGACCAACAGATTGGTTCCAAATAGGGAAAGGAGTACGTCAAGGCTGTATATTGTCACTCTGCTTATTGAACTTATATGCAGAGTACATCGTGAGAAATGCTGGGCTGGAGGAAGCCCCAGCTGGAACCAAGATTGCCGGGAGAAATATCAATAACCTCAGATATGCAGATGACACCACCCTTATGGCAGAAAGTGAAGAAGAACTGAAGAGCCTCTTGATGAAAGTGAAAGAGGAGAGTGAAAAAGCTGGCTTAAAGCTCAACATTCAGAAAACTGAATCATGGCATCCGGTCCCATCACTTCATGGCAAATAGATGGGGAAACAGTGGCAGACTTCATTTTTGGGGGGCTCCAGAAGCACTGTAGGTGGTGTAATTGCAGCCATGAAATTAAAAGATGCTTACTCCTTGGAAGGAAAGTTATGACCAAACTAGACAGCATATTAAAAAGCAGAGACATTATTTTGTCAACAAACGTCTGTCTAGTCAAGGCTATGGTTTTTCCAGCAGTCATGTATGGATGTGAGAGTTGGGCTGTAAAGAAAGCTGAGCACTGAAGAACTAATACTTTTGAGCTGTGGTGTTGGAGAAGACTCTTGAGAGTCCCTTGGGCTGCAAGGAGATACAACCAGTCCATCCTAAAGGAGATCAGTTCTGGGTGTTCATTGGAAGGACTGATATTGAAGCTGAAACTGCAATACTTTGGCCACCTGATGAGAAAAGCTGACTCATTTGGAAAGACTCTGATGCTGGGAAAGATTGAGGGCAGGAGAGGAAATGGTTGGATGAGGATGAGAGGTTGGATGGCATCACTGACTCAATGGACATGAGTTTGAGTAAACTCCAGGAGTTGGTGATGGACAGGCAGGCCTGGCGTGCTATGGTTCATGGGGTTGCAAAGAGTTGAACACAACTGACTGACTGAACTGAACTGAAAAGACTCAAGTGTCCCAAATAATGCCATTTTGGACAACATTAAAGAGAAACACAAAAGAGAAAGGACACTTTTCCCCAATTTGGCACTTACTGCCAGGTGGGCTCTGAAGAGGGGCCAGCAGAAAACTGTATCATCTGCAACAGCAGACAGGAAGAGTCTAACCAGTGTAGCAGATGGAGATTGTACCATACATTTTAGGTTCAGTGCTATAGCATCTCATATTTGATAGGGATGGAGTTGCTGGAAACACACGGAGTGGTAATCAGTTGGGCTTCCCAGATGGCACAAGCAGTAAAGAACTTGCCTGCCAATGCAGGAGACCAAAGAGTCGCTGGTTCCATCCCTGGGTTGGGAGGATCCCCTGGAGGAGGGCACGGAAAGCCACTCCAGTATTCTTGCTTGGAGAATCCTATGAATAGAGAAGCCTGGTGGGTTACAGTCCATTGGGTTGCCAAGAGTTGGACACAACTGAAGCTACCTAGCACACACACATGCACAGTCATTAGTTAGAAAGAGCCTTGCTAAAAATTTGGAATTTCACATTTTAAAGAAAAAAAACAAGTTTAATAAAATTAACCTGGAAACAAAAAAATCTAGTACATATATAACCTAAAGACAAAGGATTCCTTTTAAATTAAAAAATGTGATAAACCCATTCCTTATATCCTTTTTTACTGAGGACTGGTGAGCACTTCATCACAGGCTTGTATAAACAGACTGAGAGGTATTTGGGAGCAACCAATGTGATGGCCGTTCTGTTGGGTCATCAGGCCCACCACACTGAAGCTTCAAAAACTCATTATTACCAATGCTAGGGGATTCTCACACTTTGAGAGAATGAATGATGTTTATTTTAACACATGTTAGATGGGGGTAGATATCAAAATGATGACATATCATTGCAGAACTCTGAGTCCCTTAGAGCGGGGGAGGCACACTTCTCTTTGTACAACTATACAGATGAGGAACCTTTCCTGAAGCCCACCAGCTGACTACCTTTCTCTCTCATAGGCCAGGGTTTCTTCTGGTCTAAAGAAGCCACTGTCAAAAGGAATGGGAATCAGTGATCCATGTAGACAATCAGAATCTATCCTTGGTTTGGCTCATGACCACAAGCAAGAGGGTAGATACCTGAATAAATGTGGTATACTACTGGGGAGGCAATCAAGCAAAAGTAACTGAAACATAAAGCTAAATAATAATCAGATATAATTTTATTTAATTCACAGATGCATCCTTTGTTATAGGGACAAGAAATGTTTACTGTCAGTGTGATCTTCCTGCACATTTCTATTAGACACTTGCTTGGTGAGCATGAATATAAACAAGAATTAAACAAATCTATTATGTAATGGTCTTGGATTAAGCTAGGTAGATATGCTTATTTCACAGTGAGGAAGGTATTGACAGTGTGATCTAAAATCCATGAGTTACCCTTGCCTACATTCATCTGATGTAGAGGCTTCCTTTGTGGCTCAGCTGGTAAAGAATCCGCCTGCAATGCAGGAGACCCAAGTTTGATCCCTGGGTTGGGAAGACTCCCTGGAGAAGAGAATGACAACCCACTCCAGTATTCTTGTCTGGAGAATTCCATGGACAGAGGAACCTGTGGGTTACAGTCCATGAGGTCACAAAGAGTCGGACATGACTGAGCAACGAACACACACACACACATACACACATTCATCTGGATCCTAAAAATATCTCTGTGATTAGAAATGGAAATATATCAGGTTAAATAGCCAATTTCCCATTTCCTTGGATTATCTTTGGGTAGATGTTGCCAGCATATACATCTGACACCTCTTTTGTGCCCAGGAGTGACAAATTACTGTTTCTGAAATGGTTATCCTTTTCTTAGGTATATTGTCTTATTCAGATAGATTACCAGAGACTCTTACTTCACCTGACATACTTTTCCTACATTCTGTTCATTTTATAGTTTAATTCAGACAAATTTTTTAAAAATTCAACTCCAAGCTCTTGGAGATCACCTAATGAGATTCCAAAGTTTTACTGTAGCCTCTCCTCAATAGTAGACAACAGGAAAATGCTGTGAAAATTTACAGGAAGTATTATAATTGTGATTACGGCAGGCAGGGATTGATAAGATAGCTGAGAAGAGACAGGCAAGTCAGATAAAAGGAGCTTGTAATCCAAGCCATGAACCAGAGAGAGTTTTGAATACGGACGCAATAAGTATTGCATAATTAGAAGTAATAAGACAAAAAGGAACCACAAGGCTGTAAAGGCTAAAAACTGCTGCACAATAAAAATATTTATTTTATAGATTTATATTAAACACAAAGTGTCACTGTTGTTCATTATTTAGGACCCACGGTCTCAGAGTAGAGAACATACCAGTCAGATCAAACATGCACCTATCAAACATGTAAGTTGGTATACAACTAACACAACCTGTGTGATAACTTCTGGGATGCTCTGTACTCTTAGACACCCTCTAAGCCTGTAGGAGCACCACCATAGGTTTTGGAATGGATGCAAGGATGCTGGGGTAATCAGCAACATCCAGAAACTGACCCAGATGTGACCTGAAGAAAGTAAAAAACATTCTTTCTTCACTAAGCTTAAAATTGTAGATTCTAGAATATTGTTCCTTATATAACAGCTATAGACATCTAAGAGACTACAAAAACTAACTCTCATTATATATTTCAGAGGCTTATAGCAGCCTAACAGTACAACAGCACCAAACAGCAGGGTTAACCACTTGTACACTCCAAACACTGACAAAATAACATTTTAAATGTGATCTCTTGATTTCTCTTTCTTTTACAGTAAGGCCAAATTTGTTCTCTAACTTGTTAAAGTTTTGTCAAAAATCCTCTAGTAGGGCAAAGAGGTTCTATTCTGCCCTTCATGCTAAAATGCCTACCCCAATGTTCATCGCTGCATTGTTTACAATAGCCAGGACATGGAAGCAACCTAGATGCCCATCAACTGATGAATGGATAAGAAAGCTGTGGTACATATACACAATGGAATATTACTCAGCATTAAAAAAAAAAATTCATTTGAATCAGTTCTACTCAGGTGGACAGAACTGGAGACTATTATCCAGAGTGAAGTAAGCCAGAAGGAAAAACAACAATACAGTATACTAATGCATATATATGGAATTTAGAAAGATGGTAAAGAGAACCCTGCATGCGAGACAGCAAAAGGAACACAGATGTATAGAACAGACTCGTGGACTCTGTGGAAGAGGGCAAGGGTGGGATGATATGGGAGAATGGCATTGAAACATGTTAATTACCATATGTGAAATCAATGGCCAGCCCAGGGTTGATGCTTGGGGCTGGTGCACCGAGATGTCCCAGGGGGAGGGAATCGGGAGGGAGGAGGGAGGGGGGTTCTGGAGGGGGAGCATATGTAAACCCATGGCGGTTTCATGTCATTGTATGGCAAAACCAACACAATAAAAAATAAATAAAATAAAATAAAATGCCTACCGAGCTGGTTCCACTACATAAGGATTAAACAAAAGACTGAGATGGGTCCATTTCATTGAGGCTAAGAGTGGTTAATTGCTTTTATTCATTCATTACCTCCTTTGACAAATATTTGTTCACATAATATGCTGGGTACATTTCTTGCCCAACTCACTAAGCTAGTGAATGACTGAATCAGATCTACCACTCTCAAAAACCTATGCTCTTTTCACTCTACCTTAAATTGAAATGGCACCTTAAAAAAACACACAAACAAAAAAACTAAAGTAGCAGAACTGACCAATAGTAAAATGACTTACTATTTAAAAGAATGATATTCTCAGAAAACCACATGTAAATAATGTCTCATTTGCCATATATTTATTTTACTCTCCTGCTGGCCAACACCGCACTCCTTCAGATTAGAAAGTTTGGCTACACTACAGAATACACACTGGAAGTCAAGCAACACCCAAGGCTCCATTAAGGTCATTATTCTTGTAGATTTCTTTTCCTCCCACCGGGACACACATATCAATTTTTCTATATGTTTTGAAGAGCTTAGCCACATGATTTTAATCATTTCTCCCAGGTGGCTCTTAGAACTTGCATGGTGGCCCTATATATTATCCAATCAAGGACAGGTTCCAGTGTGGTTTGATGAATGAGCAGGAGACCAAAAATAGAGGTCTAAAATTCTCTTCCCCAAGGAGTAATAGTTTTACCTTCTATTGCTTGAGGATCGTAGGGAACCTGAATATTAGGAAACAATATAACTTAAGGTTTTGAGCTAGGCCACAATTTGAGATCATCTAGTATCTTTTAGCTATTTTTTTTTTTTAACAAGTGTTCTGGTTTGAGTAACATCTAAGCTATGTTTTTTTAAGTATCTTTCTCTTCAATTTTTAGATCTTCATATATTTTAATGGAAATTTAGACTCCTTAGTATTTATTTATAGTTAACTCATAAAATTGTATTTAGAAATGTATTTTCCAATTGGATTTATGAAAATTTTTATAAACTTAAGAATGAGCACATGTGCACACACACACATCCACACAAGGATACACACTGACATATTCTCTTGCCAGGAAAGAAAACAAAAAGAAAATACACAGCATCAAAAAGTTCAGGTTGGGTTCAGATCTCAAAAGCCACAGGTTCCGAATAATTCTAAACTTGGATGGTGGTTTCTTCCATCCAAGAATGTGTCCCACATGTTATTGAATGGTGCAACCACATTAACCACAAGTTTAACCTAGCTCTCTTGTACTTTTTAATTGACTTCAGCTCCAAACTTTCAAAGTGTAAACTTAATTGAACGTCTCTAAAATATTGCAATTAAATGATTTTTTTTCATCAACCACTGGCATGCAAGGCAATGTCAATCATCTTTCCTTGGTACCAAAAAGTCTCTCTCTTTTCCTCTTCATTTCTAGGCAATAGAGCTATGCAATTTTATTCTGGAATAATATTCTCTTATCTTTTCTAATAGATCTTTCTATGAGCACACTTTTCAAATCTTTGATCACTGCATATGTTACTCATCAAATATCTATTAAGTCCCTGTTAGAAATAAAGTGCTTATTTTTAACAAAAGTTAATTCTATAAATACATACAAATTGTCTACTGTCTGCCAGCAAAGATAATTCACTGAATGATAAAAAAGTAATTTTACCATCAGGGTTGAAAATTTGTATGTTCATAATACTGCATTTCCCTCTGTGTCTCTGATAGTAGACACTGTTAATCAGTCAGGTACACCTTCCTGCTGATCTTGTGTTTGATCTCAGAGTTCTAGAAAGCCACCATCTAACTACTGAGATTGGTGCTGAAAATATAGATATATCTTGTGTGTGTGTGCTTAGTCGCTCAGACATATCTGACTGTTTACTACCCTATGAATTTGTAGCCCACCAGGTTCCTGTGTCCATGGGATTCTCCGAGAAAGAATACTGGAGTGGATTGCCATTTCCTACTCTGGAGATTCTTCCCCACCCAGTAACTGAACCTGTGTCTTCTATGTCTCTTGCATTGGGAGGCAGATTCTTTTCTTACCACTGAGACACCCAGGAAGCCCAATATATCTCATGGTACATGCAATTATTCTGAGTGATATTGAACTCTGATCTGTGTGTGCGTTGCTATAGTGTAGTAATAATAATCCACTGATATTATTTATACTGTCTGGATGTTTCCATCACATGCTTATTCCAGTCCATCACTTTTAGACATGTCTTCTAAACACAGACCACAGTCGGTCAGTACAGTTCAGTAGCTCAGTGTGTCCGACTCTTTGCAACTCCATGGACTGTAGCACGGCAGGCTTCCCTGTCCATCACCAACTTTCAGAGCTTGCTCAAACTCATGTTCATCAAGTCGCTGATGTCATCCATTCATCTCATTCTCTGTTGTCCCGTATCCTCCTGCCTTCAATCTTTCCCACAATCAGGGTCTTTTCAAATGAGTCAGTTCTTCCCATCAGCTGGTCAAAGTATTGGAGCTTCAACATAAGTCCTTCCAATGAATATTCAGGACTGATTTCCTTTAGAATGGACTAGTTGGATCTCCTCGAAGTCCAAGGGGCTCTCAAGAGTCTTCTCTAACACCACAGTTCAAAACCATCAGTTCTTCAATGTTCAACTTTGTTTATAGTCCAACTCTCACATCCATACATGACTACTGGAAAAACCATAGCTTTGACAAAATAGACCTTTGTCAACAATGTCTCTGCTTTTTAATATGCTGTCTAGGTTGGTCATAGCTTTTCTTCCAAGAAGCAAGAGTCTTTTAATTTCATGGCTGCAGTCCCCATGTGCAGTGATTTTGGAGCCCAAGAAAAGAAAGACTATCACTGTATCCATTGTTTCTGCATCTATTTGCCATGAAGTGATGGGACCAGATGCCATGATCTTATTTCTCTGAATGTTGAGCTTTAAGCCAGCATTTTCACTTTCCTCTTTCACTTTCATCAAGAGGCTCTCTAGTTCCTCTTTACTTTCTGCCATAAGGGTGGTGTCATCTGCATATCTGAGGTTATTGATATTTTTCATGACAGTCTTGATTCTGGCTTGTGCTTCATCCAGCCCAGCATTTCACATAATGTACTCTGCATATAAGTTAAACAAGCAGAGTGACAATATACAGCTTTGACGTACTCCTTTCCCTATCTGGAACCAGTTGGTTGTTCCATGTCCAGTTCTAGATGTTGCTTCCTGACCTACATACAGATTTCCCAAGAGGCAGGTCAGGTGGTCTGGTATTCCCATCTCTTTCAGAATTTTCCAGAGTTTGTTGTGGTCCACACAGTCAAAGGCTTTGGCGTAGTCAATAAAGCAGAAATAGATGTTTTTCTGGAACTCTCTTGTTTTCTTCAATGATCCAATGGATGCTGGCAATTTGATCTCTGGTTCCTCTGCCTTTTCTAAATCCAGCTTGAACAATTAGAATATCACGGTTCGCATAATGTTGAAGCCTGGCTTGGACAATTTTGAGCATTACTTTACTAGTGTGTGAGATGAGTGCAGTTTTGTGGTAGTTTGAGTATTCTTTGGCATTGCCTTTCTTTGGTATTGGAATGAAAACTGACCTTTTCCAGTCCTGTGGCCACTGCTGAGTTTATCAAATTTTCTGGCATATTGAGTGCAGCACTTCCACAGCATCATCTTTTAGGATTTGAAATAGCTCAGCTGGAATCCCATCACCTCCACTAGCTTTGTTTATAGTGATGCTTCCTAAGGCCCACTTGACTTTGAAATCCAGGATGTCTGACTCTAGGTGAGTGATCACACCATTGTGTTTATCTGGGTCATGAAAATCTTTTTTGTATAGTTCTTCTGTGTATTCTTGCCACCTCTTTTTAATATCTTCTGCTTCTGTTAGGTCCATAATATTTCTGTCCTTTATTGTGCCCATCGTTGCATGAAATGTTTCCTTGGTATCTCTAATTTTCTTGAAGAGATTTCTAGACTTTCCCATTCTATTGTTTTCCTCTATTTCTTTGCATTGATTGCTGAGGAAGACTGCTTCATTTGTATTCCAAGGCCAAATTTGCCTGCTACTTCAGGTATCTCCCCACTTCCTACTTTTTCATTCCATCCCCTATAATGAAAAAGACATCTTTTTTGGGTGTTAGTTCTGGAAGGTCTTGTAGGTCTTTGTAGAACTGTTCAACTTCAGCTTTTCAGCATTACTCATTGGGGCATTGACTTGGATTACTGTGATATTAAATGGTTAGCCTTGGAAATGAACAGAGATCATTCTGTTGCTTTTGAGGTTGCACCCGAGTACTGCATTTTAGAGTCTTTTGTAAACTATGAGGGCTACTTCATTTCTTCTAAGGGATTCTTGCCCACAGTAGTAGATATAATGGTCATCTGAATTAAATGTGCCTGTTCCAGTCCATTACAATAAAATATATAATTGAAGAATTATGACATTTCAGAACACAAGAGAAATCATAGAATAAATCGTAACTTCTTACAATAATAAATATAAAAGAATGAAAATAAATAAATCAAACATTTAGTTCAATAAAAGAGAATAGTAAAAAAATACCAGTCTAGAAAATTTGAAAGAACAATATACAGTAGGCTGAAAAACATCAATGAATGAACTAGAATAAAGAATATAACATGTCTAAAGTTAAAACCCTAGAACTACACTGTCCAATAGGGTACTCTAGCCACATGTGGTTATTTAAATTAGCTAAAATCAAATACAATTAGATACATAGCTTATTCAGTCTCACTAGCCACATTTTAAGTACTCAATCGTTGCATGTAACTAGTGGCTACAATATTGTACAGTAGAAAATATGGAACCTTTCCATCAATGCAGGAAGTTTTATGACAGTGCTGTTCTAAAATAAAAACTGTGTGAAAACTAGCACAAGCGGTAACTGTGTTCTGATCAATGCAGTTAGAGAAAAAGAATAAACACTTTTGTTTCAGAAGTACGATTGTATTGCACTGAGATATAATGTCACAATTGAAAATTTCAAGACATTCATTCAGGAAACTATAACCAACAATAAGAAAATTCAGTAAATTGGCTAAGGGTAATATCAATATAACAAAATCTATAGAAAGACAGCTCTCAGTTGCAAAACATAATAAAAAGGAATCCATTTTAAATGACAACAGAAAAGATGTAACACACTAAGAAGAAGTTTGGCGAGAAATGTGTCAGAAGCATAAAAAGAAAATCTAAAATATTATTAAAGAAGATAACTAGAAATATATGTCTTATTCTTTGATAGGAAAATTTTAAATGTTATAAAATATCTACACATCCTCTAAAAAGTGCCAAATGGAATATTTTTAAATACATTTTAAAATTTATTTTCAAAAATTAATCTAAATGATTCTACACTTTTTATGGCAAAATAAATATGCAAAAATTCACAAGTAATGTCTGAAAGAGAAATAAAGACACACTATCAGATAATAAACTATAATGTAAAGTTTTATTAATTAAAGTAGAATTCATACTGAAATATCAATATGCAAACATATCAATGTAATAGAACAGGAGGTCTTGATGTAGACCCAAATTTGTATTCAGATATCTAAAACACATAGATGGTATATACCATCTGTGGTCAAAAATGAATCACTGAGGGAAGAGATAGATTGGGAGTTTGAGATTGACACACACACACAGCTATATTTAAAATGGATAACCACAAGTATCCACTGTATAATACAGGGAACTCTGCTCAATATTCTGCAATAACCTAAATGGGAAAAAAATTGAAAAAGAATAGATACATTTATATGCATAACTGAATCATTCTGTTGTATACCTGAAACTAACAACATTGTTTATCAACTACACTGCAATCTAAAACAATTAGTTGGGAAAAATGGAAGCCATTTTAAAATACAATTATCCACTACCTCAAGGCTTATGTCAAATAACTTTCAGATGAATCAAGAAATTTAGCATAAAATTTGAAAATATGAAACTACTAGGTCTCAATATGCAACACGCAGATGCTATAGATAAAAACTGATAATTTATTTGTATAAATTTTTAAATTGCTGCAGGAAATGAATATGACATTAAAAGTAAAAGAAAAACGATGAGCTGGGAAATATATATAATACACATAACAGAGGGCAATCGATGTAGAATTTAAATACATTCTATCATCAATAAGGAAGGACCCAATAATCCAATGGAAAATTAGACAAAGTACATATATCTGTTGTAGTTAGTTTCATATGTCAGTTTGGCTAACCTGAAACCTCCAGTTATTCAAACACTAATCTGTGTTTCTGTAAAGGTATTTTGCAAATGTGATTAACGTCTCCAACTAGCTGACTTGAAGTAAAGACGATTACCCTCAATAATCTAGGTGGGCCAGATCCAACCTTGGGAAAGCCTCAAGAGCAGACCTTGTTTTCCTAAGCAAGAAGAAATTCCACTTATGGATTGAAGCTTCAATTTTGGCCCAAGAATTTCTAGTTTATCCTTCCTTGTGAATTTTGGACTAGCCTAGTCAGCCCCTTTAATCACATCATCCAATATATAAACAAACAACAGTAAAGATGCAATGGGTGAGTGTGTCTAATTTTTCCTTAAGGTTTTGTAACTTTGGTAGAATCAGGACTGTACCACACTGAGTGGAATTCCTTGATTGCAGGGTACAATGTAGTTCAACTTCACTATCAATACCAACTGTTTTCCACAGTAATGCCTTCTATGTGTTTAAAAAATTGGATAGCTTATAAAATTATTTTAGGACATTTTGTATTTTAGATAATATTCCTCAGCTGGCAATGTGTTTGTAACTTTTAGCATATTGTGCCTTTATAACTTTTAGTGATTTTGATCTAAAGGTCTTATGTTTACTATGGTCTAATTGTATCCATCTCTTCTTGTGTAGTTAGCACATTTAATAGTTTGCTTAGGAAAATTTTCCTTATTGTGATGTCATAAAGACACTTTCCCTATATTTTCCTTAAAATTAAAAAAAAATGATCTGTTTAGTCAATCAGAAATTGATACTTGTGTATGGTTTGGAACAGTGTTTCAATTTAATTCTTTCCACACATATAATCAGCTGGTATTTTAATAGTCCCTCCTCTTCCCTGTGACTTGCTATGATGACTCTGATATATATTCTTTTTCATACATTAATGGGTCTATCTCTGGGCTCTTAATGCTATTTTACTCATCACTTTTAACCTTATTCCAATTCATGATAATAAACCTTAGCATCTGGTTAGACAATACCTTCCCAACATGATTCCTCTGTTTCAGATATGTCCTGACTATTCTGGGGACCCTGAACTTCTTCATAAGTTTTAAAATCTGTATGTCCTTCATAGGTGAATTCTACCAAAAATTTACAGAAGAGCTAACACCTACCCTACTAAAACTCTTCCAGAAAATTGAGGAGGAAAGTAAACTTCCAAACTCATTCTATGAGGCCACCATCACCCTAATACCAAAACCAGACAAAGATGCCACCAAAAAAGAAAACTACAGGGCCAATATCACTGATGAACATAGATGCAAAAATCCTTAACAAAAGTCTAGCAAACAGAATCCAACAACATATAAAAAAAGATCATACATCATGACCAAGTGGGCTTTATCCCAGGGATGCAAGGATTCTTCAATATTCACAAATCAATCAATGTGATACACCACATTAACAAATTGAAAGATAAAAACCATATGATTATCTCAATAGATGCAGAGAAAACTTTTTAAATAATTCAACATCCATTTATGATAAAAACCCTCCAGAAATCAGGCATAGAAGGAACATACCTCTACATAATAAAAGCCATATATGGTAAACCCACAGCAAACACTATCCTCAATGGTGAAAAATTGAAAGCATTTCCCCTAAAGTCAGGTACAAGACAAGGGTGTCCACTGTCACCACTATAATATAGTTTTAGAAGTTTTAGCCACAGCAATCAGAGAAGAAAAAAAAATAGAAGGAATCCAGATGGGAAAAGAAGAAGTCAAACTCTCACTGTTTGTAGATGATATGATCCTCTACCTAGGGAACCATAAGACTCCACCAGAAAACTAGTAGAACTAATCAATGAATATAGCAAAGTTGCAGGATATAAAATTAATACACAGAAATATTTTGCATTCCTATACACTAACAATGAGAAAACAGAAAGAGAAATTAAGGGAAAAATCCCATTCACCACTGCAACGAAAAGAATAAAATACTTAGTAGTAAATTTACCTAAAGAAACAAAGGAATTTAGAAAGATGGTAATGATGACCCTATATACGAGACAGCAAAAGAGACACAGATGTAATGAACAGACTTTTGGACTCAGTGGGAGAAGGTGAGGGTGGGATGATTTGAGAGAATAGCATTGAAACATGTGCATTATCATATGTGAAATAGATCGCCATTCCAGGTTCAATGCTTGAGACAAGGTGTTCAGGGCTGGTGCACTGGGACGACCTTCAAGGATGGGATGGGGAGGGAGGTGGGAGAGGGGTTCAGGATGGGGAACATATGTACTCCCATGGCTGATTCATGTCAATGTATGGCAAAAACTACTACAATATTGTAAAATAATTAGCCTCCAATTAAAATAAATAAATTAGTAAAAAAATTAAAAAATAAAATCTGCGTGTCAAATTCTTTTAAAAAAATCCCATTTGGATTTTGATCATAACTGCACTGACCATGTATATCAATTTAGGGAAAACTTCTATTTTTCAAGGTGTTGAGTCTTTCTATCTATAAACATGGCATAATTAGCTACTGATTTAAGTCTTCTTTAACACCTTAATTCTCATTTCTCTCTGTACCTTTTGCCCTTGCTAATTTCCATTTTTCAGTGAGAAAATCCATAATTACAAATGACATTTGTTATAATTAGTGCAATCCCTAGTTGCCAATAGGTTGGAAAGAACTTTAGAGTGTCTAGTCTACTGTATTGATGGAATAGAAAGTATAATTCTTATCTGAGATTAACTAAAATATCATGATCATTTGTTAGTAAATTTTTCTTTTAAAATGAAGGGGGAAAATGTTCCATGGTTATATCCAGGACTTAATGATTAAAAACAGAAGGAAAAAAAAAAGCATATCAGAACCTGAAACAAAAGAACAATGGAGGAGAAGGAAACCTTCTCAGAAAAACAAGAAGTCCTTCAGTTTAACTTCCCAACTGATATAATAATTCTTTTGACAGCATACTACAAATGGCTTTCCAACATCCCCAAAACATTTTACAATGACATTCAGTTTGAGTTCTAGAACCATATCTAAGACTTTCTTTTAAAAAGAATTTGAACCATATTCCTTTTCCTGGTAAATTTATTAATGTAATCCAATTTTCCAAAACAAGTGAAAACACAATTGAACATTTGCCTTAACCTTCAGTATTACAATAATGATGACACCATATAGATACCATGCCAACACAGTATATCATTTAAAAATCAGAGCACAACTGCATCTTATTTAAAAATTGGAAGATGCTTTCACATTTTTAGAAGCTATGTTTCAAATCAATCAACATATGAACAGTACCCTTGGGACAAGCGATAATTCTGAAACTCTTTCTTGGAAAACACTACTTAGACCCTGAGAAGTATAAACAGAAATAAATCTCTAATTTGTAAATGACTTGCTACATTTTATATTAGGTGAGAAGAAATGGAAGTCCTAATTAGAAATGGCATCTGTTTATTTAATACTCTACATGAAGAGGAATTTTGGAAATACGTCTGCTGTATCCAGTGACTGTATTATAATCAGTATATCCTGACTCAGAAGAGAAATTCAAAGTACAGACTTGAAAGAATAATATGATCTCTATCCTATCAGCTAAACATCTCAGACTTACAAGCCTTCTCAGAGTGGTATGTCTGAGAAGCATTACAGAATATCTGATGCTCTATCGAATTCCATCTGCTTTCTCATATTTCTTAGCCCCCTTTTCAGTTCAGCACTAGCATGTGACAAATGAAATAGAAAAGTGTATATATATATTATATATATTTCAATATATTAATATACATAGTATAATTATATATAATATAATTAATATGTATAATATAATATATACACATATATATACATATGTATACTTATGGCTGATTCATGTTGTTGTGTGGCAGAAGCCAACACAATCCTATAAAGCAATTATCCTCCAATTAAAAATAAATTAAAAAATAATGTTATATCTAACAGATGTTCTGGGAAGAAGACCCGGGTTCAATCCCTGGGTCGGAAGGATCCTCTGGAGAAGGGAATGGCAATCTACTCCAGTATTCTTGCCTGGAGAATCCCATGGACAGAAGAGCCTGGCGGGCCACAGTCCATGGGATGGCAAAGAGTCGGACACAATTGAACGACGTGTGTATATATATGTGTGTGTGTATACACACACACCTCAGCTAACAGGTTGAGGAGATTAAAAACCCCACCAAGGATTCTCCTGTATTTCTTCCTCTTTCCCAACAATAAAGGATGCCATATGTTTTAGAAGGTACTGATACAAAATGGGGGAGCCTCTGTAAACCCGGGATACTAAGTAAATCTATGCAAAGTACATTTCTGTCTATGTGATGTGAGTAAGCATAAGATAAAGCACTGAGATTTGGGATTAATTTGCTATAATAGCAAAATCTAGCTATTTCTGGTTAATGTTGAACATCTGTTAGTAGTAGTAGTAGTTTTCATTGTCCAATCGTGTCCGACTCTTTGCCACCCCATGGACTGTGGCCCGCCAGGCTCTTCTGTCCATGGGATTCTCCAGGCAAGAATACTGGAGTGGATTGCCATTCCCGTCTCCAGAGGATCCTTCCAACCCACGGATTGAACCCAGGTCTTCTTCCCAGAACATCTGTTAGATACAACATTATTTTTTAATTTATTTTTAATTGGAGGATAATTGCTTTATAGGATTGTGTTGGCTTCTGCCACACAACAACATGAATCAGTCATAAGTATACATATGTCCCTTGCCTCTTGAACCCCGCCCCACCCCCACACCTTCCCATCCGTCTAGGTTATCACAGAGTACCCCTTTGAATTACCTGTGTTATACAGTAACTTTCCATGAACTACTTATTTTACATATGGTAACGTATATATCTCAATACTACTTTCTCAATTCATCCCACCCTCTCTTTTTCCCACTGTGTACAAAGTCTGTTCTCTGTGTCTGCAGCTCTATTCCTGCCCGGCAAATAGGTTCATCAGCACCATTTTCTAGATCGTTACTATACAATACTTGTTTTTCTTTCTGACTTCATCTACCTCACTAGAACTGACTCAAATGGGTTCCTTTTTATGGCTGAGTAATATTCCATTATTTTTACAATTTTTTTTAAAGTTTTCAAAATTTATGGTGAGTCCCATAATGAGAAAAATACTTGAACATTTTCCTTTATCTTTTGAAGGTGGGTATGATTCTACATTGACTTCCCCGGTGGTGCAGTGGCTAAGACATTGAGGTCTCAGTGGAGAGGGCCCAGGTTTGATCCCTGGTCAGGGAACTGGATCCTACATGGGCTTCCCAGGTGGTGCTAGTGGTAAAGAAACCGTCCGCCAATGCAGGCGATGTAAGAGATGTGGGCTTCATCCCTGGGTTGGGAAGATCCCCTGGAGAGCATGGCAATCCACTCCAGCATTCTTGCCTGCAGAATCCCATGGAAAGAGGAGCCTGGCAGGCTACAGTCCATCGGATTGCAAAGAGTCAGATACAACTGAAGTGACTTAGCATGCAGGCATAATTCTACGTTACATAAAAATGATTAGATTCTAATTTATGTGCTTTACTTTAATATTCAGACCCTCCCTTAATCCATTACATCTGAAAAATGGACAAACTATTATTATTGAGAATTATTAATTCAGTGGGAAGCAAATGACCCAGACTTTTAGCATAAGGAGAAAGGTAGCATAGAGTTGGGTCCTTGACTGGAAAGGACCTTGGCAGTGCTCAGAGAAACAAAGACCATTTTTCTGTGCTTCTTTAGACTCTGCTCTAATGGTCTTATCTCTTTCACCTCTGCACCTTCCTCTCTGACCCCTCTGGCTGTAGCCCCATGTTCACATTTTCCCAGCCATTGTGGAATTTGGCACAGTCATTTCATTAAAGACACAAAAGAACAAGGTATACCTGTTATTGTAAGTTATTGCCCAGTCTTGAAAATCTTAGAACCTGTAATAGTTATGGGGCTCAAAAATAGGAGCCAATATAATTTTTTATAACAGAAACCCAAATCAGAATACAAATAAGAAATTGGAATACAAATCAGAACACTAATAGAAATTAGCAAGTATCAAGTACAGCCCTTCTGTCAATTAATTTTAACTGAACAGCCACAAAATGCTAACATCATGATAAGCGACTGAATATAAAGTAATAAACAGGACCAAATCATTTGTCATTCTCCACTCTCTTGGAGGGGTGCTGAATCTAGTGGGCACAAAACAAACCAGAGTTGAAGAGAAAAAAGTTAAGCAATCCATCTTGTCCTTCAGGGTAAATATTTATATTAATAGAAATGAATCATACCACTTTGATTACTACAGTCTTTCAGTGTTTTTTTTCATGGTACCAAAACAAAAGATGAATTATTTACTACTTCCTATAAGTCATTTTGTGACTGGGTCTCTACCTATTTAAACTTCCTAAGCATCTGTTTCTTCATCTGAAACATGTTGGTAATAATACTTACTTCATAGAATTTTTGTGAGGATCAAGTGTGATAATCTATGCATTTTATCTGGCAATAGAAAACACACAATAAATGTTAGCCAATAATATTGTTATTATCTCTCCGACACTATCCCATGACTTCCTTTTCTCTCACTCTACTTCACCCACACTGCCCTCTGAAAACTGTTAGACCAGGTCAAGTTCTTGTCTTCATATGGATTTGAAGTCTGACAGGCTTCCTTTCATTCTTTACATTTCAGCTTACACGGTCAATTTCAAGACTCTACCTAAGGTGCCCTCCTGTACTTGCTTGTCTCCATCACAGAACACACACAGGGATATAAATGTATACCTATGGCTGATTCATGTTGAGGTTTGACAGAAAACAGCAAAATTCTGTAAAGCAATTATCCTTCAATTAAAAAATAAATAAACTTTAAAAAAGCATTTGAGGAGTACATACTATTAATATGCAAAACATTTGATGATTAGAATTGAATAATGTGCCAATTTACTGAGTGTTTTCATATCAATTACCTTAAATCACAATATATATTTAAGATAATCACTTTTTAGGTAGAAAAGCTAAGTCATTTTTCATTTTTCCAGGTCTTCAGTAAGTTGCAGATTTTTTAAGAGTGATATGGAACATCGGACTCTTATCTACTTCAGTGTTGTTTTACTATTTCATATCTGTCTCCAGTTGCAGTTGAATTTTACTTCACTTCAAATACTAGAAGTACCTGTCTGCGGAATTGAATATATCTGTCATAGTATTTGCTTACATGACTTAAGCTTATATTTTCCAACCAGTTAACAGTTATTATAGCAGAAACATTGCCCTAACTTTTACTAAATATATGTATATATATGACAGAAAGTGTTAGTCGCTCAGTCGTGTCTGATTCTTTACGACCCCATGAACTGTAGCCCTCCAGGCTCCTCTGTCCATGGAATTCTCCAGGCAAGAATACTGGAGTGGGTCACCATTCCCTTCTCCAGGGGATCTTCCTGACCCAGAGATTGAAACTTTGCAGGCAGAGCCCACCAGGGAAGCCCTTTTTCTTAACCTAAAAGGAGTATGAGAGAGAAAAAATAATAACTTCATCAGAAATATTTAATCAAAGGTCGAATGCTCGAAATGAAGCCTTTCAGTTTTTACTGATTAAAAAAATTATGAATGCTAAATGAAAACTGAATTTAATGAGGATAAGTAACTTAGGACCATCATGTTACAGTGTTAGCCTATAAGAAATTGAGCTGGTATCAAAAGTATAATTATATTAATACAACAGTGTTGTGCTATTTAGACATTTTTTTTTTAAAGAACAGCTCAAGAGTTTACTATTTACTGTTCTGTGTTTATCTCCCAGAACATTTATGCTTTCAATCTTCCAAGCTTTTCACTTGTACCCATCTTAAAGGTCATATTTTGCTCAACATCCTACTGTTTGACATTTGTGTTATTATAAGTCAAATCTGATTATCTCCCATAGAACTCTATAAAATCAAGCAATTAAAAAAATGTTTAAATAGCGGAAAATATAACAAATCGTAATTTCAATCAGTCACAATATGAAGATACAGAATAATTACAAATAGATAGTGCTTTAACTGAATAAAGAGTTAATCACAAATATTTATATGGCTGGTGATGTTTATTCCCTAATAGCTTTCTAAAAATTATTACAGCATCTTTTGTCTCCAAAATTGGAAAAACTGAAAAATTGATCCATGCGACTTTCTTTATTGAATATTATTTTAATGCCAATATGAACATTTTATTTTATGCATAACACTTTTCTTTAGGGTGCATTAGAAAAAAAAGACCTGAAAGATTCTGTATCTGTTTCACTGGTGATGACAAGTATGTTAATTGCTTGCAGATAACATCTGTTCTAGTGAAATCAAGATGCAGAGGCTGGGTTGGATCTGTAGTGCTAGCAGTTTTCTAAGGCTTTGTCTGGGAGCCCCACTACATGCATTTTGCAGACTCTTCAGGCAGCTGGAGGGCTTTTGAGCTTTTTTGAGAACCTTCCAGGAGCTGAAATAAAACCTTCCAGGAATCTTGGGTCATTGAAATGTCTCTCTCTAAGCAGTGGACTCACCTTTGAAGCTCCAAGATACCCACTGACCATGACGCCTGAGTGCGCTCTGGCTAAAGCAAGTTCAGGGTGAGCTGCCAACCTCCTGCATGCAAGACAGGGCCTCTGACTTCCTTCTCTGTTTACAGAGCAGGGTGAAGGGTCTCTCTAGAGGGAATAGCAAGAGCTTGGTCAATATAATGTCAGCTATAAAGGACCCTTATGCACAACAGGCCACGTTTACAATTTTACAGGGTTCATAGACTACAATTGCTTACCAGATGTGCCTATGGGGTTGGCTAACCATGGCAATGCAATGGCTGTGGGCCCAACCTTTTCTGGGCCTTGCATGTCTGCTTCTCCTCTAAGCTCTGTGTAAACTCTGATGTACGATTCCTGGAAAAGCCAGTACTGCTCACCCGTGCATCGGGCAGTCACGCTGCCTCTGCTTTGCAGGGCACACATGGGGTCAGGCCTGGGGTGTCTTTTTCACTATGTGCAGACCCAGCAGACTGTAACCACCAAAGTTATGACCTTAGAAGTTTCACTGAGTCTACAGGTAGATTTATGATGATGTAGTTCGAGAAACTGAAAAAAAAAACTGTATTTGTTACAGATTATCTCATTGATAAAAAAGGGGATCAGAGACATGGATGGAAGAAATGAAGAAGGTAAGCACAGGAGATAGCTGAGAAAGAGAACAGAGACAAAATACCAGGAGTAATAAAAATGAAAGCAGTGAGAATAGAGATATTAAATCATATGATATGTTTACACTGCAGTGGAAAATTTTATTTTAAAAATTTACTTCTAAAATGGAATTCTTCTTTGCTAATATGAGTTTTTAAAATATATTTTCACTGTGTTTTAACACATTCTATTTGTATAAAAACTAATGATGTAATAACTTAAGATAAATACATTCTAACTTTGTAAGCTAGGAGAAATAAGCTCTTTCCATCAGTTTATTACCTACAGAGGGTTGAGGACCCTCCTCAACCCTCCGTATGTAATAAGCAATATAATAGCAAATTCATAGTGGAAAGTAGGTTTCCTCACATGTGGAAACATTTCACTCTCACGGGTTTTCCTGACATGGCTCTGAACTCCTTCAGTGCATAAATAAAAACAATCATTCTTACAAACTTAGTGACACTGAATAAGATATATTTATTTGTTAAAAGAAAGTGCAGACATATATATCAATACATATACCAATAGTGTTCTCAGGATTATAGTTCCAGAACACTTACTACAGAAAAAAATTAAATTTGTTGACTGGGAGGTGGCCCAAAGGGTTTTTGTCTCTGCAGATGGAAGTACAGAAATCAGCTCCTGTTGGCTGTTTTTGGTAAGCTTATTTTCTAGACTTCTACAAAAAATGTAAGCTTTATTCTTTCAAACAAATCCAACATCAAACAGTAAGTTTTTAGCAATCTAACACCATCTTCCTAAGAGCTAACAGAAAGTTTGTTTTTTTAATGAGTAGTTTAAAAAAACTTGAGTAGTATTTATTTAAACTTAGAATTTTAAAACACTTCAGAAGCCTGATTATAAATGTATCTCTGTTTTTACAAGAATACAGATTATACATGAACAAACACACATATACACATACATAATCAAAGAATTTGATTCTTGTTAGGTGATGGCAGTCTTACATAAAACATAGCTGTTATTTTTTTAAGCACATATTTATTAGTATTTTTCTAGATAGAATGCCTCAAAAGAAGAAGGCTCAAAATAGACATCAACGCCACACCTAATGAGAGAGTGCAACACTGGGAATTCTTGCCTTTTTCATTCTAGGCTGCTTGTTATCATTTCTCTACTTTACTCATATAACCGAGAGAAACTGTTAAGTTTTCTAGGATGTCATTTTCAATAGCAGAAGAGAAATTATATTACCTATTTGTGTGATCATTTACAGATCAGTGGTTATATACATAATGTTATTGCTCTTTTCCTATCAATCACCATTTTTTAAATATTTTACTTCTTATTTAGAAAGAGAATATGAGCAAGAGTAATGGGACAAAAATTTTAAGTAGGCTACCTTTATCAAACTTTACACACTGAAATAATTGGACAATATAAGGTATTTATTTATCTGGACATCATCCTTACTTTTCTCATCAACATAAATGAGTAAAAATTTAGTGTTGATATTTTTGTCAATTAGAAAGTAACTGTAACAAGAGAACAAAATTGGGAAAATTTTAGGCCAGCAAACTAAACTGAAGTATAAAAATTAAAAATAAGAAAAGATAAATATTGACAATTATGATTATCATTGAAATTATCAATAAGGATAGAGAGATTTTCAGCTCAACAGAAACAGATTAATTAGAGAAGGTCATATTACTGAAACCAAAGTGGTTATAGATATTTATATGTTTTTAAAAAATACTAGAAAGAAATTTTAATGTGTGTGAGTATAGATCCAGTTTATGATCTGATTTTTAAAACCCTTTGGATTAGAGGAGTTTTCTTTTTCTGACAATTAGATTATTGTTCTCAGCTGTTTAAATTGAACCAAAGGAAATTACTTTTAAGTAATCATTTCAGATTCTTGAATTGAAAATATCATTTTGAACAGGTAAAGTTTCATTTTAAAGATGGTTCATATAAACACAACTCCATAGCTCCTATTTCTCCTTTGCAGAACTTACCCTTCTTAGTAATAAACTATCTGCTCAGTAAGTGCTTTTCTCATAGGCAGTGAGCAGTATGAGAACAGGGACCTGGGGTGTCTTGTTAGTGGATAACTTGCTGATCCAGAGTAGATACTCAACTAAAGTACCATACTATCTGTGAAGGAAAGGAGAGAGAGAGAGAGAGAAGCAGAATGGAGGAAAACAGGTAGCTTGTGAATATTGTGTGTTAGATCAATTTGATGCCAGGGATATTAGGTCATGCACAAAGAGAAGAAAAGAGGAGAAGTGCTATTTTTTTTTTTTTGAAATCTGATGTGAAAGGCAATGTATTAAGAGGAAAGAGAGAGAGAGGGAAAAAAAATGATTCAGAGCCTAATACCTCACAAAAGGAAAACTGGGATGAAACAATTGAATGAAACACAAAGATCAGAACAGGTTAAGACTCAACAGGAGGCAGACTGTGCGCTATCATCAAGGCGAAGATAAATGTAGGAAAGGAGTCAAGAGTCAAGTAGACCAGTGGTGCATAGGCCAGTGCAAGCCCAGTTTTACCTGTTTGTGAGATAAGCACAGACTGCAAGAGTAAGCATTTAGAGATATTATATAATTTGATGGAATAATTGTGTGCTGTTGAATTCAGTAAAGGCAGATTCGGGTTTATATCTACATTTTCTATTTGATTTTAGGGGAACTCATTTTAATTGTATTTTTAGAAACTAAAATGATAAATTGAAAATGTACAAAATAAATGTTTAAAAATGAAAAAAAAAAGAAACTGTTTAAATTTAACAGGTAGCCTTCACCAAAGACAGCCTGAGAAGCACTGACGCAGACAAAATGTCGCCAGCAGTGCATAGTTTTCTCTGCTTCTTTTTTCATCTCCTTTGTGGTCATATTCTTTTATTTTTTTTTTTTAGAGCAAGCATGCATGAGTGGCCTCTGCAAGCTTTTTCACAATGAGAAAATAATCTTAAACATACTAAATTTGGGAATTATTTTAAAGAGCTTTCTAATTTGTGGCATGTGACAATATATGGAACTTCAAGTAGAATAAATACAGAGGTTTTTGGTTTAGTTTCAATACCCAAAGTTAGGGCATTGTCACCACGTGGGCTTAAAAATTTTTCCTGCTCAATTTTTTCTATAAATGTTTACATAGAACCATACCACTTTTCA
Source organism: Antilocapra americana (assembly GCA_007570785.1). NCBI lineage: Eukaryota > Metazoa > Chordata > Mammalia > Artiodactyla > Antilocapridae > Antilocapra > Antilocapra americana. The sequence goes on from ML662442.1 coordinate 22,740,567, forward strand.
AGCATTTGCAAATAGTAGCTTGTTATGTTATAGGTTCAGGAAATATTTCTTTCAGGAAAAAACTTTTAAGTAGAAATATTGAGCTTTACAGATCTACTTAAAGTCCTCCAATTTTCCTCTTCTATAATAGCACTTCATATTACAATTTCAGTTTCACCCTTTATTTCCTTAAAAAAATGTAACATATTTCAGACAAGCAAAACTATATGAAGAATGGCATAAAAAGCATCAAAATATGTAATACTGAGCTGAATGAATGAAAGTTATTAGCGGAATTTTGAAAGGGCCCAATAAGCAACATCTTTTTCCCCAGCTGAGTGCAGAACCAAGTAAAAGACAAAGACACAAGTCAGACAGAACCAGAGGAAAAGATCACCAGCTTTAGATTACTGCCCTGACTAGAAATTCTGACATGAATTTATCCTGTGAAAAAAAATGGTCATTGTGAAAGCAAGTGGTCATTCTTTCTGAGACAGATTTGAAGAGAAAGGAGAGAGAGACTGAGGAGAGCAAATACAACTCTTTCTTTTCAAATCAGTAATCATATAATCAGCTCCTGTTACCTTTGGGGAAAATGTGTGAGCAGGTAGAGAAAAGCAAGGAGTCAGCGTAACTCTGAAAGTCCCTACACTTGAAACCTTAAAGTCTGAACAGAAATTTCTCTTCAACATAAACTATAGCCCCTCAATTTTCTCCTATTTTTACTTCCTGGTGGCACAAATGGTAAAAGGAACTGCCTGCAATGCAGGAGACCCAGTTTTGATCCCTGGGTGCGGAAACCCCCCTGGAGGAGGGCATGGCAACCCACTCCTGTATTTTTGCCTGGAGAATCCCCATGGATAGAGGAGCCTGGCAGGCTACAGTTCATGGGGTCACAAAGAGTCAGTTGGAACGATTGAGTGATGAATACTTTCACTTTATTTCATGGTCCCTCAATTTTCTTCTATTTTTACTCCATATGTAAGTATATCTAAGAAATACTGTGTATTGTCTTTGTACTTTTTATTTATTTTAAACTACAAAAGTTGAAATGCACACAATGGATTATGTGTTTTATACAGTGGGGTTCTGATACTGATTTCTTGTTTGTTTGACTTTTTTTTCTCACAAAATAACGATGAAAGATATCTTAGTTCTGGCCAAAATCATACTCTGAATTGTGGTTTGTTTGATGATGTCCTTTGTTTTAATTTACCGATTTTATCTCATTCATTTATTTGTTGTTGTTCTTGTTATTCAGTTGCCAAGTGGTGTCTGAGTCTTCGCGACCCCATGGACTGCAGCACGCCACGCTTCCCTGTCCCTCAGTATCTCCTGGAGTTTGCCCAAGTTCATGTCCATTGAGGGGACATTGAGGAGTTGCTCATTCCTCAGCAACCTCTAATCTATTTTCTGTCTCTATAGATGTCCCTGTTCCAGATATTACATATAAATGAACTTATACAATGTATTTTTGTGTGTGTGTGACTAGCTTCTTTCACTCAGCATGTTTTTAAGGTTCATCCATATTATACGCAGGCTTCCCTTGTGGCCCAGCTGGTAAAGAATCCACCTGCAGTGCGGGAGACCTGGATTCGATCCTTTGGTTGGGAAGATCCCCTGGAGAAGGGAAAGGCTACCCACTCCAGTATTCTGGCCTGAAGAATTCCATGGACTCTATAGTCCATGGGGTCGCAAAGAGTCTAGCACAACTGAGCTACTTTCACTTTCATATTATAGCGCAAATCAGTAGGTCATTCTTTTTCATGCTGAATGGACATAGCACATTTTGTAGATCCATTTGTCCGTTGATGGCTATATATGTCATCCTCACAGGATAGTGGTATTTTTCAGAGTTCATTTCTTCTTTTTCCCTGGCCACATCCAGATGTTTAGCTCCCAGTAATTGTTGGGTGGTTGCTCTATTGATACTTTCCAACAATGCCCTTGGGCATAGATTGCTCTACATACTATTCCAATCAAATTTATGCTCCTATGAAGGAGCAGTGTCCAAGGTTAGTCAATGATGAGATTTATTCTGACTCCAGAGAGTTTCCTCTCAGTTATCTCTTTCTCCCTTTTTCCCCCAAAACATTAGCCTGCCTCTATAGCTGAGCTATACTGAATCTATGCATCTCCTCCCAATTGACTTTCATCCCAAATGCCACTGCTTTTCAGAGCACCCTAAGACTTGAACTTCTCCATGCTCTATGGCAAATGGAAGATATTAAGGACTACCTCCTGACTCCTCCCCTCCCCCCAGGCAAAGTCTCTGAGTGGGACCTCTGGAGGAAGGCACAGTAACATCCTTTTCTTTTAATGACCTCTCCCTTTTAAAAACTGAGAATTTGGAGATGGTGGGTCTTATAGCTGCCTGTCTTCTTGGTTAGCCACTATCAACCTGGAACCACCACCCTATGAGCTAAGGCAAGGACAACTGAGGCTCTAGTTTTCTCAGTGATATTTGGGGGAGAAGTCCTCCAGTTAGAAGCTGGTGGGAAAGGGGGCCCTGTGTTCTTGGGTGCCCCACTATGGAGTGCAATTTCTACCTCCCTGAGTTGAAATAGGGGAGAGAGGGATCAGTTTCAGTTCAAAAGCATTTTCTTACCAAATGTTTGTAGATTGCCTTGAATAGGTGTTTCTTCATTTGCTGTTAGCAACTGGACCATTTTCAGAACATGTAAATGGTGGTTTTGTGTTCTAGTAATTCCTATCAGTGTCACTGGGGAGTGGTCCACCAAATTCCTCATGTTCTCATGCATGTCACTCCCTCTGTTGTTAAACTTTTAATAATAGCAGCACACAGTATGTATGCTTTAACAATCAGATTTGTATATTAACATTTTGTTTGCTAGACTCAGCCACATTGAATTTTGTTGCTTCATTTTAATCATTATGATATTCCATTGAATGTTTATAATACCACCGATCTATCTATTTTCCCACAAATATTTAGGTCATTTCTATTTTCATTATTGCACACCATTCTGCAATTAACATTCTTGAACACATTTCCTGGTATTTATATTAGTCTTATCATCCATATAACTAAGGTTGTAGTCCTTAGATTTTAGAGACAAAGTATGCAAATATCACCAAACTGCTTTTTAAAGAAAATATTTATATCAATTAGCCCTTCCACCAGAAGTGATATTAGTTTTCATCTCTCCATATTCTTACTATCATTTGGTGTCTTCAGAATTATGATTATCATGTGAGTGACCCAATAATTCATTGTGGTTTCAGTATTCATTTGCTTGATTGCTAGTAAAGGTGAAGATATTTTTATATCTTCATCGATCATTTGTGTTTCCTCTTTGGTACAGCATATAATTATTTATTGCTTAGCATAGTATCTAAATTGGAAACATTTCATGTGCACTTGAAAAAAAAATGTATTTTGCTTTTGTTGAGAGTATGTCCTAATGTTTTAGGTCAGGTTGATTGACAGTGTTGTTGAAATCTTCTATTACCTTTCTAAATGTCTATATTATTACATAAATTACTAAGAACAGAGTATTGAAATATTAGGTTTTGTAGCCCTATGAACTACAGCCCACTAGGCTCCTCTTTCCATGGGATTCTCCAAGCAAGAATACTGGAGTGGGTTGCCATGCCCTCCTCCAGGGGATCTTCCTGATCCAGGGATTGAACCTGCATCTGTTCTGTCTCCTGTATTGGTAGACAGGTTCTTTACCACTAGTGCCACCTGTGATGTGCTCAGTTCAGTTCAGTTCAGTCTCTCAGTTGTGTCCAACTCTTTGCGACCCCATGGACTGCAGCAACCCAGGCCTCCTGGTTCATCTCCAACCCCCGGAGTTTACCAAAACTCATGTCCATTGAGTCAGTGATGCTATCCAACCATTTTATCCTCTGTCATTCCCTTCTCCTTCTGCCTTCAGTCTTTCCCAGCATCAGGGCTTTTCCAATGAGTCAGCTCTTTACCTCAGGTGGCCAAAGTATTGGAGTTTCAGCTTCAACATCAGCCCTTCGGATGAACACCCAGGAGTGATCTCCTTTAGGATGGACTGGTTGGATCTCCTTGCAGACCAAGGGACTCTCAAGAGTCTTCTCTAACACCACAGTTCAAAAGCATCAATTCTCCAGTGCTCAGCTTTCTTCACCATCCAACGCTCACACCCTTACATGACTACTGGAAAAAACATAGCCTTGACTAGATGGACCTTTGTTGGCAAAGTAATGTCTCTGCTTTTTAATACGTTGTCTAGGTTGGTCATAACTTTCCTTCCAAGAAGTAAGCGTTTTTTAATTTCATGGCTGCAGTCACCATCTGCAGTGATTTTGGAGCCCCCCAAAATAAAGTCTGACACTGTTTCCACTGTTTCCCCATCTATTTGCCATGAAGTGATGGGACCAGAGGCCATGATCTTAGTTTTCTGAATGTTGAGCTTTAAGCCAAATTTTTCACTCTCCTCTTTCACTTTCATAAAGAGACTCTTTAGTTCTTCTTCACTTTCTGCCATAAGGGTGTGCTTTTTAGTTCTTCACTTTCTGCCATAAGTGTGGTATCATCTGTGTATCTGAGGTTATTGACATTTCTCCAAGCTATCTTGATTCCAGCTTGTGCTTCATCCAGTCCAGCATTTTTCATGATGTACTCTGCATATAAGTTAAGTAAGCCAGGTGACAATATACAGCCTTGACGTACTCCTTTCCCTATTTGGAACCAGTCTGTTGCTCCATGTCCAGTTCTAACTGTTGCTTCCTGATCTGCATACACATTTCTCAAGATGCAGGTCAGGTGGCCTTGTATTCCCATCTTTTTAAGAATTTTCTGGAATTAGTTGTGGCTGCTTTTGCAATGATCCAGCGAATGTTAGCAATTTGATCTCTGGTTCCTCTGCCTTTTCTAAATCCAGCTTGAACATCTGGACGTTCACAGTTCACATACTGTTGAAACCTGACTTGGAGAATTTTGAGCATTATTTTTACCAGCATGTGAGATGAGTGCAATTGTGCAGTAGTTTGAGCATTCTTTTGCATTGTCTTTCTTTAGAGTTGGAATGAAAAGTGACCCTTGCCAGTCCTGAGTCTACTTCTGAGTTTTCCAAATTTGCTGACATATTGAGTGCAGCACTTTCACAGCATCATCTTTCAGGATCTGAAATAACTCAACCGGAATTCCATCACCTCCACTAGCTTTGTTGGTAGTGATGCTTCCTAAGGCCCATTTGACTTTGCATTTCGGGATGTCTGGCTCTAGGTTGGTGATCATGTCATTTTGATTATCTGGGTTGTGAGGATCTTTTTTGTATAGTGCTTCTGTGTATTCTTGCCACCTCTTCTTAATATCTTCTGGTTCTATTAGGTCCATATCATTTCTGTCCTTTATTGCACCCATCTTTGCATGAAATGTTTCCTTGGTATCTCTAATTTTGTTGAAGAGAATTCCAGACTTTCCCATTCTATTGTTTTCCTCTATTTCTTTGCATTGATTTCTGAGGAAGACTTTCTTATCTCTCCTAGCTATTCTTTGGATTCTGCATTGAAATGGATATAGCTCTCCTTTTCTCCTTTGCTTTTTGCTTCTTTTCTATTCACAGCTATTTGTAAAGCCTTCTCAGACAACCATTTTGCCTTTTTGCATTTCTTTTTCTTGGGAATGATCTTGATCCCTGCCTCCTAAATAATGTCATAAATATCTGTCCATAGTTCTTTAGGCACTCTGTCTATCAGATCTAATCATTTGAATCTATTTGTCACTTCTACTGTATAATCATAAGGGATTTGATTTAGGTCCTACCTGAATGGTCTAGTGATTTTCCCTACTTTCTTCAATTTAAGTCTGAATTTGGCAATAAGGAGTTCGTGGTCTCTGTCACAGTCAGCTCCCAGTCTTATTTTTGCTGACTTTATGGAACTCCTCCATCTTTGCCTGCAAAGAATTTAATCAATCTGATTTTGGTATTGACCATCTGGTGACGTCCATGTGTATAGTCTTCTCTTGTGTTACTGGAAGAGGGTGTTTGCTATGACCAGTGCATTCTCTTGGCAAAATCCTATCTTTAGCTAATTCAGCCCATCTTCTGAGGTAAGACTCTTCTGAGAACTCTAGCTGATATTTTGTGAATCAACAAGTCTTTTCATTCTGATGAGTGAGAACAGAAACTATTCTTAGCCCTGTTAGAGGTTGAGGATTGTTCTACTTTCAAGCCATTCTTTGCAAGAGCTGGCTATTTTCCTCATTGTAATAAAACAGTACTCAGCCAAAGACTCAGAGGATCCCTCTGCAATTCCCTGCAGTTCTCTCTCTCTCTTTCTCTCTGATATTACCCTACAATTGCTAACCACTTTAACCTGACTATGCTAAACTCTGTCTCCTCAATTTATTGAGACGCTTGAGTTCTCTTTGGGTTTCCACTTCCTGCACAACTTCCTGAAACATTACACAGTCAGGTGATTTATCCATCTTATTTGTTTGCCTGTTGTACAATTTCTGAGAAGCATTGTATCATATCTCTCCCATTTGTTTTCTTTGTTAAGGTGGGAAGATAAATTTGGTCCCAGTTATTTCATTATGGCCAAAAATAGAAGTCTCTTAAGAATATCATTCTTAAATATTGATGGAAAAGTATGAATTTGTAGACATCTAAAGAAAGTCTATAACATGAAAAAGAAAAGAAATGAAAAAAGACCCAAGAGTAAGCAGATTAATACAGGGTAAAAAACTTCAAAAAACCAAAAAGTATAAACAATATCCTGAGAATAATAAGTGCAAGTGTTACTCACTCAGTGGTGTCTGACACTTTGCAACCCCATAGCCCACCAGGCTCCTCTGTCCCTGGGATTTCCCAGAAAAAAAATATTGGAGTGCATTGCCATTCCCTTTTCCAGGGGATATAATAAATCTATAAAATATCTGAGAAAAAGGAAAAATGATCAGATTTAAAATACACTAGATGACTATTTTAAACTCTAGTTTTAAAAATAATATCAATTATATTTTTCAGAAAACAAAGCAAACAGGAAATTGGACTAAAATGATAAAATTTTTAGGAAAACCAATCCAGGGTGCTGACTATCAGGGTAGTGGTGTTCCAGAAAGGAAAAAGAAAAAAATATAAGGAATAAAATTATCAAACATATAGAAAAAGAAATCCATTTATAAGGGAAGAAATTATCCAATTTCTAATGACTTGGCACAATAAATGCAAAACAGTATCACACTAATGCACTTTTGTTTTTTTTTAGTGTGTATTCCTGTATTTATTTATCCATTTATAAATGGATTTATCCATTTATAAATTTATTTATCCATTCATTTTTTTCTTCTACATGTGTTCCCCTTCCAGAACCCCGCTCCCACCTCTCTCCCGATTCCATCCCTCTGAGTCATCCCGGTGCACCAGCCCTGAGCACCCTGTATCATGCATCGAACCTGGGCTGGGGATTCGCTTCACATATGATAGTTCACATGCTTCAGTGCCATTCTCCCATATCATTCCACCCTCGCCCTCTCCCATAGAGTCCAAAAGACTGTTCTATACATCTGTGTCTCTTTTGCTGTCTCGCATACAGGGTTATCATTACTATCTTTCTAGATTCCATATATGCGTTAGTATACTGTATTGTTGTTTTTCCTTCTGGCTTACTTCACTCTGTATAATACGTTCCAGTTTCATCCATCTCATTAGAACTGATTCGAATGTATTCTTTTTAAAGGCTGAGTAATATTCCATTGTGTATATGTACCACAATTTTCTTATCCATTCATCTGCTGATGGACATCTAGGTTGCTTCCATGTCCTGGCTATTGTAAACCGTGCTGCGATGAATATTGGGGTACACATGTCTCTTTCACTTCTGGTTTCCTTGGTGTGTATGCCCAGCAATAGGATTGCTGGGTCATATGGCAGTTCTATTTCCAGTTTTTTAAGGAATCTCCACACTGTTCTCCATAGTGGCTGTACTATTTTTATGCAATATCATGATATCAATGATAAAGGAAAGATTCAATGACTTCTGGGGAGAATGATGCATTTTATATGAAGGACATATCAGAAAGACATTTTTCCATAGCAGCACTTGGTAATATAGGATAATGAAGGATCTAAGGGAGTATTTGGAAATATTTATGAATAAAAGAAAGTTATGTAAGTTAAAAAATGAGACAATTCTTAACTTCAGAAAAAAAAATCTTAACAGAGGAAATTCAAACATAGTATACTATAAATTAGGGCTTCCCTGGTAGCTCAGTTGGTAAGGAATCTGCCTGCAGTGCAGGAGACGCTGGTTCAATTCCTGGATCAGGAAGATCCACTGGAGAAGGGATAGGCTACCCACTCCAGTATTCTTGAGCTTCCCTTGTAGCTCAGCTGGTAAAGAATCTGCCTGCAGTGCTGGAGACCTGGGATCGATCCCTGGGTCAAGAAATCCCCTGAAGAAAAGAATGAGTACCCACACCAGTATTCTTGCCTGGAGAATTTCATGGACAGAGGAGACTGGAGGACTACAGTCATGGTGTTGTGAAGAGTCAGACTTATCTGAGTGACTAATTTATACTATAAATTTATATATTCGTAGTTATACAATATTACCTAATAATTATGATATGCTACATTGGGATGTAATAATCTGCATGAAAGAGATTTACATTCTTTTTCAAAATAATGAGTTTATTTCAGATCTTAAAATTTTAAATCAAGGAAAAGAGGTACAATCATGTTATTTAGGCTATGAAAATTGGAGAAATGAAGGCTAATACCAAAAGATATAACTAAAAGGATTATTGCTCCTTGTAGGTAATCTAGGGGATGGCAAAGCAGAGGACACTGATTTCAAAAAAATTCCTTTGGTACTAAATATATACATGAGTTACTTTGAATTAAAAATTAAGACATAATTTCAATAAGATATAAAAAAAAATTGACTCTGTACCCTGTGTCCTTGGGGCAGATTTAATCCTCTGGAGATTTTAGCCAAGCTAATTTATGTGCAGTTACCTGCTCATCATTTTTATTCAGGAATTTATTTTTTGTTTTTAAGCAGAGCTAGTAAAAATGAGGCAACCTGTGTCCCCATATTCATTTTATTTATAGTGGTTTTAAAATAACAACTAAACAAATTATAGACACGTGCCACACCTAAGATATTTTCATGCATGCATTTTGTTGCTCACTGTTATTCACCACTCAGCGCTCATCACCTCTACTCAGTATCTCTTCCAAACTCCCATCGGCCTGCTCCCTTGGGATGGTATTAGTGAAGCCATTCCTTCACTAACTGCTCTACTCCTTGGTGTGAACAGGGCCCTGTGTCCGGTTCAGTCAGGACTTGTAGCTTAAGAGTTCATTTGGACCCTGCTTCAATTGGTCCCCTTCCAAGTATGTTCTTGGCTTACTTTACCCTGGTGGTTGAGAAATTACAGACACCATAACATTTATCTTTTCTTATCTTACCTGCATCTTCATATATCTTACTGACTAAGACACATTCTTCTGATTTAATACATCTTATTGCCATTAAAATAACAAAAAAATTCCAAATATACCTAAGTACATCATTATAACTTTCTTTTATACAAACCAAACATATTTTATAAAAGTATCATAAAACAAAATATTATTTACTCTTGGCCTTTACTATTATTCATCACTAAGTAGAATGATAAAGGAATGGTCATCATCTTCACAAAGCATTATACATTTTTCATGGTTTAAATGCTTTCTATGCATAAGTCTCTATGTTAAATAATTCATAAGTATTCTCACAACAGCTCTGTAATGTAAGTACTGTTATTATCTTAGATAAGAGAATTGAGATTTAGGGATATTAAATATATTCCAAAGATCATAAATTAAGTCAGAGATATAGCTACAAGGGGCAAGGTTCTGTGGAGTCATACAGACTGGAAAGAAGACCTACTCTGCCTGTTAGAAATGAAAGTCTTGAAAATGAGTCCTTAAAAATGTGATGCCTGAACTGAGTCCTGAAAATAAAGTTTGAATAAAACAAGAAAACAAATAAAGGCTGAGAAGATAATGTGTTCCAGAAAAAAGAATACAGCAAGGGCCAACATATAGAGTATGGCACTTAGAAACACCATGGAGAGATCCCTATGACACAAATATATACCCTGTGTTGACAAAAGGATGAAGTTTGATTGAAATCCAACCATTCCTATTGCTTATGTGTTGTTTATCTCTTAGAGTTCAGGTCTAGAAATGGCAACCCACTCCAGTATTCTTGCCTGGAGAATCCCAGGGACAGAGGAGCCTGGTGGGCTGCCGTCTGTCTATGGGGTCACACAGAGTCGGACACGACTGATGTGACTTAGCAGCAGCAGCAGCAGATCACTACTCCCCCAGTGAGGAGCTGGCTTATCAAAATGAGCACAGTCTCCTTGAAATACCACGACTAAGTCTACCTCTGTTTGCTTTTGTTCTTATTTCATACCTCTCCAGAGTTTTTGCATGCTTTTTTAAAAACAATTCTTTTACTAAAAAATGTTAAATCCTGAAAAGAAAATTCAGGAATATTACCATGAACTCTCATGTATACTCACCTACAGTGACCACTGTTAGTATTGCTTTTTTTTTTTTGTATAATAAAGTTTTATTAAAGTATAAAGAAGATAGAGAAAGCTTCTGACATAGGCATCAGAAGGAGGTAGAAAGAGTACCCCACTGTTAGTATTGTTTTGCCATATCTTCTTCTCTCTGCACACAGACATACATGCTAAGTATCAGCTGAAACATTTGAGTGTCAAATTGCCATGACCCTTCACCCCTCAAATACTTAAGTGTACATTTCCTAAGAAATAGGACATTTTCTTACATGAAACATAGCCTTATTAAGTTCAGAAAATTAAACAATAATACAAAATTATTTAACCTGTTGTCTCAATGTTGTCCTTTATAATATATTTTGTTATCAAGTATCCCAGTGCAAAATCCTGCCTGTGTTTACTTGTTATGTTCTTTTATCTCCTTGAATTCCTTTAATCTAGAAGTATTAAGATAAAGAAGAATCTAAAGACTGAAGAAATCCTCAGTCTTTCTTTGTGTAGTGTAAATGCCTGACATTAAACTTTTGATTGCTGAAGCATCCATTTCAGACATCCATCATGAACAGACCGCTGCCAGCCCTATGGTACAGCTACTAGCCATGGGACTAGGTAAGGATCAGGTTCCTCCCATTCGTGAACTTCACCTTCTGTAAAGTCCTAGGAAATGTAGATAATTGAAAGCTTAAAGTGATCCCACTTTTCCCTTTCTGCATTCTAATTTCCCTTCTTATGCTTTAAATTCACCAACAAAGGGTGAACCCGTGAAACCCTAGGCACTTCATCTTTTTGACCCTAATATAGGCAAAGCTCCAGGTCCGTGCTTCCTCCTTCTCTCTCTGCCTGTGACCTCTCTGTGTGGCCCTCAGGCATGCCATGTAACCCCCAGGACCTGAGAGTAATAAATCTTGTTCTTTAAAGTTCCCTGGTAGTTTTGCTGAGATGTGTCCTGGGTCATAAAAAGAACCACAAAAGCTAGTCCAGCCACAACATTGGCCTTGGTGGTGGGGGGGGGGGGGGGGGGGGGGGGGGGGGTAGTGATTGTGGGACTTGCTACAGTAAATACAGGGTCCGGGTGAGAGCTTCAGAATTCCTAGCCAAGAACATCACTATCAACTGACTAGGACTGACATAACACTATGTCTTTCATAAAGTGATTTCTTTTATTTTTTTAAAAAGAATACATGCCAGCTATTTTGAAGAAAGTTCTCCAGTTTGGATTGTCTGATAATTTTTCGTGATTAGATTCAGATTATGAGCCAGATTAGATTCAGATTATCCTGGTAGGAATCCTATATCAGTGATGTTGTGTCTTTCTTAATATATTCCATTTCAAGAGGCACACAGTATTTGTTTTCCCCTTTGTTGGTGATGTCTATTTTAGTCCCTTTGTTAAGATGGAGACTGTCAGATTCTTTCACTGTATAAATATCCTTTTCCCTTAGTATCTACCAAACAATGTGTGGGAGACTTTTTTTTGGAGACTGTATAAATACTGTACTCCTCATATATATTTCTCTAATGATGAGTGGTCTGCCAGAGGCCTGGTTTCTCAACTTATTGCCATACTCAGATTGGTTAGCAAAAAGTGGCTGTAAATCCTCAGTGCAATGCACCATTCACTGTTGTTTAGTTACTCAGTCGTGTCTGACTATTTGTGAACCCACAGACTGCAGCATGTCAGGCTTCCCTGTCCTTCACTATCTCAAAGAGTTTGCTCAAATTCATATCTGTTGAGTCTGTGATGCTATCTAACCATCTCATCCTCTTACCCCATTCCCTTCTTGCCCTCAATCTTTCCCAACATCAAGGTATTTTCCAATATACTATACTCTAGGACTTTTGTTTCTTTGCTTTTGTTCAGTCACTCAATCATGTCCAACTCTCTGCAACCCCATGGACTGCAGCACGCCAGACTTCCCTGTCCTTCACCATCTCCAGGAGTTTGCTCAAACTCATGTGCAGTGAGTTAGTGATGCCACCCAACAGTCTCATCCTCTGTCATCCCCTTCTCCTCCTGCCTTAATCTTTCCCAGCATCAGGGTCTTTTGTTTTTTTTTCTTGCCTTTTCTATTTTCAAGTGCTTGTTTCCCAAGTCCTGTGAGACTGCAATAAATTTCACTTTGAATTTTAAAAGGTTTTAGTTTAGATTTCAGCCTCTTACATAGTCTTAGAATATAGCAAATGTCTTTTGTGGAAAATGGTTATGTATCTGTGGACCTCAAACCTTCAATTTTGTCTCTCTATCCCCAAGTGACTTCTAAAGGCTACATTGGTTTCTCCTTCTTTTAAATGTTTCTCTCTGTCTGAGCCAAACCACAGACTTCAGCTCACACCAAGAATTGGCAAATTCCCTCATATAAAAAAATCAACTGCTATTTATCTACTCACCTCTGAATGTTTTTCCTCTCTATATAATTTAGCACCATTTTGTTCTCATAGCTCCCACAGTTCCATGATGCCTTTTCAAAAGTATTTTTTGTAATTTATCTTTTTTCCTTTGTTATGAACTGTGAGACTATAGGCTTGACATAACCTTTTAAATCGTACTTAGAAGTCCAAGAACAATCAGTTCTTATTTGCATCTGATAACTCCAGTATCTGTATCTCCTGTGGTTCTGTTTCTATTGGCTGTTTTTCCTCTTTGTTCTTTTGTCATGTTTTCTGTCTCAGTTTCTGTCTGGTAATATTTTGACTAAATGACCAACATTTTAAGTAAAAAATTGTAGGGATAATTTGAAGTTTGAGATTATGCTATCTTCTCCAAGACATGATTCATCTTTGTTTTATGCAAACAGGCTGAAGGCAGATAACTTTAATCCAATCAGTAATTGAATCTTTTCTAAATTCTCCAGGAGGGTTAATCTAGTCTGTTTCTCCTTACTTTAAAGTGCAACCCAGTAGGAGTTTCATCTGGCAGCTTGGATTAAATGTCAGATCTTTCTCTTCAGAAGATCTTGATGTCCAATTTTTGTTTCCAAATTCTGAAAGGAATGCGGGAGACTCTTTAGTTTCTCATTCTCTCAGCTGCGGCTCACAAAATGACAAATGTCAAAAGGAAAAGTGGTGGGTTTTTTTTTCTGTCTTTACTGCTCTTGTCTCTGGTATCTTTGACTCTCCCTGAGATCTTTATGCTTAGCTCCCCAGTGTCTCAAAACAGATTGGGTATGTGTGTGTGCATGTATGTGTACATAATTCTTGCTTTAACATTTATATTGAAATCAAAGATTATTCTGCCACAAGCTACACTGCCATTTCTGATAGCTTTTGTTTGTTTCCATTTACTTGATGTACATTGCTTACTTGTAAACATTTTATTTACATTTTTTTTTAGATATTACATGTGTATCATATACATAGTACAGAGTTAGGTTTTGCTTCATGAATCAATCTAAAACTCTTATTTTACAAATAAAAATTGCCTTTTCTTTTAACCATTTATATTTTCTCCTCCTACTCTCATAGAGCCTTTTCTTCCCAAACTTTAAACTTTTTATTTTGTATGGGGGTACGGCCAGTTAACAACGTGGTAGTTTCAGGTGAATAGCAAAATGACTCAGGCATACATATACTTGTACCCATTCTCCCTCAAATCTCCCTCTCATCCAGGTTGGCACATAGCACTGAGCAGAGTTCCCTGTGCTATACAGTAGGTCCTTGTTGGTAATCCATTTTGAATATAGCAGTGTGTACTTGACTTTCCTAAACTATCCCTTCCCCCTGGCAACCATAAATAAACATTTATATTTGATAGTGTGAATACATCTGGTCTTAGTTCTGACTTCACTTTGTGTTATTTTTTTCTATTTTTTTTAGTTTTCAAAAGGTCTTTCAGAATGTAATGCTTTTTATTTATGTGGTGTGTATATTTGTAATGATTAAATACTGTTTTTTATATTATTATATGGATTACTCTTATAACTTGATATCTTTCCTGGTGGTTCAGTGGTAAAGAACTCACCTCTCAATGCAGGAGACTCAGGAGATGTGGGTTGAATCCCTGGGTTGGGAAGATCCCTTGGAGGAGGAAATGGGAATCCACTATTCTTGTCTGTGAAATTCCATAGACAGAGGAGGCTGGCTGGCTCTGGTCCATGGGGTCACAAAAGAATCAGACATGACTTAGTGATTGAATAACAATCTTACTTTCAGCTCTGTATTTTCAAAATACAGAAACAAACAAACAACAACAACAAACTGTCCTTTGTTCCTTTATCACAAGCAATGCAACATTAGCCTATTTCTTTTTCTTAGGGCTTACCAGGTGATTCAGTGGTAAATAATCCACCTGCCAATGCAGGAGATGTGGGAGACTCAGGTTTGATCGGAAAGATCCCTTGGAGTAGGAAATGGTAATCTGCTCCAGTATCCTTGCCTGAAAAATCCCATTGACAGAGAAGGCTGGCGGACTAGTGTCCAGAGTCGGGTGCAACTAAGCATACACATTTCTTTTTCTTACCCTCCCCTTATTCCATCATTTAAATTTAGTTAGTAAACTTACTTCCTTAATGTTTAATATATTAAATCAATTTATACCTCTGTTTCCTGATTTATCCCTGTTTGAAACGAAGTCATTTGCTCCCCAATATTTACATGAAGTAAACAGCAAACTTACTGTAAGCCCCACTTTTAAATTATGACGCTTATGTGTTTATTGTGAAGGCGTATTATATTTACACTTTCGTCTGTCACTATGATACCTGCATTTAATATGTCAAGAATTAAGAACAGAGTCCAAATACTGTAAAATGTTTTCCTATGTATTTTAGATGTAGTTCAACATTTACCAATGTGCTCACATTAATTTTTTGCTGTAGTTACCTTATTTATCATACGGGGAGATAAACTTCACCCTCTAATAGATTTCTGCAAAAAAGGTCAAAAAATTTTTGCATGCAAATAATTATAGTTTTTTGTTTGTTTTTTTTTTTACTACTTGAAGGATACTTTCACTGGATATGAAATCTTTAAGTAAAGTTATATTTTGTTAAATTTCCTAAATAAATTTTATTCATTGAATGTCCTTGAATGTTGTGCAGGAACTCTGGGACTGTCTGATCCTTCCCTTACTACAGATGACTTTTATTTCTTTTTGCATAAAGGATTCTTTCTCTCTCTTTCAAGTCCAATAATATCTTAATATCTTAGCACTAACCATTTTTTCACATACATCGTGCATTTTAAATATTTAGGTTCAAGTATTCCTTTATTTCTTAAAAAATTATATTGAATTATAATCTTAATC
Organism: Antilocapra americana; assembly: GCA_007570785.1. Classification (NCBI taxonomy): domain Eukaryota; kingdom Metazoa; phylum Chordata; class Mammalia; order Artiodactyla; family Antilocapridae; genus Antilocapra; species Antilocapra americana. The sequence continues at coordinate 22,756,316 of ML662442.1, forward strand.
ATGGGTTCTCTTTCTAAATTTTGGTTTTCTTTATTGAGGATTTCAGTTCTGAATAGGCTGTATCTCCTTGCCTTCTATGTTTATCATGGTTTCTCTAATCCTTTGTTTTCCTTTTATTTATGTAACTATCTCACTGTTTCTTTTAATTATAAATAAAAATTAAAATCCTTCTTAAGACAACAGATGTTCTATAATTTAAAGTTATTTAAACTTTGTAGTCATACTTATGGCCAAAATCACACTGTACTTGCAAACTGATATGTGTGTCAATTTCCACTCAAGTCCTAAAGGAATAAACCTGTGCAACCTGAGGAAAACACTACACTGGATAAATAAATACAAAAGGTGATGACACTTCATTTACATAATTCATGATATGTGAACACAGGAAGTAAAACCTAAGGAAGTCTATTAATTTGTCATACCCACTTCATATAACAATTTTCTATCTATTTATACAGATTCAGAAAAATGAAACTAAGAGGAACCACCTATTGTACTTTCCTCATTTCACAGGAAAAATTTCTGATGTTCAGAGGTCATGTGACCTTATCATCACTTTATCAAAGAAAAACCTGAATTCTCATAGTTTTCTAATATTGGCCATAAAAAAAAAAATACCTGATGTTACTTCAACATCCCTACTATGACTTGAATTTTTCCTCTGATGTTTTAATTAGCTTAAAGCATTTGTGAAGATAAATTGATGAATCCTACAAATCATAACACCTCATTGTCTTGGTAGTTTAAAAGCCTACTCTAGGTACTCATTTTCAGTTTCTGCTCTGAACAGACTATGAACCATATAAAAGTGAGATATTATTAACAGCAGGTTTGGTCACTAACATAGGAAGTAACTGCACTTAAATATTCTGCACCACCTTGCTTCAAGTGCAAACACGAATACTGAAGAGAAACTCTAGCAAATGGTTGAAATTTACTGCCACACAGCTCCCCACTTATGTATAAAAGAAAAAATAATAATAACAATCTTTAGCACTATTAATGCCATATACAAAGCAACCTATTTAGTACATAACAAATGATAGATTCATAATATATGACTGTTATTGTGAATTTACAGATCCAGAAACCAAGACTTAGAGATAAGTGAACTTCTTAAGGTCAGCTATTGGGGAGCAGAACTAAGATTCAAATACCGTTCTGTCCCTTTTACCTCTTTCTGAAAATTTTCTCTATAATGACCTAGAAACATACTTGTGTCAGTGATAAATTTCAAAACAACAAATATCTGTATAATCTTTCTTTAACATAACAGTTTGAAATATTTGAAGGTGGTTATCATATACTACAGAGCTTCCATGGTGGCTCAGCGTTAAAGAATCCGCCTGCAATGCAGGAGCCGCAGGAGATGTGGGTCTGATCCCTGGGTTGGGGTAGATCCCCTGGAGGAGTGTGTGGCACCCCACTCCAGTAGTCTTGCCTGGAGAACCCCATGGATGGAGGAGCCTGGCAGGCTACAGCCCATAGGGTCGCAAATAGTTGGACACGACTGAAGTGACTGCACACCCGTGCATGCACCATATACTACAATAGTCTTTTCTTCTCTAAATGGATATTCTCTTTCTAGTAGTTCATCTTTAATATGATGTGTGGCCGATTTTACAGTCCGCCCACCAATCTGATCATTCCTTCTGGACATGTTCCCAGCTGTCCATGACTCCTTCTAAAATGTAACATCTAGAAATTATCAAAACACACCAGGTATGTTGTCATTACTAAGTAAAAAGTAGACCATTTAGAGGTCTAACTATTAACTGGGGATAATGAGGAATTGCTGTATCTTGGCTGAACTCAAGTACCAGGAAGAGAAAAAAAAAAAAAAAACCTCTGAAAAAATATCTCCTTTCAGTTGGGTCATAATATTCTGCTTCTGACAGAAAATGTTCCAAAATAACCACCACTTTTACTGAATTCTAAGGATATAAATATGTTGGTTATTCTGCAAGAAGGCACCAATGCTGAACTGAGGAAGTTCATGGGACAGTCACTGTGGACAGCAGCTTTTGTTGAATTTACAAATAATCTGTTATTTCTACCAATGACAGGGAGATATCTGCTGCCTATAAGTACAAGTTATGGTATTTAATCCTAAACACAGTTAGAGTTACTGATGACTGCCCATTTTATGTATTTTTGACTGAGGGATGATAGAATATCTTAGCATTCATTTATTTATCTTCACAATAGACAATGGAGTCTTGCCCACATTCATACAGTTAGGAAGGTGTGGAGCCCAGATTCTATGTTAAGTCTGAGGGGCTGTCCCTAGAGTCCACGTGTTTTCTTACATGTTAGGTTAATTCACAAGATGTGGTAAGAATTCTCTAAGATGCTCTCTGATGATTTTCTGCCTCCTGATATTTGTGTCTGTGTTGAATTTCCTCCTTTGGGGTGTGGGCTGGCCCCTGAAATGAATAGAAAATGGACAAAGTGATGAGAACTTACTTCCAAAATTAGATAATAAAGAGACAGTGTCTTCTATCCAGGGTACTCCTTCGTTTGCTCATTCAATTACTCACTCTAAGGAAAGCCAACTGTGCTATTGTAAGCTGCCATGTGGAAAGACCTACATGGCAAGGAGCTGATGTCTCAATGAAGAGCCAGTAATGATGTGAGGCCAGTCAACAGCCATGTGAATGAACTTGAAAGCAGATTCTCTCTCAGAGGACCTTTGAAATGACTGTGGTCCCAGCCAACACTTTCACTGGGAGAAATCTCCAGCAAAGTAATGGCTTGACTTCCCGAATCATTGGAATTATAAGATGATTAATGTCTATTGCTCTTAGCTACTAAGTTTGGGGATAATTTGTTACACAGCAATAGATAACCAAGATGCCATAGCAAAGCAGAGTCAGTGGGAAAGAAGCAGAGTTGCATGAAGTCACTGACACGTCTCTCACCCATAAGGTGTCGAGTATGTTTTAAACACCATCCCAGCTTTGCGCTTATTTTATAGCTACACTATATACATTCCTAATGGAATTGAAGCCTCCTCTATACATGCATTAAGTTGTGCTGGTCCAAATCTTCTTTTTTCTTAAACATGGTAAAAAGGATAAACTTCTCATACTTGCCCTTGTTTCTGCCATTTACAAACACAACCATTAAAATGTAAATATATCATCGTAATGATTAAGAATTTTTTGATGCCTGTTTTATGAAAAATCTGAAGTTGAATCACAAGTAGTTTGAAGGCTATTGTCCTGGATTTTATCCACCACTGTATTTCCAGTCCAGCTCACATGGGAAACACCCATGAGTATTTCTATAGAAACTTGTCTTATTGGCAGCTTAATAGTATTTAGGATTAAGATGAGTAAATATGAACCACAGCCTAATTGTACTTCTCTTGTTCTTTCTTATAGAAAGCAATTCTGCAAGAAGCTGACACATTCAGTTTGGCCAAAAGACTTGTCAGAAGTATTCATGAGTCCTTGACTCCACAAATGCAGGTACTCTCCTAACTCTCATGTACTAACACAATTTTCACATAGTGCTTATAACTCTTTTTATGTTCCATAAGCAACAAAGGGACAAACTAAGAGTAGGTTACGCATGCTAAATTGCTATGGACTGTAGTCCGCCAGGCTCCTCTGTCCATGGGATTCTCCAGGCAAGGATATTGAGAATGAGTTGCCATGTCTTGCTCCAAGAGATCTTCTTGACCCAGGGATCAAACCTAAATCTCTTACATCTTCTGCATGGGTTCTTTACCACTAGTATCACATTTGAAGCCCACAAATAGGCTATATTTAGAATTCAATTCTAAACCAATCAATCTTAAGGTAAAACAACCCTGAATACTCATTAGAAGGACTGATGCTGAAGCTGAAACGCTAGTATTTTGATCATCTGATGCAAACAGGTGACTCATTGGAAAAGTCCCTGATGCTAGGAAAGATTGAGGGCAGAAGGAGAAGAGGGCATCAGAGGATGAGACGGCTGGATGGCATCACTAATGCAATGTACATGAACTTGGACAAACTTTCGGAGATGGTGAGGGACAGGGAGGCCTGGCATACTGCTCTCCATGGAGTTGCAGAGTTGAACACGACTGGGCAATGAACAACAACAAAGAATTTAAATGAAACGTAAGATGTTATAATTAACTACAGAGGTAAATAGTTTGAGTTGGAAAATGTGTGCTCTCACTGAAATCTCCTTATTTAGGAAACTTCATTCTATTTTTTGATCATGCTTTGTGACATGCGGGATCTTAGTTCCCCAAACAGCAATGGAACCTGTGCCCTCTGCACTGGGAGCACAGATTCTTAACCAGTGAACCATCAGGAGAGTCATTTTAACGTATGAGGCAAACTGTTACCAGATTATGAATGACTATTAAAAACACATAAAAATTCATATAATTTTGATTGAGAGTGACTTCCTCCAAGGGAATGTAAAGCTGACCTAATTCCAATATACCAGCAAAATTTAGAAGAGTTATTTTTATTTTTGAGGAACAATGATGAACATCATAAACAAACATGTTCCTTCTTTAAATAAATAGTTCTAGCTTTTTCTTGCCGAGACACATACTGCTATTTGTCCCCCAGTATCCATAGTCTCTTTTTTTTTCAGAGTCAGATCTGGACTTTATTTAAATTGTGTACATAGCTTATTCATCAAGGATTATTTTTTGCATTAATTTTGAGTTTTAAAAGCATTGCAGTCAAGTATTATTTATCTGGATTACTGAGTTTTTTGGCATCTCCCTAAATTTAGAGCCTGAGGTGAATGCATCATTTACACCCTAGCCCCAGTCTCGGCAGAGCCAAAATTGGAACCCAGGGCTGCTGATTCCAAAATCATACTCTTAACTATTTTCAGTGCTGACCCCTTACCCATATGTGCATGTGGGCACTCACGCACTCATTTCTGTATTTTTTCATTCAGTAAAATATTCTTTTCTTCAGTAAACCTTACTATGGCAATGGAGAGGGCAGGGGCTTAGAAATCAGACAGTTCTGGGTTTGAACCTTACTACTTATTATTATTTTGGCTGCACTGTGTTTTGTTGCCTTGCACCAGAGTTTCTCTCTAGTTGTGGTTCCATAGTCTCTTTATTCCTTAGAATCTCATTTTTTATGTATTGCTAAACCCATGGCTATTTGGAGAAATGGCAACATTTCTCAGCCTTTCCTGCAATGTGGTGTGACCCTCAGTTCTGGCCAGTGGATTGTAAAGAAAAAGTTCAAACAGTGAGGGAGGATTCACCTTTCTCTTCTTGCTTCTGATGGATAAAAAGGGTGGAGTTCCAAAAATCACCTTGGAACATGAGGGAAACTTTCTAGTTATAAGGATCTTTGTTACTGACTTCGTAAAACCCTGGAAACATTAAGTAACATATTCTTCATTGCCTCACTGTCCAATCTAACTTCCCTCCAAGGATCCTAGGGGAAGGTTGCCCACAGGGACACTGTCTCTAATCCCTCACTTCCATCCACTGTGCACAAAATTGCTTTCCCAAAGGCCTAAAGGATAATTAGTAACCAAACTACCCACCTACTGTGTGGGTCTGAGTTAACAGATACTTATTTCAGATTATCTGGGCAGATGAGGTCAAAATTTGAATCAGAGATTTGAACAGGATAGCTTGGGAAGACTTCTCTATTATATGAAAAGAAAATAGAAACTTTAAATATGAAAAACAGAGAGCTTCTTTGGATAATAATATTTGAACTGAAGTTTAGTCAGACTCTTCAGCACCAAGATGAATTTTTTTTAAGTGGTATTCAGTTTGGGAAAGATGAGCATAATTTTCCAGGGGCTTTTTAGACTTTTAAACAGTAATAGTTTATGACATAGTATAAATACAGAGAAAACTAAATAATAGTTTCTGTCTAATTTTGCTGGAAGTTTCTCCCAAATTCTTGAAGTGTTCTTAGAAAAACCCACATTATGTTTTCCCTTTTTCAATATCTAAAGATTAAATATATGTTGATGTGTTGTGTATGTTAGTCCCTCAGTCACGTCCGGCACTTTGTGACCCCGTGGACTACAGCCCTCCAGGCTCTTCTGACCATGTGATTCTCCAGGCAAGATTACTGGAATGGGTTGTCATTCTCTGCTCCAGAAGATCTTCCTAACTCAGGGATTGAATCGAGGTTCCCCGCCCCCGCCCCCAGTTGGAGGCACATTCTTTACCATCTGAGCCACCAGGGGGAAGCCCCTATATACATTGATGGTTCTGTTTACTAAGCTTTAAATTATCTTTAATATCCTTTCTATAAATCTCTTGTTTTATACTTATCCGCCATTTGCACAAAATTAGACCCGGTTTTGTCCTTATTTTTTTCTCTTATTTTATCACGTATCTGGAAATTATATAACAGCCCCGTCCCAGGCAGCAAAGCCATCTGCACTTTGGTAGAAACCGTGGCACTGCTTATGGGACTACTGAGCTAGTCTGTGTGTCTCCTGATATTATTCATCATTGAGTTTTGTGCCTTTTTTGTCTCCTAGGCCTTTTCAGTTTACATTCCTTATTCAAAGAGATGCCAAAAAAACCAGCAAGAAAGCATTTATTAAGTTGGACAGTGAGACATTACAGAAATGAAAGTGCTGGATGGATGAGTATTTATCTTTATGAGGCCCCAGCAGCAAAGCTTGTTAGATGCTGGCAATTGCCTGAGTTCGTTTGGTGTTCACACCACTGTCTTCCTGCTTCAGTGTGCTGCAGTCCTCAGAGAACTAAAGGAAGGACTGTGAACGTATTATACACATGTAAGCACTTCTGGGAATGAGTTAGTAGAGACAAAATCATGCATTTTTTTTTTAATAAAATCCTGACAGAAATCTATGGGAGGAAGAAAACAAAGTGCATTCTTGAATGTTTAGTAAATCAAAATGCATGGTTGACAAAAATGTTTGGGCTTAATGCCTTACCACAAGTTGAGAACTGTATAAAAAATGTTTCACATGTCTTCTGTAGCAGGGATAGAAGCAGAGTGGCAGCGTTACTGCGTCGTGGTTTTGGTGGGCTTCCATGGCTCAGCGTCTTCTGATCCTCATCTGCCTGAGAGGCCCGAAGTCCCTCCTCATCGATCCAGTAAGTTCCAGGTTTCTCACACTGTCAGTAACTTCTTACTAGTTAGCATTAAAAGCAGTCATATTTTTTTAATTAAAAAATGGAAATCTATGTATCTTCAGCTATACTGAAGCTCCTGCACAAAGAAAGCAAAAGCTTCTTGGACTTTGAAAGGACTTTTGACATCATTTCTGCTTTTCTAATCCAAGCACATTGGCCGCCAGGAAAGCCAAGGTGAAGCAGCTCTGACAAGGAAATATGTGGAAGCAGGTGAAGAATGCCACTTTCATATCCTCTGATTTTTGTATATCTACTGGGGCCATTAGGGAAAGATGTTTGACTTCTAAAAATGCTTTGGTTGGTAACTTTGTGCTTTCTTTGTGATGCTTACACAAGATCTCATCTCTGGAGTCAGGTAATTTGCAGACATTGTATACTTTGGCCTCATGCAACTTGAGGGAAAATATCTTTAATTGGTACTAGCAAAAAAAAAAATTCTGGCATGAGATTTCTGTAGTGTCAAAACTGAAGTATTTCGCAGGAACTCACAACTAGACTGAAAGTTGATGGATGACAAGGGCTGAGTCTAATACAGTCTTATGTTTCCAAAATGTTTAGTATGTGCCTGGCTAAGTTACTCATGAAATATGAGTCATATATGAAGAAATTTATTTATTGATAAAAAATTATAAACAGAACTTTTTTAAAGGGTAAAAAAAGCTTGCTTATTATTTGACTGTTCGTACTCAGAACTAGTTCATCATTTATTCATTCAACAAAAATGTATTAATGTATTCTGATGTCAAAACAAAATTTTGAAATGAGTATTAATTTATAGAAGTTTAAAGAAGATAAGATATAGCCTCACTCAACAGAGTCTTTAATTCAATTCAAAGGTGATTATTTGAGTAAAATAGAAATTATATAAATATCATAAAATCCTTGGAGTCTATCAAAATATTCTACTGGAAAAGATAAATAGTAGAATAGTAGTCACAAATTTCTTACATCTAAATGATATTGAAACTACAAGTTCATACCAATCACAAGTTATAAAATATTGATTTTTGGAATGAAATTTTCAATTGGAGTTGACTGAATCTACTTTTGGCTTAATTTTGATGAGATGATTTCCTCTGGAGCATTAGGGGTTAATTTTGAATTACAAATGTAGTGTAACAAAACCATAAAGAGAGAAAGAAAAAAATAAAAATTGGATATATACAACTACAGGAGCTAAGGATTTCTTGTAAAAGCTATCAAGGTACCAGTTTTCAAGTACCTTCAGTGACCTGAGACTGAGGAGCTATACTGCATATCTCTCTGCCTAGACCTGTTAAGGAAGGATGACAAACACTTATGTGCACTCTCAAAAAGACAGAAGTCAGACCCTAGGAAAGCTAAAACATTCTTTTTTTGAGGTTGTGGACCCCAGTTTTGATGGTTTTTGGGTCAAATAGCTAGTGAATATTTTCTGCCCTAGTTATGGGGAGAAATGAGATTAACTACTAAATTAGAACAACTGATTTTTCCTCTGTTCTTTTGTCTTTTAATGGCCTCTATCTGCTTTTATAACTTGCAGGCAAGTTGGGAAAACAGCCTGTCACTGTGGATAGTAACTGCAGCCATGAAATTACAAGATGCATGCTTCTTGGAAGGAATGCTCTGACAAACCCAGACAGCATATTAAAAAGTAGAAACATCAGTTTGCTGACAAAAATCTGTATACTCAAAGCTACGGTTTTTCCAGTAGTCATGTATGGATGTGAGAGTTGGACTATTAAGAAAGCTGAGACCAGAAGAATTAATGCTTTTGAACTGTGGTGTTGGAGGAGACTCTTGAGAGTCCCTTGGACTGAAAGGAGACCCAACCAGTCCAACCTGAAGGAAATCAGTCCTGGGTGTTCATTGGAAGGACTGATGTTGAAGCTGGAACTCCAATACTTTGGCCACCTGATGCGAAGAGCTGACTCATTTGAAAAAATCCTGATGCTGGGAAAGATTGAGGGCAGGAGAAGAGGGTGACAGAGGATGAGATGGTTAGATAGCATCACTGACTCAATGGACATGAATTTGAGAAAACTCTGGGAAATAGTGGATGACAGAGGAGCCTAATATACTGCAGTCCATGGGGTCACACAGAGTCGTACATGACTTAGCAACTGAACAATAACAACAGAATTAATAGAAATGTAAAATATGATATATTTACATGCATAGATTCAGATAAAAGATCAAAGGGGAGAGGCATGTCAATATAGAAAACTGCCTTGATGTGCACAAATCACAAATTCAGTACAAGAACATGATCAGCTATAGTGAGGATTCCCAGAAGAAATCATTTTTGTTCCCACCAGTCCCAATCCCTTTTCACCTCTCTATGAAAATACCCCTGATCTACATTCCAAGATACAAAATATTAGTACATTCATCAAAATTCCCCTCTTGCTGCATGCCCTCAGACTGAGGATGGGAAAATGAGCTCAGGGAAATGCTTATGAAATTCTTTGGAATGCAGCTAAAGATAGAAAACATGAATTACATTGCTCCATGTAAGCAGTAATTCACTGGGGGGAAAATGGTGTCTGAAACCACAAAGCAGTTGATGATTCTTAAATCTGGCAGCTGAATCATGAGATCCTAGACTCTGATCTTTTTGGAGGATCACTATTTCTGACATGAAGGTTAAAAGTCATTAATTTCTTCAAGTTACCATGCAAGATTTTTCCCAATTTGATTTAATTGACTCTATTACTTTCAGAACCTTGTATTAATGTCAATCATATACAGCAAGAAAATAGATAACAATACCAGAAGTAGAGGGGCAGAAATAGGTTACTGAAGGATATGTACTTTACCAAGTACAAAATCTCTCTTCTCCTTCTTTGCTTTCTGCTCTCTATTATGATATACAGTAGCACAAGTGCATGTGTGTGTGAGTGTATAACAAAGAAAACAAAAAAGTTCTCCGTCTATTTTCACATTGAGATAAAAATCTGCTTTCATGTAGAATTTGTTTCTTCAGAGAATTAAAACACTCATAAAAGCAGGTGCTAAATCACTCCTATTAGATTACAGACATTTCTCCACCCAGCCTTGTACACTCTAGTAGGGCCATGTGGTCACTAAGTGTGTAGTATATAAACACTCTGGAAGAGAAGCAGCCCATTTTCTTCTCAGGTAGTGGGTGATAGAGTCACGTGTACATGCTAGAGGAGATGCTAAGGAAGAAAAGAAGCCAGGCTGAGAAGCCCGAAGAGATGTTTGTTAGACCACGGCAAAAAAAGAGAGACATGGGAAAACAGCAGGTAGACAAATAGAGCAAAAACATAGAGCAGGGACTGTTACTTATCATACGGGTGGGGGTTGTTATGGAGTATTTAGGTTTTGAATTGATATACAATGTATCGCAAAACCAACACAATAATGTAAAGAAAATTTTTTTTTAATAATTAATTATTTTTTTTTAAAAAAAGAGAGATTGAGTATTCTAGCTCTAGAATGGATAAAATAAGGCCTGGAGGTGGAAGCAGACTGATAACTGAAAAAGAAACTACGCATTAGAGAGTAGTATAAAGGAAGGCTGATTGCCTAAGAAGATTGTAAAAGCCAGGCTGAGCAAATTCAACACAATATAATAAGAAACGAGAAATCATTAACACAGCATATAGGGATTTTATTTTAAAAGGATTTTATATTTTTGAGATTAATTCTTTGTAAGTTGCTTCATTTGCTATTTTCTCCCATTCTGAAGGCTGTCTTTTCACCTTGCTTATAGCTTCCTTTGTTGTGCAAAAGCTTTTCATTTTAATTAGGTTCCATTTGTTTATTTTTGCTGTTATTTCCAATATTCTGGGAGGTGAATCATAGAGGATCCTGTTGTTATTTATGTCGCAGAGTGTTTTGCCTAAGTTTTTCTCTAGTAGTTCTGGTCTTACATTTAGATCTTTAATCCATTTTGAGTTTATTTTTGTGTATGGTGTTAAAAAGTGTTCTAGTTTCATTCTTTTACAAGTGGTTGACCAGTTTTCCAAGCACCACTTGTTAAAGAGATTGTCTTTTCTCCATTGTATATTCTTGCCTCCTTTGTCAAAGATAAGGTGTCCATAGGTGCATGGATTTATCGCTGGGCTTTCTATTTTGTTGCATTGATCTATATTTCTGTCTTTGTGCCAGTACCTGTAGCTCAGTTCCAGAAAAATAAATGACCCTATAAAAAATGGGCCAATGAACTAAACAGATATTTCTCCAAAGAAGGCATACAGATGGCTAACAAACACATGAAAAGATGTTCAACATCACTCATTATTAAAGAAATGCAAATCAAAACCGCAATGAGGTACCATTTCATGCCAGTCAGAATGGCTGTTATCCAGAAGTCTACAAGCAATTAATGCTGGAGAGCATGTGGAGAAAAGGGAACCCTCTTACACTACTGGTGGGAATGCAAACTAGTACAGCCACTATGGAGAACAGTGTGGAGATTTCTTAAAAAACTGGAAATATAACTCTTATATGACCCAGCAATCCCACTGCTGGGCATAAACACCGAAAAAACCAGAATTGAAAGAGACACACGTACCCCAATGTTCATTGCAGCACTATTTACAACAGCCAGGACGTGGAAGCAACCTAGATGTCCATCAGCAGATGAATGGATAAGAAAGCTGTGGTACATATACACAATGGAATATTACTTAGCCATTTAAAAAATGCATTTGAATCAGTTCTAATGAGGTGGATGAAACTGGTGCCTGTTATACAGAGTGAAGTAACCCAGAACGAAAAACACCAATACAGTATATTAATGCATATATATGGAATTTCGAAAGATGGTAATGATAACTCTGTATGCAAGACAGCAAAAGAGACACAGATGTATAGAACTGCCTTTTAGACTCTATGGGAGAGGGTGTGGATGGGACGGTTTGGGAGAATGGCACTGAAACATGTAAATTCTCATATGTGAAACAAATTGCCAGTCCAGGTTTGATGCATGAGACTAGGTGCTCAGGGCTGGTGCACCGGGATGACCCAGAGGGATGGGATGGCGAGGGAGGTGGCAGGGGGGTTCAGGATGGGGAACACGTGTACACCGATGGCTTATTCATGTCAATGTATGGCAAAAACCACCACAATATTGTAAAGTAATTAGCCTCCAATTAAAATAAATAAATTTATATTAAAAAAATTAAAAAGGATTTTATAGATACACAGGTCTTTTCTATTTGATTTTAAATAAATTAGCTAATCTTTCTGATACTCAATATTTTTCTTCTGTAAATAATACAATACAGTTGATTCTTGAACGAGTCCAGAGGTTGGGGCACTGGCCCTCCGAGAGGTGGAAAATCCCAGTATAACTTTATAGCCTATCCTCTGTACCCAAGGCTCTGCATTTGCAGATTCAACCAATTGTGGTTTCGGTAATACTGTAATACGTATTTCATGAAAATAAATCCACATATAAGTGGACCCAGTCAGTTCAAATCTGTGTTGTTCAATGTTACACTGTCAGCTACAGTGTGTTGTTGTAAGATTAAATACACTTACTTATGCAAAGCAGGTGGCTTATTTTAATATGCACAATGATTGTTAATTCGTTCATCCTCTCTCCCTTCCTTTAACAGAGCTGCGGAAAGTAGACTATTAAGAGAATTAGTTAGATAGTGAAGAATGTTGGAAATTGAATTTAGTAGAAATAATCAGGAGATAAAAGTATAGAAAAGGTCAGTATTTTAACATGCCTACTGGTTAATGGACACTATTAATAATTTGTCATTGTCTCTAAGATAGAACTTGATTGCAATAACACAAAATAGTTCTTATTCATTTCAACCTTAACAGATACTTCCTTTATATGAACAGTGCTATCTGATAGGTATCCTTGTCTTTTTAAAAAACCTAACAATGTTTGGCTTTAGGAGTATTTTGAGTGCTATAAATTATCTTTGCCAAAAGAAACGCAGATGTATAGAGCAGTCTCGTGGACTCTGTGGAAGAGGGCAAGGGTGGGATGATATGGGAGAATGGCATTGAAACATGTTAATTATCATATGTGAAATCAATTTCCAGCCCAGGTTTGATGCTCGGGGCTGGTGCACCGGGATGACCCAGGGAGATGGAATCTGGAGGGAGGAGGGAGGGGGGGTCCTGGAGGGGGAGCATATGTATACCCATGGTGGATTCATGTCAATGTATGGCAAAACCAACACAATAAAGTAAAGAAAATTAAAAAAAAAATTATCTTTGCCAAAAACCAATCCTGTATTCTTTGAGCCTTAACAAATCTAGTAAAGCAAACTATTCCTGCTTTTAGCACAAAACATTTCACTGTTAAAAGGGTGACCTGCTTTTAATAAATACCGAAGTTATTGTTGGCTCTAAATTTCCTCTATGCAACTGAGCGAATATTTGTATGTATGCAAGTTCTGAAACCTAATACAGACTGTAAAATTGTAAAATCCTCCAGTAATTCCATTTGTCTGTACAAATGGTGTCAAGAGAACTCAAAATATATTTCAAAACTTTCACGTTGTCTTTGGTACTTTCTATTGCTATACTGCTGTTCAGCTAAGAGTGGAATAAAGTCAGAATTTCACTAACAGGAAGTTGACTATATTATAGGAAAGAAAGCTGTTGTCAACAACTCTCATATTTTAGAAATTTTAGAGATATCCTGGGAAAAAAAATAAACTGGTAGGTTAGTTTTACTACATTGATATATTTTCTGGTATCTACTTGAGTCAATTTACATTGATTTTATTGAAAAAACACTTTGGTTTTCAATTTAAATTTTAGTGGTAGAATTAGGCTTTAAACAATTTTTTTTTGTTTTAAAGACTTGTTAGCAAGGGGTCCCTGATGGCTTAATGGCAATGCCATGACATGGGTTTGATCCCTGATCCAGGAATATCCTGTATGCTGTGGAGCAACTGAGCCCCCTGCTCCAAATATTGAGCCTGAGCTCTAGAACCCAGGAGCCGCAATGACTGAGCCCACGTGCCACGGTGGCTGAAGCCTGCAAGCCCTCGAAACTGTGCTCCCCAACAAGAGAAGCCACTGCAATGAGAAGCCCGTGCACCACAACTACAGAAAGCCATGTAGCAGCGAAGACCCAACAAGCCAAAAATAAGTAAAATTAAAAAAAATTTTTTTTTCAAAGCATTATTTGCATATTAAAGTAGATGTTAATGTTAACTCTGTCATTGCTTTCTTTTCTACACCTCTTGTTGGAGAGTCTGATACAACCTTTCACAAAGTGGATATTGAAGCATTCTTACTCTAGGCCAACAGCCCAGTTTCTTGATTAACTCTGAAGCGTGTACATGACACAAGCTGAGATAATCATATTCTTTACCTTGCGAATGAAAATGTAGTACACAAAAACCACATTAAGTTAATGGTAGGTGCCAGTCATAGATGGTTACGGAGCCTATGGGCATATTTCTGGGCATCTATAAAGGATCGTGTGAATGCAATAAAACCAGATCTATAAACAGAGAAACATGAAATAGATGCCCACATAGATAGAGTCATATGGCCCCAGAAAGAAAAAAGTCAAGAAATTAGCATCCTTGGTTCTTGAACAACACAACAGTCCTTCATTATAGAGTCATTTTTGGCTTAACTCAGCTTCCTTCCATTTGGATTCCAGGATGTTTTCTTGATTTTTGACAAAATATCTCCTTTTTTGAGAGAATTTTTTTCTTACTTACTCATATGATACTTGAGTAACATAAAGGCAATGAGTACTTCACAGGTCTTCCATTTTTAATATGCTAGAGTATGGTAGAAAATAATGCTACAAAGGAAAACATTTTATAATTAACGTAAAATTCAAAATTTCATATGAATTTTCCTTTTCTGTCTCATCCCCTCACCAGTCCCTTGACTTCTACACACACACACACACATGCGCGCACACACACACACACACACACACACACACACATGCACACACACACACCCCTAGATTCTAGGGAATGCAGGAAAATCGAAACTAAGTGATCTTGTCATTAGACTCATAGAAAAGTCAATATATGGTAGGCCATTGTCATTCTCAACAAGATGAACATTGAAGCCTTGGGTGAAACAGCAGGGTTCGTCCATCAATTTATTCTACTTTAGGCAACAGAAGAGCCCAACATGCATTTAACCTCTGGGACATCCCAGGAATCTTATCACGCAGTCACTTGCAAGCTCTAACCCACACTGTACTAGTTTAAGAAATCAATCGTGCTGTGTAGGAGACACGAAAAGTGAGTAAAGTTTGTGAATCTCATGAAAGTCAAATTATAAGTTCATTTACTCCTTTAAATTAGTAAACTAAAAAAAAGAAATGATTGAGAGAGACTCCACAAACAAACAAGGCATACCATCACACAGTGCATGTTATGAAGCATTTATAGGTGAAACCTTTTTATATCCTTTGTTATAACTGCTCTAAAATTTTCCAAAACTAGGAGTTCCTAGTCCCCATGTTTTATCTCCAAACATGACTTAAGCTATTACAAAAATTTGTACCTTTCACCCATTTGGGAATGAAGGATTTGCTATTACATTAAAGTCAGAATCACAAGAGGTCTAGTGGTTACCAAAAATTATTGTGATTGCCTTGTAATAGGAAAATTTCCAAAGTTCTCCCTTAATGTGGTTGCAGTTTTGAATAGTTGATGTGAGAGAGTCAGTGTGGTAAAGATACAAAATACTTAGATTTCTTTACTAGAATAAAGACCTGGAGAAACAGTCTTGAGTTGTGCAAACAATTCATCTTGGTTGGTACTTAGAGGCTTTATACAAATGTAGAAACACTAAGAAGAAATCATTTTCCTCGTCTTTTGAGTGTAAAATATTGGAAGGAAATTTTGTTTGGCTGCATTTTCAAAAAGCGAGTATCACTGTGTGTGAACAATACCAATCCAACAGAGGGAGCTAAATGCACACGGGGATTGAGGAGATGGCAAAGACAATTAGGAAATTATAGTCGGGTGCATATTTTAATACCTAAGACTCAGCCTAATCTTCCCTCAGAACGACCTTCTGATGTGCACAGGAATGGATAATTGATTTGGAAGCCAACTGCCTTGTCTTCCCTTATTATTAAATCTTTATTCTCATTTTTATCCTACTCTTCCATTTGCTTTTCTTGCTTTCTTGATGCAGTTTCTCTCTCTCTCTCTCTCTTTTCCTTCCTTTTCCTTAACATGCTAGGTTTGACAAAAGCTTCCATAGCTATTATTTATTGCCACTGTTAGTGCTTAGGTTGTAGTATAATTCTCCACTAACTGTCTATATCCCTTTCAACTTCAATTTTTGTTATCAGTTTATATTCTATACTGCAGACATATAAAATACGTATGTATATAATGCATCAAATGCATACATATGCATCATATCTGTCAAAAGTAATGCATACAAGTAAAGAATGCCAGAATGAGAAAAGTACTCTAGAGTTATTGGCAACTTCAGGCTACTCAAACAAATCCAAAAGGATTGATAATCAATTGTTGTTGTTTAGTCACTAAGTCATGTCCGACTCTTTTGTGATCCCATGGACTGTAGCCCACCCGGTTCCTCTGTCTATGGAATTTCCCAGCCAAGAATACTGGAGTGGGTTGTCATTTGCTTCTCCAGTGGATCTTCCCAATCAAGGAATCAGAGGAGCCCTCTTTAAATAATAGGCTACAGGTCAAAGATTCCAAAATAAATAAAAATATATCTGATAAAAAACAAGCTTTTGAGCATCATGCTATATTCAAATTTCACCCATTTGTATCATTTCCATTTTGTTACTATTGAAATTGGGACTATGACCTTCAAAGGAGAAAACATGACACCTACTCTCAACCACTGTACAATCTATATGAATATAGGCATGTCTTTCTAAGAATTTCTAATAGAAGCTTACATATAAACATATGTATATGCATAAGAATATAGTTTTGGTGTTGAGACAAGTCTTGGATAATTATGAAGAAAATAGTTATATGGATTTATGTATTAACTAGTAGTTTATCATTATATCTCTTGGAATATTACTCAGCATTAAAAAAAAATTCATTTGAAGCAATTCTACTCAGATGGACGAAACTGGAGCCCATTATCCAGAGTGAAGTAAGCCAGAAGCAAAAACAACAATACAGTATATTAACGCATATATATGGAATTTAGAAAGACAGTAACGAGAACCCAACATGGGAGACAACAAAAGGAACGCAGATGTATAGAATAGACTCGTGGACTTTGTGGATGAGGGTAAGGGTGGGATGATATGGGAGAAGGGCATTGAAGCATGTTAATTGTCATGTGTCTAATCAATCGCCAGCCCAGGATTGATGCTCGGGACTGGTGCAGCGAGATTTCCCGGGGGGGGAGGGAGGAGGGAGGGGGGTTCCGGAGGGGAAGCATATGTAAACCCATGGTGATATCATGACATTGTATGGCAAAAACAATTTAAAAAAAATAAAAAATAAATAAAAAATAAATAAAATAAAATATAAATTAAAAAAAAATAAAGCATTTTAAAATTTTACTGTCATTCCCAGGGAATTATGTCATTACCAAGGCACTGCAAAATCCATAGTGAGGGAAGCCCAGTCATTACTACTGGGTAGTAATTTTATTTGCTACCTTTTATGGATAAAAGCTGAGAATAAACTGTTCCAGATGAAATTTAAGTAGGTTTTAACTGAGGTAAGGGGATTCAAGAGTGGCAAATACCAAGAAGCAGCTTGTAGGCACCAAAGACAAGGTAAATGTGGGGTTATCATAATAATCTTCATAGCTAGATGAGTAATCAAAAAGAAATTATTTATAGGGATCTGTGGCCATAGTTAATTGACTGTTTGGTCTCTAGGAATAAATGCAAAGCCTGTCTTCAGTCCTCAAAATGAAGAGTTACATCCTCTTAACCCTGTTTCATGATTTAATCCAGTTTGTAAACCCAGAATTCTTTAATTGATAGACCACATATTCTTGAGGAAAAACCCACACTGTACATTGTTCTCTTCTTTTTTCCCTCAACTTTATCGAGGAATAATTGATAAGTATAACTGTAGTGTATAAAGTGTACCACATGATCATAATCCACCTACAATGCAGGAGCCACATGAGACACAGGTTCAATCCCTGGGTCAAGAATATCCCCTGGAGAAGGAAATGGTTATCCACTCCAGTATTCTTGCCTGGAGAATTCCATGGACAGAGGCTACAGTCCCAAGGGTCACAAAGAGTCGGATATGACTGAGCACCTAAGCATGAATGCATGCTTTCCATCCTATTTCCATATACATATACATACGTACATATATATATATATATATATATATATATATATATAGTGGAATAATTACCAAAGTCAAGATAATGAGCATATCCATCACCTCACACAGTTGACGCTTGTCTGTGTTTGGAATGGGAGGGCTGAGAACATTTCCGATCTACTCTCTGAGGGCAGAAGAACAACAGAAAAAACTATTGGACATATTGTAGACTGTGACCATCATGTGATATTTAAAGACAAACCTGGGGTTTTGAAGACATTTCATCCTACTTAAATGGCCACTTCTAGCCACGTTCCCTGAGAATGTCTATTCTGTTTCCGTTTGCCATTTGTAAAGGTTCAATAAAAATTTGTTGAATGCTGAGATTCTTTTACCCTCTTGTTCTTGCCTTCAGAAAGTTTGCTTTCCACTCTTTTTCCAACAGGACTCTGAAACTCTGGAATCTCTACAGGATTGTAGAATGCTAATATGAAAGAGACAAAAATAACTGTATTGATAAACTTTTAGCCAGACTCATTAAGAAAAACGAAAGAGGGCTCAAATCACTAAAATCAGAAATGAAAAAGGAGAACTTACAATTGATAGCAGAGAAATACAGAGGATCAAATAGACTACTATAGGCACCATATGCCAACCTCTATACTGCATTATATGAGAAAAGGTAAGCAAGTGGCTACTACTGAACACTCATTAAAAGTCAGACCAAGTCTGATATTTCATGTTATGTTGAAACATGTGAAAATGTTATATTTGTAGATCAAAATGGCAAATTATCAGCAGATAAATTATATACCTCAACCCAAAGGGTTTATTTCTTTTTGCATAATTAATGCCTAACGTCTAACAGGAATTTTACTAGAAGAAAGGTAGTTGCATCAAATCTATGACTCTCTCTCACGTACTCTCAGTTTCTTTCATGTTTTCTTTTCTCTCTCTTCCCTATTTCTCTACTTTTTTTTACAGCATTTAAAATTTTCCAGTTTCATCAATTAACCATCAAGCCAGCACTAACTGTGGGGTTTTACTTCCCATTTGACTATAATAATGTGCAGTCTACCAATGCTGCTGCTGCTGCTTAGGCACTTCAGGCATGTCCGACTCTGCGACGCTATGGGCTGCAGCCCTCCAGGCTGCTCTGTACTCAAGGATTCTCCAGGCAAGAGTACTAGAGTGGGTTGTCATGCCTTCCTCCAGGGGATCGTCTGGACCCAGGGATTGAACCCGTCTCCTGCATTGCAGGCAGATTCTTTACCACAGAGCCATCAGGGAAGCCCACAGCGGAACTCAAAATCTCTGACATCTACTGGATCAACACTTGAGCTCACCCTTAGCTTAGTGTCAATGGCACCATAGTTTTTTCTGAAGCAAATCAAATTTTGATATTCAGTCCTCTAGGATAACACCATGAATATTATCCTTTCTGTACAATTAACACAAAACAATTGTTTATTAATATTATTTACATACTGAGGCAAGGCAAGGAATCATGCTGTGACCCATTTTAAATCTCTTTATCGTAAGTTATTGGACTACTTCTCTACACATTTAATATTAAAATAGAGAATATCCTCTCAGTCCATTCCACTAGCCATGAAAAAATAGCTTAAATTTGCTGACAGACATTTTTGCAAGGCATTTACTACTTCCAAGTCCAAGTGAAATATTTCCCACAGTATTTTTTCAGTATTTACAATACATTTGAGAGAGTCTATCTCAGATAAAGTCTATATTTCTTTTCCAATGCAACCCTTACAAATTTTAAATTAAATAATATCATGACATGCCAAATCATCACATTACTATTACTTTCAGACTTTTAAAAATCAAAGTAATAATAGACATTAAAATTTTCATAGATTAAAATTTCTTATCATGTAAGTTTTTATTAAGGTTTTAATTCAATTCAAATATTTAGCAAAAGAAATCATAACCTTAAAATTAAAGAAATTAGGGAACAAACTGTTTAAGTGTGGGTCAGTGTTCTAGGAGACTCCTCAAATTCTGTTATTTATTTATTCAATAGTATACCAACATTTTTATGTAAGAAAAAACAGCTAAATTATTTTGTACATTTTATATTATGCAAGTGTAAATTATTATTTATCTTAAAAGCTCTATATGCAATAAATTAATTTATATAATTATTTAAAGAAGCAATATACAACCAAATTTGGGACGTCAAATTTTACCCAGAGAAGGTTTTTTCTTAAATTTATTTTGTCACTCCAATAACAGCCCAGTGTTAGCAAAATTAATATACCTTTGAACATTTATCATATGCATGATTTATAAGAAGAGACATTTTTCATGATTTCCTGGAAAATCATTTGCTTAATTTTAGAAACTGTATGCATTTTACACATTTAGAAACTTGATTATTTTTGTGTATAACCAACTCAAACATTCTTTTAAGAACAGACTATGTCTAAATTAAATTGTCTATTTTACCTTATGAAAATATGAAGGCCAATTATAACTGACAGTTCACCAGGAAGAAACTAGATTTCCATTTATTTTCTCAAAACCCTCCATGACTTTTCAATGATCTTAAGTGACCAAAAGATCTAGGAAAACTTAGTTCATGAAAAAATAAGTCAGTTTGACATGATGAGGAAAACTTTTGTGTTAGAAGTATTAACAGTGGGAAGGAGACTGATTTAAATTAAGTCAGATCCTGAGAGAGAACAGTCAGGGGATGGATGAAGATTTAGAAGACTCAGCATACACTAGTGAAGAGAGAAATGCTTATTTTTTTAATAAGTAATACTTTAAGTAGCTTCTTTAAATAACTAAATTAACTGTTAAGCTTGAACATAAAATGAAAACTAGTTTAACTTAATGATGAATAACTTCAGAATACTAAATATATCTTTATTTTTTCTTTGATTTTATTTTAGAGAGCTTTTTTCCATGAGTCATAGAATCTTCACACTACTTTTAAAATCTTTATAAGAGTTAAAGTGAGTGTTTTAAAGTAGTTAATTGTCCATTTATAAAAAAGAATACAAAGAAAGACAGGTACCATTCCAACTTTTAATAAATTTCACAAAATGAAATCTAGCTCTTGACAAGAATACATACATGTTCATATTTGAGAAAATTGAGAGAATCAATATTGTAAAGTTTACTGTTATTCATCTACATTGATTTATTTTCTTATGTATCAGGTCACTTAATTGCAATAGAGTGATGGCTTCTATTACAGTATCTTGGAATAATATCTTTGACTGCATTTCAATTTTTTGAGCTGTCAATTTCTGTTCACTATAAACTGATTTATTAGAGACATATTTTGTACATACGTGTATTTGGCTTAAATTTTTTCTCCAAATTCTATCTATACATAGAAATAAAAAATTATCAGCAAAGAGATTAACTTTTTAAAAAGAAGAGAGACTGAAAAAATTCTATCCATGAAAAGATACTTCAAAATAGAACCTATTACTTTTTTTTTTAAAGGATAAGACTAGTTAGTTAATTTAACAGTTTCCTGATCTTTCTCTCTTTTTTTAACTTTTTCTTTTGCCTTTATTCATTAACTGTATCTTTTAGTAGCAAGTCTTTGCTGTATAATAATTTTCAAGTTTGCTACAAACTCTGCTTTAATTTTCTAGTAATCTGAGAAGACAACCACAGCTGCAATTTTGAGGGAGACAGTGATTCCTGATACTGACAGTTTTCCACAAACAGAAAAAAAAAGGAAAAATAACTATTCCCACAAGTTCACCACAAATAGTAAGCCTGTGGCAGATTCTAAAATTTGCATACAATTACCACTAAGTTTAACAAAAATATAATTATCCCTAATAATAAATGTCTTAAAGTGGTAAAATAAGAAAATTTAGTTAAGTTCAGCTATATAACATTTTATGAAATATCTTGAGAAGCCTCTAATGGAAGTCAAGGGGCTTCCCTGGTAGCTCAGATGGTAAAGAATCTGCCTGCAATGCAGGATATGTGGGTTTGATCCCTGGGTTGGGAAGATTCCCAGGGAAGGGAATGGTAACCCGTTCCAGTATTCTTGCCTGGAGAATTACATGGAAGGAGGAGGCTGGTGGGCTACAGTTTATGGCGTTTCAAAGAGTCGGACATGACTGAACAACTAACACTTTCACTTTCTCAAACTGAAGTCTATAAATTCTTCAGGGAAATACAATGACATTTTCAGAATTTATGAGTCTTCACGTTTGAGAATGACTAATTTAAATCAGTTAGTGAACAGATCTGATATTTATCAAATTTCGTAAAACTGCATTCTTTAAAGAATAATTCACATTTAACCTTCCACAATAATACCAACAATGTACTTAGCCAGTGTTTAAATGCTATTAATTAAAATGATATAACCTATATTTAGCATTTTAAGGGACTGCTTATAGTTTTAACATGTGAATAATTTCTACCAAAATACAGCAACTAAATAAAACTAGGCAATTGAATCAATGTTTATCATGAAAAAATTACTGATTCCATGAAAAATTGCCTGGATAAAGGTCAAATTTATGGGTTTAGAAAGTCTCTCATCAAGAGGAATGTGAGAGGTGACATCAACAAAATGGCCAAATAAGATGTCCCAGCCTATATAAACACAGAAACACTGATTTAACAACACTATATGGATCAAATACCCTTATGAGAGAAACAGATTCCAGTTAAGAATTTGCCATTCCCCAGATGAATACAAAACTAAGAACAGCTGAATTGAAATGGGTGAAAAAGTAATTTTACCTGTGCCAACCCTTCTCACAAGTCAGTACAGTTCAGTACCAAGAGAGATCAATTTGGCCCACAATTTTGCCCGGGAGGGAAAGAGAGAGTGAAGTGTGTTTTCAATATCCTATGCTTTTTAGTCTACTGGCTAAGGACTGGTTTCTGTCTTACTTCACACAGAGCACTGACGGAACTGGCAAGGTCCAGATATCTGGAAAAGCTAAGAACAAAAAGGAGGAAAAAAAAAAAAGGAGGAGGACAGCTTACTCCTGCCAGCAGGGCTCTGTGAGATTGCAAGAAGATGCACAACTCTGAATATTTCCCTCATGAGTGAGAGAGAGGCTTGAAGTGTGAGCATCCATAAATAAGCTTTGATAAGTTTCTAGAATCTCTTGCTAGGCTGACTGTGAAGCTCTTTATCTACTAAAATCAGCCCTTAAAAACGAGGAAAAGATGGTTCTTTATATGTGCAGACTCCAACACAAAGCTATAAGGAACATGAAGAATCTGGGAAATATGGCGCAACTAAAAAACATAACAAAGCAAATTTCCAGTAACTAACTCCAGAGCAATGGGAATCTGTGAATGACCTAACAGAGAATTTAAAATAATTGTCTTAAAGAAGTTCAGTAAGATACAAGATAACATTGGTAGACAACTAAATGAAATCAGGAAATGATAATCTGAACAAAATGAGAATATTAACAAAGAAACAAACAAACAAAAAGAACCAAACAGACATTCTGGAACTAAAGGAAGCAATAACTGAGTTGAAAAGTTCAATAGTTTCAACAGTAGGCTAGGTTAAGAAGAAAAAAAAATCATCTCCCTCAAAGACAGATCATTTGAAACTTATTCAGACAGAGAACAAAATGCGAATGAAAAAGAGGGAAGAGATCCTGTGAAACTTATGGGCAGCCATTAACTCATGGGAGTTCCACAAGAAGAAAAAATGGCAACCCACTCCAGTATTCTTGCCTGGAGAATCCCTTGGACAGAGGAGCCTGACAGGCTACAGTCCATGGGGTCACAAGAGTCGGACATGACTGAGCAACTAAACCACCACCACCACCACAAGGAGAAGAGTGAGAGAGGAAGAGAGAGAATGAGACAGAAAGATTACTTAGATAAATAATGGCTGAAAACTTTCAAATCTAAGGAGATACAAATAGACATCAAGGATTCATAAATCTCAAAAAAAATTGACATTAGGACACATCATCAAATCGTTAAAAAGGCAAAGGCACAGAGAAAATTTTGAAAACAGCAAGGGAGAAGTGACTTCACATACAAGACAACTCCCACGAGATCTTCAGTGGACTTTAAAAAAGAAAGTTTACAGAAGAAAATGGGATGATATATTCAAAATGCTGAATGACAGAAAAAAGAAAAAAAAACCTGCCAACCAAAAATATTATATCTGATAAAACTGTACATCAAAATGGAGAGATGAATACTCTCAAGACAGCAAAAGCTTAGGGAGTTCATTGTCACTAAGCCACCAGACTTGGCTTACAAGAAATGCTGAAGTTAGTTATCCACCTTGAAATTAAAGGACACTAATGAGCAATATGAAGAACAATGAAAATATAAAATACACATATGAGTAAATAGACAAAGATTACTGTAACTTTGTAATGGTGGTGTGTAAATCAATTTAATTTTAGTGTATAAATCAAAACCAAAATATTTAGATAACTATAACTACAAATATCTGTTAATGATATAAACATGCAAATTGTGATTGTAATAATATAATGTGTATGAGGGTCTATAAAAGTCAAGAATTTTTGTATGCATGTTGAATAATTATCTTTTTAAAATAGACTGCTGTAATTATAATATGTTTCATGTAAATCTCATGATAATCACAATGAAGATACCTTTAGAAAATACACACAAGAAAAAGGAATCAAGGCATAGCACTACAAAAAAAAAATCAATGAAACAATGAAAAAAAAAAGACCAAGAAAAGGGGAATGAAAAAATCATAAAAAAGAGAAAAATTAACAAGCTGGCAAAAGTAAGTACTCTTCTATCAATTACTTCAAACACAAATAGATTAAATTTCCCTTAAAATATAAAACATAGAGTGGCTGCATGGACAAAAGGACAAGACTCAACATATACTGTCTATAAGGGACTCATTTTAGATTAAAAGACACAAAAAAACTGGAAGTGAGAGGATAGAAAAGAGTATTCCATTAAAATGGTAACTAATAAAGAGCAGGGCCAGCTATATTTATATTTTAAAAAGTGCTTTAAGTAAAAAACTGTGACTAGAGACACAGTAGGACATTATATAATGATAAACTGATTGATTTATCAGAAAGATATAACAATTATAAATAAATATGCACCCAACATAGGAGCACCTAAAACAGAAAGAAAACATTGACAAAACTAAAGGGAGAAACAAACAGCAATACAATAATCATAGGAGATTTTTTAAAACTCTACTGTCAGTAGTGGATAGGACGTATAAACAGAAAATAAGGAAACTGAGGACTTGAACGACACTATATGTCAAAATGTACCTAATACACATACATAGACCCATCCACCTACAGAATAAACCTTCTTCTCAAGCACTCATGGAATATTTTCCAGAATAGATCACATATTAGGTCACAAAGAAGTTTTAACAAATTTTAAAAGATTGATATCAACCATAGGAGACAAGTTAGAAAATTCAAAAACATGTGGAAATTAGGACATTAATGAAAAGTCAACAAATTTAAAATTTCAGTATTAGAAAGAGAGGTTTGAGAGTAGAGGAAAGCCATATTCAAAGTGTTAGTGACAAAATTTTTCAAAATTTCAACATAATTTCCTCAAAATAAATAATTAATAAATAAAGTGACTCTCAAACATAATAAAAAAATAATAAACCCAAACTGTATCAGTCATCTTAAGATAAATTACACTTTTCCAGTCCTGTGGCCACTGCTGAGTTTTCCAACTTTGCTGGCATATTGAGTGCAGCACTTTCACAGCATCATCTTTCAGGATTTGAAATAGCTCAACTGGAATTCCATCACCTCCACTAGCTTTGTTTGTAGTGATGCTTACTAAGGCCTGCTTGACTTCACATTCCAGGATGTCTGGCTCTAGGTGAGTGATCACACCAACGTGATTATCTGGGTCATGAAGATCTTTTTGTACAGTTTTTCTGTGTATTCTTGCCACTTATTCTTAACATCTTCTGCTTCTGTTAGGTCCATACCATTTCTGTCCTTTATCAGGCCCATCTTTGCATGAAATGTTCCCTTGGTATCTCTAATTTTCTTGAAGAGATCTCTAGTCTTTTCCATTCTGTTGTTTTCCTCTATTTCTTTGCACTGATCGCTAAGGAAGGCTTTCTTACATCTCCTTGCTATTCTTTGGAACTCTGTATTCAGATGGGAATATCTTTCCCTTTCTCTTTTGTTTTTCACTTCTCTTCCTTTCACAGCTATTTGTAAAGCCTCCTCACACAGCCATTTTGCTTTTCTGCATTTCTTTTCCACGGAGATCGTCTTAATCCCTGTCTCCTGTACAATGTCATGAACCTCCATCCATAGTTCATCAGGCACTCCGTCTATCAGATCCAGTCCCTTAACTCTATTTCTCACTTCCACCATATAATCATAAGGGATTTGATTTAGGTCATACCTGAACGGTCTATTGGTTTTCCCCACTTTCTTCAATTACACTCCGAATTTGGCAACAAGGAGTTCATGATCTGAGCCACAGTCAGCTCCCAGTCTTGTTTTTGCTGACTGTATAGAACTTCTCCATCTTTGGCTGCAAAGAATATATTCAATCTGATTTCAGTTTTGACCATCTGGTGATGTCCATGTGTAATGTCTTCTCTTGTGTTGTTGGAAGAGGGTGTTTGCTATGACCAGTGTGTTCTTTTGGCAAAACTCTATTAGCCTTTGCCCTGCCTCATTCTGTACTCCAAGACCAAATTTGCCTGTTACTCCAGGTGTTTCCTGACTTCCTACTTTTGCATTCCAGTCCCCTATAATGAAAGGGACATCTCTGGGGGGCATTAGTTCTAAAAGGTCTTGTAGGTCTTCATAGAACCATTCCACTTCAGCTTTTTTAGCATTACTGGTTGGGGCATAGACTTGGATTACTGTAATACTGAATGGTTTGCCTTGGAAACGAACAGAGATCATTCAGTCATTTTTGAGATTGCTTCCAAGTACCGATTTCAGACTCTTTTGTTGACCATGATGGCTACTCCATTTCTTCTAAGGGATTTCTGCCCACAGTAGTAGATATAATGGTTACCTGAGTTAAATTCACCCATTCCAGTCCATCTCAAGTTCGCTGATTCCTAGAATGTAGAAATTCACTCTTACCATCTCCTGTTTGACCACTTCCATTTTGCCTTGATTCATGGACCTAACATTTCAGGATAAGGTCAGTTTTCATTCCAATCCCAAAGAAAGACAATGCCAAAGAATGATCAAACTACCGCACAATTGCACTCATCTCACACGCTAGTAAAGTAATGCTCAAAATTCTCCAAGTCAGGCTTCAGCAATGTGTGAACTGTGAACTTCCAGATGTTCCAGCTAGTTTTAGAAAAGGCAGAGGAACTAGAGATCAAATTGCTAACATCCACTGGATCATCGAAAAAGCAAGAAAGTTCCAGAAAAATATCTATTTCTGCTCTATTGACTATGCCAAAGCCTTTGACTATGTGGATCATGATAAACTGTGGAAAATTCTTAAAGAGATGGGAATACCAGACCATCTGCCTTGTCCCTTGAGAAATCTGTATGCAGGTCAGGTAGCAACAGTTAGAATTGGACACGGAACAACAGACCGGTTCCAAATAGGAAAAGGAATACATCAAGGCTGTATATTGTTACCCTGTTTATTTAACTTATATGCAGAGTATATCATGACAAATGCTGGGCTGGAGGAAGCACAAGCTGGAATCAAGATTGCTGGGAGAAATATCAATAACCTCAGATATGCAGATGATACCACCCTTATGGCAGAAAGTGAAGAGGAACTAAAAAGCCTCTTGATGAAAGTGAAAGAGGAAAGTGAGAAAGCTGGCTTAAAGCTCAACATAAAGAAAACTAAGATCATGGCATCTGGTCCCATCACTTCATAGCAAATAGATGGGCAAACAGTGGAAACAGTGTCAAACTTTATTTTTTGGGACCCCAAAATCACTGTAGATGATGATTGCAGCCATGAAATTAAAAGATGCTTACTCCTTGGAAGGAAAGTTATGACCAACCTAAATAGTATATTGAAAAGCGGAGACATTACTTTGCCAACAAAGGTCTGTCTAGTCAAGGCTGTGGTTTTTCCAGTAGCCATGTATGGTTGTGAGTGTTGGACGATGTAGAAAGCTGAGCACTGAATAACTGATGCTTTTGAACTGTGGTGTTGGAGAAGACTCCTGAAAGTCCCTTGGACTGCAAGGAGATCCAACCAGTCCAACCTAAAGGAGATCAGTTCTGGGTGTTCATTGGAAGGACTGACGATGAAGCTGAAACTCCAATACTTTGGCCACCTCATGTGAAGAGTTGACTCATTTGAAAAGACCCTAATGCTGGGAAGGATTGGGGGCAGGAGGAGAAGGGGACGACAGAGGATGAGATGGTTGGATGGCATTACCGACTCAATGGACATGGGTTTGGGTGGACTCCAGGACTTGGTGATGGACAGGGAGGTCTGCAGTGCTGCGATTCATGGAGTCACAAAGAGTTGGTCATGACTGAGTGACTGAACTGAGCCAAACTGAACGGAGCAAATTAGTAAAAAAATTTTAGTATCTTACAACAACAAATATATATTTCTTGTTCATGTTACGTATCCATTATAGGTTTACTGTACTTCAGGTTTATAAGTGCACTCAGAAATCTAAAGTGATTGGCATTTCTTCCCTGGGGCATTGTTAGCATTGTCAGAAAGGGAAAAGAAAATAGTGTAAAACTATGCAATAACTCTTGAAGCTTCCACTAAGCTATTGTACATGTCAGTTCTGCTTTCATTTCACTGGTTGAAGCAAGTCACATGACTAATACTGATTATAATGGGACAGGGATGTATTATCTTCCCATACATATATAATCTACTATGTTCCTATCTAGAGTGTATTAATTAGTATTTGGGAAAACCTAAATAAAACTAAGTATTTCAAAAAAAGTATATGATATAGAGAATTTTTTACAGTATGTTTGAAAGCTCGGCGAGCCATAGGGAAGGTAATGTTATCCAAGTGCTGCTGTTTCTGTTGGAAGCACTAAGATACAACCATATTGTAGGAATCCAACAACTCATACTTAAGGACACACACTGAAATATCTGGAAGCACACATCCCTACTCTTCAGGCAGCCATATCTATACTATAATTGTTGTCTGCTTCTCTTACTGCTAAAGACTGGCTGCTGAGGCTCCTAAACAGCAGAAGCTTCCATTGAGGTGCTGAGTTCATCAAGTGCTGCTGCTAATACTGCTAGAACAAGAAACATAAGAATGAAAATCAAGAGAAAAGAAGCATAAAAGCAGTTGCAGAGAAAAGCCACACAAAGGAACACTTAGATGAGAGTAGATTGCTGAGGACCACAGTGGAATCCAGAGACAGTGCAGTAACATTTTTAAAGTGCTGAGGAAATGTAAATATTAACTTAGAATTCTATATAAAGCTAAACTCATTCAAATGTGAAACATAAATAAATATATTATCAGGAACACAAAGGCTGAAACTTCAAATTTTGTAGACCTCACTGTACTATAGGATGAATTCTAGTTAGAAGAAAGTAAAACCAGAAGAAAGATTACAAAAAGATGTTTGTAAAAATATTGGCAAATCTAATCATGGTTTGACCAATAACTGCAGTGATAATAGTTACTGTAAATGGATTGAAAACAATATGGAACTAAAAAATAAGTCTATGTGTTTGGGTGGTAGGAAAGATAAATGAGAGTAACAAAGATAGAAGCATCATGAGTTTATTATAAACATGGAAAAGTAGAGACAGCAATATTTTTAACCTATAGTTAAGTCAATTATTTCCTAATTCTTTAAGAATAACAAG
Source organism: Antilocapra americana (assembly GCA_007570785.1). Taxonomy (NCBI): domain Eukaryota; kingdom Metazoa; phylum Chordata; class Mammalia; order Artiodactyla; family Antilocapridae; genus Antilocapra; species Antilocapra americana. The sequence continues at coordinate 22,786,421 of ML662442.1, forward strand.
TGAAGGGTCAAAACTAAGTGTACAGTTTCAAAATCAATAGAGGGCGAAAAGTAGGTGGGATTATCACCTAACAGAATACGAGGGAAAAAAGATATCAATTTCACTATTTTGGGCTCTATTTATAATCCATGCATAGCAACTTAACACAGCAAATTATTTTTCTCACATAACAAGAAGACAAGGAGTAGCCAACTATTAAGCACTGTTCTTTGTCTCTATTATTCGTTTGGTCATAATATAGTTGCTGTAGCTATAGCTAGTACTGCTGCATTCCAATGAAAAATTAAAATTTTTTGGAGCTACATATCTTTCATTTAATAAGTAAAACGTTTAAAAAAGAACACTACAAATGAAAACATTTGGGTGCAGCTAAGGCAGTGCTTAGGACAAATATAGAGCCTTGTTTGTTTTAGAAAAGAATGGGGGCTGAAAATTAGGTAAGTATTCAAATCTGGAAGTATAAAATTAAAAAAACAATTAAAATAATAGTAGGAAAATAAAGGTAGAGAAAAAATTAATAAAATATAAAAATAAAGCCACATATTTTGATAGCAAAATTAATAAAATTCTTGGAAAACTGATTTAAAATGTAAAAAACTTTAAAAAGCTACACACATAATATTGAACATAGAAAGTAAGAAGTAATAACTACAGCTGAGAAACAGGTAATAGAATACTACAGATTATGGTGGTAAATTAAAGAAGTTTTAAAGCTGGATAAAAGGGTAAAGTTCCTACAAAAATATAATTTATCAAATTGACTCAAGTGGAAATAGAACATATAAAGTATTGCTAACTGTTAAAGTAAGTGAAACTAGAAATGCTTCCCCTAGGACTTCATTCCCACAAAATGCCCTGATTGATTTTAAGAGCTAAGAATATTTTCTGCACAGAGATAATATGTAAAATAGAATTATGAAAGTTTTACATCACAGAAATATGAGGATTATTTTTAAAAGCAAAAAGTTGAACACAACCCAAATATTCAGCAACAGGCATATAATTAAGAAATTCTGGATTGTTTTCCTCAGTATAGTATTAAGTAGCCTTTTAAATATTTTTAGATTTTCTTTCCTTTCTACATTGCATTTTCTGGTAAAACTCAATTTCTTTTTTTTTTTCTTTTAATTTATTTTTTTTTTAATTGTTTTTGCCATACATTGTCATGATATCACCATGGGTTTACATATGCTTCCCCTCCGGAACCCCCCTCCCTCCTCCCTCCCCCCCGGGAAATCTCGCTGTACCAGCCCCGAGCATCAATCCTGGGCTGGCGATTGATTAGACACATGACAATTAACATGCTTCAGTGCCCTTCTCCCATATCATCCCACCCTTACCCTCATCCACAAAGTCCACGAGTCTATTCTATACATCTGCGTTCCTTTTGCTGTCTCATATGTTGGGTTCTCGTTACCATCTTTCTAAATTCCATATATATGCATTAATATACTGTATTGTTGTTTTTGCTTCTGGCTTACTTCACTCTGGATAATGGGCTCCAGTTTCGTCCATCTGAGTAGAATTGCTTCAAATGAATTTTTTTTTAATGCTGAGTAATATTCCATTGTGTATATGTACCACAGCTTTCTTATCCATTCGTCAGTTGATGGGCATCTAGGTTGCTTCCATGTCCTGGCTATTGTAAACAATGCAGCGATGAACATTGGGGTACACGTGGCTCTTTCAATTCTGGTTTCCTCGGTGTATATGCCCAGCAGTGGGATTGCTGGGTCATATGGCAGGTCTATTTGCAGCTTTTTAAGGAACCTCCACACTGTTTTCCATAGTGGTTGTACTAGTTTGCATTCCCACCAACAGTGTAAGAGGGTTCCCTTTACTCCACATCCTCTCCAGAATTTATTGCTTGTAGACTTTTGGATGGCAGCCATTCTGACTGGTGTAAAGTGGTACCTCATTGTAGTTTTGATTTGCATTTCTCTGATAATGAGTGATGTGGAGCATCTTTTCATGTGTTTGTTAGCCATTTTTATATCTTCTTTGGAGAAATGTCTGTTAAGTTCTTTGGCCCACTTTTTGATTGGGTTGTTTATTTTTCTAGAATGGAGCTGCAGGAGTTGTTTGTATATTTTTGAGATTAATTGTTTGTCTGTTGTTTCATTGGCTATTATTTTCTCCCATTCTGAAGGCTGTCTTTTCACCTTGCTTATAGTTTCCTTTGTTGTGCAAAAGCTTTTAATTTTAATTATGTCCCATTTGTTTATTTGTGTTTTTATTTCCAATATTCTGGGAGGTGGGTCATGGAGTATCCCGCTTTGGGTTATGGCAGAGAGTGTTTTGCCTATGTTATCCTCTAGGAGTTTTATAGTTTCTGGTCTTATGCTTAGATCTTTGATCCATTTGAGTTTATCTTTGTGTATGGTGTTAGAAAGTGATCTAGTTTCATTCTTTTACAAGTGGCTGTCCAGTTTTCCCAGCACCACTTGTTAAAGAGGTTGTCTTTTCTCCATTGTATATTCTTGCCTCCTTTGTCAAAGATAAGGTGTCCATAGATGCGTGGATTTATCTCTGGGCTTTCTATTCTGTTCCATTGATCTATGTTTCTGTCTTTGTGCCAGTACCATACTGTCTTAATGACTGTGGATTTGTAGTATAGCCTAAAGTCAGGTAGGTTGATTCCGCCAGTTCCATTCTTCTTTCTCAAGATTGCTTTGGCTATACGAGGTTTTTTGTATTTCCATACAAATTGAGAAATTATTTGTTCTAATTCTTTGAAGAAGACCTCTGGTAGCTTGATAGGAATTGCATTGAATCTATAGATTGCTTTAGGTAGTATACTCATTTTCACTATATTGATTCTTCCAATCCACGAACACGGCACATTTCTCCATCTGTTTGTGTCCTCCTTGATTTCTTTCATCAGTGTTCTATAGTTTTCTATATACAAGTCTTTTGATTCTTTAGGTAGAAATACTCCTAAGTATTTTATTCTTTTTGTTTCGATGGTGAATGGGATTGTTTCCTTAATTTCTCTTTCTGATTTCTCACTGTTAGTGTATAGGAATGCCAGGGATTTCTGTGTGTTGATTTTATATCCTGAAACTTTGCTATATTCACTGATTAGCTCTAGTAATTTTCTCGTAGAGTCTTTAGGGTTTTCAATATAGAGGATCATGTCATCTGCAAACAGAGAGAGTTTTACTTCTTCTTTTCCAATCTGGATTCCTTTGATTTCTTTATCTGCTCTGATTGCTGTGGCCAAGACTTCCAATACTATGTTGAAAAGTAGTGGTGAGAGTGGGCACCCTTGTCTTGTTCCTGACTTCAGGGGGAATGCTTCCAGCTTTTCACCATTGAGGATAATGTTTGCTGTGGGTTTGTCATATATAGCTTTTATTATGTTGAGGTATGTTCCTTCTATTCCTACTTTTTGGAGGGTTTTTATCATAAATGGATGTTGAATTTTG